>CM076454.1:29913823-30513823 GCA_038419695.1 Scomberomorus guttatus
GTCAAAAAACCCAAAGATGTTGAGTTTTACTATCATAGAAAACATGGAAAAGTAGCAAATATTCACATTTGAGAAGCTCATATCAGAGAATTGTTGGCATTATTTGCTTTAAAAAATGACTTTAGTGATTAATCAGTTATCAAAATGCAGAAAATCAAGACAATACACACTTTTATGGCTAAGGATTGAATAATGGTTCTCTGAAGATACAAAATACAAAATACCTCCCAAATCTAAACAGTGTGTTGTACGGATCTAAGCAATTGTTTGATCCAACTTCAGATGGTAGTTGGGTTCAAAATGGAAAAAAAACCACACACAGACACACATTTCTACTCAAAATCCATATAAATATAAAGAAAACAGTCATGAAAAACTGTGCAACCTTCTCCCAAAGACCTGCATATTCATTGCATCCCAGAGAAGCAAGTTCCAGCCACACTATACATAAAAAATAATGGCCTTACACTGTGTCACACTTGTCAGGATTCCCTGCGGAAAAGCATATCTGACAGACCTACTCCTAATTGGACCCAGATAAACATCTGAATAGATGGATGGACAGATGCTTCTAATTTTGACTTTCTCTCTCTCTGTTGTCCTTTCTCAGTATCACCAGGTGTATGACGACCATTTCATCAGCGCAGTGGTTCTGTCTCTGATTCTCACTGCTCTGTTTGGCCTTATCTATCTGCTAATGATCCCACAGTACGTATACACACACACACACACACACACACACACACACACTCTCTCTCTCTCTCTCTCACTCTCTTGCTTCCACATTTGCAGTTTGTCCATTTGTGTAACCTAATTGGATCGATTTTGCGAAGGTGTAGTGAGACATTTAGAGTGGAGGCTGTAGCACTGCAGTCAGTAGAAAACTGGGAAAGCCCTTCTCACTCTGGTCCCCCCCCCCCTCCTCTCTCAGGGGGATGCTGGTGCTGCTGCTGCTGGTGCTGTGTGTGTGTTTCCATGTGGCCTGTGTCATGTACCTGCACCTCACCAGTGTTCAGGTAAGACACTCCCATCTCTCCTTACAGGCTTCTGCTCAGAAACTGGCCTCTTCTGAACAACAAAGCAACTGGTGAATTATATAATGTGTAGAGAAAAAGTAAAGAATCGGAATTGAAGAAGATCCATTTTTAAATTTAAATGTGGCTAGAAATCGTGTTTTGTGTTAACTGATTTTTGTAGTCAGAGAATAGTGAAAATGCTCATCACAATTTTCCCAAAGCCTTAAGTGAAATTGCTTTTTTTCCCAATAACAGTCTAAAATTCAAAGATAATAAATCTACAATTCCATATGAGAGAAACGCAGCAAATCGTCACAATTAAGAAGCTGCAGCTAACAAATGTTTGGCTTATTTGCATGATAAAAGACAATACATTGTTTTAAATTATCAAAATTGTTGTCAATTATTTTTCACTAAACAAAGCCTGAGGGCATATATAAGCTTAGTCACATTTCTAAGAAAAAGTTTATTCACTTTCTTGCTGTGAGTTAAGAGAAGATTGATAACACTCATGTCTGTGTCAGAGTCAGCAGCAGGTTAGCTTAGCTCATCATAAAGACTGCCTGGTAGCTTCTCTACCGCTCACTAATTATAACGTTATACAGTATCTTTCTTGTTTGCTTAATTAACCCTAACCCTAACTGCAATGTAAAAACAAAAAGTTTTTATGTACTGGAACTATTTCTTGAACCAGGTGCACTGACTTCCTGAGTCTCTTCTCTTCCTCACAGATTTTGTTACTGTTGGACGGAGTCAGGCTGTTGACCCCCTGTTTTTCGTGTCTTTATGCTAAGCTAAACTAATTGCATGTTGGCTCAAGCTTCATTACTCATCTAACTCTTGTCAAGAAAGAGAATAAGCTTATTTGCCAAAATGTCAGACTATTCCTTTGAAAGCAGAATTTTTCAGCTTGATTAAAATCACATCTTCATAAGAATATTCAGTTTTTCTGTGGACAGATTTATAAAAAATATTTTGGTTTTATTACATATTTCAATCAGAAACCATGTGCTTCTTGAAAGTATCGCTTCAAATTTCTTAACTTCTCTTTTGCCTTCAGCAGTCTAAAAAACTTCAGTCAATTGAAGCAGCAAACAGCTCTTTTTTCTTTTTTTTTACCATTTTTACTGTGTTTTTATTTTATATTAATTAATGCACAGCTATGACTGTTACATACTCTCCAGTCAGGTGGAAGTGACTGTGGTGACTTTCACTTACAGTGACATCACATCCATGCCCTCTATATGACACTGTGGTATCACGCTACATTGGTCTGTCATGATATCCTTTAAGCGTCTCCTCTAATAGGCCTGCGCATAATGAGCCACACCGCAAAATGCACTCATTTCATTTCCACTCCTAAGCTAATGATGTGTCCAAAATGCTATTGAAGTCGATAAACAGGTGCTTCATTTACTGACTCGTTCAATTCTCCTCCACCTCCCTGCTCTTTCCTCTGGTGTTAGTGCCAACCAGGCTGCCTCACCATCCAGATCCGAACTGTGTTGTGTGTCTTCCTCGTCCTGCTCACCTACTCTGTTACCCAGGCCTGTGTGGTAAGTCTGACTGCCTACTAATCCGGTCATGTCCTTAAATGCTGAGATAACAGAAATGACAGATTTGCTTGATGTAGAAAAGTCAAAGACAGACCTGCATCACTGGAGATGAAACCTGGATATTATTAGAATCATGCCCACAGGGATATGAATATCCAGGGCTTTGTTTCCCCAAAGCATCTTAAGACTAAGATGATTGTAAGATCCAACTAACGAACCTTCTTAAGCTTAAGAAGTGTTTCCCTAAAGCATCTGAAGACGCTCTTACAAATGATTGTAGATTAACATATGACTCCTAAACACTCATAGTTAAGTTTAAGTTTTATTTAAGTTTTGATTGTTAATGTTAACATTTTTAAGTCTCTACTTTTTTCATGAGCACTGATGTTCTTTGTTAAGAGACGTTTGATGTCAAATTAGTGATGGTGATGTTTAAATTGGAAAATAAAATTTAAAAAACACAAAAATTAATTGAACAGTTGATTTACCACTTTTCACACAATCACACATATTCATGAAACTCATAGGAACAGCCACTGCTTCATTTCAGTTATATTATGATTTTAAAAGTAACGTCTGCCTCGAACAGAAGCTAAATCAATGAAAAGTTTACTTTCATAAACCGTCTTCCACCCAGGAACATGAATTATAAGACTCTAGACTGTTTACTGCACATGAAGCTTGGTTTTCTTATTGAATACTGAATTTCAAGCATAAAACATTTGTGATGTGTGTATTTTCAATATATAGCACAGCTTACAGACAGTTTATATATGCAAAGTTACTTTAAAATGTTGCTTATGCAGGTTACTTATGTTCCATGTAAACATCATGTCCTGTACATGATCAAAACCAGGATAACACTAAAAACAGAATACGAGTGTGCATGTAAACGTGTTACAAAGCATCTATTAATCACTTATATACTGCTTTTAAATGCTAAATAAGAGGGATAAAATAAAAATATACTGGCATCAGCATATAATTGCTAAAGGTCCGCATAAAATAATAGGGATAATAAAACAATAGCGCAGAAAAAAGCACTTGAGTTTGATGAGTAACAGAGAAGCAGTGTCATCACTTCATTGTTCATCCAGCAGAGTCCCCTGTTTACAAGTCTCTGCAGTACATGAGCTGGCAGAGTAACATCACAGCTGAGCAGATGGTGCTGCAGAGTCTCAGAAGAATAAAACATTTATTCTTCAAGTGTAAAATACCCATTAAAATATTTTTAAACGCAAATCAGTTGGTGACAGCGTCGCCCCCAGAGCTCGGCAGCCTCTAACGCACGTGTGTGTGTCTGTGATTGTGATTGTGTGTAAAACACAAAGAAGCACAGGTGTAGCAGAAGAGATGTAACAAAGGAGCGGCCCTGCTAGAGCTGCAGCCTTTGATGATATTCATTATCGGTTAATGTAGTCACTGTGATGCTAAAGATGAACCAGAGGAACCACAGCCTAAAGTGATGTCTTAAAAACTTATTATATTATTTTGTAAAAGCAACATCAGTTTAAAGGGATATGTAGCAAAAGCATTTATGAAAATATTACTAGTAAATATTTTCTACTGTAACGATGCCTGCAGCATGGCTCTAGTGATGGGAATGTAGGTCTGTCTGTTTGTCGTCCACCTCTTTGGTCCAGACTGAAACATCTCAACAAATATTGGTCTGATTTCCATTAAATCTTGTGCAGACATTCATCGGCCTCAGTGGATGAATCCTAATGACACAGATGAGCAGACTTTCCCTTTAGCAGCACTGTGAGGTCAAAGTTTTCACTTATCCACTGAAATATCTTAACCTTTACAGGAAGGATTGGCACAAAATTTTGTGTAGACATACACTCCAGAGGATGAATCTGAATGACTTTGATAATCATCTGACTTTTCATCTAGATCTGCCTTGAGGTTTTGAGAGAAACAACGACTCTCAACAACTATTGGATGGATTGCCATGAAATTTTGTACACATATTCATGTCTTAAAGCCATATGCATCTTCTTAAATTATGTCAAACTGATGGTTGGTTGTGGTTTGTTGTTTACTGCTTTATGTATCCACTTTGTTTCATCCTTTTCATCCACTCCTCCAGGTGGGATGTGTTCCTTGGGGGAGAGTTGGGACAAACTCCAGCCTCTCAGTGGAGGACGTCGCTGCAGACGTGCTCGGGGTCGGACCCGACAACAGCACGTCTGCAGACAGAGCTGGTCCCAACATGGGGTACGCCCTGCTGTCCTGTGTGGCCGGCACCCTCACCATCGTCCCCTACCTCCGAGTCTCCTCGCTCCCCAAGATCCTCCTGCTCCTCCTTCTGTCTGTTACCTACACCGTCGTCATGGAGACCAGCGGCTATCGGCAAGCTGTGGGGTAAGATTGAGCTACATGGTGTTTAATATGGTAAAGATGCATGTGAGTAGTCAAGTTTTGTTTATGTATATATATATATATATATATATATATATTGTATGCAAGTGTGTATCTACAGTATTTATATATATTCTCTGATTTGTATTTTTAAAATCTATAATTCTTTTTGTTCTTTGCAATTATTGTATTTGTCTTTATAACAAAATAAAAAATGTATATAAATAACCAAACTACTCATTTTGCTTCTGTGTGTGTGTGTTTCAGAGGTGGGTTTCTACACACTCGGGGGTATGATCCTGTGTTGGCTGTCTTGCTGTTTTGTGGAGCTCTGACTCTGCATTCAAGACAACTAGACCTGAAGCTGCGGCTTGACTACCTGTGGGCTACTCAGGTATGTGTAAAACACACCTGTTATCTCTTATATCTGCATATGGGTTTGTATTTGTACATACAGGATTCTTATGTACTGCAAAAAATCTTCTTATTAAGTCATGTTTATCTGTCATTGAGTTTTATTTTGAGGTGGCAGTAGCTCATGTGGTGGAGCAGGTTCGAAGGGTTGGTGGTTCAATCCTTGGCTAATCTTGTAAACATGGTGTAGTGTTGAGCAAGGAACTTAACCCCAAATTGCTCCTGTTTGTACAAAAGTCTGCTAAATAAATGTGTGACTTCATTTTGGCAGCTCATGTGGCAGGACTGGTTGGTCCTGCCTGCTCTATAAATATAAACGTGACGTAGCGATTTATAAGACAAGGGCTTGTATGGGTGGTGGTTTGAACCCCCAGCCAGTTAAGTGTCCTTACGCAAGATACAGAAACTTTGTGTATGAAGGAAAAAACTGTTGCCTGCCAAATTAATGTTATGCCAGTGCAGTAGGAACATTTCAACCTGTTTTCAGCTCTCAAAAATCTGATTTTATTTGTCTTGACTTAATCGCCTTGTTCTATTTTTTTAAGATACAGACACAAAAACAAACATCAGCCTTAGAATCCAAAATCCCGTCAGACTCTAGTGATAATATTAGATGTTATAGACACTTGAAATCTTGGCAATTCGTTATTTATTTGCGGGTTTAGCTTCTTTGTTTGGCTCGTCATTACACCATCAATCCAGACCACATTTGTATGTGTGCATGTACACAGTTGGTCTGTAGATGTTTTTAACACAAACAAATTACTGAGAATCTTTGACATTTTTTGTCTTTCCTCTCTTTTTTATGTATTTATTTATTTTACCTTTTGATTTGTATTCACCTTGTTCTGCTGTAGTTGTTTCAGAAAACTAAATAAAATATAATTCACCAAAAACTATACAGACACTAATTTTCAATAAATTCTTCAAACAACTTGATTGAAGATGGAAACAGGTTGAAATATTCTTGCTGCTCTGGCAGGTTATTATTCTTTTTTGGGACTCAGCTTTACGCAGAAATGGCTTGATATGTAGGAGATTTTCTGTGTGTGTGTGTGTGTGTGTGTGTGTGTGTGTGTGTTTGCATTCACAGCTGTGAGTAGAAATGAAAGTGTGCCTGTTTCTATTTTGAGAATGACAGTGAATGTTTGTTTGCAAATCATTATCTCCCTCTAGTGATAAGAACAAGCAATTACATCGGCCTTTGAGCTATGAGCTATAATAAAGGCTCACTGTGTTTAGACAATAGAGCATCAGTTTCACTTTGGATCAACATGTGTATCACCTAAGGACCTACGTCTCCTTCTCTACTTGTGTGGTGTGTGCTGATACTGTGCAGGCAGAGGAGGAGAGAGACGACATGGAGAAGGTGAAGCTGGACAACAAGAGGATCCTGTTCAACCTGCTGCCAGCTCATGTGGCTCAACACTTCCTCATGTCAAATCCCAGGAACATGGTGAGCATCCACAGACATGTTGAGACTTGTCCAACAGTTGGATCACCAGCCTAAAGAGAGTTACACCTCTGAAACCAGCAAAGACCCATAACGTCCCAGAGCCTCCTGATATACCCAGGAGCTGCTGGTTTGGTGTTTGGAGGTCAAAAGATGTCCAGAAATTAAAGTTATGCTAAATTTGTTTGAAAAGCTGCATTTTTACTTTACTGGTTACTACCAGCCTTTTTTGCTTGTGACCCTTTTATACAAAACCATGTTTACTTGTGAATAGTTCAGTCAAAAGATATAAAAGATGATTTTAAAAGTAAAAATGCAAAAATTAGGGAAAACTCTGAAATTGTGATTATTTCACGATCGATTAACCTGATTATTATTTTCACAATTAATCTCAATGTATGGTTTTGTCTATTAAATCTTAGAAAATAGTGAAAAATTATTACTGGAGCTCATAAGGACATCTTCAAATGTGTTGTTTTGTCCGATCAAAAATCCAATTTCCAAAGAAATTCAGTTTATTATCATGTATGACACAAAAAAAGCTTCAAATAATCTCATTTGAGAAGCTGCAACCAGCAAATATTTGCTGAAAAATGAGTCAACTATTCAGAATCAGAATCAGAGTCATCTTTATTGGCCAAGTATGTTACACATACAAGGACTTGACTCCGGTTTAATCAACTACTTCTTGCAGCTTTAGATTCATCTAGTTATTCAATTTGGGGTTCCTGACCTGGTCTAGGTTACTTTGCAGGCAATATTTCAATTAGAAGCAGGTCCTAAATACACATTGAAGCATCTAAAGTACATATAACCATTGTTTCAATAGTTACATATACAATAAATCAGCGTTTCTAAACATTTTTGTCTTACAACCATTTATTAAAAGCAGCTACTTGTGACCACTTGTTGCCAAGTGTCTACTTGTGAAAAGTTCAACCTACAAGTGATTTCTTTTGCTTTATTTTGTTTTTGAAGAACTGAAGAGGTAAAATTATCAAATTATTTAGTAGAAAAAAAGGCAAATATTTGAGGAAAGCCTGTAAAAATAGATTTAATTTTGTAGCAGAAATATGCTTATTTTCTTCTTCCTGTCCCAGTCATCTCGCAAACCTCTCAGAGTTATCTTTCAATCCCTTGTGGGGGTCCCAAAAACTGCTCTAGATGCCTAAAAACAAAAACGTTTAACCCATTTTCAACCTTGACATCAAGATGTCATTTGACCTACAAATCACTAATCTAATCTCATCATTTAAGAACTGCATTTCAATCTAGCCACTGGCTCTTTTTGTAACACTGAAGTTGAGTTATTTCTGGAAGCAGCTTACAGGAATCATGTTTGGCCTGCATATACCAGCCAAAAACCTGCAAAGAAATACCAGGAAGTGCTGGTTCCCAATGTGGGAAAATCTCCCAGCTGTTTAGGACAATGGCACTGTTTCCCTGACCATGTGTTGTGGTGTTAAAGTGGAAGTGTGATGTGACAGGCCTGTGTGTCTGTCTCCACTAATTGATGAACATCCCCTCCACTGATCTCTGTTCCTTCCTTGGTCCCCTCCCCCCGCTTATCAGGAAGTGATGAAATCATACATCCTTTGGCCTACGAATGCGTGTAGCCCCTCACGAGGACAAGATTGGTTTGTAAACACTAAAGCTTTGTACAAATTCTTTATTCTATAATAACTAATAACTAATAATATGGGCATTTTATAATGTGCAATGTTAGTATCCAAATATAAAAATTATGACTATATATACAACATGGACGGAAACGTTAAATATGGAACTAATGGCCCATAACTATTAAAAACAGACCCATAATTCAGTCAGTGAGGGGACATTTTCAAAACAATATCAAGGGCAACAAAGTGTAAGCAAATTTGCGGTTTAAAGCTAAAGCTGAGTTATTTTTGTAAAGAATATTTTTATTACAAATGTTTACATTAAATGTTTACATTAAATAGCATCATAAAATCTGATTTTAGTGTAGCAAAATAGATACCAAAAGCATGAAATGTCGTCATCTGGCTGGTGATTTGGCAACTGTAATATTCTGCTTACCACAGTATCCAGGACATATTTTGCGTAAATAGAACTGATCAATTGATACAATTAGGACACAGATTTAATGTTGGAAGCCAGAATTTAGCCTATTAGCATTGAATCTGGGCTAAATTCTAGCATTATGAGCTCACATTTAAAGGGGTACTCCAGTGATTTACTATTTCACTTTCATAAAGTTTAGGGAGTTGAAAGAGACAGATTAAAAGAAGAATGGTCAAAATTGATGCAGCAGATATGGGTTAAACTCCAAAAATGCTAGATCCTACATTTCCCATAATGCAGTTTGACAACCTCTTAATATTAGACCCTCCCTTGTAATATACATTTGAAGCATTGCCAATGCTCCTCAGAGCCACAGACTTTATACAACCTTATATAACAACTCGTAGGCTGAGTAGCACTCCTCGTAACCTTCAATGAATCAATTAAATCTATTGGTTCATTAAATTGTGGTTGACTGACATTGCAGCCTTTAGATTTTAGAGGTTAATAACTGCATCAGACATATTAACAGAATTGTTTTATCTTTTTATTATTATCAACAAATCCTGTGAAGACTTCATTAAGCATGCCCGGGGACCATTTGAGCTGAGAAGAACAAACACCAGTGTACATGTTCATCGTTATGAAGGAATGTGCAAGATACAACAGGGTGCCTATTTCTAATCTAATCAAATCAGGCTTTAGCCACACAGACAGTACTGGTTAGTTGGTTAAACTCATTGCTAGTTTTGGTCTTTTCATGGGATTTGTTAATAGTGATAAAAAATAATAAAGTAACGCTGGTCTTATCCTTTAACAATTAGGAGGCGATGCATTAGACGGTGCAGAGATCGTCTGAGGCTGAGACTAGTAAACACTGGAGGCAGGAAGTCAGAAAGTATGTTTCCGGCACATTGGTGACCCCTCGGAGCTACAGTGTATAGAAAGGCTTCCTCTCTTTCCTCTGGGCTAAAGTTGAGCTATACACTGTATTCATAACACAACACAGTGGGACACTGCTGCCTGCAATTCAAAGTTTCACTGCTCTGACATAACGATTGAAAATTAGTTTTCATTGCATGGGAAACTCCAATAAACACCTGCAAGCAAACTATTCTGTTTGTCCTTTAAACACGGTCACCACAATATTTCAAAATAATATGTATATTGATAGGCAAGTCTTTTTTTTTCTGGTTCTTGTTTTAATTTTGTTTCCTTTGCAAAATCTCATCCTGATGAAGGTTAAATTGCCTGGGATCTGCTAAACATGTCTTAAAGGGTGGTCAGTTCACTCAAATCACAAAAAACATAAGAAAAGGAATAGATCCCCCCAAATCCATATTTTCTCACCTCTTGTGGTATCTCCATCCATCCATCTATCCATCCATCCATCCAGCCATCAATTTTCTATACTGCTTTGATTATATAGGTAGGTGTTGACCTGCTATGGCATTACTGCCTGTTGCTCTTCCTCCGGTACCCATAGGTCGGCTAGCTGCAGGGCCGTCAGCCGGGTACCACCGATCTACAACGTTTTGCTCCCTTAAGCCTGGAGCATCTCCTGGTGGCGGAGCAGTGGCAGGAATGTCTCCCTGCCAGCCACTGCAGCCAGCCCTCATGCTAGGTGTTACTCCAACACTTGTTCTTCCTCCTCAACCAGAGCCAAAAGCTGCTCTTCTTGGCCTCTTCACCCAGGTCTTTTGGGGCCTTCTACTGGTTTGCTCCAGTTTCTCCCATGTCCCTTAATGAGGCGAACAGCTGAAGTACCGACAAAGCCGCAACATCCTACTTCTGCCGGGTAGATGATGGTACTCCAGCCAGCCTCCTTGCACTCGGCAGCGAGATCTGAATGCTTCAGCTCTTCCTCTTCCTCTCTGAGGCAGATTCTACACCCTACACCCATGGGATAGTTAGCTCAATGAGGAGCACAGTCTTGGCGCCGCTGGACAACATCACTATGGTTGGGTGGAGACTTGTGATGATCTCACTGGGGAACTGGAGCTTCCAGCTGAGATCGACTCCCATTCTCCAGTCCTGGGTGGCGAGAACTATCCTTGGTGGAACTCTTGTGGCGCTTGTGTTGCCTCCACCTTCTCTGATGAACCGAATGTCATGGTCTGCTGGTGAAGGATGACCTTTGCTCATGTTCTGTCTGCGCCTCTCCAGCACCTCTGCCAATTTGCTCAGGACCTGGTCGTGTCGCCACCTGTAGCGTCCTTTGGGGGAGTGTGATCTTGCAGACAAGATGTGGTGGAGATTTGCATTTGGACTGCTGCAGAGGGGGCAGCATTCTTCCTGGCCAAACCACAGATGCAGGTTCAGTGGGCAGGGGAGTGTGTTGTATGTTGCCCTGATGAGGAAACTCAGCCTTGCCTGTGGGATCTTCCTCAGGTCCGCCATGATGATGTTTCTGCCAACCATGCCTTCCCACGTCGTCCCCCTGTCGTCCCTGTGCTATGGCCTTGATCTTAAAGCGCTCGTTCTCCATCCTTGTCACCTCAGACACCACCATTTCCTTCCTCTCTTTCCTGTTGGCCTTGGACCAGAACTGAGGGGCTTCCCCCCACCCGAGACCTGTCCTTCCTGTCCGGACTCTGCCTATGATCTCTTTGTGCTGCAGCCTGCTAATTGCCAAGTCAACTTCAGCATGGGCTTTCCACTTGCGGCCAGTGCGGATCTGGATGTTTGCATTCCTCACTGCCTGGTCAGTGGACTCCCTCATCTCCAACACTAGCCTGGTTTTCTCCTGCTTGTAGCCCATGCTTATTGATTGTAGAAGCAGCTGTAGAATGTTCTTTCCAAAGAGACCAGTTTTAGAGAGGCATCGCAACAAGCCCGGCCACTTTCAAATGAAAGAGTTGGCTTTCCCATCCATCTTGCTTACTGTGGATAATCCTCTAGCTTATCCTCTAGAGGGTTGCGTGGGAGCTGGAGCTGATCTCAGCTGACATTGGGCAAGAGACGGGTTACACCTTTGACAGATCGCCAGTCAATCACAGGGCTGTTAAATAGAGACAGACAACCATTCACACTCACATTCACACCTATGGGTAATTTAGAGTAGCCAGTTAACCTAACCTGCATGTTTTTGGTCTGTGGGAGGAAGCTGGAGCACCTGGAGAGAACCCACACAGGCACAGGGAGAACATGCAAACTCCTATCGATCCATGCAAATAGTTTTGGTTATTTTTTGTCCAGGTTTTGATACATTTGTCTCTGAGATTTCTGTCTCCACTCCAATCAATGCTTGAGTTGGAACCACTGAAATAATAAAACATATTAAATTTCCCCCACAGTTAATGTGCAATCTATGGTTAACACACCACCAGTGGCATTAGAAAAAGCATGTCTTTTCATTTGTAACAAAGTAATGTAAGCTCAAATGTACACTAACTCGACTTTTGGTGCTTTCAACTGCGTTTCATGGTCTTCTACAGTGAATGAACCCTGCTCAGGTGTCATCACGTGACCTGAGTGTGGAACTTTGGTGAAATGATAACAAGTGGTCGTATATGGGGCGAGAAAAATCTTGTTACCACATGACTGAAGTTCCACACTAACTGTAGGTCTTGTTATGTTACCTGAGCCAACTCCATTAGCTGATGAAGACCGTTACATGCAATTGAAACTCAGAACCTTTGAGCTTTTTGTTGCACACTGTTTCCAAAGGTCAAGAATGAACTTTCATGCTCAAATGTTTTGGGGAATTTTTGTAATTTCGGTGAACTTTAAGGCCTTGCAAATTGTCCTTCCCTCAGTGGCATTCTTTGCACTTTTTTGAAAGTTTTGACTATAAACTCTCTTGACTATTGTGATCTGCTTCCCCTCCAGGACCTGTACTACCAGTCATACGCTCAGGTTGGAGTGCTGTTCGCCTCCATTGCCAACTTCAATGACTTCTACATTGAGCTGGATGGGAACAACATGGGAGTCGAATGTCTGAGGCTACTCAATGAGATCATTGCTGACTTTGATGAGGTGTGTAAATGCTCTGTTCCATCATAAATCTGCTATTTTTATATATTTGGAGAATCTGGAAGGAAGCTCCAGTGCAGTATGACTTCCAAAATGTAATTTTCAAAGATGACGTTGTGGCCATGACTGAGGGTGTTTATTGATGCAATATAATAAGCAATGGTTGCGGTTGGGAAAGTTTTCCAAAATAAGGAATTACTTACACATGACTTTTGGTCTGCTTGAATCTATAATCAGCAACATAAAGCATTAATTTACCCAAACACAGTAAAAGATCCTAATTTAAATTGCAATTGGATTTGTTTGCCAACAAAACCTAGAATACATATGAACCTAAACTGACAATTTACTCCAATTAGATCTAAAATTTGTAATAGCAGTAATTTTTCTTCATGTTTTTATCCCTTTTTTTCTTCTTTCTTTCCAGCTGATGGATAAAGAATGCTACAGGGATATCGAGAAAATCAAGACCATTGGCAGCACATACATGGCTGCAGTAGGGCTGGTTCCTACAACTGGCTCCAAGGTACACATACAGGAGCTATATTTAGAGCACATAGTGTTTTTGTTGGTGTTTGCAGTGTATTAGCACATTTCGAAAGCGTTCAGAACGCACACAGCATTTTTGAGAGTATTTTCAGGTAGTTATTTTCTGGGTGTTGATATTTAGAACCCTGTCACGTTTCACTCCACAAATCCTCTGTGAGGGATTACCGGGCCTTTTTTTTGCGTCAGCATATTCTACATTCATAAAGTTTCTTTAAATCCTGCAAAGCTGACAAACAAAAGAGCCTTTTCTGCAATTTCTGCAAAACTTTACACAAACTTAACAGTCAGTCACAGCGGCGGTTTGACTTTGGGTAAAACATTGGTGCAAGCTTTTGTAGTAGTCATAGATTATAATGTGTATAATCATGTTGGCGAAACAGAAATGGAGGCTGATATCACCTCCTACCTTGGATGTGAGCATGCATATTTGTGCATAAATGTGTGTGTTCTTAATATTGATGCATTTTTCTCATTTTCAGGAAAAGAAGTCCATCACCTCACATTTATGCACAGTGTCAGATTTTGCCATTGAGATGTTTGATGTCCTGGACGCCATCAATTACCAGTCTTACAATGACTTTGTCCTGAGAGTAGGTGAGTGAAAACACACACATTGGTCACACTGGTCTATATAAACATTGGGGTCTGAGCTTCTGACCTATTGCACTGGACACCATCGACCTCAATGCCGGTAAGTTTGGTAGGAAATGCATCACAGAAAGAGCGTTCACTCCAGGAAGCTCGTCACAGCGAGACCTGAAGTTCTGGGTTCCATTGTGTTGGGTATCCTGTGGGGAGCCTGCAACAGGAGCCCTTGTTTAATCACAGCGTAGCCTGGTGTACACAGTGCCATCCTGTCTGCGGACTGTGGGGTTGTGTTTGTCTGCTTGGCTGAACCCACTTTGTAAAAACGCAAGTTTTTGTAATTTGCGACTGGATTTCCAGAAAGTTCAGAAAAACAAAGTTTGGCCAGGTTTTACTAGATCTATACATCTGTCATATTGCTGTCCACCCTCTAGAACCTGAAGAACTGTGTCTGTAAAGATGAGGCAATACCTTGGATTGCACTGTCATGTCATCATAGTAATCAAAGGCATTTTTATAGTCAGTTGTGATCCTCAGGACAGGCATCAAATAACTGAGCAGCAGTCATTGAGGGTTGCAGAGCTAAAAGTAAAAGTTGTCGCTGAAAACAGTATCTGCTAAACTCCTGATGTGAAACACTATATAGTTAAACTTATTTAGGTCACTTTCAGATCAACTAGCCCTGTGTGAAAAAAACTGCAGCCCCCTTATTCATTTGAATACACAAGGGGCTCCAGCCAAAAAGCGAGGGGTTAAGCAGCACATCAACCAGCAAGGCGCTACGTTGGACAATCAAATACCTGCAAGCTTTGTAACATGAACACTGTATTTTTACTGTTTACCTCATGAGCGTTGCATTGAAAGATACAATAACTGCTGCTGATAACATTTCAGAGTATTATAAACTTCACTGTGGTGTTTTGTTGTTTAAAAAGCCTTCAGACCCATTGGTTTGTTACTCAAACTGGACATCCTGGATCATGTCATTTTTTAAGTACCCAAAGCAAAACACCTCCACGCAGCCCCTTGTGTACTCTGGACTGTTTTCAGATCGAATGCCTGCTCAGAGGGACTCTAATGCATGATCAGCAGTTCATTTGCATTTGCTCCCAATTTTCACTTTCATTGCATTTCCTTTCTTCACTTTGTATTATTGGAGGCACATTCTGAGCCATCCGTGCTGCAACATGTTTACTTTGGTCTGCTGTACACTTAAGTCTTGACTTGATCAGACTTGAGTCACAAAAGTGACGAGCTGAGACTTAACGTAGATGAGACTTGGTTACTTAAAGGCTTGACTTCACTTGAGACTTGAAAACAAAAACTTTGAAGTTTCACCTTGCATATGTAACTATTAAGCCTATGAATTAAAAGCATGTTGTCTCACTTATGTAAGAAACACTATTAAGACAAGTTTAAAAGGAAAATGTTCATAAGCATTGCCAATTTATTCATGAAGATGTGATTTAACTTTCCCCCAAGGACTTGAGACTATAATAAGACTTGGCCCAAAACACCCTAAACAGCTCTGGTGGTGATCAGTAACATCAGCAGGAAATACAACAGCTCTTGGAGGTCTTCCAAGTGAAAGCCATCGTAAATAGTTCCTTTTGTTCAGGTAAGAATGATGAGCTTCCCATAGAAGCAATATACTAACTCAGACATTGCGCGCTCTCTGGTTTTTGTTCAGGTATCAATGTGGGACCAGTTGTGGCAGGAGTGATTGGAGCCAGAAGGCCTCAGTATGATATTTGGGGAAACACAGTGAACGTAGCCAGCAGGATGGACAGCACCGGAGTACAAGGAAAAATACAGGTACAATCCTGCCGAACACACAGGAACACACCTGCTCTGTAATCTATGATGTTGTTTCCTTCTTTTTTCCCTTAATTTCCTGCAGCTAAACCAGGAAAAAACTGAGGTTCTAATTTTCTGCCTTTAAGACTTTTGCAAAACCACAGTAATTACTCTTCTAAAATTGCGCCTCTAAAATTGAACGTTAACTCCCATGCAAGAAATCTCAGCATAATATTTGCTTCTGGTTTAATATTTGATGAAGAAATTTAGCTCTGTCGTCAGCACCAGCTTCTTCCATCTTAGATCAATTACAAAATTAAAGTCATTTCTGTCTGTTAAAGATTTAGAGACCATACTACATGCTTTTATTTCTTCCAGCATTGACTATTGCAATTCTCTGTTAATAGGAATCAGTCAGTCAGCTTTATCTCGCCTGCAGCTGGTCCAAAACGCAGCAACGCTTCTCACTGGTACCAAGAAGAGAGTCCACATCACTCCTATACTGGACTGTTACCAGTCAAATACAGAATTGATTTTAAGATTCATTTATTTGTTTTTAAAGCACTGCATGAACTGGCACTAGCTTATCTTTCTGGACTCTGCATCCCCTATTCGACCACCAGACCACTCAGATCTGATGACCAATCACTGCTCTTCTTTCCATGCTCTCGGTTAAAACCGGAAGTGTGAAAGAGTTATAAGATCTCATTATGAGATCCTTCCCCTCAATGCACATGTAAACACACTCACTGAGAAACATCATCCTTCTGTGCTTCCTCCCCAGGTGACGGAGGACGTCCATCGCCTCATCACAAACTACTACAACTTTGTGTGCCGCGGCCAGGTCAGCGTGAAGGGCAAAGGTCAGATGCTGACTTACTTCCTGGAAGAACGCAGGCAAGGCATCAGGCCATCTCAAACCCAGCAGCAGCCCGGCAACGCCGAGCACCGCTGCAGCGCGTTCACCCATGGCAGCGTGTGCACCAGGTTAAGCCCCGCCCCGACGGTGACCACCTACGCTACGATCAGGACCCCGAGCCCGAGCATGGCTAAACCAACCACCTCCACCAGCACCACCAGGTACCTGCCCTCTGTCCCCACTGCAATGGTGTGACGCACCCTGTCTCCATGGTGACTGTGGAAAACATTGAAGGTAAGAAAATGAGAGTGGAGCTGGGGAAATTAGAAGGATGGCAACAAGATAGCAGTAGCAGAGAGAGCTTATTTAAAGAGGGAAAAGTTGAGTTGTCCTCCACTCTTCTTCTACTGTCTCAGAGAGGCTGAGAGACGCTGATCGTCCAATGGGAGGCCTGGACTCGGGCCTGGACTGCGTTTAGGACTGATCACAGGAGTCTCAGGTGGCCTCAGTCGGACTCTCCCTCCACACTCGAGGAGCCCTGTTTGTTGTTTCACACCGCAGAGTGTCATGGACAGGATACAGGATGCTTTAGCCACGTTGCTCTGTAATCAATCAAAGGCCAAGGATGTCTCCAGGATTTCAGAGTAGACACCCAAAACTGTTTCCATAACTATAATAAACTAAATCAGCATTAAAAAAAAAACATTGCAATGCACAATTGATAGTGTAGCACGCAAGCCTCTCACAACAACCACATCTGGAAAATACAACTTTAGCTGGCCCTTTTCTCTCAGTATAAAACCAAATCAGTGCTGTTGCCTTAGCGACCACTCCTCAGAATGAGTTTCCTGCCATCTCGTTGCCTTTATTGATTTATTGGAGACCAATTCAGATAATGTAATTACACAGGCATCATTGTTGTCCAAGAGATATCTGTTTTTAAAGTGGATGAAGCCAAATGTGTAATTGTAAGTGGCAGTTATGGTATAAACTTGCCAAAATACAACAGGGCATTGCCTTCAATCATTTTCGGGTCAGTGATACCGTACGTTTAAGGCACAGACCCCTTCACTCTAAACCTCTCATAGCACATGAGGTAAACTCTTGATTCCCTGGGCCAAGCTGCTCAGTGTCTTTAAGTGCATGATGCCACTGCTGCATTTCAGTCATGTCTGCTGTCTGTTTCCCTGTGATGCTTGACTTCCAGATTCTTCCTCGTCAAAGTGTAGCAATAAAGCGGTTTGTCTCTTCTCTCAGCCTCCTCACCCTTGCATGCTGTAGCCAGCTGGATCCTATTTTGACCTGATAGTGTATGTAGCCAATAGAGTGTGCATAGCCAGCCACACAAGTCTGTATCTCTGTGGAATTGAAGCATGACTTAGAAAACTTATTTTCTGTATTGTGCGAGTGTGATTAATTCCTCACTGAATTATATAAAAAAAGTTTTTTCTGCGTGCTTGTTTATTAAGAAATATTTTCTATTGTTAAAATATTCAGTTCTACTATTTTTATGAGCTAAAAGCTGCTTTGGTAGAGAAAATTAAACTGCTGTTTATGAGGAGACACACAAACCTCCGTGTCTGGCTTCCTCATACAAATTCAGATGATTTATTTGACGGCATAGCATGCTACTCACAGCACGGCTTACCACAGCCATGAACTGTCCTCTAATCTGTTCTAGCATGCACTGCCTGCAAGCCTGTGGCTCTTACATGCATGCTTTGATGAAACATTAATACAGCCCAAGCAGTGGACACACAGTGACTCTGTTCTAATGTAGTCCTCATGCATGCGCTAAAGGTAGCGGTCCTCTTGAATGTAAGGTGCTTTTTTGACCCGTGTCTTCTTCATGAGCTTGGTGTGGGAACCTTTTGAGGACATTTCAGGACAGCTTGACATCAGGCCGGGGTTCCTCCTCCTTCCTGCTACTGCTGTAGTCAACAGGTAGCTGTTTTTTCAAACGTGCCAACCTATTTTCATAAACATATCAAACTTTTTGGTGTTGAGCTGTAGCACAACTGAATGTGTGGCTACGGTTATTGTGGATTTCCTTTGTTGAATGCCTGTCTTTTTACTGTTTGAGCTGTTTCTTTAACAGTTTTGTAACTCAAATGGTGGTAAGTGTTGATTTTGGAGAGATTTATTTGGACATCATAACCTGAGTGAAATGATGTTGTTGTACTTCTTATCATATTTAACATAGATTTACAGTCTATATAGTAGCTTGAATGCTTACTTTATGTTTCTAAGAGGTTAAAAATGAGGATTTTTATACACTTGCTTTAAACCGTTGATGGAAAGTTGATGGAAAGGAGTTATGTACAATATTTTTCCTGTAAATTTGATATTTTCATACTGTATGATACGGGTTTCAATTGTTATATGTATTACTAGCTATTATTGTACATTGTAGAGTCTTTTTCAGAGCTATATTATGAATTATCCAATATTTGTCAAGTTCTTTTGTTGAAGATGTATTTATTGAGATGTTTTATGTGAATGTAAATTTTGTTAAAGATGATATTTTATACTAAGTGTTTGCACTGCGATGATATTGACGTATTATAATTATAAAAATAAAGCCAGCGGGGACGTTTCTCCTGGAGCAAGTGCACTCTTCCTGTGCTCACTTTCATCTACGCTTACATATGCACACACACACACACACACACACACACACACACACAGAGTGCATATTGACAGGCCATCAGACTCAGTTATAAAGTTACGTAACAGTAGAAAAACAAAGTAGCTGATGTCAGAAGTTTGGAGCAACATTGGGGTCAATGTCAGCCTGATTGCAGCAGTGTTGGAGCGTTACGCTGATGTTATGAGCACATCTGTTACCATAAAAAAACACGACACGTGTAAGAATAAGTGTGACAACCACCCACTTCTGGAATTCAGTGCTCATAAAGTTCGTTATGAATGTTGAAAAGACAAATTTGTACCAAGAGTTTGATGTTAGGTGGAGGAGTCAGGTGGCAAAAAAGGTGATAGGCTTATTTTCATTACTGTTTAATATCTTCAATTAATCATTTAGTCCATAAAATATCAGAAAATTGTGAAAAATATCTAATGGAAATTTGGAATTTGCTTGCTTGATAAATGACTTAACCTTTTACACTCTGGATTTTGCAATTTAAATTTCCACTTTTTTTTTTTAAATAAAAAAACTAAAAAGTCAAGCCATCAAATAGAAATTCCAGATATGTGTCATTTTACACACGGTTCTCCAAAGTTGTGCCTATATATGTGTAGTATCTTTGGCAATTTGTTTGTCATGAACTGCCAACAGAGTCCATCAGTCTAGGAGAGTTTAGGAGGTTAAAAAATATGAGGACACTTCAATATCACGGAGCCATAATTAATACTAATGACGCTTTGGTTCAGCAAGGAAGATCTTTTCTGTCATGTTCTGCCTTTATTCCAATTGGATGAATTTCTGCCATTTCTTCCTGTTCTTATCTTCTCCCTCACTTTAACATACTGTCAAAGGCACAAATCTGACATTACCATATCTGATCAATCATCTTCCCTTGAGCTAATCGGTCCTCGGATGCTGCTCTTTATATACGCTATCATTGCATTTCTGTCACACCTCTCCATCACCACCATCTGTGTCCATAGAGGCAGACATTGGAACTGCACAAGTGTCCGCCATGACAAAGGCCTGTACAGCCCATGTAAAATCCAAAATGTCACATTTCTGCCGCGCTTACCAACTAGCGTACTGCCCAACAGCATTGTGCTCAGTCAGCCACTGTTGGCTGGATGTAATATTGAAATAATACTGATGTAGGAGCACAGACTAACTTTTTTTCTCTCCTGATAGGATGCTTAGGAGTTCAGCATCCCTGCAGTGAGTTTATATATTCAACATTCTTCCCCTTTATCAAGTTTATTGAACTCTGAATGCCAGAAATGGGTGAGGCTGCACCCAAATGTCAGTCATTCAAATCATCAGTTAAGGAGTGCCTGATTTGAACCTTATGTTGTCACTTGGAGCATCAGACCTTATTTTATTGTGCTGTGTCATTTTACGCAGAGTGAAGGTAACAGATTGGCAGCCTAACTAAATGGAAATTAGGGGAACCATGATGGAAAAAGGGCAGAACAATGTGAAACAGAGCAGTAAAGTAAAAGAATTACTGGCTAAAACTGGCAAATCAGATATAACTTGGAAAATTCTACTTTAGGTACAGCACTAGTATCCTCAGAGCAGAGTTACACCCAGAAACAGCCGACCAAGACTACATTGCATGGCATGCAACGAGTCCTCATACCTCAACGATGAAATATGTCTCGTCACTCCCTTCCAATCAGCGTCTTCTGATCTTTCACCTCCATGATTGAAAGATAAGGCTGGTGACAAATCTCATGAGCAGAGCCAAACCAACAATGAACTGATCCTACTTACAAGTATTGTGTGTGTATCCAAAGCCTGATATATCTTATTCCTCTGTGGTGTAGACCTCCGTTGTTGCCCAAAAACTATTAAAAACACGTCAGTGAGTCACACTGCTGCACTGGGTGACATGTTCCTTCATCATGAAGAGTTTGGTCACATTAGTTTGTTTGGAAACAGCTCCAAAGACTAATAACTGTGATCAAGTTTTCAGTCTTCAAAAAGAAGTTCTGTGTAAGGCAGACGCCACTGAGCTTGTGTGGGAACACAGTTCTGTTTACAATGTTTTGCTACTTTGTTGTACTACATATCACAACCTCTTTACTTTGTAGTACATTGTACATCGTAGGTTTCTTAAAGAACTTTAGTACAAAGTCATACATGTAAGTATGACCAATTAATTGTTGGTTTGGCTCTGCACAAGAGACTTGTTGCCAGTCATATCCTTCAGGGGCTGGTTAAGTTTATGCAACTAAAACTACTTGGTTAAGATTAGTGGAAGATGGGGTGTGGTGAGTTTGAACATAAACATCAGGGTCCCAGATTTGAGTATGACAGGGGACCTTTGACCTCTCCTCTAATTTCCTGCCTCCATTATCAAAACAGAGGCAAAAATACTTTTAAAAGGTTTGGGAAAGATCACATTCATGGTTAAAAGAAGAAGAAAGAAAGAAACCAAAACTGGCTGTTTAGGAAGAAATCATCTCAGACATTTTGTACATGCAACTATCCACCGTATGACTTCTCACACGAGTACAAAGGGCTGCTTCTAACAAGCAACCACTGCTGTTTAAATTGAGGACCGTTTGGTACTGAGTGAGGTGTCAGGACCTCTGTGGGCTATACATGTTTCTGGTCCCCTCTCCACCCACACACAACAGAATCTCACAAACAAACACGGGGTTTAAAGGAAAAAGAAAACAAAACAAACATGGGGCCTTATCATTGTGTCTGTTTGTGTGTCGAGTTGAGTGCGAAGGGATGTTTCAAGTCCTGTCGCAGGAAGACCCGGCTTCCAAACATTCATCAGCGATGTGAAGATGTATGTGTGTGTATGTGTTTGCTGCTGGTGTGTGTATAGTAAATGAGCTATGCTATGCTAAGTGCTATGGCATGCGGAGCATCCTGAGTGACAGGTTGTCATGGCAACACAACAAGATCATGCCCTGACATGAAACCATCAAGGTTGTGTTTTTCAGCGAGTAGATGATAAACCAGGCACACACCCCCCCTTCTTCTTCTATTAGCTCTGTGATTCATACTGATTGTGTGCAATCACCACAGAGGATGTCAATACTCCACTTTTTGTTGATAACATAGAAGTTTACAACGCTGTGTGTGTGTGTATGTGCGTGTGTGTTTACCACCTGCTTGACGCTCTGATATGATCAAACATGCCCGGCTCAGGAGTGCCAACATAAACACTCACACACTCTGAGATAAGCCAACGGAAATGGGCCTTTTCGGGCCTCATTTACAGCTGTGGTGTAGCGGAACGGCCATCTATCAGCGGACTGAGTCAGATGCTGCCGAGGGGAGGGCAGTGATGCAGCCGACCAGGACATTCTGCGGGGTTAACGACAGCTTTACTACTCCTGCCCCCTCCCTCGCACTGTTTACCCATTGACCCCGTGTGTCATAACATCCCTTACAGTAAACGCTGCTGGAATCTGGACACTGGAGCATGGGAGGAAAAACACAGCCCCATTGCCCAAGAGTGTATGTGCGTAATTACAACTCTATGACTTCGCTTTTGTACACACATAGATGCACGTTTGTATATATGTGTTTGTATGCATGTTTAAGGAGGTGCATTTTTGTGTGTGAGTGACGCCAAACAAGTGGTGAACTTGCAGCTCAACATCAAACATGTATTACGTCTGCAGCATGTGCCTGAGAACAAACTGAGGACTTTCTCGCCATGAAAACACAGAAGCTGCAGTCTCATGGACCAGTGGTTCCCAGCAAGGAGATACAAGATGAGCATTTATAAGCCATGATTGACAAGTCAAGTAAATTTTTATTTGTATAGCCCAATACCATAAATTTTCCTCAGGGGGCTTTACAATCTATACAGCATATGACATCCTCTATCTTTAGACCCTCGATTTGAATAAGGAAAAACTCCTCGAAAAAAACCCTTTAATGGGGAAAAAATGGAAGAAACCTCAGGAAGAGCAACAGAAGAGGGATCCCGCTTCCAGGACAGACCCACTAAACAGAATAGACCAGATAGCAAAATGACAGTATGGGAAAACAGGATAACAAAATTATAGATAAAGTGATAACATATATGAAAAATATGATCGGGAGGGCATCAAGCAACTTCTAGGTGTCGCCAAAGAGATAGGACCTAAGTCAAAGGACCTCCTCCATTTATTGGTTATCATCCTCTAGCATTACGTTTGCTTTGTCTATTTAGCTCTTAAATTCAAACGTTCGTGGGAAAGCTGCTGAACTAAAATCTATTTGTTAACTTATTAGCATTTATAATTCCCGTCTTGGTGGCGTTTGATTTGGTTTGCAGAATTCCTCTCTGTCTTTAAAGATTGCTTGAAGACCTACTGTACCTCTTCAGAGAGTACTTACCCAATATGCTCTCTCTCTCTCTCTCTCTCCCTCCTTCCCTATGTATCGCTCTCTATCAAAAAAACCTGTTTCTATGCACTTATGTGTATGTTACTTCATGCACCTGCAGCCTTGTGTAAGTGTGTCAGATTAAACTCGCAACTGATCATGGTGGCACTTATTCTTGATGGCTTCCTTCGATGTCAATGGCTTGTACCTCAGGAAATTCCTGGGAGCCATCGATAGCACAGGAGGAGGAGTACGGTGTAGTTATATCAGATTTGCTGCTAAGTATCGTACTCCTACAGCTTGGTGAAACTAAAATTGGGAGTGAAAGGGAGAAGATTCACCACTGTGGAAGAAATCCAGGAAGAAATCCAGGAGGCTCTGGACATGGTGACAAAAGATGACTACAAGAAAAGTTTCCACGAAGGGGAAAAGCACAAGGTATCGCATTCAGTACTTTGAAGGGGATTAGAAAAGTACTACTGAAAGATTTATAATGACAGTTTTTTTTCAAACAAAAACAGTAATTTTTGGGTCCCCCCTCGTGCGTGGACAAAAAAGTCTAAAAGTGCCAAATGAATAAGTGTACGTACGGAGCTAGAGCTGGGAGACAATTAGCTTAGCTTAGCATAAAGCCATGTTTAAAAATACACCAACCAACACCTCTGAAGCCTCATCAATTAACATGTTGTATCTTGTTTGTTTAAGCAGCAAACAGAAATGTAAAATTGACAATTTGTGGTTTTAGAGGGAGTTACAGTGCGTGCAATATCATTTCTTGCAATGACTTCGCAGAGTAGAAAACAATGTACTGGGCAGACAGATTGTTCACTGTTCATAAAAAAATAGTTTCACATACTACATAACTCCCTCTAAAACAACAAATTGTAGGTTTTACATTTCAGTTTATGTACAGATTAAACAAATTAGATATGTGTTAATTAGTGAGCTTTATAGTTGTTGATAAGTGCATTTTTAAACTCCTGCTTCTTTCAGTCTTTATGTTAAGCTAGGCTAAAGACAGCCTGAATTCAGCTATGTACTTAATGCACAGAATGAGATCGGTATTGATCTTCTCATCTAACTCTTGGAAAGAAAGTGATTTAGTGTATTTTTGAAAATGTTGAACAGTTCCTTTAATGGCATCTTGTAACTGCAGGTTACATCTGCACAAGAAAAAGTGCAGATGTTCAGACTATTTGCTCTACTTTTAATCTCCCAAGACCATCATAACATCAGGCAGGGAGCACAGAGTTAAAGCACATGATTCATCCTGAAGGTTTGTGTTTAAGATTTAATCAAATCCAAGGATTAAACTCTTAAATGCTCCCAAGTGTACAGAACTGAAAATGTTCTTCCGAGAAATTTGCTCCACAAAGTTTCTTAGGTCTCCACAAAGAACCAAAAACACAAACTACCCTTTTCTGATTAGTAGATCAAAAACATCCTCCCACTGGATTGTTTCTCATCAAGGATTTCCCCAGTGCAAGAGTGTTATTCTCTGTCTTGTATGTTATGTTCTGCCTACAAGCACATCAGCACAGAAACACACTGGGTCAATGAACTCCATGTTGTGTAAGAACAGCAGTGACCCTTACTAACCTGCTCCTACTGCTCCTGCATGTTTGGTCTCTTCTGTATGTCCACGCAGATGGAATGTGACGAGCTGCAAGGAAACACCTTAAAACATGCAGAAAATGTCATAATAACCTCCAAAACAGAGCGGATCACAGTGACCTGAGGTTAACTGATAAACCCTGTGAAAAACAGACTCACTTTGATCCACAGACTCACATCACCAGACAGAGCACCAAAATAACATATTTTTCTGCTTAGCCCCTAACTGTTGTCTAGCCATGTGTGTAATTTGGGTTTTATTTGCTCAGGTTATGAGATATTTGTCTCTGAGGTTTCTGCCTCCAGCCCAACACAATCAAAGTGAAAATGAAATGGAGAATGGAATTGTATTTGTGATAATGAACATAATGAAAAATGACATCTTTCCAGGAACAACATCCTGATTTCTCAGGATGATCAACAGATGTAACATTCCTGAACTCTTAACAGCGTGTTCTGTTGTTTATCCTGTAAAGCTGGATTTATGCATGATGCAAGGGGTTAATGAGTGTCCTGCTGTACAGAGTAGGTTTTCATTGTATCAGAGCTTTGGATTTCTCCCGTCGATAGCCTCCTTGCAACACTACACAGAAGGGTGATGGGCGTGCTGTGAGGTGATGACGCTGTGAGACTGAGAACATCGCGAGACAACTGGAGATCCATCATGGCGGCACCTTGCTGCTAGAGGAGAACAAACCACAAAACCAAATAAAACAGTCCCGGTATCTTCCCTGGATTACCACTCAAAACTCTGGATAACCTGGAAGACCTTGTGGATGAGTACTTCTACAAGCTTCAAGCATCATGAGCCCGCCACAAAAACAAATAAGGAACTCAAAGTCACCTTCAATACGCTCACTACCCAAGTGGAAACCATCTCGAATGAAAACAAAACTATGAAAGAAACCATACTGGACCTCCAGAGCCGCAGCATGTGCGACAAACAGAACAACCTCAAAACAACCCAGAACAAGCAATAAAAGAATTCATACAATCAGCCCTGAAACTGACAAATGACACCGTCAATCACATAACCTTTCACCGCATTCACCATATTGAAGCCAAAAACAACAGAAGACCAAACCCTATTGTTGCCAAATTTGAACATCTCAAACAAAAAGAAGTTGTTAAAAGCTGAAGAAGGGAACTTAAAGGAACAAATTACGGGATGAACGACCAATACGTGCAGGAAGTCCAAGACAGGTGAAACAAGCTAATCTTAGAGAGAAGGGAAGAAGAGTTGCACTGACGGTAGACAAACTGTACTTAGACGGCCAACTTTGTCGAGACAGCCACACCACCCGGCTATAACCTTTAACTTCATGCTCCAGGATCCCACATCATGTTTAACTGAGCAAAAATGACTCAAACTAGATAAACCAACTCAGCCCCTTCATGCAGAACTCCAGAACATCTCTCTCTATATATATATTTAACCATCTATCTATCTATCTACAACCACCACTATAGGAAAGCATCAATAATATTGCAAAATCAAACAAACCTCTTTCAAAACTGTATAAACTCATATCTTCCACTGACTCTATGAACGCATCTCACATTCCAATAAACAAATGGGAAAAATACCTCAACATCCACACCAAAACCACTTTTGGAATAAAATCTGTAATAACATCTTCAGCATGTCTTGGAATACTAACGTAAGGCTAATAAAATACAAGATCATCCACAGAACACACATCACACAGCGCAAGATGCACATAATGGGATTATCTGCATCAGGCACGTCCACTCATTGTACACTCAACACAGCTGATGACTACTTCCACGCACTCTGCCTCTGTCCACCAATACAACATATCTGGGAAGAAGTAATCACCACACTATCCCTATTCCTTAGCTGTAGCATTTCATTATCCCCTTCTGTATGCATACTCGGCGATCTGGATATACTCAACACATGTTCAACACAAATCTTAGTACCCCTACTTGTAGTCCTAACTATTGCCAAGAAAACAATATGACTAAACTGGAAAAGTAGGAAAAAAATCAACATCTCACAATGGTTGGATCTCCTAACATGACAGATATCAATGGAACGACAATCAGCTTTACAGAAAAACAACTTCAACAGTTCAGTAAGATATATTCTGCTGCCGGTGAGCTAATGCCACAACACAAGTAAAAATGCAGATGTAGGCATGTAACTGGGAATATATATATATATATATATATATATATATATATATATATATATATATATATATAACAGAGTGACTGTGTGTGTTTGTGTGTGTATTTGTGTGTGTGCTTCCCTCTCTCGTTGTGGCTCAAATGAGAAGTAGGAGGAAATCCGAGCCAGAGGATTGCACTTGGCAAACTTAATGGAAACAATCTCATGAATGGGTCAGGGAGCTGTACATATATATATATATATATATATATATATATATATATATATATATATATATATATATATATATATATATATATATATATATATATATATATATATATATATATATATATATATATATATACACTGTATGTGTGTGTGTGGTGTGTGTATGAACAGAAAGAATTAATACTAAACTAAACCAAATGCATCCAAACCCAAACAGATCATGCCCTTCATTTTTATTTCTTTGAGTTGTTTTTTTATTATGAAGATTACGGTCACATTAGTTTGTTCAGAAGCGGCTCCAAAGACTAATAACAGTGATCACGTTTTCAGTCTCTGGAGAGTAGTTCTATGTAAGGGTAGTTTGCTAGTTTGCTATGTTGTCAGTCAAAGCATCAGAAGTTCTTTTAATGAGCTGTGTCATTTTACGCAGAGCTACAAATCTAGCCATGTCTCAGAATGACCTGATTGCAAACCTAACTAAATGGAAATTAGGAGAAAGGTGGTGGGTGGAAAAAGGGCAGAATAAGATGACACTTAGCAGTAAAAAAAAAAAAAAATGAAGCACTAGCTCAAACTGGCAAATCAGATATAACTTGGAATATTCTACTTCAGGTACAACGCTAGTATCCTCAGATAGCACAAAACATCTTGGAACAGGGTTACACAACCCAGAAACCTCTTCTCCTCAAACCGCTTGACTTTGTACTACATTATAAATAACTTTAGTACAAAGTCAAGAGGTTGTGATATGTAGCACAACAAGCTAGCGAAGCTAATATGCCTTCATTAGCACAGTCATGTACTCCAAGTTACCAACATGTTTTATGGTATAATTGGTACCATAAAACATGTATAATTGTTATAATATTGAGTAGGGACAAAATACTTTTCCTCCTGCACTACCTGGATGTCTCAGACACTCCTGAGTGCATGTATTTTTATCAAATGTGATTCCGTGCTGCATATATTTATTCGCCCCTCTTGGGGACACTAAAGTTGAAAATGAGAGTCAATTATCCTTGTGTAGCTCTACCTCACAGAAGATGATCTTTCAGTCTTTATTTACTGCAGTGAACTGTTTCTTGATGTTCTGGACAGAGTGTTCTATTGTGATTGAAGAAACGATCTTCAGACACACATCTGATGGAAGGAAAGGGGAGGGTGACTAACACTCCATTTTCTTGCATGGGGACATAATAATGGCAAATCCTACCAACACAGCTCCCTGACCTATTCATGAGATTGTTACCAGTTAACTTTGCCAAGTGCAATCCTCTGGCTCGGACTTCCTCCTACTTCTCATTAGAGCCACAACGAGAGAGGGAAGCACTGCAGCTAAACACACACACACAGTCACTCAGAGAGAGAGAGGGAGAGAGAGAGGGAGAGAGAGACAGAGAGAGAGAGAGAGAGAGAGAGAGGAGGAAACTAAACACAATGGATGCTGGCGCATGGGAGCCTGGATTTCCTGGGTTTCCCACACACAAGTGTACAATCACAAGCTCACAAACATATACACTCATTCGGAAACACACCAAAACACACTGTCACACACAGACGCACACATGTGAACCATCCTGCAACATGCCAAGACGCCGGGGTCTAACGGACAAATCCATTTACCCATTCACAACATTAAAGCAGTGAGAGTGTCCCAAGACTCCTCCGCCATGAATGACCCTGGCTCTGTTTCAGTGTTTTTCTCCCAGACCTCAATCTATGATCTGCGCTGCCTGTTTAATAAGACATGGATTATCCGATTAAGGAAATCTTGTGAGAAGGAGAGGAGAAGAAAAAGAACAACTTTGCTGGGGATTAGCGTCATTGTGCCCACTCACATCACATTCCTCGCTGCTGATTCTCAGCCCTGGGAGAGGACACTGGTTAACCAGACCATGGACGTGTCCTGGGACCAGAGACAACACTGGGTCATTCACAGAGTCACTTCAGTTGATATAAAACAAGCACATACAAAACACATCATTACACTTGTGTCACATTTTAAAGTAAATCTTCAACATAAGTCCAATCACCTTACCCCATAATGATACCTTTTGGGTTGCTGGGTTGTGAAAAATGCCTTTGGTTGGCATTTATTCACCTCCATCATGACCTCATGACCTCTTGCCTTTTTATTTAGCTCTTTGCCCATCAGGAAGACCCCTCTAATTCACAGTTTGGCCACTTGCGTCCAGGTAAAGAGCGGCAGAGCATCAAAAACAAATTCATTAGCAACTTATTAGCAACTTTTGCAATAACTTATTAACATTTATAACTTCCAGATATATTTTTAAGTCTTTCTGAGCAAATTCAAATCAAGTCTTAAGTCTTTAAGAGCAACACACACACCTGACCCAGTGAACCTCTCCTTAGGAGTGAGAGAGGTACTGTATATACAGTACCAGTCAAAAGTTTGGACACTTTCTCATTCAAGTGAATGGGAATGTGTGTCCAAACTTTTGACTGGTACTGTATGTTAACATCAGAGAACCTCTGGGCCTGTGTAATATTCACACAGGTGTGCATTCTTTCTGTGGGTGTGATTTCAAACAACCCTGTTTTTCTGAGCCCATCTCTCGTAGATACCCCTCTTTTGACGCCCTAAAAGGGCAAGGTTTAAATCACCATAAATGGAACCTGGAGGGTTTGTATGTATGCGTGTGTGTGTGTGTGCGTGTGTGTGAGGAATTTCTGAGACAACAAAACTGTTTTTTTCCCGGTGCTCTTGTCAAAGGTAAACATTCCAGTCTTGGGACGTTCAATGCCAAGCACCGTTTGATCTCCATCATGTGACATCTGAAAGAGATGGAACCCCCCCCAATCATCGCTCTCCCAAACACAAACCCTGCAGCAACGATACGGGGGCTTTGTGGTTTCGGTCGGTGTCTCGGGAGCTGTGATGAATCCCACTGAGTACATGTGTTTTTGAAAAAGTAGGTCTGCCCCTGACCTGAGATAACTCGGCTTTGTTTGACCACTCTGCCTCTCTGATCTGACAGCAGCAGGAAAAAAAACTTGCACAGTCTGTTAGCTTACATGAGAATACATCACATGTTTTAATCCCTCCTGTCTCTACCTCTTTACATCAACCTGCTAATTACATAAATGATCCCACACTATGTTTTGCCTCAGCAGCTATGAAGCATATCAGAAGATATCAGAGATAGAAAAGTTTTACATAGACGTGGAGGTCTTTACAAACTATTTTAAGAGTTTTGGGGTTAAGGAGCATCCTCTATAAAAAGTAGAAAAATAAATGTCAATGCAGCATCCAATTCATGTTCCAGCTCCCAGCAGCCCTGGAGTCCACGTTCCCTCACGAGGATACAGACTGCAGGCGTCATCCTCAAGTCACAGTTCAGCTGAGGACAGACTGAGCCGAACATGCTGCATACATCTGGAGACATATGACTGCAGTTGTAAGATTGAAACTTTTAACATTGAAATAACATGATTCAGTTTATTATTCTGCAGTTGTGGAAGATGTATCCTTCAAAAAAAACCAAAAACTTTATTACAAATAGAGAATCCTGCATTCAGAATTAGATTCTGTATAAGTAGATGGTGCAAGTATCATCAGCAATGTGTTCTTCAGTAGTAAAAGTACTGTTTCACAGTGCAGTGGTGGAAAGTAACTAAGTAAATTTACTCGAGTACTCTGCTTAAGTACAGTTTACTCAGCTATAGATTTTTTTAATAGAAAATTGTATTTGCCTTGTGATAGATTAATTAGATAAAATGAGCTCCACTTTGACCACCTACAACATTCAGATGCTGGTTACACATTAAGACATCTTTATGTTTATGTTTATGTTGGAGTCAAACGATGTGTTTTATAAAGGTGTGTGCATGTTTAAGTACCTGTGTGTGGTAGTTTCATGTGTGTCTATATGTGCAAAGTTGGGGGAGAAAAGAATTCTAAGATTTTGAATGCAGGACTTTAACTTTTTGTGGAGTATTTTTACATTGTTCTATTACTACTTTTACATAAGACATCTGAATACTTCCTCCACCACAGTGTTATATTGCATATTGATACAGTATTGGATGATTAACATGTAGGCAGCATTTTCATGTTGTAGCTGGTTGAGGTGAAACTAATTTTAGTTTATACTGTTGGATATTCTGATCTATAATCTATAACTCACTAAATCATATTGAATATCATAACTATGTTTCTTGTGGGGTGGAAAATACAGTATTTCCCTCTGAAATGTAGTGGAGTATTTACCTCAGTATTATACAGTGCAGTACGTGAGTAAATGGCTTTCTGCTGCTGTAAACTACTGGCTTTCATGATGCGGACGGGGACACTCAGTTATGCATTAAAGGACTTCCTGTTCAGTGAGAGTGAGAAAAAACAAACATTTGGACATCCTGTCGGACACTGTGTAGCCTACAGATGAGCACACGTCACATGTTTTATTGACAGAATGGACCAGATGTAGTTTCTTTTTAAAGGCACAAGTCTGTAAACTGGTCTATATTTTCACTGATCCTTTTTTTTCAGAACTTCAACTCTTAAATCATATCTGTAGTTGATATGATCAAAAACAATTACAGATTAGCCCTTTAAGCATGATTACAAAAGGATTTTGTTTTGTACTGTATTTTGTATAAAAACCCTAGAAATAGGTTATTCAGTAAAACTAAAACAAAATAACTTTCTTATGGAAGATGTTGAACTTATGAAAACACTGTGAAAATAAAACTTTTGCTCTGTGTGAGTATTTGGACAATCCCTGGTCATAAAGAAAAAAACTTCTCTCTGTACTACATACAGTATGTGGTTTCAAACCAGTATCACGGGCAGGTGTATTACACACTTTGGCGTGGGCTGGTGGTTTGCAGCAATGATCTGTTTTTCTTTGGAACATGAATGTAAATCTCCAGACATTATTTATATGTTGTATACAAACATTCATTCATTCATAAAAGCACTCATTATGTAGAATGGCTCCTTCCAGAGTGTTATATTATTAAATATACTAAATAACTGGGGTATTTTTATTAATGCATTAACATGTAAGAAAGGTGGAGCGAGATTTAACTCACTTTTTAAATGAAAAATCTTAGTCTCTAAAGTGACATAAATACAGTAATAAGTACAATATGTATAAATTAGCATCAAGTGAAGTACAAGTACTGTACAGAAACATGTACACTGAAGTACAAAGTACAGTATTTGAGTAAATGTACTTTATTTAGTTACCTGCACCACAGGTGAGTATTGGACTGGATACACCTGATTAAGATGCCAGCGTGTCATGAGGTGCAGTTGGTGTGAAAAACACTCTCACGCCACATCAGATTACTCTAAAAGCTTTATTTAGCTCAGGGCTTTTGACGAATACAAATCTGGGCGTCACATGAGAGTGACTGTTAATGTCAGTTGACAGATGATGCAATCCTATAAAGCAATTGCATGGAGCCAATCACACAATGCAGCCCACTGCACCAGATGTGGGAAGTTAATTGATTAAAATATCAAATGTGGAAATAAAGAGGCAAGAATCCATGAGATCAGTGTTTTTGGTAAAACTTTATAATAAGGGTACAAATCATATACTTAATACTTAACTAATGCATAAAGATTTAATGCATGAATGAATACAGGATGTATCATGAATTCCTGTTTCTCATCATAAAAAATGATCAAGTAACTATGACGTTATATGATTAGTTCACATATAATAAAAACATCAGTTAAGGAATTAACATTCTTTAACTGATGCTGAATTCCTCTTACATAAATTCCTCTTACATAAAAGCTTATTTCAGGACCATGCATTTGCTCAGCATCTCTGATTTAAAAAAAATATAGCTTCATATTTCTATGAAAATAGACCCAATAGTAATTTTTTGACACATTTACATACATACAACATAGCACATGAGTTGTATTTGTGTTGTTGTTGAAAGCACTGGAGAGTAGCACAGTAGAGAAAGATGCACTAAAACTAAAATCATCTGGCAGGTACCAGCTGACAGTTTAGAGGAGAATGATCAGACATGTTTAAGCTCAACATAAGCGCCATAAACCTACCCAATAAACTGAAATCCAGTTTAATGTATGAAGTAACTGTGAATTAACATCCCTTCACTGATGGTCTGTTAAGTGTGAACTAATCAGTCATAGTGATCATTTTTAATAGCAACAGGAATTCATGATACATCCTGCATTAATTATTAAATTAAAGAGGCATGCATTAGTTAAGCATGTGATTTGTACCCTTATTATAAAGTGTTACCGAGTTTGTTTGTTTGTTTGTTTGTTTGTTTGTTTTTGTCGTTTTGCAAATGGAGGGAACATTATCACAGGCAGGTCTGGGGTCAGCAATGACAGAGCACCAAATGTCTTGCAGCAAGCCGTGAAAACGTGCATGTCGTCCACCGTGGGACCATCAAACCCCCGGAGAGTGGCGACGCGAGGGACGTGTCTGTGGCCATGTCAGCGCAGCCCCCATTCAAGCTTTGGTCTATTATCGTCCCAGGAAACGGGTAAATACAACGGGACATCTCCTGGACTGAACCCAAAGCAGGCTTCAGTGCGCGCGCGAGGGACAGAGAGGGATCACATGCCACAGAGTCCCGAGCCTCTGACTCAATGGCGTAAACGGTGACCCTCATTTACGCAGCTATTTCTGGAAGTTGGGTTTATTAACCCTCCGTAATACACAGATGCTTTCTCATGTCAAATTAGAGCCGGTGCTTCACTCTCTGCGCGCAGCGTGGGCATGCGTACACTTCCATGTGCGCTCATTATTAGTTTTCCCAAAAGTTGTGTAAGAAGTTTGGGGAGCACAATTAATGGAAAGCCCTTCATGAATAGGAAACTTTGTTTCGAAAGAGAGGGGCTCATTTGTGTCAGCCCGGAAAACAAGGAACTGTTCACCTCTAAAATCGATTAAATCAGCTCGCCAGTGACATTCTGTGAACTTATTCTCATTTCAACTCATGAAAACAAACAAAAATATCTGATTCATAGTCCTTGTGTTGTTACTGTAAGCTGGCAGTGTGGGGCAAAGCAGCCTAGTTTAGCGTAGCACCCGGGTGAGAAAGGGGAGGGGGGGTCTTGATTGCAACATCAAACACTGGTGTCGTCACTCGGTGGGGATACGTGCAGGCACTGGCTGTTCCAAAATAAATATTGACGTGACTGTTGTATTCAAATGAGCTGCCTGGCCGGACATAGACGGGCCAATCAGAGCCCATCGTATCATTACACCTTCTTTTCAGAAATCATTCATAACGCCGATGCGTCAAACACTCACAGAGGACCCGGCTATAAATACGGCTGCGCGCAACGCACAGTTAGACATTTTCCCAAAATCAAACGAAAGACACAACTGAGCAAGAACCGTGGGAATCCGGCTTACCTTTGATTATTCTCTCTACCTTGCTCTACATTTTATATTCTATATTTAGTATCCAGCTCACTATGTTGGCCATGGGTGGATTATATTTGAAACACGTCGTGGTGGCAGCAGTGTGCTCCGTGCTGGCCACAGGGACGCTGGGGTCCCCGCTGGTGGGGCCAGGGCCGATCCGATGCGCCCCGTGTACTCCGGAGAAGCTGAGCCAGTGTCCAGCGGTGGCGCCCGGATGCACCGAGGTGCTGCGGGAGCCCGGCTGTGGATGCTGCCTCGCCTGCGCCCTGAAGGCTGGGGAGCTGTGCGGGATCTACACGGCGCCGTGCGGCTCCGGTCTGAGGTGCACCCCGAGACCTGGCGACCTCCGGCCGCTGCACTCCCTCACCAGGGGACAAGCCGTATGCACGGAGAGCACTGAGCCCAAGCCGACCCCCGAGCCCCAGACACAAGGTAGGCCTATCACCTCCACATTTCTACATCAGTTTTACCACATCCAGCAAATCCTGATGATTACAATCATCCCAAAACACTTGACTTGTCCATTCTGATGCCATTTCCAGTTACATTCAGTCACTCCTGCTTCACACTCATTCAATTTCTCTCTCCAGATCAGGGCGAGCCAGAGGCTGAGATGGAGAACCAAGCCATCGTCTCGGACCCCGTCTCCAGCCACTACCTCCCCGGTCACAGTAAGCCCTACGACCCGAGGGCTGCTGCCGACGCGCAGGAGAGCATGAAAGCCAAACTCATCGCCAACCGCAAGAAAGTTGTCGAGCAGGTAAGACCCCAACACAGTATCAGTGTCATCGTGTGAATTCTGTGCAACCCTCAGTGTATGTTGCTAAAAGTTTTTGGGGAGGTTTGGGGAGATGACTGCTGCGCCACAAGGGGGAGCTCGTGCGCTGTTTGTAATGATGAGAGGGAGGCAGAGGGAGAATGGGGATGCTTGTTATTACAAGTTTAATATGCAGTTTGATGTCAGCCCACGTGCTTGCTGATAATAAAGCAGTGTTGATTATTATTTCTGTGTGTTGGCACTGTGCAGGTACAGAGCTCAGTTAACCCTTTTCTCACCTGCTTCCTTCGTGCAGGGGCCCTGTCACATTGAGCTGCAGAGAGCCTTGGACAAGATTGCCAAATCCCAGCAGAAATTAGGAGACAAGTTAACGAGATTCTACCTCCCCAACTGTGAAAAACACGGGCTTTACGAACCCAAACAGGTTGGTACCTCCAGCAAATGTGTGTGTGTGTGTGTTTTGTCTTTTTGGGGATGGATTCATGACTCCACTCAGCATGAAAGAATCTCACCAAGTTGTGTGTGTGAGTGTGTAGCCAAGATTATGTCAACCACAGTTTTAAAATTATTGTGTGTGTGTGTGTGTGTGTGTTGCAGACAGGGATTTGTTCAGCTTGCTGCACTAGTGTTTGCACCTTGGGAGTGTATTTTGTTTGAGTGTGATGTCATCCAGTTTCTTGCTGCATGACCGTACATGTGTGTGTCACACATGGAATGAAAATAAAAGCCATTTAAGCTAAAGAAAGGATTTCTGTGTCTGTTTCCTCCGCAGTGTGAATCCTCTCTGGACGGGCAGAGGGGTCGATGCTGGTGTGTGAATTCCTGGAACGGCAAGAAGATTTTAGGTTTGACCGACCTGCCTGCAGACGCCGAGTGCCCTTAAAGAGATCAAACCACTAAAGAAGATCTCACCAATACAAAAAGAAGAAGCAAGCCACTGATTTTCCTTTTTGATAGCTGTTTATTTATTGATCTTGTCCATGGTGGTGTTTAATTCAGGTACACTGTCAACCACCCTGAACCCCCCCTCCCCTCCTCTTCAAACACCCGTCCCAAAGAGAAAAAAATCTATTTTTGTTTTTCTGAAAGGAGATTTTAATATTGATGCATTTACTTCTACTCTTCAGCCTTATTTATTTCAATTTCATTGCATTTTATTTGTTATTTGTAATTATTTCATGAGTATTTATATCTTATTTTTGCCTTATTGTTATTATTATTATTTTTATGGGTGTATAAAGTGTATATATGTATCTTTGCCCTGAGTAACTCCACTGCTGAGTTGAGCTCGCTCTACCCTTAAGGAGTTGTCTGGAGGTTTGGTTTGTGACAAACCAAGCAAGAACAAAAGCACTGAGTGACCAAATGTCATTTAGAAGTATTTCTAAATGTTTTTATGATTCATTTTCACATTGTTGCCATTGTTTGTCTTCTTTTTTATTATCCTGATGTGACACATGATCAGCTCTTGTCAGTGAATGCAAAATTCTCAGTCGGGAATCCTTAAACAGTCTCAGAAAACATTTCCCATGGTTCCATGGGGCTGCAGATAGCATGACAGGCGGCGCCCCTGCATGCACCGCCTCTCAGACGGGTATTTCTACATTTACCTACCTCCAATATTTATGTGTCTGCCGTCAGTTGTGTTGATGTATCTGAACCATCACATGATTCACCGGTGATGGCGCCGCTCTACCTACATGCTGCTGTTGGAGAGAGAATTATTGTTTGTGTGAATTCCAAAGTGACTAACTGCTCACTCGTGTGTATGTACACTTTTGTAATTGAGATGTAATGTAAGAAAAAAAGGTGATATATTTAATAAAAACATTAACCTCAGCTATGTGCTCCTGGCCTCTCTTTCACCTCAGGTGGGTTATGTGTGGCTTTTCTTGTGCACAAACATCCATAGGTGGCAAAACGTGGGAATCATAACAGCTTCATCAGGACATGATTGTGAAAGTCTCTGTGTAGATGCACTGCTGGACCACATTTTCTATATTCAGTGTGTTTGTGTGTGCGTGTAGTGTTATCACAGTGATCTAAAGTGGAGGTCCTTGTCTAACTTTAGACAGTTCGCCGGAACATGCAGCTCTGCGCTGCCTTTTGACCCGCTCTCTGTTTGCCTTGGTCGGGCACAGGAATTCGCCTCAACCTCTCGTGCCCACTGCCAGCCTGCCTGGCACCACCAGATTTATTTTTATTCTTTACAAATTGAACCTTTGCTTTATCCTTATTGACACATTCCAAGACTGAGGGGAGCCTGATTGCATTCAAGGACTTCAACAGGAGCAAATTTGTGTCCTGATTGCCTGCACAAATTAAGCTGATGATGATCGAATTATTAGCTGCTGATAACAACACAAGCCTGTTCCTACTCAGTGATATGAAATATAAGTCATGGAAGAGACAAAGACAAACATCAGAAACAGCATCTTAAAATGTGTTCACTTTTTATTTAAAAAAAGACATTAAATACAAATTATATTTTGAATCAAAATCAGTTCCTTTCTCAGAGAAAATAATAGCTGTGTGATTTCTAGTTTAGTCTAGTCATGAAAAGCTTGAATCAAAAAAAAAAAAAAACTCTTTGAAGGATAAACTTGAAACTTGAAAAACAAAACACATTTACCCGTGAACAGAGAGATTCTTAACATGACCAGCAGGGAAAAAAAATACAAAATAAAAAGTGACATTACAGAAGTGTGACCCTGGCTCTGCACTAACAGACTGAGGCGGGATGGCTGGGTGTGCATGGAGAGAAGTGACTTACTGAGAGGTGAGAGGTTCACTGGCCTTAAGAAGCAGTGAACTAAGATGACCAGAGACCTGAGTGCCTGACTGACACAGATTTGCCCGCGGCTAAAACCCACCCACTGGGCACGGAGCTTACAAATGACACTGCTGAGCAACAGAAGGAAATGGTTCATTAAAAAATAAAACATTCATTAGTGATTATATTCCCCAAAATACACTGAATCATATAGACTTTGCTGTGCAATCGGTGAGTCACTGAATTGTTCATAAGAAAACCTAGTTTGGATCAGCTTATAATTCTTTCTTAGATAAATAATTTTTATTTTTAAGTACTGTACATGATGTCTAGTCAGACACATAGCTGGCCAGGAAATAATAATAATAATAATAATATATAAAAAGACACACTTACAAATATTAGGGAGGGAATAGCTTAAACATATTTTTATGTATGTTCCTCCCCTTACATCAAGTCTTTGAATAGATGGGTTATAGCACCAACAGGCTGGTTGTAAGTTGCTGCTGTCTATTAAAGGAAGTGTACAGCCGATTCCATGCTACCAAGCTACTGGGCAAGCATTCTTTGTCGGCACTCTCTCCACTTTTCAAGTCTTTACACAGGATGTGGGAGAGCATCGGGCAGGAAGCTCCTCAGGGAGGACCACGCCTCCTCCCTCAGACCCCCTACCACTTGTGTGAATGCATATTTGGTGCTGTGTCCACCTTGTGGAGATTTGTTGGCATACGATCATACAAGCATTTTTCAAAGAAACAAAAACAACAACAACAAAAAAGAAAATAGTTGCATTGAATGGAAAATTTCTGAGGGGTGTTCGCTAAGTTCACTGTCAGAAGTCCTGGTGTAGCTTCGTTTTTTTTTTCTTTTCTTTCTTTTTTTTCCTCCCTGGGTTATTATTGTTTTCTTACAGTATCACACTGTTTCATCTAACATTACCTCTAAGGAAAGGTATGCAGATGCAGATAGGTCCAATTGTCTTTAACTGCATGCATTGACGAGTAGCGGCGCAGCTAAAGTGCTTTAAGTGCTTGTGCTTGGGCTTGAAGCATAGGGGCAGCTGGCACCTGCGGCAGGGCGAGCCGGTCACAGGCTCGCTCAGTTCAAACAAGCCTACACCAGGTTGCACCACTGACAGGAAGAGGACTGGAGGTGGTCAGGGTGCTGGAGCAGGGGGAACAAACAGCTCGGATTAGTGGGTTGGACATGGGGACAGGATTAGGCACAGAGACAAGGACAAAGTTTTGGACAGGAGGGTAAAGACATGAGGGATTGGAGGACCTCAGCACCAGAGCTGCATGACGGACAAGGGACAAGGATGGACACAGAAAAAGGGACATGGATGTCGACAGAAATAGTAGGTGGTGGGAAAGAGACAGAGGACAAGCTAATCTAACCAAACTGATCCCTAAGACTGCAGGGTGACATGTGAACACCTTAAAGAAATATGCCACTGAAAGTTTATCTTTTGGGTAGTAAATACTGTCAGCTTAAAAGGCGACTCAGAAAAGTTTGTAGCTTGTTCCTTTATGGATGACGGCAGCTGCAGCTAACTTGGATTAACAAAAAGTATCAAAACATCCATAGAAACTTCTCAAACCACTCCTGCAACATAATATATTCTCCAATGTGCAAAAATTTGATTGGTACCGCTAGTTACCAATGTAAGTGTGTAAGTGACCAATGTAAACAGCCAACAAGCGACAACAATACTTGTTTATTTAGCCATATTTTGGAAGCCTGATAATCAGACTTAATTGCCATTTTATGTTTACTTCATTATTCAAACTGATGTGTTCATGTTAGCTAATTTCTCTTCGGGAGAGGAGGGTTATTTTGTGCAAACCAACGTCTCCAGTCCAGTTCCTGTCACCTCTCTGCCTTCAGCTGTTTAATAAAGGCTTAAAAATGCCCAAAAATATATATATTTTTAAAAAGAGTTCTGAAAGTAAACTTACAACAAACTGTAGAGCAGCAATTTTGTACACAAGTTTTTCTGTCGCCAGTTTTCATTTAGGAAGATGACCAGAGAAACAGCCATCAACGAGAACAACATGAAACCTATGTGGGCAGCAATTCAGAGGTCTGGAATCAGGCTAATATTTATATTACCAGGCTTAACCACTTCTCCGCTGTTGATTTGTTCCTCGAGTCTGTTCCAAACACTCCTAGTTTCTCCAGAACAAAGTTAAAACCATCCCTTCCATGTCAAACTATCACCACCTCATAGCTCAGAAGCTCAGCCGGAAGAACTTATACATTTTTGCTATCAGCAAACATAGCAGCAAACAATGGATTACTCTGCAGGACTGGTTTCAGAAGTTTCTATGGATGTTTTTATGCTGGTTTTTCTGGGTCGCCCTTCAAATCTCTTGTAGCTGTTGTGAATCCAAGTTGCTGTCCTCCTTGAAGGAGCAAGCTATAAACTTTGATACTCAAAAGATAGATTTTCAGTGATGTACTCCTTTAATTGAGGACTATGGAGGGTGAAGGGAAGGGGAGGTGTGGAAAGGTCTGTTTTAAGGCACTGTAACTGCACGGTTTGCCTCCAGTCCTTTCTTCCTGCAGACTGATTGCAGGGTGAAGGACAAACTAGAGGCAGCAAAGAAGGCCCTTGATGGCCATCGTGCTGGATAAGAAGTCCAAGCCCTGCCACCCCATAATCCTTCACTTCAAAATGGACCCTGAGCCAGAGAGCTTTTTTCCTGCATTGTTTAATGGAGCAGGGCCTGGGGATGGGCGTTCTAACCTTAGTGACATACAGTATTTACACAAATAAACACTTTTGGGAAAGCACACACACACACACACCATCTTGCACAGACATGCAGCTGTGCACATGTACGTTATGCAGGACACACACACACACACACACACAGACTCACGGTTACACACTCACAGACACACATAGAAACAAACGGTGGTGCGGTTTTTGGGGTCACAGTCACAAACAAGTCCTCTTTAAAGTGAGTGGAAAAGTCCCTCCTTCCTCTCTCTAACAGAATAGTGCAGATGATAGGATTCTCTCTTTCTTCCCCTTCTGTCTCAGCTTTCAGCTTAATTGTTTTTTTTTTGTTTTTTTTTTTAAAGAAAGGATAGAGGTTCCCTAAGCACAGGACAGATAGCTGTGATGGACAAGAGGCTCGGCCGGTGCTCCACCCCTTCCCTCTCCCCTCCCCGTGTTCTCTCCCTAACTCCCTCCCTCTCCCAAAGAAATGGGACCTGAAATCAAAGGTCCAGAGCTCCTTCAAATGTTTACATAAAACTACATGCAAGAGCAAAGGCTCTCTTTCTCTCTCCCCCCTTTATTCTCTGTCTTCCTCTCTCCGTCCACTCGTTGTCCCTCCGTCCTCTCATTTGCTCTCCAGGCTGTAGCACTGCGTCTCACCTCGCTCCCTGCCATCGTAGCCGGGCAAAGGCTGCCCGTATTTGTCCACGCACCAGCAGTATCCCCGCCTCCTGCCTTTGGATGGACGGCACTGCAAAGACATGTGGAGAAGAGAACATTTTAGTGGTGCAAAGCAGCTTGTTTGCTTTCACCGAACACATTTGAAGATTAACGTGTGCAGACCTTAACGAGATGGATTGCACAGATACGTGGCACCAGCAGAGCATGGATAAACTCAACTAGCTCTGACTTCAATCTTTAGTTTAGAGACAGGAGGCAAACAGGAGTGAGAGAAATGAGATAAAGAAAAAGACAGTGAAGTAGTGGAGGACTTATCACTTTGAGACACATAGTGAAAACAGATTAGCGTTTCCAAGGTGAGGCATTACCCTGACACAGCTTTATCAACACCACCTTCAGTGTGCATGTGTGTATTATAATAACACTCTCTTTGTTGGCTTTCAGATTTTGGATGCTTGTCAGGGGGCCAAGTCATGCCTCAGCAGAACTCTAATAAGACAAACATCACATCGATCATGGAGAGGAATGCCCTGCTGCCTGGAACTGTCTCACAGTTTTTATGTGCAGAAAGTATCAGAGATAAACACACAGATGATGCAGCTGCTTGCCTCGTGAAAGACGATAATACATGTATCAAGATCCAACACGTTCTCACTCTCAACTCGTCACATACCGAAGCTTGGTCAGGACCCCTTGGCGTCACTTTTTAATGCACTGGGTACCCTTTTAGCATCATTTTTCAATGTGCAGTATCACGGCAGTCACAGTTAAAAAATAATTACGTTTTATAGTGTGACAACGCTGTGGTTATGGTCTGGTTAGGTTTAGGCACAAGAACCACTTGGTTAGGGTTAGGGAAAGATCATGGTTTGGGTTAAAAACTGTCCTGACCTGTGGTTAAAAACTGTCCCAACCCGTGGTTAAACAGTGCAGTTGGAAACGGGAAGTGAATGGCGGTCTCCTGCAGCAGAGTCCTGTTTTTGCCATCTATTTATCTAGACATCCACCCAAACCACCTCCTCCGAATATGGAAATTTGTCACCTTATATAGACGTTATCGGTCTCATGGCGTCTATTTCAGATGTTGTGGGAGTTCTATAGAAGTCTATTGGACTACCCTGCATGTTGGAAAATGACGCTAAAGGGGTACCCAGTGCATTAAAAAGTGATGCCAAGGGGTATGTGACGAGTTGGGAGTGAGAACGGGCTGCAAGATCAGAGCGGGAGAGCCTCACTCCGGCATCCACGTGCAACCAGCATGAACAACATGCAAAGCTGCTATCGAGTTTGTCCCATCTAGGTTTATTTATGTGCTCCTGACCAGTGGGTGTAAACGATGAAAATGCAGATTATTTTTGATAGAGAGGGGCAGGGAATGAGGAACGCACTGAGTGAGTGAGAGTGAAGGAGTGTGAAGGTAAACATGGAGTTGCTAAAATATTTGCCAAGGCCAGTTGGAGGGTTGCAGGGAAACCAGCGCTGCTATTCTGGGAAGCTGGCAGACACTCAAAATCATCTGGAGCTGATTATGGCCTGCAAGTGCACGAGCATGTGTGCATGTGCGCACATAAACACACATCGGCAAACATGTAGGCACACACAAACAAGAGTTGTATGTACTGCAAGTATACATACCCCCCACCTGCTTACACACATGTGCACACACACACATGTATGTAGTAATATCAGATGTCCCACAGGGGGCCGGGCTTTGTGGAGTGGCAACTTTATGAGCTCCATTTGGGGTACACATGAAACAACACAATCAGGCGGGCCAGGCTAAACTCTGGCTCAGAATAATCCTCCTACCCATCATCTCCCCGCAGGAAAAGTGGTGACAGACCAGCGAGGTGACCAGTGAGGGTCGAGACACACCTGTCTGTCTCTCTGCCTGTCTGTCAATATAAACTGTAAATACAGTCCATTAGTATATTTAAATATATATTTGGCTCTGTACTTCAGCACACTGGAGTCTTTTACCAATCACTTTAAGGTCAAAGTGTTTACTTTCATCATTAAAGGACCATACCAACGTGGTTTTGCATGTTTTAGCCCGTTTACTACGAACCACTTCTACTGTACTTCACAGTTAATTCTGGGTTCAGTCTAACAAAGACTTGTCTGTAGGCTTGTCTTAAAGTTGCTTTAATTGATGTTTTTTATAATAACAATGTATTATATGACAATGTGTAATGTGAGAGGTGTCACTCGTAGTGATGAACCTACTGAGAATTATCAGTGATTCTGCAGCTCACCTCGGCTTTACAGAGTTTTAAAGCAACTTTCAGCTCATTGTTTAGCTGTCTGGCTGCAACTTTACTGTTTTGGTTCACTCTCAGCGCTCTCATAGCGTCGTTTTGGGCCGCAGCAGGCAGCTGTTTTCAGAGAAAAAGCTCTAAAAAGCCACTGTACACTACCTGCTCAGCACCAAACGGCAAACAGACACAGTTAGCTGTAGACTAGCTGGTGAACATAGTGGAGCATTTAGCAGCTAAAGAGCCAGATATTTCCCTCAGGAGTTGGTAGAGAGCAAAAACAGCTAAAAGAGAGTGAATATTGGACTTACATTCACCAGGTGGACAGAAACACGACTCCAAATGAATGATAACATTGTTCTGCTGGATGTGGAAATAATCAACTGCTAACAAGTTCGACATATCAACTTAAAAGTCGATGACAAAAAAAAAGAAGCAAAATGAAGAAGAGAAAGACATTGTTTGTACCACTGCAAAAACTCTTACATCGTTTCTACCCAGGCTGTGTAGTGAAAGCAGCACATCAGCAGAGCAGATTGAGTCTTTCATCAGTGTCTACACAGGATGTGTTCAGCCACAGTACTGCTGTGTAGGTCGCAAATACATAATCACTGTAGTTACTTGCATAAAAAGGCCTAAAAAGACTCTTCAGTCTGCAGTTACGTGTGTAAAGCGCAATTGAAATGCAGCCTAGATGAATACAGCTGTAGTGATTAAAATAAAGCCTTAAACACTGTCATTTGATACTCAACCCGATGTGCTACAGAGACAAAATTAGTAGTCAAGGTCCAGCAACAGGGATATGCCAAGCCAGGGAGCTAATGTGGTAAAACTGCTGCTTTTCTGCAGAGTTGACACGCATTGACACTGGCAAATAAGACAGTGGTCTAATCTGACGATTGACCCAAGATGCTACCAGTGTGTGGGCTTGATTAGATCACAACAACTTGCTGCCGGTGTGTGTTGCCCTTCAGAGAAGGTAGTTGTTAGTTGGGTACACAAAGTGTGTGACTTCAGCACCAGAAACCCCATGTTGCATCTTTTTCCAGCAATCAACATTGGTTTCTTTTAACTATGATCACAATCTTTCTCTAATCTCACGCAAGTAGTTTTAGTTGCCTAGACCAGACTAGACCCTTGACCCAGATACAACTCGTCTTTGGAACAGTCATATATGGCACTAACTATTTAAAATCCATTTAAATTCCAACCCCCAGGAGTGCAGAGCCAAAACAAAACTCTCCTAATACTTACAGACTGCATTGTGGGCGGCTGTGCAGCAAGAGGCAGACAGACAGTGAGGCAGACAGACAGACAGGCTTTAGAGTGTGACCAGGTGTCTGTTTCCGGCGTAGTCAACATCCACGTGCAGCCTGAGTGCATGATCAAAGGCAGCTTTATAGAGACAGAGGCCTATTAAAATACCTCGCCAACAACTACTGCAGCAGTCTGGGGGCAAGTACGCAGCCCAACACGCCCCATTCTCACACACTAACATCATCGAGGGATTCTTTTCGGTGAACTCAGTTTCCCTCCTCCCTTTCTGTCTCACTCTGTTTTCTGTCTCTCTCTCCTCCCTCCGTTCCCCCTCACGGTGCCATCGTCTGAGTCTGCGGCCAGCTTCTATTTTAGCCCTGACCCAGCGACGAGTCTGCGGAGAGGAGCTTAACATTGTGTTCCTCTGCTCTGGTTAATGATGATAGAGTCCTGTATGTGCCTGGTGTGTGTGTGTGTGTGTGTGTGTGTGTATGGGAGGGTTGAAAAGCCAAAGGAGAGGCAGAAGGGAGAGGAAGAGCAAAATGTGCATGTGTGCATTCCCCTGTTGCTTGGCTACCTTTGAATTTCCGCTCAGTCTCTCTTTCATCTGTGAACTATTAGCAGTCATCTCAAGCAATCCTTTCTTTACTGCTCCAATCTACACACACACACACACACACACACATACAAACACACACACACATGCACAGCAGGACAAAGGCTAAGACAGCCGAACATCCACCAGACTGGATGTCACTTTGCAGTTCCCTAATTAAGACCTAAAGACTGGTAGAAGTAGCATTAAATAAAAGTCATCACTTTTTTCAGTGTTTGCACTGAGTTTGTGCTTTTTGTTATAATTACATGAGCACTAGTTTCCTTTAAAGAAGATGTAATCAAGTCTGTTTATTTTCTCATAAACTAGGAAAATAAGTACAAAAAAGGTTGTCCCATGGAAAAACAGTCAAACTATGGAACTAAAAAGAGACTGCAGAATTGCTGAGCACAGATGGTGAAAAACAAAATTCGTAATACATCACAATATACTCACCAAAAAACTTAAACATTACAACAAGGCTATTCGAACATCAGGGCAAACATATTTCTCAAACCTCATAAACACCAACATTCAGACTGCTTTTTAGTACAAAAGATTCTCTGGTAAATCCCACAACTAACTAACTACAGTATTGAGCTTCCAGGTTCTAAATGTGAAGAGTTTGCTGGCAACTTAGAGAAAATAATCAACATCAGATCTGGTATCTGCCAGCAGAACATGCACACTGCACTTTTACCAATATCCTCTGTACAGAGTGATGTCAAGTCAGAACGTTTTGACCTGGTTGATGCTGAAACTCAGGAAAATAGTGACAGAACTGAAGCCCTCCACGTGTTCCCTTGACCCAATTCCTACCTCCCTTTTTAAAACTATTTTTAATTCTGTATCTGAAGACATCCTCACCATGATACATCACTCCCTACAGCTTGGTGTCTTCCCCATTGATTTTAAAACTGCTTTAGTAAAACCTCTTTTAAAGAAAAGGATCCTGGATATTTTAACAGCCATAAATTTTAGACCAATCAGGTTTTAGGACACATCGCACAGAGCACAGAAGCAGCCATGGTAAAAGTAGTGAATCATATCAGAACGAATCTTGACAGCAACAAGCCTTCAGTTCTGGTGCTACTTGACCCGAGTGCTGCCTTTGATACTGTGGATCACCAGATTCCTTTAGATAGATAAGTGAGCATGTTGGTCTGTCTGGAATTGTTTTTAACTGGTTTACCTCATATCTTTGTGGAAGAAAATGTTTTGTATCTATAGATGACCATTCTTCCAAACACTGGGGTACCACAAGGATCAATTTTAGGCCTGTCACTTTTTAATCTGTACATGCTACCCCTGGGCAGTGGGCAGGAGGGACGGCATCTCTTTCCACAGCTATGCTGATGACACTCAGCTCTATGTGGCCATGTGTCCTGATGACACCGGGCCAATTGACTCACTTTTTAACTGTATTTGAGATATAAAGGCCTGGATGTCACAGAATGTTTTACAGCTCAACAAGGATAAAACAGAACTGTACTGTACAGTACTGATCATTGGTTCAGAGGCTCAGACAGAGAAACTGGCCTCCAAACTAAACAAACTAGGACTCAACCCAAGCCAAGAAGCAAGAAATCTATGAGCGATTTTTGATTCTGATTTTAATTTTAAGGCTCGTGTGCAGGGTGTCACAAAAACAGCATTTTATCATTTGAAGAACATCTCCAAAGTGAGGCCATTTCTCTCTCTGAGCAACACAGAGAGACTGATGCACGCTTTTATAACTAGCAGCCTGGACTATTATCACTCTCCTTTCTGGTCTACTGAAGAATACAATAAATCAGCTACAATTAATTCACAATCCTGCAGAACAAGTGCTGACTAAGACCAGGAGGACAGCACACATTATGCCCATTTTAAAATCTTTATTCTGCTTACCTGTTAGTTCTCATATTGATTTTAAAATTCTTTTATTAGTTTATAAGGCACTACATGGTCTTGCAGACTACCTCTCAGAAATGCTTTTGGTTTATGAACCAGGAAAGCTCCTCAGATCCTCCGGTTCTTCACTTTTAGCTGTTTCACACAGCAGAACAAAAACATTTGGTGATACTGCTTTCAGCCATTACGCTCCAAGCCGCTAGAACAGCTTCCAGAGGATCTGAGAGGAGCTGAAAAGATTGATATTTTTGTGTATTATTTTATGTTTTTATTATTCATACTTATTTTGTAATTGGGACGTTACAGTTGAACCAAATGACTAAATTTGGAAAACTTCCACCGACATTTAGATACTTTTTGTGATGTGAAATTTATTGTGTCCATCTTAAGTCCAAGATGACTACAGCTACTGTCCTCCTCAAACTTTTTTGAGCACTTTTAAGTCTACATGATGTAAGCAGCTGATACTCAAAATGTACATTTTTTGAAGAGGATTTCCTTTAAGGCGCTCACTGATCCCAGAATCCTGAACCACAAAGTCCAAAGCCAGGTTCAGTGTAGACCTCGTGGCCTATATTCTGAGCCTTACAGCCCCCAGCACTGGCTATACATGGTCGACATGGCTGTCACTAAAAAAAGCACTATAAATAATAATAATCAGAAATAATTAAATATAATAAGTAATGGGATTTAATTTACATTAAATCCACCTTGTGGAACCACCCTTAAAAAGGGAAAGGATTGCCAAATCTGATTTCAGTCTTATTAAATATACTAAACTATCAATTTGGAAATCTGATTAATAAACGTAATAACTACAACCAAAATTATCATATCAATAGCTAGTAAAGGTTGAAGGATTTTGGAGTTCTACAGCGAGGAGGTTAGCAATATTTTCTCTCAGGTTAGCAACATTAAACAGACCAGCAGGTATATTCAAAAGCATTTATTTAAAAAGATAACAAAAGGGAGTAAAAACACACAATATGTAGTCTAACTAATGGGGCTTTATACAGGTGTGTGGGGGGGGGGGTGAATTGCAAAAAGGAAAGACAGAAACAAAAATGGTTGACTTGGACTCAAAATGGTGGCTGGGACCACATGGTGTGTAAACAAGGGAAACTACAAAACAATATGGCGGATAAAGGAAAAACTACAAACGAGATGGCAGAATCAAAGATGGCCACCAGGACCGCATGGTGCGTGTGAGAGAGAGAAAGACGATGGTGGAACTCGGACCATGTGCTGGCTGGCTGAGTGTGTGTGGCTATGTTTAAGAAAGAGTGTGTGAGAGATAACAGTGCCAGATTAGAACAGAAGATGCATGCAAGTCTAACCTGAGTGAAACTTACTACAATGAGTGAGAACTAGTTCAGAAACTGTCAACAGACAGTACAACAATAGAGCTCGATGAATAACATTAAACCAAATCAGTACATGTACAATACATTGACAAAATTACAAAATTCTGTCATCAGCTGTGCTATGCTATGCCCTATGCTATGCCCAGTTTATGTTACCAGTATTTGGAGGAAGAGAGGTGCTTTGGCTTGCTGCTTTGTTGAGCTGGCGATGCCGTCAGTTGCGGGTGAGCCAGCTGGGGAGAGTTGTGTTTTTTCGGTGCAGAATGATGCAGAAACTGGTCGCCCCTTTGTTGAGTCCAGCGGGCTGCAGGTTTGCACTGCTTTCTGGCCGTGTAAAGGCTGGTCTTGCTGCTGGTTTCTGTGTCGCAGAGGAGATCAATTGTGCTGGCTGCGCGGCTTCTGTGTCGTAGCCACTGGTGCTAAATAACTTGAATCAGGTAGGCCCTCGTGTCTTCTGCCATTAAGAAAAGAGTTCTGTGTGTGTCTGCTTTGAGCAGGCCACACATGAGAGCAGAGACCTGAACAGCTGAGCTGCACCCTCAGCTGCAGCGAAGAGAAGAGAGTTGTTGCTGCCCCTGCAGCAGCAGTAAGGAGAAAGAGAAAGTAACAAAGGCCAGCTGACCCTTTTATTGACCTGGTGATGTCATGGGGGGTCATAGGTCACACTGCCCAATGGTGATTGGAGGAGGGTCCATAAGCATCAGGTTACAGTTACAGGAAGAGACTGGAGGAGAGGTGTAACTTATTACATTTCAAAATGAAGTTCAGTTTGTCACACAATGAACATATTCATCTGTGAAGCCCTCCACACCTTCACATTCATAATGCTACCTTTATGGGGTGTGTATGCGTGTGTGTTGTGCGTATGAATGCGTGCTCTTGTGATGCCGGTCTTTATAGCTAATAGCAGCGCCGCTGGGCTTCATGGACATTAAAAAGAGCCTGGTCTGACCACAGGATAAACACAAGCTCATAAAATGCAATGTGTGTGTGTGTATAGGGGTGCATGTATATGTATTTGTGTAAAAGAGGGTGCATCTGTGTGTGTGTTTGCAAGTTCATTGGGAGTAGCTGGCCTGCACATTGCTGCAGGATATTGTTTTTTCTAAAAAAAAATAGTTTAATGAGAGTCCCAGTGAATTCAACTCCAAAATAATTTGTGTTTGTTTTAGAAGAATGGAGCCACACAAACGTTAAAATAGGAGCCTAAATAATACTTGACAAAGTTTGCAACCTACAAGCAGCAGATAGTGGTGCAGGGCTGGACTGGACCTAGTGTGATCGATAATAATGATTGGATGAGGAGAAACACTTTAAAAAAGAGAAGTCCTCTTTTTTATTTGGAAAATTAAAAGTCTATTGACAGAAAATAAAAAAATCTAATCTTTTTGAGGCTGAAAGTTCTTTGTCAACAAAACATTTAGTAGCTGTTGTGGAGCTGATGGAGTTTGCTCAGTTGTCATGTGGATGTTCAAATTTCCATTTCTGAGTTGTTTAAGGACTTCTTATTCATGTTGGCTTGAAAGTTCAGATTGAAATTGAACTCCACCTGAAGAAAATTGTGTGATACGATTGAAAGTTCCAGAAAAGCTACTAAATGGAACCTGTGCTGAGATTGTTTTGTCAACTGCTGTTTTTCAATATCAAGACTGAACTTTGAACCACAACTTTTAATGTGGACAAAAAAATTCTTAAAATACACTGAAAAATGGAAATTTGAACAACTACAATTCCATGACAACTAATGGAAAGTCCACGTGGTGAGGAAGATTGTGTGACATAATCAAAAGCTCCAGAACAGCTACTAAATGGACCTTGTGATAACATTGCCTTGTCAATAGCAAATCTGATTACCAATTAAGTAATTTATTAGCTGAAGCTTCCAAATAATGTTGGAACTTGCCTCTTTTCATATCTTGTGATGGGACTAAACAGTTTGTGAGACAGAAATCAATAGATTAATCAATAAAAAACTCTTACTCTTACTCAGGATTTGTATCATTTCAACCGAAATGTGTCCTTCAACGCGAGTATCAAAAACTGTCTGGTACTGAAAGTCACCATCGAATGCTTTGGTAGATGTAGGTAAACCTCTTGTGCAGCTGCTTGTGTTAAGACATTAAACATTGATGCATTGACATTTTGTATATTTTGCAATTGAAAAAAGGGATTTGTAGTTTATATTCTCAAACAAAGTATTGAAAAATGTTTTTCTTTTTTTGGTATCGATAAAACCCGTAAAAAGATATCGTAAAATGTCAAATGATACTCAGCCCTGCATTTTATGCAACAGCCAAAAAATGACTCCACATCCCCCAGAGAAAGGAACAAGGGGTGAATTAGAAATCCAGGGAGGCAACAGAACGAGCGAGAGAGACAGAGTGAAAATAGCTGTCTGGGTCCCCGAAGGTTGGCCAGTTATTATAAAGCCATTGTGGTCGGTGTGTACGTTTCCACAGATCCTTCTGAGTCACGCTCAATAAGTCAGCCCTTATGGGCCTGGCACTGGCAGGACCCAGTGAGGGAGGGAGAGAGGGATAAGGGTATGCAGGCACCTGGCTTGCATCCTTAACCCACTGCCTCTTCCTCCTCCTCTTCCTCTCAACACACACACTAAACTCTGAAAGAGTACACAGAGAGACGCAGACACTGTCGTCCCATTCACAACCCTCTGCGGGGTGATTCCTGGCCAAACAAGGAAGGAAAAGCCAGGTGGGCGGAAGGGCAGGATGGACAGAATGATGGAGCGGGCAGGCTGAACAAAAGACGAGTGGATGACTGTATGCAGGGCACAATGGGGGTAATGATGAGTGGCTGAAATGAATACGACAGAGGGAGTGAGAGGAAGAGAGAAAGTGAGAGACGTTGAGGGGTGTAATGAGTGGGTCAGTGTTGGGCATGCATGGCCTCAACAGGGATACTGAGCCAATTCATATAACTGTTGCTAAAAATAGGTTTCTCTACAGCCAAGGTAGGGCTAACACCACTCAGACTGCTCCTGGGCCACTCACATTACCAGCAACATATACACAGAAATCCACACGCACACACACACATGCTTGTGACTACATTTGACCCTTTAAGTCACAATTCACCCCTATCCTTTTAGTATCAAACATTCACCTCCTCAAGGCTTGGATGTTCAAAGTTTTCTCTCTATTATTGCACAGAGGCTGTAGTCAGCTTGCACATTTTAATTGTGAAAAAATGCATCAAAGTTTAATGATTAAATTAAACTTTTAATGCTTAAAATAAAAAATGTAAGTAAAAATGTGCAGTTTGCAGCTTAATGACCAACCAAAGCAAACGTAGATGCAAGGGAAAAATGTACATAGCTACAAACACAAGTGGTGATTTATCCATGTTTTGGTATATATGAGCATAAAAATGAGTGTTTGCAACAAAATGAGCATACAGACGGACAGACGGTGGGGAGGCGAATTATGTTGCAGGAGGGGTTTCACAAGTTTCTATGAATGTTTTTGATATATTTTTTCTGCTGTGGAATCCACTGTTCTGTAACTGACACTAAATCTGAAACTGACCACTGTTGTCCCTTTTCAACTGCACAAACTTTTCCAGGAACCCAGGAAGCTTTTGAGGGCTCCTCTCCCCCAAAAAGTCCCTGTTCTGCAAGTAGAATTTCAGTCAGTGGTTCAGTCCATGAATTACTGGGGTGGTATCTGCTGTTCTGAATCTCAATGACTCGTTACTTACAAGTGTCAAATCTGCCACACCTTCGTAGCTAGAACCTGCTGGCAATAGTATCAATATTCAGACGAGAGATGCAAATTTAGACAAAGCAAGAGAAGCAAAACATTTGCTAATTGTGTAAATGTACGTAAAATAACCAGAAAAGCACTCAGCAGATCATCAGCACTTTGGTAACATCTTAGACATCTTGCCTTTCTGCCATTTCCAAACTCTCTTTTCTGTCTCCTTAATCAGAACATAGCTTTGCATCAGAGCGTAGACTACAAAGAACAACCTGATGAATGCAAAGTTTACATCTCAAACAAACCTTTTACATTTAATCCATTAACATAACTTTGAGTCTCCTTTTGGCTTCTGCATGTCTAACATGATAACTCTGTGTTGTTAACTCAATGTTGATTTATTGTGTGTGAAAACTGCATCCATCATCAGTCAACCTAACCTAACCTAACCTAACCTAACCTAACCTAATCTAACCTCTTCATATGCAATGGAAACACAAAGAATGGACAAAGGGGACTTTTAGGTCCTAGTTTAGTTCCTGTTGCTCCTTCATTCCCAGAACTACTTGGTTGAAAAGGCGTGTTAGTTCCTGGTTTAATTCCTGGTACTATTTGGTGTAAAAATGAAAATGAAACTAACTTTTACGAGTCACCTTTCACCAGTGAGCTGAGTATTTGATATTAACCTGTTAAACGACACTGTCCCACCCGTGGGATGCTTTAGGCTTGGTGGTGCTATTTTCAGGATGAATTATACTCATTCAGACTTTTTGGTTGTAAAATTCAAACAGTTACCTTTCAAATGAGACTAGGGTTATGACTGTAATCAAAAGGGTTGAAGAACAGTAAACATTTTACTTTGGGTACATTATTTTTGGGCTTGTGCACAAAAATGGGGTGTGGTAAGAGGTTACAAGATTTTGGGTGGAGTATCACTTCAAGATATCGAGACAGCTTGTGTATCATGTGTATGATTATGCCCCTTTTTCCCCTGCTCTGTCCTTCACCCCTACCACCTACCCCCAAACCCTCCCTCCCTCCCTCCCTCCCTCCCATCACCTCCCCCCTGCTCCCTTCTTTTCACAGTATTGTCAACCTAGATGGTTCACACGGTCTCCTCTTCGCTGTGTTTCCGGTCATAAATCTCTGCAACACACCGTGAAGGCACATCCCTTCGGATGGATTTAACACAACACCCTGCACCCCACTGGCCCTCTGAGAAAAGGGCGACAAGACCTGGCACACTGCTACACACACACACATTTACACACACACTTAGACCAGAACTGACACTTTCCTGGAAGATATTTTGTTGATGAAATCCAGGAAAAGAACAAGAAAGAGTCTAATTTTAATAAAAGTAACAATGAAATCGCACTTTGGAGACTTTGGGGAAAGAGTAAGGTAAGAATCTGAGAGGATGATTTTATTCTGTGTGTGCGTGCGCATGTGTGTGTGTCTGTTATGGCTCAAGTTGGTCTCTGACTCATGGTGTTTTTTTGGTGACTCATGTGTTTCTCAGAATGGGTTCTTGGTCCTCAGAATCCGTCTGATAAGACTCCTAACCTCAGGAAATGGGATGGTGGCATTTATTTGACATGCTGTGTGTCTCGGCAATGCCCCACAAGCCCTTCCCTCCATCTGCCACCTTCTCCGTCTCACCACCGACCCCCTGCATGCCCCTTCTCTCCTCAGGTCACCACGTCACCCACGGAACCACTGTATTCAAACGAATCTTTTAGCTCCCCCCCCCCCCCTCGTCTTACAAATGAGCAGGCTATGGGTGGCCCAAGTCTGTACCACGGACAAGAAAAACTAAACCAGTGACAGCCTGTTTGTTTTTTTTACCTCACCAACAGCACCCCACACCTACACCCTCACCAAAACTACCGCCATCAAACAAGCGCCATACATACACTCCCCTGCCGCCACATCTACCGTGCCACACACACTCCCAGACCACATTCTTACATCCCTACCCCCCACACTCTCCCACACCACACACCCACAAACACACCTGACCGACTTCATTTCCTGTGAGGCATGAGTCAGACGGCTGCAGTGCATTTACTGGAGTAATACATGGTTATTAGCTATTCTGATAATATAGTGTTGATGTGGCTGTCAAGACAACCTGAGCTGCAAAAAAAAGGGGGATTGCGCATGTGTGGGTGGGTGGGATGAGTCTTTGAGGATTCTTTGGAAGTGTTCAGGCATGCGGTGGGTCTTTTTGCATATCTGCAGGTGAGTGTGTGTGTGTGTGAAACAGATAGAGAAAAGAGAAAGATGAAACAGCAGGGAGAGCCATTCACCTGTTTTTTCTTGTAGAAGCCCTTTCTGTCACAGTTGGGTATGCGGAAGCCTCTCGGGTTGAGCACGTTGCTGATTTTAAGACTGTTCAGGATGCTCTCCATCTCCCGCCGACACGGTCCCTAGCGCCACAGCAAACACACCCCAACAACACCAATATTACACACTCACCCTTACACAATCACAGAACATGAAGAACATCAGGCATGTTCAGGCAATGTTAGAAGTTTATGGTTAAACATCAGAGTCTATAAGTGTTAACCTCCTGCACCCTGAATGTCCCATTAACATCCCCATTAAGAAGTTTTTTCAGTATCAGCTTAGTCAAACAAATACTTCAAGTGATATGATGCTACTCATGCTACTAAGAGAAAAACTCAAACTGAGTCTGGCCATAATTTTTATGGCTGCAATATCACATTAAAATAAAAATTTAAATGTCAAATTACCACCTAACATATTCTGTATTTTTGGAGACTTTTTGATTTTGAAGTTCTGTAAATTTAAACAATGTTTGTCTGAACAACATTTGGTAGCAGTGATGAATCCACTGTTAGGTCCAGATTGAAGAGATTAAGTCACAAAATGAGATGTCAACTTTCTGAAAAAAGTGGTACCCTCCTTTAGAAAATGTTTGACAGTATGTAATCAACACTGGTGTTGTTTAAATGATAGTACATAACCTAAAAGGTACGATGTGGAGGGTTTGACCACAAATTGCGCTGTAGGGCAATGTTTTGATGATCAAGTCCTAGCTTTGTTTGTATCTTATGCTCTTCATCACAAATGTGGAGATGACACACATTTCTGCTACAGACAGAAGAAGACCACGAGCCAATGTAAACAGTGCAGGTTGCAAGTGTTATGAGGTAAAAAATGTACACAACATTTGTGTACGATCTTGAAGGCCTCAGTATTCTAAGAGTCAAAGTCATCATAACATACTTCATTATTATTATTAATACATGATAATTGTTGACTAATTGTACATTTTTTGCTGTTAGTTGCTGATGTTTAGTAAACTGTGGGTGTATTACTAGGTCTTTACTGGTAAAGTGCACCTCCTAGTGTCATAATTGAGAAGTCAGATGTAGTCAGCATTTAGTTAGCAGATTAGTCAGCAGTTAGTGAAGGAGGGAGGTTGTCTTACAGTTTGGCTCGATAGAGCTTTTTTGTTAATTTTGAATATTTTGGATTACCTTTCTGTGGAATACAGTTTTTTGGATACAATTTTGGAGTATAATTTTGTTCTACAGAAGGATTTTACTTTGTAAAACGCATTTTGCTATGTAAAAAAGGATTATTCATGTCGGCTTGGAGAGACAAGTAAAAAGTCAACTATTCTTCTTACTCTGTGTGGATTTGTGAGTAACCCTTCAATCTGAGAGGGATGCACAGCGGAGAGTTAAGAAATAGAAACGCGCCAAAACAACAGACAAACTAAATAGGCAACCTAGTGCCTCAAACTGACATGATAAAAATTGCCACTACATCAAGTCAAAAAAGCTACATGCATCGTGGATACACACAGATGGATGATACTGATGACAATTTCTGCTAAGGTTTAAGTAAAAACTAATGATTAGCTTCTCCTTGGAAACTTGGCAAGGACGTAATGGTGGACGGGATTGGATCAGAGACTGCAGCTACTGAACATGGCCAAAAGAGGATGTCAAAGCCCACCAAAAAGTCTCTGGAAACAAAACTCCAAAAGCAGATCAGTGCACGAAAGTACAAACTTGGGCAGTTGACTAAATCTAAAGAGGTTGAAAGTCTTATGGAAGATGATAGTAGCATAACCCAAATTGAACAAGTGGACTTACCAATCTTTCAAGTATTGTTTGAAGAGTATAATATTGGTATCAGCCAAAAGTAGATAACTTCAGGGCTTTTTTTGGCAAAAACAGAAGAATGGTTAAAGGAAGCCAAACATAGAACCTTGATTGCACAGAAATGTGATGAAGAAGTGAGCCACATGGATAGCATTTCTGTGGTTTCTGCATCAAGAAAAAGGTCTGGAAGGTCTGTTTGTCGAACAAGATCTGCAAGTGGCAGCTCATGTTTTACTCAGCTACATCTGCTTCCACAGCTCATTTAAAAGAGGAAGGTAAAAGAGCTGCTCTCCTTGCAAAAGCAGCTGCAATTAAGAAAAGGCAAGTGTAAGAGCTAGAAGAAGCACATCTGAAGGCTAAGAAGGAACAATTAGGCAGAAGCCAATGCAAAAAAAAAGGGTTTATAAGGAATTTGAAGCCCCACTTCGCAGATACGGGATGAATGTCAGTGTGACTTCTCACCCCAAAAGTCAAGAGGAGAATATGCATGGTCCTCCCACACCAAGACTTGTGAAGCAAGAGTCAGCTCTTCCACTTAGTGTCCCTCAGTTATCGCATGTAACTCATGTTCAACAGCCCACTCAGGAAATGGAAATGGGAAACAGCAGAATGATAACAACTTTGCAGAGTAATGCACAAACAGAATGACATTACAGAACTCCTTGTTAAGCAGCAACAACTTTCTCACATGCCTCCAGTTGACATTCCTGTTTTCTATGGAGACCCTCTGAAATCTCGGTCATTTTTGAGGGCATTCAATCATGCCATTGAAACAAGGACTGAAAACCCTGCAGATAAACTGTATTATTTAGAGTAATACACAAGAAGGGGAAGCCAGAGATCTTATTAGGAGCTGCCAACACATGGAACCCCACAGAGGCTTTATGGAGGCAATGAAACTGCTGCAGAACCAACATGGCAACAAGATAAAAATTGCGGCAGCTTATATGGACAAGGCATTCCAGTGGCCTCAAATAAAGCCAGAGGATAGGAAGTCATAGAGCTCATTGTCATTATTTCTCATTGCTTGTTTTAATGCCATGGAGGACACTGATTACTTGGATGTGATGGACAATCCAGTAAATATGAGAACCATAATCTCAAATTTGCCATATACAATTCATGAAAAATGGAGATCTGCTGCATTTGAACTTCAAGAGAGATGTCAAAGGAGAGACAGATTATCTGACTTGGTAAACTGTATTGATAAACAAGCCAGAGTAGTGATGGATCCATATTTTGGGGATATTAAGGAGCCTCTACCATGAGACAAAAGGGAAAAGAGCAAAACATTAGGGAAAAACAGTCACTTGACAGTCACTTGTTGACTGACTTGGAAGTGAGTGGTTTAAAGGACTGCACTTTTATAGATCTGCCAAAAGTGTTCATGCAGACATACTGGTGAGCAGAACCAACATTCCTCTGCAGAAAGAGGTAGATAACTGGCCATATCTGAAAGATGTCAAACTCTCATACATCAGCAATGATGTGGGGCTGTTGATAGGGAACAATGCATACAAAGCTATGAAACCCTGAAGAATGATAAACAGCCAGGACAGTGGACCGCATGCTGTGAAAACAGCTCTTGGCTGGGTATTAAATGGAAAGGCAAAAGATGCCTATTCAGAGACAGATGGGCAACAAAGAGTTACTGTCAACAGAATCACACTACAGGACATAGAGGAGTTGACAAGACAACAGTACAACCACGACTTCCCAGAAAAGAACTGTGATGACAAGTTGGAAATGTCAGCCACTTCATGGACAAGGTGACTCGTTCATTGCGTAACATCAATGGTCACTTCTACATCAATCTTCCTGTTAATTGAGAGTCTGTCACCATGCCAGATAACAAAATAGCGGCTGAACAACGTGCACTTAATCTCAGGAGGAAATTCCTAAAACACCCAGAGTTCCATGAGGAGTAAAAGGCCTTCATTGACAACATGATAGAGAAAGGTTATACAGTGAAGGTATCTGATCATAAACGCAACCGGCAAGATGGCAGGGTTTGATATATCCCTCACCATGGGGTGTACCATCCTCAAAAAAAGAAATTGTCTGTGGTTTTTGACTGTGCAGCCCCCTTTCAGGGCACTTAACTAACTCCCTTGTTGGAGTACTCACACGTTTCAGGCAGGACCAAGTTGCAATGACAGCTGACATTGTGGCAATGTATTACCAGGTCAGGGTGCCAGATGAAAATACTGACCTTTTTAAAGTTTTTTATGGTGGCCTCAGGGAGATCTAACAGAAAGCCTTGAAAAGTACAAGATGGTTGTACATCTTTCTGGAGCCACATCCTCACCCAGCTGTGCAACCTTTGCACTAAGGAGGACAGCAAAGGACAACCAAAGCAAGTCATCTCCAGAAACAGTGGACACTGTATTCAAAAACGTCTATGTCGATGATTGCTTGAAGGCTATGGCAACTGAGAAAGAAGCTATTGCCATGGTTAAGGAATTAACTACATTGTGTGCCACTGGTGGGTTTTATTTAACGAAGTGGGAGAAGAGGGCTAAGGAATTCAAGGATTTGGACTGAAATCATGAGGCTTTGCCCATGGAAAGGGTTCTTGGAGTCCAGCGGTGCACAGACACCGATACTTTCATGTTCACTATCAGTGTGAAAAGCAGACCAATAACAAGGCATATACTTCTGTCCGTGGTGAGTTCAATTTATGATCCACTTGGCTTCCTTACACCTCTTACCCTTCTCCCAAAGACACATCTACAGCAGAAGTGTAAAAAAATGGATGGGATGAAGGTATACCAGAGCAGTTTGCAAAAAAATGGAAAAACTGGCTGAAAGAACTTTTCCTACTCTCAGGTTATTGTATGAAAAGGTGTGTCAAACCACCTGACTTTGGATCCATTGCCTCAGCAAATCTGCATCACTTTTCTGAAGCAAGTGAGCTAGTGAGTGTCATATCTCAGGCTTGTAAATGAGGAAGGAAAGTCCCAATGTGCTTTCATCACGGGAAAAGTATGAGTTGCACGTGTTCAACAGACCACAATACCAAGAATGGAACTCACTGTGGCCATTGTAGCTGTCAGAATTGACAAAATATTGAGAAAAGAGATGCAACTTGATCTAATCACAGTTCTGGGCGAACAGCACCATGGTAATCATATATTGTCATATATTGCAACTGAGACACAGAGATTCAAAACTTTTGTTGCAAATAGAGTTGAATGAGGGAGAACACAGTAACAGTGGAGGTATGTCAACACCACACTTAATCCTGCAGACTGTGCATCCAGAGGGCTAAAAGCAGAAGACTTCTTGAAGAATGACAAGTGGATTAACGGTCCAGCGTTCTTCCAAAGTCCAGAACAAAAGTGGCCTAAAAGCCCTGATCGTAAAAACTTAGAACATGATGATGCTGAGCACAGGAAGGCAATAACAGTAACTGTTACAATGTCAACAGAGTACTGGCTGACCAAACACCCTTCCTTAATGTAACCAGAGATTCATGTGTTGAAGACAGCAAGTCACAGTAATCTGCTCAGACAATACTAACTTCATAGGTGCTGAGCGAGTGCTGTGTGAATCAATTAACAGTGGAACCAATCCAAAATTGATACACATTGAGTCAAAAGGGGATTCAATGGATATTTAACCCACCTAGTGGCTCTCATCATGGTGGAGTCTGGGAGACGCAAATCCGCACTGTAAAAAAGGCACTAAACTCTGTACTGAGGCAACAAACACTTGATGATGAAGACCTCCAAACGGTGCTATGTGAGGTTGAGGCTATCATTAATGCCAGACCCATCACAACTGCTTCAGGTGACCCCAACGACCTTGAGCCACTAACCCCAAACCACTTGTTGTTGATGAAGAAACAACCCCTCTTACCTGCAGGGCCAAAAGACAGGTCTGTACGCTTGTCAGAGATGGAGACAGATACAGTACATTGCAGATTTGTTCTGGAAGTGTTGGACATGAGAGTACCTCCCACTTCTTCAAGAACGGCAAAAGTGGTTTCAAACCAAAGAAAACCATGCAACAAACAATGTTGTCCTCATCGTGGATGAGACTGGACCCCGCAATCATGGGTCATGGGCAGAGTCTTAAAATCTATACCAGATAAAAAAGGGTCTTGTCCGCAAGGTTCTAGTCAAGACAAAGACTAACACACTAGAGAGACTGATAGACAAACTTTGCCTGCTTTTTAAGGCAGATGCATAAAAAAGACATTAATGTGAACTTCTTGAAACTATTGTAGGTTTGGCTCTTATGGTTAAATTTGTACTGAATAATTGATGTTTGCTCCATATGAAATGATGGAGCTGGGAATGTAAGAGCCAAAGTCATCATAACATACTTTGTTATTGTTGATACATGATATATGTTGACTAATTGTACATTTTTTTGCTGTTAGTTGCTGATGTTTAGTATACTGTGGGCATATTACTAGGCCTTTGGTGGTAAAATGTGCCTGCTAGTGTTATAACCGAGAAGTCAGATATTAAACGCTGATTAGTCAGCAGTTAGTGAAAGAAGGAGTTTTCCTTACAGTTAGTTTGGCACAATACAGCTTTTTTGACTATTACTTTAGAATATTTTGGATTACCTTTCTGTGGAATACAGTTTTTTGGATGCTCCTTTGGAGTATACTTTTGTTCTACAGAAGGATTTTACTTGAACACATTCTTGCTGTGTAAAAAGGAGGATTATTCATGTCTGTTTGGAGAGACAAGTAAAGTCAACTATTCTTCTGACTGGGTGGATTTGTGAGTAACCCTTCAATTTGAGATGAATGCACAGTGGAAAGTTAAGAAATAGAACAACATCAAAACAACAGACAAACTAAATAGGCAACGTAGTGGCCCAAACTGACATGATAAGAATTGCCACTATGGTTCATCTTCTAGCATCTGAAACCCCTTTTCTGACAGTAGAATTGGTGGGTGGCTGGGTCCAACAGTTTTTGTTACTTTCAGAGACATAATAAAACCTGACAACTTGATTGACTGATTCCATTCCTAAGTATAAACACTTGCTCTTTAGACATGCTTGGATGACAATGAACATAATTTGTTCAAGGCATACTGAGGCCTTAAAGATACACATTACGATTTGGTATTAAGCATGTAAAGCATTGTAAAAAAACTGTGTTTGTTTACAATTAAAACTCCACTGAGCACCTCCATGTAGGTGTTTAAACTACAATAAGATCAAGAAATGGTTAAATTCAGTTGGCAGAGGTTCATAAAGACACAGAACCATCCCATAGATCGGTGTGCAGACACATCTTCATTCACCCTTGTCAGTTCAAAAAGAATTATGGTGACGATACCCAAGTTTCCTGACCGGACACAAATACATGTGATTGCCCTACACCAGCTCAGAAACCTGTAGAAGTAAGGAGGTGGCTGTGTTTTTGAAAGGCCAAAATAGTGATACCAAACCAGAACTTCTTAAAAACACTATACAAAGTATAACTTGGGCCTACCTAGCAAACTATTTAGCTCGCAATTAAGCAAGCAAGCTAACTAGCTGGCTTGCAGTTTTCAGCCAATCATTGCAAGTTTTCTTCTTTTCAGCCATCAAAATGTTCTTCTACAGACTAACAACATCTGTTCCAAATTGTAATTTGTCCCAAGATAAATATTGTTGAGCAGTTACAAAAGACAAGGTAGCTGACTAGCTAGCAAGAAACCTAGCCAGCAAAAAAAACAAGTAAGCTAACAGTTTTCAGCCATTCGGTGACAGACTCTCTTCTTCTCCCTGGTTCAAGCAAGGTTGAAAACACAGATGACGGAATTTTTTATAGAAAGCAGGTCAATTAGTTGATTTCATTATTATTTCATGTACAATATCGAACATAAATGTTACCATTTGGTGTATGAGAGTGAGCTTAAAGCTAAAGTTAATTGCAGTCATAGTGGGGTCCCAGTCATCAGCTGCCTTTATGAACCTCTGCCATTTCTGTTTTCCCTCCAAATTAGCACCACTGTCACATTTTTTTCATCGCCTCTCGGTGTGACTTACATACTCAGTCTCCCTCTTGCTCTCCAGGGAGAAGTTGTGCATGTCCATATTGGCTCCACCTGACACTGATTCCACCTTGTAGCTCTGAGTCTTCCTGTTCAGATCTTTCTGGATCAGTTTGTTGTGCAGTGGAGGTCTGGTGTCCATTGAGCCCCGACTGTGCCCGCCCTTAACAGTCACCACGCCAGGCAACACCGTCATCGTCGTGGTCACGTTGGCACAGCCCTCTTCTACCTGATTTCCAGCGTTCTCTGTGTGGGAAAAGGTAAGTTGTCAAAAAATGTCCAAATGTTTCATGTTGACAGAGTTGTTTTAGTTAACAGTTCTTATAAAACAATCCTGTGCACTTAGTCCAGCAGAGAATTCTTAACTGTCTAAAAAAGGCCTGTTTAAAACTTACAAAAAAAAGTTAGTCCATTGCCTTGTGGGTTGTTTGGAGCCAGAGATGAAGCCAAGTAATAAACAGAAACATGATGATTTCATATCCACAAATTTCCACAGTATGCCGACCAAGAGATAGCGTCACAAAGATGAATTGAGTGTAAACAAGACTCTTTAAGGGCGCTGAGAAGAAAAATGCTGTTTATGTGTGTGTATGGTAGGGTGGAGAATAGGGGGTTGGGGTTAAAAGAGGAGGAGGTCAGAGCAGAAGATGAGGGAACAGATATATTAATAGCCCATGATACTGGCAAAGATTCCTGTCAAATCGTTAAACACAGAACGGTGCAGGGACCATCTGACGAGAGGAAGGGGGCTCCAAACACTCCTCCCTAATATAGGAGAGGACCAAACTTCACACCACCACAAGGCCACAGTCTGAGGAGCTAACTGAGCTCGGAGAAGTCACCAAGAAGCAGAGGGACGATGGGAACACACATGCAGTGGCTCACACACTCCCAAACACAGTTTTAAACCGTTAACTCAAAGCAGATTTTGTGTTCGAGAGCTGCGGTGAGGGCGGCGGACGGGCATGTAGGGGTGTAGCTCGTGTGGGCAGGCAGGCTGGCAGCCCACCCTTTCTCTGTGACCACCTGATCAATTAGTGACGTGGTGGGGCTCCACAGTCTCCCAGGCTCACCAGAGCTTAGAATAACAACATGGGATGTCAACAGCAGCATTAACTGCAACAACACAGAGTCAAAAGACAGGAGACCATCTTTAACCTGATACAGCCTCCACAGACACCGTAAATGTCCATAACCAAGGACAAAAATATTGAGCCCATGTTTAAGATTCCTGCAAGCATAAATTTTTATTGTCAATATAAACTATTATATAACCTTTCTAGGAAGTCTGGGGCGTTTAAGATAAACACATTACGCAATTTGTTTGTATAATGGCACAGGGGTAAACAGCACAAACTGCGGTGAGGAGAGCTTGTTAATGTCTGGGAGGAGAGGCTGTTCTGGAGCTGGGGACTGATGGTGGTGGAAACCACCGGGCTGCACTTACACACTCTGACCAACAGAGGCACTTGGGATCATTTCCTACCTTTTTTCCATCTCCAGTAGAAGAGATAGGCTACAGTAAATAAGCATGCACTGATATCTGTGTTTCTGTTGTTACTTATTGTGTGCTGTCCCACAGGCCTGAGAAGTACAAGTACAAGTACAATTATTTTGTTCCACGTTGAAATAATGTTAGTTTTCTCTTCAGAGGCTGATAACAGTGAGAAGGAGACAAAAACAGAGAAAGATAGAGACTCATATCAGCCAATGAAAAAGCAAAAAGAGTAAAACAGTTTGGGCAAGTTGATGATGGTGGATGCATTTGTGAGTGTATGACAATGTGACTGCTGAGTGCTTGCACACCACACATCACTGTGGCCAAACCAAATAACCAGGAAGAAGAAAACACACACAGAGGCTCCTGGAGGCCTGACGTCAGCAGTGCCTAAACACACAGCAGTGTGTATTCACATGGAGGTGGCATGTGTGCCGTTTCACCAGTGTGAGCAGCATGAATCCATTCACACAAAACATGCATATAAGGGTCTCACAATATAATACTGCCATGCAGTGAAGAAATGTGCAGTTTGGACTTATTGATAATATGGTTGTGAGTGTGTTGGTTGCTTATAGGGTCCTCAGAGAAATGGTCCCCCCTCTGCAACACTCCCGAGATGTTTTGGCCCACATCCTGGACCATGAAAGCTGCAGCACATATTTTCATGCTGTGTACAAAAATCCATGAGCTTTACTTGTAGGAAAATAAGGACATTACAGAAGACAAGGACATGGTCTGCGCTCAGCCACTGTATACTTACAGTATGTATGTGGCATTCCTTAAGTATTGGTTTGAGGGAGCCAGGTTGTGTGTATGAGTGTGTGAGGGAGAAAGAGAGAGGGAGCAGTGTTGTCCTCTAAAAAAAAAACAATCTGCGAACCTCACACGACAATATTTTAATTTCTTACATTTTATTATGCATTTTACGCATGATGGTCCAATGCCGTGCGCACACACAAAAGTGGCAACCTGGGGGGAAAGCAACGATTAATTGCTGCGTAAACCTCCAACCCCATGGCTAGTGTTATCCACTCAAACTTTCAGGAGCCTATGGGATTAGTTTTAGCCAGACGAACACATCACTGTGCAATGTCAAACCTCCCCTCTAAAACCTCACGGACAGGAATGGTGTTTTCTATTGTGGCACGCTGCATAACAGACCAGGGAATCATTTTGCGCGTGTTTCTGTGTCTTTTATCCTAAGTAGATCAATCTGAGCATCTTTATCTCATCCACTGTCAATAAAACATACTTAATTGTTTTTCATGAGCACGGGACTCCCCAGAACTGGTCAGCACAGAGCAACACCTCACGGGGAGAGCGCCTGTCAAAGCCACCAAATAACAAAAAAGCAACAAGGTATCAGCAAACCATGAAAAGCGCAAATACAAGCACCGCTGCCTACCTTGTTTTTGCGTCGGTACGAGTATGCTGTTTAGTTTTTTGGACGCGGCGCTGGAGCACACTCCCCGTCCCTCCAGCAGAGCTTGCAGGGGTCGGCTCTCCCCCGGCTGGTGCTGGCAGGTCAAGCCGGAGCCGCAGCGCGCCGTGTACACTCCACACGCCTGTCCCTCGCCGAGGGCGCACGTCATGCAGCAGCCGCAGCCGGGCTCCCTCACTCGCTCCGCGCAGTCCTTCGGCAGCGGCTTGCACTGGAGAAGCGCCCCGGCGTCACACGGCTCGCATCGGACCACCGGCCCCACGGTGTCGGCGAGCCGGGTGAACACAGCCAGCGCGGCGGCGAGACAAAGCACACAGAGACCGGGCATTCTGCCGATTAAGCTGGTCACAAAGGGACAGTATGTGAGTTGTCACGTAGGCTTAAGGGGACTCTCTGTGACACAGCGAGCCGGCTAGCCTTCTCCATCTGTATTTTCTTTTACGCGAACTTCTCGTTTTATACAGGCGGAAAAAAGAGCCAACAAGTCACACCCTCCTCCGTATGAATAATGTAAACGGAGAGCCCCGATATGAGGAACCGCTACATCCAGTCTGAGGAGAGAGCTGCTCAAACATTCAACTCTTTTAAGCCATTATAATAATTTACTGAGGTCTGTTCATCTGCTGCGCTTTCATGCTCACTCTGTTCTGGAAAAAAGCAAAGGTGTTTGTTTCCATCTTGAAATTTAGCCTCTTGTCTCAAGACAGGCAAGTAACATGATTCAGATGGCATGCAGCTTGAAAGTGTTGCATTTCTCTTCACTGTTCAGTAAGGTAAATACTTTTCTTGTCACAGATAAGATGCACATCTGCAGATTTCCACCAGAAGAGCTCAGAGAGTAAATAAGCTGCACCAGTGAAGCTTTCTTCTGTTGACTGTTCCCAAACCTCTGGAGGTTTCCACACCACTGGCCACATCCCCTGCTGGCATCAATGGTATGTGAGTGAATGCCGTTGGTGATACCCCCCACATGCAATACTGATAAAACATTCCTCTGGGCAGGTGTGTAGGTGGCCTCCATACCAACCCACTAAAACAATAATTTCTTTGCATATAACTTCTGTGTGTGTGCGACCACATGCTCAGTGGTGGGTGCAGCCAAAGAAGTATTGCTTTACTGTTCTGGGTTGTAGAACCTGCAGCGTTCGGTTGCAGTGTGCACATGTCAGTCAGAACACCAGCCACCGGCGAGCACGTGCAGACCAGACTGCATACTTGACCCTTTTGCCCAAATAGTTTCAGAAGCAGTGCTCACCTTTCACATACCCTGAGCAGACCTGGTGATCTGGCACTTTGCATTGCCCACCCCCCACACCCATCTCCTATGAGCCCCACCGGCAAGCATCCAGGCCCCCTGCACCTTCCCTCCTGTATGCCCCCCCGACCCCACAGGATTTTAAATTATTAGAAAGAAAATGTTCAGATTCTGCAGGCTCAGCATCGCCCCCCTGTCCAGCATATCCTCCTGTTCTGCAATAACAAACGCGAGAGGGGGGTACACACTGAGAAAATAAAGCAATCAGTATCGGCCATTGTGTGATTTCCACCACAGAAGCAGAAAAAGTGTTGAGACTGCATTATGAAAAACAAGCAGAGAGTAAGGAAACACCCCCGGAATAGCAAGAAAACGTCTCCAGCTAAGATTAGTTTTCTTATTACTTGACTTTTTTTTTCTCTCTTTCTGCATTTTTTCATGTCTGAAATATTCAGCTTCTGACCTTTGGCTTGTTTATTGTCTACCTGTCCATCCAGGGTGTGATTTACCAAAAGCGCCCTTTTTCTTTTCTACCATTTAAACTCATTCAGCAAAATCACACATTTGAGAATCTGTGCCCCCTTGGTGTAAATATAGTGTGTTTTGTCATACCATACAGGTGACAGTGTTCAGCCTGATGTGCCATTACTGTTTCTTTGCCTGAAGATAGCTACTAAACTGGTCTTCAGACAATATATAAGCATCCTAAATGGATGACATTCTCAAGTTTATGACGTTTTTGCTTGATTAGATACATGACATGAACATCTACTGGGATCCTCCAAGTTTCAAGATTCAAGCTTTAGAAATTCATTTCCATAGCAGAGGAGTATGCTGTAATGTGCCTCGTGACAGTTGGGGTATAATAAAAAGATCAAATGAATTCAGATAACTGCTGGCACAAACCTGCATGTCTAATTCCCCAAACCATATGCCCTCTCTGCTGCAGTCTCAGCAAACTGCAATATAAGATACTATTTGTCTTACTCAGCGATCTTGTCTTCATTTTGTGTCTGCATCTTTGTCTTCACCCTCTCTGTCTTTTCCGCCTCAAGGAATCTGATATTCTCTCAATATTAATCTTTGCTTCCTTATAGTGTCTCTGCTCCAGTCAACATTCCTCTGTGTTACATTCCCACAATGCAGCACATTTAAGGCCATAAATCATTAATTGGAAGCACAAAGTCTGTGACGGTCCTCAGTAACACTGGCACAATGCACTTTATAATTTGAGGTTTGTGGGAACGAAAAGATCTGGACAGATTTATTCGTTTCCTTCCTCCACGAGTGATTCGAGCAGCAAATTTTCTTACATATGCTGTCTTCGTATGTGAGCTATACCATCACTACGCGCCGCACTCGCTGACCACATTATGACCTACATATCACTTTTTACAAAAAACAGGCATTTTACATGCTTAGCTCCATGGATCATGTTGACAGCACTGTTATTTAGTGTTTCATTAGTTGGACAACTTTCAAGTTCATTGCAATGCTCTACAGTTAGTCTACAGTATGCTTTAGGTGGATCTTTATTGTGGCTGTTGTGTTTTTTATCTGCAGAGTAATGCTAAACCAATTAGCTGATTGATCAATTATGTCATTTATGTATCAAAAAATTCAAGCATTCACTGGTTCCACTTCCACCCTATCAAATGTGACAATTTCTTTATTTTCCTGTTTTTTTATAGTTAAAAAATGAATATTTGGTGTCATGGAGTAGACATGTAAACCACAAGGTCCCAACTTTTATGCATAAATAAGTTATAATTAATTTAAATGAGAGTCAACAAAGTATTTTAGTTTTTGGAAAGATTTTTGGACAAAAAATGCTTCCCAAACCTTCTAAAACTGTGCAAGCTACAGTAGTAACTCTACTAAGGCTACTAGCAAGAACACTGTAACATGCTACAGGCTTTCTGAGAGATAATCAAAGAAGTTATTCAACAAGAGAACAACGGCCTTCGAGAAGGGATCATCTCTCTGATTAAAATTGCCCTAGATGAATGTAGTGACAATCTGCGTGATCATGAAGAGGGGCTGAATAATCTGGATTTCCGCTTGTTGGCCAGGAAGACACAATACACACAATTCAGCAGTGATTATAAAAAATTACAAGCAAAAACTGATGATCTGGAAAATAGGGGATGACAATGTAACTTGCGTACAGTATCATACTGTAGGAGTGACTGAGGGTCTGGAAAAGGTAAATCCTATAAAATTCATCGTCGAACTTCTATACGACATACTTGGGGGTCCTGACGGCTTGGAGGGGCCCCTGATCCAGGTAGGTCGATAGATAGATAGATAGATAGATAGATAGATAGATGGATAGATAATTAGATGAGTACATTGTTTATCCCCAAAGGGAAATTTCAGTGTTACAGCAGCTATTACATAAATGACAAAGAACACAAAAAACACATCTATCTTACATTAATTACCAAAATATATGTATATATATATATATATATACAAGAGTATTATACTAAAAATAAGTAGAAGTAGAAAGATAGAATAAAAAAGATTTTTAAACTTTTAGGCAAGATAAATGATAAAATGTAAGATAAAATATAAAGCAGTCATTGTGCATTGCCACTCAGTGGAGGAGTCTCCCCTCTCGACACAGAGGGGAGTCATTGTAGATGGCTGTTGCAGTGGGCAGGAATGAACTCCTGTAATGGTCCTTATTGCAGCAGAGCTGAAGGAACCTCAGACTGAAGACACTCTGTTGTCTGACCAGAAGATTGTGTAGGGGGTGTGTAGTGTTGTCCATTATGTTGAGCAACTTGTGCAACATCCTTCTCTCCACAACCAACTGTAGTGGCTCCAGAGCAGTCCCCAGCACAGAGTCCGCCTTCTTTATCAGTTTGTTCAGTTTCTTAGAGTCGCTGGTTCTGATGCTGCTGCCCCAACAGATCGCTGCAAAGAAAATTGCACTTGTCACAACAGACTGATAGAAGATTTGCAACATCTTGCTGCACACATTGAAGAACTGAAGCTTCCTCAAGAAGTACAGCCTCAGTGTTATATTTCCAGTCCAGTCTGTTGTCAAGGTGAATGGCCAGGTATCTGTAGCCCTTCACCGCCTCCACCTCTTCTTCCAGGATGGAAATAGTGTTTAGCGTAGTCCTGGTCCTCCTAAAATCCACAACCATCTCCTTCATCTTGGTCACATTTAAAAGGAGGTGGTTGTTGCCACACCATGTCACAAAGTGGTCCACCAGTTCCCTGTACTGTACTCAGTCTCCTGTCCTATCCAAGCTCATCTGAAAATTTCTGCAGATGACCGGAGTTGTATTGGAAGTCTGAGGTATACAGGGTGAAGAGAAAAGGTGAGAGTGCATGATGTGTGATGTTAGGGCAACTAGTCTATAGTCATTGAGGGCAGATGGAGAAGACTTCTTAGTTCCAAGGAAAGCAGATCTTCATCTTCCGGTATGGTCTTCTATATCCAGCTTGTGTCCGGGTCCCAACAGGCAGGTAAAGATGTTTGAAACCCCGCAGGCAGCGAAGGACTTCATCATGACCAATATCTGACCAGGCCCAGTTTAAGGGGGGAAAAAAGATTAAAATGTACTGTATAATAACTTGACTAACATTATTGATCCCCCCCAACCCACTTTTGTTTGACTCTGTTAAGGCCTAACCAACTATTTGGTGAGTTCGTAAGTTTTGTTCCAGTAATAAAGCTGTCAGCATAGGCTGGCTACGTTAGGCTGTGATCAATGAAATAACATAATCTATTCGACTGGATTTAACTGTGGGGGTAATTTTAAAGTTTATAACTGATGTGTGCCTTTGTTTCGTTCATGTTCTAAAAGGCAGTACTTTTATTGTTATTGATTACGTGCTTATGGAACTAGTCGTTAAGCTCTCTGTAGCCTTTTGGCTATAGCCTCTACACGGCAAGCGATGAATTTCCTGTGATAACAAACCAAGGCCATGGGGTTAAAGGGCAGGTCCCGGTGGGGTGTGCTTATCTTCTTTCTCCGGGTGGTCTGGGTGTGCGATGTTTACGCTACCATTGCACAACTGTCTTGAATTACGATTGACTCCGCCCAAGCGGGCTGTTGCTGTGATCGAGACGGGCACTCTCTTGTATGTTATGACGGTCATTATAAAGTCAATTTGCAATGTTTTTTTTTTCTTGTTGACTCTCTTTATCAGTGAATTGAATCACTGTTTGAATATATGGATTATAGTTCAGAAAACCTACTTATTAAAGGGACGATGGTTGAAATTAGGAATGTGTCTTGTGATCTCTGAAACTAGGAAGCTTTGGGAATCTTCTATTTTTTCTTTAGAGGATGACACCGAGGATAATGGGGAGGGTGGGGTTTATGTTTTTGTCCCCTAACATTCCAACTTTATCAGCTAGAATGTTAGGGGACTTAACCACCCAATCAAACGTAATAAAGTATTTCCCCATCTTTTACACCTAGAAACACAAGAAACACACCTAGAAAATATAGACGACCCTATAATTAAGAAAAATTGGGTCGGGCAAATGTTCCATTTTAAATTCAATAGTAAAGCTAGGGGTACTGCAGTCCTTATTCAGAAATCTACTCCATTTATTGTTTCTGATGTAACAGCCTTGGCTCATTATTTAACACCCCTTTAATTTTAGCAAATGTGTACACCCCCAATTTGGAAAATAGTAATTTTTTCAGAAATTTTCTTAACTCTTCATCTGGTATTGATACTTACCAATTAATACTTGGGGGAGATATAAATATTATTATGGATCAAGCACTAGACCGCTCCTCAACAAGACCCTCACCATCCTCCAAGTCCACTTTGGTTTTACAGTCATATCTGAGGATATGTGGGGCTGTTGACGCTTGGTGATTTCTCTTCCCAAAACTCAATTTTTCTCGGGAGCATCAAACATACTCATGTATTTACTTCTTCTTAGTTGATAAAAAGCTACAATTCAGTGTCAAAATGTGCACATATAATAGTATTGTAATACCCCATTATAGTCCTCTGGTTTTAGACCTCAGCTTCCCAAATCAACATTCAGTTTACTCATGGTGGCTCATGGCCTCTCTTACTATCTGATGAAGGATTTATCCAGTACATTTCCAAACAGATTGATATTTTTCTGAAAACAAATATAACTACTGATGTAACCTATAGTACTATTTGGGAAAGTTTAAAGGCACTCCTACAGGATTGGATCTTCAACACTCAGCCGCTCCTTCTCCAGATCTCCACAAACAAAGGCTAAATTTACAAACAGAATTTAATTTACTCTCAACTAAGCAATCTGAACAGATTCTGTTTAGGTCTAGACGATCATGGTATGAACATGGAGAAAAAGCTTTTCAGAGATCAAAGATTTTCAAGCCCACCAGTTACATAAATCATAATCTACCTATATAATCCCTGAAATCAAAATCCAATTGATACATATTACCACAGAATCTAACAACATAAATGAGAGTTTTCAATATTTCTATTCTGATCTTTATAAATCTGTCTTGTTAAACAAACCAGAATTATTTGACAAATGTATTGCCAATTCCAACTTTAGACCCACATGGTGAAGACCAACTAGAAGAACAAATTACCTTAGAAGAAATTAAAATAGCCATCAAATCAATGCAGAGTGGAACATCTTCAGGCCCGGATGGCTTTCTAGTCGAATTTTTTTTAAAGCATTTAGTGAAAGCTTATCTCCACTTTTACAAGAAATGTATATTGAGTGCTTTAATTAAAAATGTCTTCCCCCTAAACTTGAACAAGCAACAGTCTCACGTCTTTTGAAACCAAATAAAGACCCATTAGAGTGTTCCTCCTACCGCCCAATATCTCTTTTAAATATGGATTTTAAAATATTGTCTAAAACTCTCGCCCTTAGACCACCTCCACCCTCCATGATTTCTTCAGATCAAATGGGATTCTTGAAGGGTAGGCAAGGCTTCTTCAATTTACGCAGGCTTTTTAATATTATACATACTCCATCATCTCCAATGCCTGAGATTGCATTATGGCTTGATGCTGAAAAAGCTTTCAACCGGGTGGAGTGGGATTACTTGTGATACACCCTTGATAAACTAGGTCTTGGTCAAAAATGTATATCATGGATAAAACTCCTATACAGTTCACCCATAGCTCATGTTATCACAAATACTTTGCACACCCCCTGTTTCCCACTCCGTCATGGAACCAGACAGGGATGTCCCCTCTCTCCTCTTCTGTTTGCAATATATATTGAACCATTAGCAATTAAGCTACGAACAGATAACAAGGTCAGGTAACTTAAAGTGTTGCTCTATGCTGATGATCTTTTACTCTACAACCTATTTGGGCATCGAGGTTACACATTTATATAAAAAAGTTATTTGAAGAAAATTTTACCCCCCTTTTTAAACTCCTTGAAGGACAATTGCATAAACACATTATTGGCATAAAAATGAATATTTTACCTAAATTCTTATATTTATTTCAAATTTTTGTATTTCGGTAAGTTGTTATATTGTTGAAAAAAAGGAAAATAAAATTGTAAAAAAAAACATTGAATATTTTTGGCCAAAACCAGCAATTTGCCTCAGGTAAATTGTGATGGACATGTTTCACTCTTGTTTGCCATTTTATAGACTAAGCAGTTAAATGACAATTCCAGTTTGGTCTTAGTTTTATAGTTTTGGGCATAATTTCTATCAGTTATGATAACATTGTGCTCACCAAATGAATTACTGATGTGACAACGTGGCGTCATCGCTAAAAACAAGTCAGACTGCACAACAAACACAAGCTGTCAGATCAGTTATCAAATTGCACAGCAGATTTTTTGCCCACCGACTGAGTTGCACAAACACATTTAAAATGTTTTTGTGTATTTCTTATATCATTCATTGCAGAATTAGAAAAGCTATTTATAAATGCTTCAAAATGTTGTCGCTTCCAGGGGAGCCCAGGACTCTTTTGGGGGAGCTAAGCCCTCCCGGCTCCTCCGTATTTCAAACACTGAGTCAGATGATTAGACGGCTTGCAAACAAACACCCCGGGTTAGTCAAAACTTATTTGTAAGAGAAAACAAAAGTGAATGGTAAAATTATAACCCAAACTGTCTGTTGTAAACATCCATCATATTGAACTGTCAGGGCCAACTTTGACCTACTGTATTTGCTGTAGTTGTGTGCACATGTGATTGCAATGTCCACAGTTCGAGTCCAGAAGGGAATTTTTGTGGCATGTCAACCCACCTCTCTTTATACAATTTTATACAAAATAGGCAAAAAGGTATGAAAAGTACTGAAAGTGTAAGGTAAGGAAAACTGTGTAATAAAAATAAGACCCAGGTTGTAATAAGTCTGAATTATCACTTAAAGACTCAATCAGAAAAATAATTAGACAGAATAATTGACAACAAAAATATTTGTTAGTTGCAACTCTACACAGTTTGGACACACTTTTAACATTTTTAATTTGGCCATGTATTTGTAAAAGGAACTCAAATCACAGTGGGAAGCAGAATAAGTCACTGAAATGTGTTCAAATGTTCCTTATTACTTTTTCACATTTTCTTTAAAAAAAAAAAAATCTTACATGATTCAGCACATTCCAAGAGGCTAACAGAGTTGAAATTAATTAAGCGTTCCTTTAAGCAACCAAACGAAGGCCTTTCTTATCAGCACAATCCATCCCAACTTGGTAAACACACATATAACGCAACACAAATGTGTGCTTTGTGTTGCACCGTTTTTGTTTTGCTGCTCAGCCAACACAGCCATTTTCAATCTTACCTTCTTTTTTGCACACAGTTGGGTTGCTTTCCCATCAGGAGAATGATTAAGATGTAATTTTGTTGAATGATGCCGACTGTGGGTTACAGGGGAAAAGCATAAATAATGTGTACTGCCAACTTTGTGTTGAGGAAAATCATTTGGTGCTCCTTAACTCAGCCGGGGTGCTGACAGCAAAGACAGCCATCGTCCGTCATGGGGAAACATTAAGATCAGCTAATGAAGTGGGGTTCATTTCTGCAGGATGATAGTTGCATCTGGGATGTTTTTGGAGGATTTAATGAAAGTTGTACATTATGTGGTAAAATATGGTAAAATCAAAGTAGAAAAATGTAAGGATTAGTTAATGGATGTTGAAAATATTCCATCATAATTAGAACTGAAGAATCTACTGTAGCATTGCCACCTAATGCTGTCAACTGTCTTTTGACTTTAGTGCAACATAGTAGATGGGATGTAACAGTGTGTTGGATGCAAATTTGGGTGGTAGACATCTGCCTGTGTTAACCACCGTCCTCAGACCTCATTAATTTTGCAGTTTTGAGGTTAGGACTGACAGTTGAATTGTTTTCCAGAAAGTTCAAGGCCTATAGTTGGTGTTGTAACTGAAAGAGTTTGAATTTCCATGAAGGTTTTTAAGCAGATAGAAAGCAGGTAAATAACTGTGTCAACATAATCCTGTTTTGTTTTTATGTGTTTTCCTTGGATAATCTCAAAAGTTATCACATTTTCCACATTGGCTGCCAATGTGACTTAGGTATGTACTGTTTTGGAGAGCACTGGGCTGACTTTTGAGTAAATGTTCCAGAAATTATAAGTGCTCTCATTATAACATTTGTGACTTTTATGGCACAAGTTGTGCTGCTGTAACCCTTTTTCTAGAGATAATGGTGCAACTTTTATTGCAATCTATTAAATACCACGCATGCTTTTAAAACAGCCGTTATTCATTGATTGCTGTAACGGAGGCTGCTCTACAGGAATGAACACTTCCTGTAATATCTGTTTTCAATAAATTGATGGAATGAGCATGGCCTGACTGCTCTCTGTCACTGTCTGCCTGAGATAGTTAGAGAAACATCTGGAGGCAAGAGGAGGAATGTGTGGAGCTAGAAAGGTGACGAGGGAAGAAATTTCACATTCAAACCAAAAAAAGTTAACTAGCTGTAGGTTTTTAATCAAGGCAGCTGCATGTGGGAGAAACAAGAAGGCGAAGAGGTTAGGGTTCGAGCATGTGTAATGATGTGTTTGTGGTGAAGTCTGTGCAGTTTGTCTGGGCTGCAGTTAGATATGCCTGGCAGCTCTTAGCAGGAGGTCTGAGTCCTGCCCAGCAGAGGCTCACTCTAATTGGTCAAAGAGGCAGTGTGGCACCTTGGATTGAACTCATGCCTGGAGGCCAGGTACGGCATACTTAGCAGCATACTGAGGAAAGATCATAGTCATGTGCTCTCCGTCACTGGCTGTCTTTAGGTCAGCAGTCCTCCCACGGGCGGCCGGGCGGAGGAGGAGGAGGAGGCTGCGGTGGGAAGAAGATACAAGGCTACACAATCTTGCCTGGCGCTCTCAGGTTGACCAACTCAAGTGACACTTTCCTGAGAGTGGGCCAATTCCAGGCTGCTAAGAGGATCAGTTTCCCCTTCCTGTCCTGATACACATACCCAGCCAGCACCACTCAGAAGTTTTCAGGCCCGCTGCTCACCAGGCACAGCCGCTTCCAACACTCTTCTGCGCTTTCTTAAAAGCCATGCTACCCTGCAGCATGGATGGGATCAGAGAGTGTTTCACTGCAAAGACAAAGCCCTCACTAAGAGGATTGAGATCTTAAACTTAACTCTCACAAAGTCTAACTGTGACCACAGGTAGGCAGCAGGCAAAGGCCAGCATATACAGCTCACCAGTTCTGTGTTCCAACAGACTAGAATAGAGTAGAAAATGATAGATTTTTAAAGTGGGTGCATTGGAATTGAGACTGGAAAAGACTGAAGGAATAGGAGCAGACAGAAGAAAAGTATGACACAGTGGGGGAGAGAGACAGAGAGAGGTGTCTAATCTTGGATCATGGATCTTGGAGTGGCGAAGCTGCACAGAGCGTGTCACATGTAGTGATGTCACCTCCGGAGAGCCATGCATGTGTTCCAAGTCAATAGATCCTTTTGAAGAATCTGTGAATGGACACTTGGGGGAGTAAAGATAGATGAAAGAAACAGGGCAAGGTTCACCCAAAATAACAAAAAATATATTATGTCACTCCTATTAAGTGTTATCTATCCATACAGATAGTTTGGGTTTTTTTTATGCCCAGGTTGTGACATTTTTCCAGTGTTAAGCTTAGGTCTAATGAAAACTGTTGTAGAAGAGAAACATTACTGTTATAATTTTTCAGTGTTTTGAGCACCACAAACAAAATTCCTTTCACCTCCATTGGATCCTACAGACAAACAGATCTGTAGACTTGAGACTGGGACTTGAGGCCAAGTTTTTTTACTTGGACCTCACTGTTACAAGACTTGACCTACTTGAGACTTGTCGCCCTAAAGACTTGGCATGACTTTACATTGTATGATCCAATTCAATCCAAAACAGTGCTCCTAGATCGCATTGTGAGACATGCCCACAGATGACACTGCTGCTACGACGATCATAGCGCTATGATTCACCATGCATTCAGCGCACAATCTGACATGCCTCAAATATATATCGTACAGTCTGTGACCAAGATTTTATTAAAGGCATCTTGCACAATGTTACATGCAATAAACTTACATGATGGTTGTTGTCACACAGTCTAAAGGGGCCTTTAGATCTTGAAAGCAAAAACATTTAAGTCTTAAGTTTTGACCTGGTAAAATCTGGAGCTGGAAAAGTGTTAAATCATTAGGTCTGTGCACTGAAGGGACTTCCTCACCGTTGAAAAACACCAATAAAGCACATTTGAAATAAAAACTTGTGTCATTTTAATGATCACCATTCAGAAACCTAAAAGACTTGCATCTCACTGGCATTTTGTATTTAAAGACTTGTGACTTGCACTCGCCAATATGTTTTGTGGGCATTTGAGTGAACTGAAACTTTTAAATGTCATTAAATGTAAAGGTAGCTAATGGAACTGAAATCAAATAATAAAAGGTAAAAAAACAAACAATATTTTTCTCTTTCTCTCTGATAAAGGGACAGGTGTTAGCGTTGCAAAGGTCGCAGTACAGCCCATCGTGTATGAATGTAACACTCCCGACCCCTGTATATTTGGACACATTTTGGAGCCTGACCTGACACTGAGCAGATGTGTGCCAGAATGGGCTAAATGGGAACATGTCCTGCATACCAGCTGCAGAGCTGTTCTGGCTGAACCCCACCGCCTGCTAAACCTGTGCGACTGACGTGCTGTTTGGATTGCGGGTGACTGATTAGGTCGTGATGTGGAGCCCTTCCACCACGACGCGTCTTAGCTGCTGCACTCAGGCGGCTAACAGCTGCTCCAAGCAGCACCTAGCTGTGGCCTAATGGATGGCCATAATGTTCGACATGTAAGATGATGTATGGAGCTCCCTCTCAGACCCCAACGTTATCAGATTCTATGCTGCTAAAGGAAATCTACACCTAAAATGTTTTGAGTAGGACTTTATTATCAATTATTATCAAAAATTCTATCAATTTTTTCAAGTAATCGTCTAATTTATAAAATGTCATTGGTGGAGTCTTCCAGTGGCTTGTTTTGTCCAACCAGTGGTACAAATATTCAATTTACAGTTAAAACAGAGAATAGCAGAAAATGATTTGAGAAGCTGGAATAAGCAAATGAGTTTTTACGAATAATTTGATACTTTAAATTTCCCATGAAATTGTGATGCCTCTTGAATTGGTTGTAATTGCCGTCAGCTGCCCCAACTTCTGTCTGTCTACAAACTTTTCAAAGCCACCTTTTGGTGAGTGTTTGATGGTCAAACAAAGGCTTCTAAGCTGTTATTTGTATGTGTGCTTACAAATACTGTACTGTACGCACACACATAACTGTATTCCTTCCATCAATGATTCTGTAGAGGGCACAATCAGCTCTGCAGATTGTTTAAGTGAAGAGAGAGTGAGGGTGTGTGGGGGGAGAAATTAATGGTTCCCCCAGCTTATCGCTTAGCAGAAAAGCTGAGTGAGGCGGTGGTGGTGTGTCGAGGTGGGGTGAGTGGCAGTAAAAGGTTGGTAAAGTAAATACACCATACTCCTCTGTCAGCAGTGGAAAAAGAGAGAAGAATGAAAATGTAATCTCACTCCAGCTTTTAAATCTGTCTCCCCTGCGAGACCTTGACAACAACACGTTTCCCATCAAACTGCAGATTAATCTTGTGTAACTCATGCACGGTCACATCCTGGTCCTCTTGCAGTGCTGGGAAGCCTTTGTGGGAGTCTGGCAGGGGAGGGATGACAGTGGGAGACGGGAGGAAGGGCTCAGTGCGTGCATCATATCATTTGATTTGTGGGAAGTGTGGGGGGAAGAGCAATAATAAAGATGCCGGGAATGGAAGCAATATCAGCGTTTGGGCTAACATCTCTCTGAAGAGCTGCTTCCTGTAGGTTGTGTTCCCATGCCACCTGCTCTGCATTACAAGGCTGCAGAGCTGCTGACAGGGGACTTGTAGGCTGGTGCTCACACAGACTGAGGAACAAACCTTGTGGGATCAAGAAGAAGAAATGAACAGATAGTCAAAAATATGCATTGCAGTGCATAAGTGCATAAGTCCCAAGTACTTGTATTGCAAATCATCAAGAGGGAGAAGATAAACCCTATAAAACATCCATCTTATCCTGCTTACAATTGCCAGTAGAAGACTGACATATATTTTTCCCAGTAGGCAGTTTGTAGTTAAATTAATTCTGATATCTCATTAATGTGACATGCTTGAACTTTTCACTTGCTAACTACAGTTGAATGCTGCCATTTATCTCCATGCTAACCTGCATCCATGTGACCTGACCATAGACTGAATATAAAGATGGACGTAGCGAGGTATGACGTCATCCATTGCTTTGCATTGAAGCCAGTTTGAAGCCCAGAGTTGCAGCTTGTGGTTGGTGCCAGAGCATGCTGATACACAGTATATTGATGTTGACAGTTATTACCAAAAAAATCGATGTTCACAGGATGAGTTCGCCGGAGGTGAGATTATACCAAGAAAAAGCATTTTTCTTTTTTTTGTGACAGAAACACATTTCAGCTCAAGTTGGTCATTCAAATTAAATATTTAATAATGTCATATGCTCAAGTTTAAGGCCAAGAGCCAAGAAAAAATTGGAAATTGCAGTGTTAATTGACATTGCAGTGTAAGTGTTATTCTTTTGAAAAGTATAGTTAAAGTGAAAATCCTCAAGGCCTCAGTGTGACATGTACGACATCTAGTAAAGCAAAAAAGTTTACATTGTTTCTTAAAAGGCAAGGTGAAAGGCCCACTGTCATAACTTTCTCCTGACTGCATCCTACTGACTCCCTGATCTCTCACCAAAAAATTGGTGTCTTCTGTCTTTGTTGTCATTGTATTGTACAAATGGAGATAAAGGTGCAGTGTGCACACTTTTCAGATAGTCTTTCTTTGAAGGCAGTCATGGTGTTGCACTCAGTTGTACATAAAAAGTGACAGAGGTTGTGTGAATGTAAAAAGAAAGTTTCAGAAAGAAGTTAAAACCCTACTTAGTTTCTAATCTCTACACACCTGACCAATCGCTGCATGAAGTGGGCATAACTGTCTGATTGTCTCTTTTGGAAAGTTACAAAAAATGTCATTCTACTGTTGGAAAGAAGGTTTCAGACTGATGCCTTTACGGCAACAATTGTGGTTACTGGTGGTAAGATCAGGTGCATTTTCATTATACAGGACTTGTGTAGTGACCACTCAGGGCAACAAACACGAGTAGCTACGCTATCAGAAATCCAACAGAAGAGGAGTAAGTAGTGTCTCTGTTTTCAATACACACAAACACACCCAGTGCTGAGAGGATTTATCACATCACATTGTTTTAATAAGTTTAAAAAAGACAGTTGCAGAGCACCCAAAGTCCTGAAACATATTTTATTACATAAATAAAAGCTATGAATAGTATTAAAAAATGGGTTTCAATATAATGAAAATCTGAAGGATTATGACTTTAAATTGCCTACTGGTCCTTTCTGTTTGTTTATTGATTGAAATTTGATATAAAATGGAAGATGTCACTCTAAATTGAAGCATTTTTTTCAGAGTTGACTGGAAAGATATTAACAAGTATATAAGGCAGGTGAAGAATAACAAAGACCATACGTGAGCCTATTAGACTAGTGTGAGTCTTTTGCATTAAAGATTACTGAGTGAATTTCGTGATCACAAATGCACTAAAAGTTGGGGTGAAGCAGGGTCGTCTCGTGTGCAGTCAGAAATCCAGGTTGCTCCTGTGCGCTCTGAACAACTTGTACATGTCAAATTCATATTTCCTGACCATATAGTCTAATGTATTTTTGCCACGACCACCTGTGAAATTCCTCATGTGAACTTTATTTCTGACACAAAATATTTGGGAGCTACTTGACATAATGAAGAAGAGAAAGTGTGTGAGAAAGAAAAAAACACACTGTCATGCACGCACATGGACTCATCAAGGTTTACACACACACACATGCGCACACACATACACATATCCTTTCTTGGAAAGCCACAAGTTTCTAATTATAACCTGGGTTTCAAATAAAAAGCGTTTACAGCCAATTCGTTTGCGTAAATGCCATTCCTGTCTGTGTGGAGAGATGTAACCATTTCTACCCCCGAGACAATAAATAGTTTATTGCTTTTATTTGTCATGGCTTTATGTTGTATTGCCAAGCCCTCAAAAGAATAGAAAAAAGCATATTTTCCCACTAATGACTGTGTGTGATTTATAGAGTCTGTCTTTGACATGGGGGTGTCTGTGCTTTCAAACCAAGCATAATTAGACCTCTGGAGCTGCATGCAGCGCAAAACACATTCGACAGAAACGCTGTGCTTCCCAGAGACGCTCGGCTGTGCGGTTTGTGTATGATGCTGAACAGTCGGTGCACAAAAAAAACGCCTGGAGGTTTCCCCTTCCAAACACACGCACACACAGGTCAATGATATCTGAAACAAACATAATGATTGGCTTTGACACACTTTCAGAATCAGATAGAAGGGGAGAAGAAAGAGCATATAGATTGGCTCAGCGGGGATCCAAAGAGTTAGTCAAGCATGGGCTGTTCCCTGCCGAGTGGAGAAAGAACGGCTTCCCCTCCCTCCTTCGTCCTCACTGACCCTGAATGCTCACCGAGTGATTTTAACAGGTCACAAAGGAGCAGGAGTTCACACTTTTTTTGACACCCCTCACCCCTTTCCACTCCACCTCCTCCTCCTCTCTCCCTCTTCCTGTCTCTTTGCCTTTGTCTGTCTCTCTCTCTCTCCCTCTCTGGGTGGATGAGGAGAAAAAGACAGAGAGACTTTTTCTGTTTCGTGTCCCTGTCAAGTGATTTCTAATGACACACTGCTCTTGTCCCCACAACATGTATTTTAGAGTAAATGAACCAGGCAGTACATGGCCTCATTAAGTTGAAAGTGCCGCTTTCTGCCGCAAAAGTACATGGTGCTCTGGAACCAGGCCGTTCACACCAAGAGGCAGGCAGAACTGCAACGCCAACATCACACAAGTGCAAATAAGGGATTGTCTGTGTATGTTTGGTGATGTAGTCACAGAAAAAGCAGGAAGATATTGAAGAATTTTTATGCGTGTGAGTGTTAGGGTAGATCAACGAGAAATAATTTTGGAATTTTTACTCCACTTTCCCTGCATTCAAAAGATCAAACACTTTCCAGATTTTAGATCCCCATTCTAACCAAAGCAACATGTTGCTGTGGAAGTTATATTCTTGAATGCATCCCAGAGTGACTGCTGCTGAAAGTTTGGTAACCCACTGTGTCACTATACTCAGCATTGTTTATGACCTGATATACCAAGCCGACCATCGCGTGTTGCTGTTGGGCCACCGTTGAGTGTTTGATGTCGACCATCACTTAAAGTTTTTGCGGTATCTCAGATGACATTGGTTGTAGACAGCCCTTACCACTCGCTGTTTGGCTGAGGCCGCGACGAAACCTGTTGCTGAGAGTCTGATTTACTGTTCAGCCTAGCCATTCAGTGATTTTACTCATTTCATGTGGCTTCTATCTTTTCCCACTGTCTTTTAATTTCTTTTTCCACAAATACTGAAAATACAAGTACAAAGCAAAGCAAAAAGTTACACACATCAGTTGCAGCAAACATCAAAAAACAACCATATTCAGAGCATAAAACAAGACATTTGAAACTGATTCAGTGGTTTAAAATGGTAAGATAGTTTGTGTCTGAGTGCAGTTTTTTTGGCTTTTATGCCTTTATTTGACAGACAGTGTAGGGAGACAGGAAACATAGGGAGATAGAGAGAGAGAGGTATGACATGCAACAAAGGTCCCCCAGCTGAGAGTTGAACTATGGATGTTGCGGTTATGTGGTATGTGTCCCAACCATTAGGCCAACAGGACGCCCCTCTAGTGCAACTTTTAATAGAACATGTGAGACATGTGATCGGTCTAATTGTTAGTGCTGGTTCTTTGAGGTGTCAGGGATTTAACAATAATGAAGATTCATTATTCATTTTTTTTGTTTTGGTGGATAGCATTTTACATTCTGACTTACTGTGTGCTCAGACACAACGTGAAGCAAATTTTAGAGGCTGCGTGACTGCATATAAAGTCAATGGAAAGGCACGAGTAGATGCTAATTCGCCCAGTGGCGCAAAATGGCCGCAAAGATGCGTCCACTCAAGCTAAAAATGTTTCAGAAGCTGAACTGAACACAAACACAGAGACACACTACAACAAACACAGCCAGTGTGTTGGTTGCTAGTTAGCTTGCAGCTAAGGTACTGTCGGTACATTGGCTGTGGTGAATAAACACAAAAGGTCCAGTGGTCAAACTAGCACAAACGCTCTATCTGAACATATCATTATGCTGGAATTATGGTTCTCAGAATATACATGTTAACGTCTTTGCAATGTGTCTTGCAGACAAGTGTTGAGCAAACTGATTGGTTGAGCCAACTCCTGTCAGGAGGGAGGGATGCAACGGAAAATTAAAAAACTCAAAATCTGTACAGGTTCTGATGTTTGCGTGGCGGTGTGTGTGTTAGCCAAAGAACAACCTAAAGCTTGTAATAGCTTAACATGTTTAAAACATATGTGATCAGAAGCCTAGCAGTTGCTGCTCTATCATTACTAAAAGCAGGCAAGTAAATGGTTATCCTGACCAACAGGGATGATGGCCAAAATGACCAAATCCCCAAATAAGACAACAGGTCTTTTAATCTGACCAAACAGTGTTGGTGAACTCTCTGCTTAATGTCAAGTAAATTAATATTTTTTTTATTATCATAGTCTGTACTTTGAACTTTGAGACAAACCTTTGATAATAATATCAAAAGACTATGAAAACCCTGAGGCGTTGCGCTGAAGCTGAATAGTTTTTATTATACCGTTGATGAATCATATAATTTGACCATGTTATTGAAGAACTGTGGTTACAGGTTACACTGCTCTGTGTGTGTGTGTGTGTGTGTGTGGCAGAGCCAAAGGGGATAACCAATACATCAGGTCTGACTAATACATATGTCTAAATGTGATTAAAAACGTCCTTCATGTTGTGCAAGAAACCACCTGGTCTGCAGAGCCAGACTGTGATAAAGGATGTTTCACATCACACATACACACATTAATGTCATTTGTATATACACACTCACACCCGAAACAGGTGGAGAAGTCATTGTCTTATTCACTTAACCTCAAGCTGTGTCAAAACAACATTATTTATGAGGCACTTTTTCCTTATAAGGTTAAATTTTGCTGACAAAACGAGACGAGAGAGAGGAGAAACAACGTCATTTGATGACCTTTGTGAGTCATATTGAAACAAGAGACATCACAAACCTGCAGTTTATGCCCCAGCAGGGCTTTGTAATGATCATATCTGTCCAATAATAATCACAAAGAGTCAGTATTTATGAGGCCAAGAGTTAAAAAGAAACAGAATCAATTTGTAACAGCTCATAATCCATTTGATCCCCAGACTATCTCATGATAAATCAATTCTGTAATAAACCACAAACAAGCTAGAGAAGTTTAAACTGGCTTTTTGCTAAAGGAGAGAAAGAGGAACAATTTATTGCATTGATAAATTTCAGCTCCCCATTAGCGGTGGTCCTGCTGATTGTGAGGACGGATTGATAACATTGATTTTGCAGCGTGTCACAGTCACCTGACTGGCGAGGACTGGTGGAGACAAATCAGGAGGTTTCAGAAGCCAATCACAGCTCAGCCGTGCAGTCTGTCAATCATCTCGCCACAACCAATGGCCTACCCGGCAGCTGGGCTGAAGCCCTGCCTCCTGAGCTGTGCAGTCAAAGGGTTAAAAAGAAATTCACTATGGTCAAATCATCTGGTAGCTTGATCGAAAGCAGCAGAAAACAGCCAGGCTTATTTTACTTCTCTGTTCTACCTCCTAAAATGCAATGCAGAGGAAGGACTCTTCACTTGTTTAATGTATCCAAGATAATGTGGTTTAAAATCAAATGTACCATTTAATTGTCATTTATTTGACCTTTATTTAACCAGAATTGTCTCTTGAGGTCTACTAAACCTTTTTTTAAAGCAAGTCCTTCCCAGCACAATTAACCACTGTTACATGAACCAATACAGGCACTAAATGAAGAAGAGAAAGAACAAAAAGTGGGAAAAACTTCAAAAACTATTGAATGAGAATGAATGGCTGCATCTAATAAGAAGAAACGGTGCATTTGAATTTCTTGAAAACAGTATAATTTATTTATTTGACTAGAAATTTAATGTTCCAAAAACCAATACTGACACTTAATGAAGAGGAAAAAGGAAAGGAGGAACAAAAAAAGAGGAAAAATGGATAAAAGAATTGAGTAAAGACCTCCAATGGTTGGAAACAGTATTATTTATTTATTTAAATGTAAATTTAACTAGGAGGGTCTCTTTTTCGAAACAATCACCCAGCACAGCATGTTACGTAAATCAATATATACACAGCACACTAAAGGAAATGAGGAAGGAAAAAATTGGAAAAAACCTAATAACATAATTTTACATGAAATCAGTGGAAAGCAATATTGGTTTGGAAGTGTAGAAAAGGATGAAACGCAGTAGCGGTGATTAAATTGATGTTTCATTTAAACAGTATGGTGTCTTGATATCTAAGTACAGAATAGGAAGAATAGGATGGAAAGGAGAAACAAAAGAAAAAAGAGGAGTTGCTTTAAATAATTAGAAACCAATAACTTCCTGAAACAGTAGAAAACAGCTTGAAATTTCTTAAAACAGTAACAGAAGCAGAATTAAAGAATATTATGAAATAGAAAATGAGGAAAAAAATAAAAAATGTTATAAATGTATTAAAACAATCCATTTCTAGAAGACTGAAAGCTTTATTTTCATTGTGCTAGCTCAGCACAAATACAGACTCTCCATGCATCTCCCAGTGTGAGAACAGTCGAGGACACAGCTGTAAGGGCTGATAAGATGATGCAACTACCCAACACTCTTACATCAGTGCCTACCTGGGCTGAGGCCATCAAAACCCCTCCAGCCTGAGCATATACATACAGTAATGCATGTCATTAAACACATTAGCCATGCATGCGTTTACTCCACGTCCCCACTAATCCTGCTGCCTCACTCTTCTTTACGTCTTTTTTTTAATACCTCCTTCCCCTCTGCTCTTCCCAATGCTCCACCACCCCCACCTCTAACCTAAGTGGCAGGTGGGACATAAAAATGTTGGGAGGTCTTGAGCACAGGACATCAAAAGGATGCATCATGGGTGAGTCACCCCCACAGGCTCCAGATCGCTGCCCTGCATCATGAAAACAGAGCGGCTGTGCATAAAACACTCGTTGGCGGCAAGGAGAATGGAAAATAGGATAAGACCGGTCGCAGAGGAATGTAATCAAAGTGCGTTTTATTATGTTTCGCAGCAGGGCCACAGGACACTGCAGCCCTTACCTCACACGTCATTCCACTCAGTCACTGTATGCGTGATGCATGCCGACTTTGATTTTGGAGTGTGTGTGTATGTGTGTGTTAAAATGAGTGTGCGCACATTCCTCTCATTCGTTACATGAGCGTGCTGCATGCCTGCATGCTTTTGAATGTTTGTCTGGGAGAGAATGCCTGGACTGTCGCTTGTAGCATCTGTCATACTTAAGAGACCATACTAGTGGTTTTTTACAGTGACTCTTTAACTGCCCAACATGTGTTGAGAGCCAAAGTGAACGCCAAAGAAACCCTAATTCAAAATCCATGTGACATTTCTAATAACGCAAATTACCAAAAATCCGTAACCTTGGTCAAGATCAATTAATTTGGTTTACTTCAAAGAGGAATGGTAAACATAAATATATATATATATTTATATTTTAAAAATAGTTAGCAGACTTTAAACAGAACACAACACTGACATATCATCAGCTTTTAAGTTGATATGTTGAACTTGTTAGCAAACAGTTGCTTATTTCCACATCCAGCAGTTACGGAGCAACATTATCATTCATTAGGAGTCGTGTTTCTGTCCACCTGGTGAATGTAAGTCCAATATTCACTCTCTTTTAGCTCTGTTTTTGTTCTCTACCAACTCCTGAGGGAAATATCTGGCTCTTTAGCTGCTAAATGCCCCACTATGTTCACCAGCTGTCTGTTTGCCATTTGGTGCTAGTGTACAGTGGGTTTTTAGAGCTTTTTCTCTGAAACGACACTATGAGAGCACTGAGAGTGAATCAAATCAGTAAAGTTGCCTCCGGACAGCTAAACAATGAGCTGGAACTTGCTATAAAGTTCATTTGATAAATTTTTATGTTAAAAATATTGATTATAGCCACATTAAAAACACCATTTCCTAAAAGCCTAAGTCTGACAGGTTAAAGGCCAGAAAAAAAAGGAGTTCGTACAAAGTGACTTCTGAAGGGAAAAGTGTTTGAAGGCAGGGCAAAAAGTCATAGAAATGAGTCACTCCTCACAGGTGTTCATGATGTACACAATACAAAGACAGCTTTGGAAGTTCAAACCTGCTTACTTTCACACCTCCTGGGCAATCATTGAATAAGTGGGTGTGATTGTTGTTTTCAGTAAGTTCAGTTTCAGTAAGCCAATTCCAGTCAGAAAGGTGTCGGGAAAAGGGTTTTATACACTATTGTAGGAGTCATGGGATTAACAAAACCAATAAGTTTCTCTTTTGGCTGTACACTTTTGTGGCCATTTATTCACACACTCAAACTGTCATACCAAAAAATGGCAAAAATAACAAATGGAGTCGTCAGTAGTCATAGGCGCCCTAGTTTTTCCTCAGCACTGAGGAAAGCCTAGGGCTGAAATGCATCCATTTTTTGCTGCTGTGCATCATTTAAAAAGTGATATACACTTATCTGTGAGTGCTTTGGGGTAGGCACCCATTACTCTCTTAAGGCTATGAGTTGAGCATGCCAGTTCTTTCATTTAATACCAAAAAATGGCACCATCGTAATATCCGCTTTAACACAAAATGGTGCTGCCGTTACCATGGTTACACTTCCACCTCGTCAACATTAACCTGTACACAAGCGGGTAGCTCCTGGTCTGAAAAGTGAAGCCAATGCGGAAGTGCCTAAACCTGTATTCTATCTAATGGCCAGCCGGGGGCGACTCCACTGGTTGCAAAAAGAAGTCTGATTGTATGGAAGTCTATGAGAAAATGACCCCACTTCTCACTTGATTTATTACCTCAGGAAAACAGTTTCCTAATGAGTTTATGGTCTCAATCACTAGTTTCAAGTCTTCTTCAATACAGCATGATGTTCATTTTGTAAATTATGTTCCCATTTAGAGTAAAATAGACGATAAAGCAGAGTATGCTTTAGGGCGTGGCTACCTTGTGATTGACAAGTCGTTACCACAGCGACAATGTTGATAACGTAACCATGGCATAACCCCAGATTCACAGAATATATGTGTAGCTCCCGCTATTTCACAGTGTGTTTTCAGCTCACGAAAGTTAACTGTTACATTTTGGTCACCTAAAAAAGTCTGTCAGCATTGGTTGAACTAAAAGACCCTCTAATGAATCAGATGTTCAATTTTTAACATAAGGTACATTTAGTTTCAATGGTTTTAGGCCTGTTTTTCACTAGTGAAAATTAGCATTAGCATTAGCATTATCACAGTTAACCATAGACTGTAAATGCACCATGCTAACCATGCTAGCAGCTAGCGCTAGCGTGCTTCTGGCTCCAAAAATCCAAGATAGCGATGGTCAATTCCAAGATGGTAACAGTCAAATCGCTAAACTCAAGACTTCAAAACAGCAGTCCACAAACCGGCTGACGTCACGATGGCTATGTCCATATTTTTTTACAGTCTATAACTGTACACAGCGTGAGAACATCACCATACCAGGAGTCTCATAACCCAACATTTCATGCTGAACACACATATAAACAAGTCTCAGTGAATTATTTAAGTCCATGTAAGGTCTGCCACATGTCAATACAGACTGACTTTAACAAAAATACCCTTGATGAACTATGATGAATTACACAACTCAAGAAAGTTTCAAAAGTCTAAAAAGATTCAATTTTTTTTTCAAAGAATCAATTGGTTACAAAAAGTGTCTAAAAAACTTTTTATTTCTAAATTATAGCAGCAAACATAGCAGAAAGTTCCTTTCACATCATATCAGGGTACATTTGTCAAGTTCAGTCCTTTTTTTTCAGCTCAGTCCAACTAGAATCAAAGTTCTCAGCTAAAACTCAGATCATCCTTCTTTCATTTTTCTTAACCGTGTTTAGGGTTTCATGTTATAAGCCTTCGAGATAACAGAGGATATGAATCACAAACATGTGACACACCCGTCTCTGATATTCATTAAGCATGGTTGAGCATTTTTTCCACCCTTATCCTTCAAGATGTTACTCAACAAAGAAGAAGAAAGAGAAAAGAAGGGAAAGGGTGAGAGCTGAGTGATGGCAGGGTAAAAACCGAGGACGTCTGAAGATTTACTATTGACTGGAATACACTTCGTATTCAGAGAAGTGTTTCAAGGGAGCATTTCAGGAATGGGGGTGACAATTTGCCGGTCACCTTTCACAGCAAGCTGAGGAGGGTGAGGAAAAAAGTGTGACAAAGGGGGGACAGTGCTATGGTAGGAATCTGAAAAAGCCCAAAAATCTAAATGGTCCGCCATGACTGAATGCCTGTACCACCTTGACACAACACCTCCCTACCTCTGCATATCCACAGTAGACGGACACTTTCAGGAATGCACACACACTACCCTTCCATAATAGCCATGAGCTGCCATGGAGAGTGGAGGAGGGTGACAGAGAGGGAGAGAGCGAGCATAGGGGTTTAGGCAGTGCCATTTATAAAGCATGGCCCTCTGCCTGCCTCATAAACTGTGCATTATTCTGGGAAAGCAGGAAACTGGCTGGACTTCAGGAGAGAGGGAGACAGTGAAAGAAAAAGAAAAAAAACATATATATATACACACACATATATACATATATATATATATATACATACATACATACACACACACACACACATATATATATATAGCTCTGTTTCTTCTCATTCCAGTGTTCCCTTTCTCACCCACCTTCAATGCCTTTTGAGTGTTTCACCATCACTCCTCTTCTGGACCTTCACAGGAGACGTGACAGTAGACGAAGCAACAGCCTGTGACTGTTACTGCTGTCAGCAAATGCACACACTACAAAAATATTGCATAATCTTGAGACATTTTCTATAGTATGCAGAAAAAAAAGAACTGCAGACGGGGTAACCAGAAAGAGTTGATAAGATTTCTTGAAACTGGTATAAAGGTCAGCCCGCTGACTGGTGAAAAGAAAGAAATTCAATGTAAAGGTTATTGAAACTAGATTATTTGCCCTCAGCCGTACAGAGATTTTTAGTGTCTTTCAGCTCATTGTTTTGGTTTTACAACCAACAACTTTACTATTTTGATTAAATCAGAAATACAGCTGCAATTAAATCCTAATTTTTCTCTGTGTCTGCTGGATGTGTAAATAAGTAAGGCAGGTTTAACTCCTAAATCAAATGGTGATTGACAAGATTATATATCTTCAATAAGAGAAGTAAGACTGTATCTTTACCATTATTATTATTTCTACCATATGATATCATGCAAATCTCTTGATTTACAAATTGACTTACGTTTCAACGCTCACCGGAGCTCAGACATGCTTCAAACTAAATCTTTGTTGGATTATTGAACAGTGTCTGACACCCCCTCCCCACGCACCTTTCCAGAGGCAGAAGTGGGCAATTTTTGCAACTTTCCGAATACTACAATCCGACAATCATTGCACCTAGCAATGGTCAAAGGGTGCGGTTCATTCTTCATACAACTACTTATGTCACTTTTCATGTGTACAACCGAGTGCAAGAAGGGAAGACTGTATAAACTATGAGCAGTTATGCCCATTTTAACGCTTCATTGTGTCTCACCTCTCTCTATGGCAGCAGGCTTTTCACCCCACCTGCTAGAGTGGCCATTTGGAACAACTAAAACACTTTTGCCTTTAGACTCGGTCAGACACTTTGTAGACAACTAGATGGTTTCATGGTGGAAATGTTGGTGTATCGATTAAAAGAAAATGTGTCATTGCTCAAGCTTCTGCTCCAGTGAAGAGATGAATGAAAAAAACATAAGTGGACTGATGAGGAGACTGTAACATTCCTCAAATTAATACATAATACAAACATAAATACCGTATTTCCATCACGTTTGCTGACTCGAGAGTTAGTGTTACTAACTGTTCATCTTGACGCTCCTGACTCCTAATATTCACGTAAATGTAATGGATTTAAAGGACCAGTGTATAAGATTTAGTGGCTTCTAGCGGTGAGGTTGCCGATTGCAACCAACTGAAAAAATGCCCTTCCCCTTCCAAGCATGTAGGAGAACCTGCCTAAGCATGGCCACGAAACTCAAGGAAAACGCAAAAGGCCCTCTCTAGAGCCAGTGTTTGGTTTGTCCGTTCTGGGCTACTGTAGAAACATGGTGGTGAATAAACAGTAGAATAAAGAAAGAAATATTTGTTGATTTCTATTGGAAACAGGTCTCACTGAGTTTGCTGACTGTTTCCATTTGTTTTATGAAGATTAGGCTGCGATTTTTGAAAAAGGACTTGATAACATCAAGATTTTTGCAGTGCATGGGAAAACTACACCTTACACAAAATCGTTGTAAAAAGACTAAATAACCATGCTGCCAAAAGCTGAATAAAGCTATGAAATGCACTGTCACAGCCAGATAACTAAGTCAAGTATGATTAGTTACAGTATGGCAGGAAAAGAAAGACAGCTGATCTCTTCTCATTCTTTCTTTCCCGCTTCTCTTTCTATGCCAGTCTTCTTCGTCTTCCCCCAGTGCACCAGGAGGTCTATGTTTAGACAAGATAGAGTTCTCCAGGGCCAACATGGATAAAGCTCTTTCTCGTCTCCGCACGGTGAATGTGTCAGTGGAGAGTTATAAGCCCTGCCCTCCCCGCCACCCCCACCTACTCCTTGGCAAGTGGCAGTCAGTCAGCTGATTTGTGCTGCTGAGGGGATTTGGTGTTCCACGTAGGCTATTTAAAAAGCACCAACACCTCTCTCTTGCTCTCTGTCTCTCTCTTTTCCACTCACTCACTTTTTCACTATCTCGTGCACAGGCTCAGGCCACATAACATCCCCCTCACCCATTCCCCTATATTGCTCTGTGCTCTCCCTTCCCCCATCCCCCCTCTTTTCAATCTTTTTTTTCTGCTCCCTCTTGCCTCGACGTCTGTTGCTGCATTTATGTCCTCTACTGTATCTCTCTGTCAGTCCAGTTCTTCTGTTTTACAACATCTTCTGGTGGTGGTGGGGGGGGTTGCACAATGTGAAGTGCCAGGTTGGAAGCCAGATTTGTACTTCTCTGTCAAACAGAGGTGTGGGAAGTGATTTTTAGCTTGATGTAGAATTTAGCCCTTTACTTATCCAAGAAGACCTCATGTCTAAATGAGTAGCAATTGGGTAGTTTGTCACTGCTCTTTTATACTATCTTGATGGTTAACGTCTGATTACTTGTAGGAAACTGTGACTACAAGGTTGAGATGATTGCATGCATGGTTACAAGAAAAACTGACTGTAGGAAATGGGACGTGAACCTCAGTCTTGTGTATCAAAGACATACATTTATCCACAATGACCTTCTGCCCGAAGCAACTCACATCCGCCGCATTGCAACAAATGACGTGTCAATTAACGCTCGCTAAAAGTGACTGATTCATCCAACATCCAACAAAATTACACTGTAAATTGCAGGTTGTATCAAAAAATGTTGCCACAATCTCTACTGGCGTTGGAAAAATGTAGGAGAAAACACAAGAAGCCAATCAGAGTTCTTGTGGTCTTCATGTAATATCTCCACATCCCCGACATGTACTTATATTTTTTAGGAGGTGCCTGCCAGCTCCTGCAGCGCTATAGAGATCTCACAACACCCTGGTCCAGAAGTATAAAGCCAGTTTAAGATGGGTAGAAGTACACATACAGAGCCTAGATGATGCTTATAGTCACAGTATACAGTAGTTCTGTATGTTTTTTGTGTTAATGTGTTTGCATTTACACAACACACTTACATGCATGACAAACACATAGATATAGATACAGTATCACACACACTGTACTGTAACACAAACTCTTTCCAACCAGTGAGTGTAGCCATGCAATACTGCAGGCTTTACATTCTGGGAGTGTCTCCAGAGCCTGGACTCCTCTGTCAGCAGCGGCTGCATTTACCCTATTACATTTACAACGGAAACAAAAACATGGCCTTGGGACTTCATGGCAATATATAACGCAAGAGTGTGTGTCCGTGTGTGTGTGTGTGTGTGTGTTTGCTTTCTCTGTATGCATGTTTATAGGTTTGTGTGTCTGTGTGAAATTTAAGGAAAAAAACAGACCAAGAGTTATTTGTTATGTCTCGACGTTAAAGCAGATTCCTTAAAGTGAGATATGTACAAAAACTTGGCCGTTGAATAAGAGGAGATACCAAAAACAGACTAAGAAAACAAGAGGGAAAAGGAGTGGAAGAGGGATTTGGTGAAGAAAAAAAGAGGATATTAACAACATGAACCAACAAGGAATGAGTACACAATACATGTTGCCCTGTTATTAGTCCCCTGAGTTTCAAACATTAGGTGAAAAATACCAAATAAGCTCACTGATAGAGAATAGTTCACTTCTTTCTTTTAACAAAGGGACCTTCTTAAATTCTGAAGGTTTCTGAAAACATGAGGTTATAAACTCTGTGTCCTTATAAGGTACAAACTGGACTGTGTGGAACTGTGCAGGGGTGTGGCAAAGTTTATCAGCTTGTATTTTAGCTACTGGCAAAACTGTACAGCCTGAATCTGATTTGAGTCCCACATTTGATGACTTTAGACTTTACAGAATCAAAAGAAAAGAAGACTTGATTTAAATGACTCATGACTTCACTTGGACTTGACTTTCATGACTTGACAGATGTGATAAAACCCCCCCGAGCCCAAAGAGGAAGAATCTTGGCTGTTGCCAGCAGTGTATTGAGAGACTGAGTTAAAATTGTACCATGTACTGGAAGGCCAGTAGTACTTGTTCTGATATACTTGTGAAAGGCTATTTATAACTTTATGTTAGCAAAAGAAAGACTTAGTCATCTAGGGTTTTCCTAGTGACAGAGAGATCAAAGAAAACATGAGTTAAGAGCTTGTACTGAGTCACAGTTTGTATGAAAACACTATTTCACTAAAAAGCAGTAAATAGCCAAAAATATAAACTTCCTAAGTCTTATATCATGAGTAATGGCACAACATTTTTCAGTTTTTAAGTGTTTACCAAAGTGTTATTGCCGCCATGCTGTACGGTTTAATACACTTTTAAGTTATTTAAATATGTTCAAGTATACCCAATGACAGTTATCAACCAAGTGCAAGTCTACAGAGGTTTTAGCAACTTTTAGCTCATTGTTTTGGTGTTCTGGCTGCACAGTAGTTTGACGAGACTGTTGAAGCTTAAAGGATGTGACTGCCGGTTTTCTATAGTTTTCTTATTGTCAGCAAACAACTTTGCACTACATTGTAAATTTCTCAAAGAACTTCAGTACAAAGTCAAGAGGTTGTGATATGTACGCAACAAGCTAGCGAAGCTCTGTAAACAGAGCAGCGTTCCCGCACATGCTCAGCAGCGTCTGCCTTACACAGAACTACTCTCCGGAGAGTGAAAACTTGATCGCTGTTATTAGTCTTTGGAGCTGTCTCAAAACAAACTAACGTGCCCAAACTCTTCATAATGAAGGAACATGTCACCCAGTAGAGCGGTGTGACTCACTGACGTGTTTTTAATAGTTTTTGGACAAAGGTCTACAGCACAGAGGAATAAGATATATCAGGCTTTGGTTACACACACAATACTTGTAAGTAGTAAGAAGAAGAAGTTTTAGTAAGTAGTTCAATTAATTGTTGGTTTGGCTCTGCACATGAGATTTGTTGACCATAACAAAAATATAGAACATCTCCAGCCAAATCCTTTATCAATACAGTAAGTGGGCATTAAGACTGTAAATAGCTCTGTGTTAAAACAATGCAAGGAGTTGCAATGGTGTTGCTGTGCTGCTGCAGGTACCAGTAATAAGACAAAATAGAGTCAATCCATGACTTTTAAGGCTTTAATCAAATACCAAAAAACTGCATTTATAAAAAACTCAGTTATACTATAACTGTAGAAAGTTGTCTCTACAAAAAATGTTATCCTCTGTCTTGACAATTAAAAGATAAACAGTAGACTTGCGCTGTTCATGTTACATCGTAATAAACCAGCAATGTGTTCTTGCTTATATTTGACTGGCCAGTGCAATATGCCTGAATGGCATCACATTGTATTTTGGCAAAAGTCAAGCTGGGTCACTTTTTTTTTTGTGGAAGTCCTCTCAGTAGGCAACCCTGCTGTGCCAACACAACGGTCTCATTGATTTAAATCAGAGAGCTGTATTTTCTTATGCTAATTATGCTAAAACCAAAACTAAGCTAAAAGAGGCTAAAAATCTCTGTAGAGATGCAGTTAGATGATAGTTTTCTGTGGTTTCATCACCATAAGTGACACCTTTCACACTATAGAGTGAGTTGATTAATTGATAATATTAAAAAATATTGATAAGTTCAACTTTAAATCCCAAATTATACTTTCCACCTCTGTCTGGCTGCAAGGGTCCACGTTACATAGTTTTTTATCTACTGCCCATGTCTGCACCACAGACTGTTCACCCGCAGCCAAATATTTATGACCACATGGATCATATGTGTGGACCGGACGCACCGACAAATGTGTGAACACATCTGTGTATGCAGACACACAATGTAGTATAAACTGAACTGTGTGCACATCCGTTTTGGCCTTTAACTGTAACATCTGCATGATACAAAGACCAGTTGGAAAGGGTGAAAGTTTGGGCCACCAACTGTGCTTAACTGTTGTAATTACAATTTATGTGACACAGGTATGTTAATGATGTGTATGCAGCCCTGCGTGTATGTTAGTATTGTTTGATAGAGCAGCAATGAAGGGAAATAAAACAACTCTTACTGATCCAAGGTTACTCTCTTGACACTAATAAAGTCGATTTATCTATGTATCCATCTGAAGCCTGAAGCTGGTGTGTACTCCGTCAAAAATGCTTGTTGGACAGTCACATTTCTTTGGAAACCTCCTCCCCCGACCAATTTCCAATGTCAGATTTGGTAACCGTAATTGTGCGACAATTTCTATAACTTTCTGAAATCCAACATTCCACTTCATGTTTGATGATTCTGTGTAAGTGAGAAAGGAGTCAGGGTTTAAACTTTTTTCACAACTATCTCTGGCATTTTGGTGTATAACCAAGTGCAAAACTATGAATGTCTTCCAGGAGAAATAGTCTGCTATAAACACAACTGTCAACACATTTGATTTCTGATGAGGTCAGACAGCACATCTTTAAGTATAACCCAGTCATTATGTCATTATGATTAAATTAATGGCTACAAAGCTTCAGATTAATGCCTGTGGCCACAGAGCATGTGCACATACGTAACTCAACACACATATTTGTCTGAATATGCACAGACGCATGTAGGCACATTTGCAGAGACACAGATTACACAAACAAACAAATGTATGTCTTCCGCTCTTCTCTTCTCTTCTTCTACCCATTTTTCCCACTTCTACTCTTCTATTCTCTTCTCTCCCTTTTTGTCTCCTTCCCTTATTCTCTTTCCCCTTTCTTTCACTCTTCTCTTCACTTCCTCCCATCTTTGCCCTTTTTCTTCCACTTCTTCCTCCCATTTTCACCCCTTTCCACTCTTTTCTTCTCTTTTATTTCAGTTTTCTCTTGTGTTCCTCCACATTCTCCCCCTTACTTCTCAGTTTTACTCTTTTTCAAATTTTTTGTCTTTTTCTTCTCAATTCTTTCAGTTTTCTCTTCTCTTCAGTTCCTCATCCCTGCCTTTTACTTTTTTCATTTTTATCCCCTTTTACTGTTCTTTTCTCACTTCCCTCTTCCACTTTTCTCTTTTCTGCCACTCTTGTCTTCTCTTCTTCCCCATTTCTTACCTTTCCTTCCCCTCCAGTCTTTTCTTTTCCTGTCTTCTCTTCTCGTTATTGTAGTATGATTTGTATCTTCACATTTATTGCACAGAACAATACAGTAATAGTTGCATCACTTTAAGATGTAAAGATGCAGGGCAGCCATTTATACGACCTCCCTCACTCCTCTGTCTTTTATTCATCTCTGTTTAACTGTGTGTGTGTGTGTGTGTGTGTGTGTCTGGCTGTCTCTCCGGGGCTGTGGGACAGCCACTGCCTCCGTCCTCCATCGTCCTGCTGGGCAGAGCAGCTGAATAAGCTCATTGTCGGCCTGTGGAGAGTGCAGGTGCACCTCTTCTTTTTCACCTCCGACCCTCGGCCCTCGACCCCACAAAGCCCTTTGTGAACTCTATTTACTGGCAACTCCAATGAAACTGCAGTCCATTACCAACATCTCCTCTCTCCCTTTCTCTCCCCATTTTCTACTCCTCTCAAGAAACCAATTAGCGACAATACAAGTAGGTTAGACTCTCTATTCAGAGTGGGCATTGTTGAACACAATACCAGGAAGCATTGTGAGCTAACAATTAGTGGCAATGGGGCAGTGTAGAGTGTCACTGACATTGTTGGGAGTTGCACAAGGCTGGGTTTGTTCCCAAAGAGGGAGTTAGACAGGGGTGGAGGAAGAGAGCGGAGGGGTTCCCAGGTGCTGAATTAGCCCAAACTCGGCCCATGTGTCCTGGTCACACAAGACGCTTATCTGTGGCAGGGCTCAGGATACAGGAATGTGTCCCCAAGAGGGTGTGTTGCTTTCTTTGTGTGTAGATGTTTATGTTAGAGGTAATTCTACCTGGATGGGATTGTGTGTGCATGCATGCATTCCTGTATTTGTGTTTGAATGAGTGTATGAGCCGAAGTTTGTGAATGTGCATCAAGTTACCTGTGTTTTTCTCTTTCGCTTTGTCGTTTTGTGCAGAAATACAGTTTATTGGGCTCTATATGCAGATATGTGACCATTCAGAAAAGAAGGTATTGGCTCAGGGTCTTCCCCTGACCTTCTGACCTCAAGGTCGAGACTCCGGGCCATTAACCCATGCTAATGCTAACAGTATGCTAGTCGCCACGTGAGGGTCTTCCCCCGCTGCCGCAAAGAGGCTTCACCCGGCTGGTGACTCCTTGCTAGAAGGTCACGACCAGGAGGTCAAGGGTTCAGCCATCATTGTTATACTGTCCCCACGCCTTCCACCCCCCAACACCCCAAACACACCCCCGAACACACCCCTGCTGCACCATGACATCATAGCACACACAGCCAGGAAGTCTGGAGGAGGAGGGCCGGGCCGGCAGCATGGAGACAGAGCCGCTGACAGCTGACACTGGTTGGGCTCAGCCTGAATACTCAGCTCTGTTCAGTAATGAGAAAACTAAGACGACCATGAGATTTCATCAGTCCTGTCTGACACAATTAGCTGTTCCAGGTAAAAACGAGACGTTAGATTCTAAGTAGAGGTCAGAACGAGAGGAGCTATAATCCAGTAGCCTCGTATACGATTTTGTGAGACAAATTAGCCATTTCAGGAACACATCTGGTAATTATCATGGTAAACCTCAGTAAACTTGAAGCTCCGGAGCAGCTGACAGCAGAATAAGGACACACTCACGCCTGTAGTTTGTTTTCTTTGATCTGAATCATGCCTGAGGCCTGTCTCACAAGGCAAGATTATTAAGTTAGCTGAATAAATGCAACGAGTAAAACCCAGCGGAGCTATTTTTACATCAGAAGATTTACTTATAGAATCTAAGGGGGTTTTGTAAATTATCCTGATAATTTAGTAATCCTAAATTTGTGAGACAACCTTCCAGTTTACACTGCTTCTTCACAAAGTCATGTGGATGTGGTGTGATTATTTTTGAGAGGGTGTTTTGGTGACCTGTCCTCATGTAACACCAGATGACTTTTAACGTTTTAGGGGAAATTCTAAACAAATTAACCAGTCATGCTGCATTTAACTGCACTCCTACACATTATCTTCTTATGTGGATACATCAGCAAAAACCTCATGAACTGAAAACTGACGATTAGTCAAATATGTTCATCAACTGAAACTGCAGCTGGATGTCATCTGTCAGAGATACCAAATAAAAGCCAATGGAAACAGAAGAGTTTCTACTGCAACACGATGAGGGCAGCCCCGACCAGAGGATGTTTCAGGTTAATTTATCTAGTATACCTTTAGATTTAAAACATAACTGAAAATATTGATGACTAAAGATGATCTTGGTACATTGTTTTTTGTTACAGTTTGAGGCTAAAATTCTTATGAGCCTCTTTTCTCCACAATCCCCAAAAATATTGAGACGACAAACTTCTGTAACAATGGAACTTAATTATAAAAGTGGTGCTGCAAAAAGAAGAATTAACAGTTTAAAACAGAGATTAAAGTACAACAGTCAGTCTACAACAGAACGTGGAGGGTACAGCTGGATATCAAACCATTTTTACTTAATCCTTGATCAGATAATCCTTGGTTTTAATCTAAATTTTGGCCATTTTAAATGATTTTATTTAGGCAACATTCATGGGCTTCTGGTTGTGTTTAGACAACATTTGACATTTAAGGACTTTGGCTTCTTTGCTTAACTGAAAAAAAAGGGTTTTGTAGAAAATTGTGTGTTTATATTTCTCAAAAAAGGAATTAGGAAAAGGATCATTTTGGTAGCAGAACTGACTCTCAGGTATCTGTAGTATTAATAAAAATTTAGAATAGGGCCTGATGGAAAAATTAGTTTCAGTGTGCTTCAAACATACTATTCTGTACAATGTATTGTTCGACAATATCTAAAGGAAAGGATGTTCATACCTGCAAACTTCTGAAGCCCATGATAGTGTTGCACATGAAAAGTGACCCCTGCCTACTTTCTCACCTCCACACACCTGGCCAATCACTGCTTAAAGTGGGCGTGATTGAAAACTGCCCCCCATCCTCTGACATAGGAATGGTGTGGGAGATGAGGGGCGGGGCAAGCACTTCCTTTAAATCATACTGAAGTCGTTACTAACTGAGGAGGGGAACATCATTCCTCAACATGAACTGCACCCACGTAAGAATGATCCTCGATTGTGGTAGGAGACAGGCAGACAGTAGAGGTTTCTGGGGGCAGTCGGATGCCTTTTAGTACCCCGGGCAACCCCTGGTTAAATTTGAGGGGTGTGACAGGAAAGATGTGGGGCAGCGAGCGCCGATCCTGGAGACTCTCCACACCGGTGCCCATTGTGCGGCCATCCCAAACGACCCTGTTCTATTTCTGTCTGCCCTTCTCATTTTATCAGTTGCTCTCACCCTCTTTTCCCTCCACTCACAGTTTGTTTGTGTCTTGCTCTCTTTCTTTCACCAATTAATTCATTCATAGATTTTCTTTGTTAATTTGTCTCTAAGTCCCCTTCTGTCCCAGCTGCCTTTTTATGTTCTGCTTTCTTTCCTTGACAGCAGATAGAAATCTGGGTCATGGCATCCAAAAACTCGTTGAGGTAGAAATGCTGAATGAGAATACTGATAGAGCAAAAAAGAGAAAGAAAGATGAACTTACAACAGGCAGCATGTGTCCTTCTCTACAGGAGACACACGTACCCCTCACCACTTTCTCACATTTTGTAAAGTTACTAAGTGTGTGGGTGAAGCCACATAAAAGTCAGGAAATAAAAGAGAAAATGAGAAAGAATGAAACTGAAGATGGAAAAAAACATAGTTGAAACGTGGATCAGAGATACATCGGGTCTATTAAAACACTTTGGAGAGAAGCAGGAAACGGCACAGCAGAGTTTTCTCATACAAAGCAAAACTCAGACAGCATGTAAATTGCATTATCTTTAAGGCAATTTCAAGTTTATTGCAACACTACTGTTGTTTTCATAGTTTTTTCCATCATTTCTGTCAGCTATAATAACATTGTGCTCATCAAGTTAATTGCTGAGATCTGGGAACACGGTGACAACGCTACCACATAACAGGAAACATGAGCAGCAAGATGATCTTACAGGTTGTAAACAAACCAACAGCTTATCCAGATTATCTAAACCACTTTATTTGGAGGTAAAACTGAAAGTTAGCACATCTGAAATGTTAGTAACAACCTTACGGTTATAGGCCGCTGGTAGGCAAATAATGGCCCATGGGCCAAATTTCACCTCCCAACAAAAGTATTTGGCCTCCTGACAACAGCTGATGATTTACTGTATATCAAAACAATGATGAATGAATACAAGGCTAATGTAAATTGCAATAAATAAGACCTCAATACTGCACCCATGTAAAAACTAGTATAACCTTACCAGATTAATTGAAAAAAATTGATAATATAATCCCCTTAATTTAAATAGAAGATGTACCAATTCAAACACAGTTTTGATTCTATTTGACCAGAATAAATTAGTGTCAACAACAGTATTTTCATTCAACCGTAAATGAAGTAGGTCACTGTGTCAAGTTAAGTCAATTTTCTTTGTTTATATAGCCCAATATCACAAATCACAAATTTTCCCTCAGGGGTTTTACAGTCTGTACAGTATGTCAGGAACAGGGAGGAAGGAAAAACTCTCCCAGAAAAGCTTTTAATGGGAAAAAATGGAAGAAACCTCAGGAAGAGCAACAGAGGAGGGATCCCTCTTCCAGGATAGACAGACATGCAGTAGATGTTGTGTCTACAGAACAGACCAGATCACAAAATTACAGTATGGACAAACAGGATGACAAAATTATAGATAAATTGATAACCGATAAGGAGAGTATGGTGAGGAGGACATCGAGCAAACCAGGCACCCCCAAACAGAGAGGACCCGAGTCACCTGACCTCCTCTCAGCATGGAGACCTGGAAAGATCAGGCTACACATATGCACAATACACTGTTATATGAATAACTCACCAATTACATCTCTACTAAATGTACATTCACATTAAATTAACATAAGTTGCTGTTACTCTGTTAGCCAAAACTTACTAATGGAAAAAGTTTCCTCTGTTCTCCGATATGGATCTAAATCAGTTTTTATGAATCAATTATATTTTTATATGAATTAAAAGAACTAAACAAACAAATCAGATTGTGAACATACAGGCCTGTGTATCCACTGCACTTATAAACTTTGGCTCCCACAAGAACAATGCTGAAAAAACTGGCTGATGGTTGAACCTAATTGCTGACCTCTGCCTTAAGGCAACAGGACGCCACCTACAGTGGACAGTTTGGGTAATAATTTTACCATCAGCTTTTCTTTTCTTAACAGCTTTTACTAACCTCGGAGTTTGTATAAAATCTGTTCAGCAATAAACTTGATGAGTAAAGTCTTGTTATCGTCCACTTCAATGTGAATGGTGGTGAAAGAAACAGTTGCTTAGTTGTTGGATTTATTTTGCCTCTTGGGAGCAACAGAATAACTTTTGTTTGTCACTTTACAAAGTTGTTCTGGCAAATGTAGTTTCAAACAATTTATCTGACATCAAGCAGGCATTCAGCAACATTAGCATTAACTTGGAGTTGTGTTTTTGTCCACCTGATGAATGTAAGCTGATCTTTAGCTGCTAAATGCTCCAATATGTTCACCAGCTAGCCGCTAACTTTGTCTGTCTGCTGTTTGGTGGAGTTATTTTTTGTTGTTGTTAAAAACAGCTGCTTACAGCTGGAAACAGGGTTGATGAGCACCAAGACTGAACCAAAACAATGAGCCAGCTAAGGAGGACCTGCAGAGTCAGCTGATAATTTGGGTGAAAATGTGCCCCTTTTTACTTAACACATACTGTAGTGATTTGATCCACTGGTGATATAAAAATATTGCTTAGTGCAGCTTTAAGGACACAAAATATCTGCTAATATGTGTGTCTGCTGGTGTGCGCGCCTGTGCTCACGTAGCTGAACGCACCCTGAATCAGCAAAAATGAGTCATTGCATTTAATTAGCGATGCAATGGCATGAGAGCCAACACACACACACACACACACACACACACACACACACACACACACACACACAGTCATGTTTCCATCACTTCAGAGGACATAACATTGACTTACATTCATTTCCTGGAGACTTATCCTAATCTTAACCATAACCACCACATGCCTAACACTAACCTTAACATAACCCTAAACTTACCTTAATGTAACCCTAAACTAACCTTAACTTTAAACCAAGTCTTCACCCTAAAATTAATGATTTCTGTTAAGGGGACTTGCTTTTTGTCCCCATAAGGGAGGCGAGTCCCCACAACATGACTGTGTAAACAGATTTACGTCCCCACAACATGAGGAATACCTGGTGCACACACACACACACGCGCACACGGGTCACACACACACATAATCCCTCCCTCATTAGGTGTATTGTGGGGATGCTGATGTAATGCAAGTTAATCTGTTGGCCTCTGGTTGGCTCGGCGGCCCAGCAGGAGTTCTTTGTGTGGGACATTACCCCGGCCCCGCCCCCTGGAGACAGGTTCATTAAGACTGACGCTGATATCCAAGTACCCTGGCCTTTTGTGTGTGTGTGTGTGTGTGTGTGTGTGTGTGTGTGTGTGTGTGTATAAAAAAGTGTTTCAGTCAGTTATACTACAGACAATACAATGAAGAGGCGGGCCATAAAGGCACTGCTTTCTCAGCATGTGCCTGAGAGCACGTAGGCCAGAAATCTTGATTGGCATGCAAATGTGTGTGTGTGTGTAGTTCATGGAGTATGCTTGGGGCATATGTGTGTGTGTGTGTGTGTGTGTGTGTGTGGGGGGGGGGGGGGGGGGGGGGGGGGGGGGGGGCGTTCATGTTTTGCTATTGTTTGAAGTGTCAAAAAGTCCAACACATAAATCTAAAACAAACTGTTGCTCAGTGATATTGAGTAACACTGATTTCCTGCCCATACAAGTACACATTTGTGTGTTGTGGGGAAAATGGGGCGAGAGATCAGGGGTTTGTCAATTGAGACGCCGTTTATAGATAAAATGTCTGTTTTTGGTTAAATATCAGACAAATCAAGGTACTTTATCAAATTATGCAAAAAATCCTGTAAATCCACCGTTGCTATGAAGCCATCCTGCATTACCTGCATTACATTACCCTCAATGCAACTAGAGATATTAAAGGAACAGCTAACAGACTAATGTCGGATTCGTTGACAAATACTGTATCAGATGGCCCAACCATCATTTCTGTTTTTTTTTCTACAATTTTTCTTTACTGCATAGCTGACAGATTTTAGATACAGACAGGAAACACAGGCTAGGAGAGAGAGAGAGAGGGGGGTACAGTAAGTGGAATTGAAAAGGGGACGTTGCGGTTATATGATATGCATCTTAACCACTCGACTGCCAGGACACCCCACCCAGCCCTAATAGTAAAACAAGCAGAGATGTTAAAGCGGTAGGTGCCTCAGTAGAAACAGCATGGTTAAAAAATGGAATCAAATTAAAGGGATGAAATAAAAACTTTAAACAATACACATTTAAGAGATTTTTTAAAAAAATTTAACAAACTACTTGCACACCAAAAAAAAGTTGCGTATATGATCAGAAACTTTAACCTGATGAAGATCTGAGGACTGAAACATCTGTAATAAAGTGAGTACAACTGATCAACCGTGTGCAGGATTTTTGGGGTTTTTTTCCACAGTAAAAACTTTTAAAAACAAAACAGTTCTCTGTCGATATACTGTATATATCTTTCTATCAACCATCCTGAAATGGTGGAGAAAGATGTAAAAGTAAAAAATGACTAAAAAAAAAGTCTAAAAAAAGTATTAGTAACAAAATGAACTTAAAGTATCAAAAGTAAAAGCACAATGCAGAATTGCACATTTCAGAATGTTTCTTTTTATATAATTTGATTATTTTTACTAATGTTGTCAAGGAGGAGCAAATTTTACTTGTTTCCCTTTTATTCTATAACAATATATCATATTTTATAAACAGTAAAATCTGCTATTTGTAACCATAGCTGTCAGATTAATGTAGCGTAATGTAGGAGTACAAAGTGGAGTGAAAGTAGGCCTTAAACACAGAATTAGTGACATTCAACGCTTAAATAATATAGACTGCAAAGCAAAGCAAAATCTCTGCCAGTAATATTGTAATATCACCCAGTATGATAATGGCCACCTTATATTGTGGTGATTGTCAGTTTTATGTTGAATGTCTTCTGCTTCTTTATGTTTGTGTTCTAACATCTTGGGACCATGTTGGAAATAAATGTTTTCACTTGTTTGTGTTACATGTCTGTAATCCATAAATAAATCATATCATATATCACATAGTGGTAATTACAAATTAACCAAATGTGGTGCAATAATAAAGAGTCAAATGAGAAATCAAGAAGAAAATCTGTGAATTTGTGCGCCTGGTTGCAGTCAGCCCTGCATGCTGCGTCTCTTCAGCCCACCGAATTAAAAATAGGAGAGGGATTATTTGTGGGCCGGTGTGGTTTTAGTGTGTGAGATGGAGTGTGTGTTTGCTCCCCTGTGCAGCCAGAGCACCAGCAGCGCACTTAGCATGGGCTTTAAATAGCTAACTCAAATAAAGTGAGAGGAGGCCGGGGATCAGACGCTGAGAGGGACTCTGTGAGGGAGGCATTCCCAAACGGAAGCCGGCCTTTGGATTTCCAAACACCATTCGGAGCGAGCAATGCCAGGAATGTGATGTCGTCCAGCAGCGGGCGGCGGCAGCTGTGGAAACCACTGGGCCACCAGGTGCTGGTGGGCCCGCCTGACAGGAAGTGCAGCAGGAAGTGCAAGCAGAGGTCCAGCTAGGGGACAAAATGGTGGCAGGTGACTCAGCAGAGAGAGGACAGGAGCCAAACTGAGGGCTGCTACTGTGAGCAGACTCTCTCTCAAGCCTTTCTGTGCAAACTTAGAGCTTCTATCAACCCCGAAAATCTCTGAAGCGCTGAAAAGGGAAGACGACTCCCCCTCCGAAAGAGCCTCTTTCTCATCGACTAACCGCTCTTCCGCACTTTGCCTCCTTTTTTTACACACTGTGTTAAATTTCTATTCTTTCTCATCCTTTTTACCTTTTGACGGCCTTCTTTGTGTGCAGGCTGCTGTGGGAAAGTTTCCCGTAATGGTGAGGTCATCCACCACCGACATCCCCCCACCACCGTCACCCCCACCCCCCACACAGACACACACACACCATCACTATACCCCCCACCCTCCATGCTGTCCCCTCTTTCTCCTGGCCAGGCAGGACTGCAGGACTGTGATGTGTCCCCACGTCTCTGTCCCACTTCCAGTTCCTCCGTGCTCTCCACAGAGACCAGGAACCTGAATAGAGCTTCATTCAAACCTGATATCTGATGATCTGGCCTGTAAAAGTCTTAACCAGGACACAGAGGACAGAGACAGACAGCCATCAGCAGATCTACGAGGCACCTGGAGGCCTGTTTAAACCACCGTGTCCTGTCATGTGTACACCCTAAGATGTTCTTTCTCTTTCTCAAACACACACAGGCTTGGACACACTTTGACATCGTTGAGTTTATTCAAGAGGGTGTTTCTTCCTGCATGTGTGGACCTGCTCTAATTCATCTGCATCTGCTTCTTGGTATAAAACCAAGTTTATGACAGGAGAGAAACGCTGAAAATCAAATTCCACCCCTAAGATGAATTTTTGTCAAATACCATAAAGTTCTGTAGATGCTCGACTCATCCATACTGGGATTCAGCAAGCGGTGTGAAATTTGGTGGCTGATTACTGCCATCTATTGGCAAACCTGGGAACTATACTTTTGATTTTAAAGGGTCAGTTCACCCAAATTAGAAAAGAAAGTCCTATTTTCTCACTTAACTAGTTTTGGTTTAATTTGTCCAGGTTTTGAGATATCTGTCTGCCTCCACCTAAATGCAAAGGAGATGAATGGAATTTCATTGGTGTTAAAAGGTGCATCGAAAATGTATATTTAAAGCACTAATAAGTGTGTTTTATTCTATTTTGGATCATTGTTTTGGTTTTTCCAGCCTGCAACTCCTCTCTAATCGACCTTTTTTACCAGCTGCAGCAGGCAGTTTTTTTACAATACAGGCTATGATAAACCTGCTGTACGCAGCCATCCCAGCACCAAACAGCAGCCAGACAAAATTAGGCTTTCTGCACATGATGGGAATGGTGCAGAAGCGAAGTAGGTTTACATAGCCAACATGAGGCCAGAGGGAAGGAAAACGCTGAGAGAATAGAAAAAACGACACAACCAGCTCTTTTGACAATAATGTAGTTCAGTTTATCACAAAAGGAGGCACTGGCAATTCTTCTTCAGGGATAAAAAAACCCTAAGATTAAAAAGGCTGTGGGTGCATAAAATCGTATTGTTCCACACAGAAATGTGAGAATATAATCTGGTCAGAGAGCTGACAGACCAGCCATTCTGTTGTAAAAGAGTAAACCTCTTATTACCAAAGTGTACATAGGATGTTAGCATTCAGCTGATGAAGAAAGTGCAGCCAGACATTTTTCTCAACCGCAGGCTAAAAGGAGAATGAATATTGGATTCACAATCATCAAATGGCCAGACAAATGACTTAAAAATGTTAATGTTACTCTGTGTCTACTGGATCTGTAAATAGACAAACCATTCACCTCCACCGTGGTGGACCTGGGTAGATAAAATCTAAACTATCTGCATAATTAGATACCAGTGGAGTCAAGTGAGAAAATGTATTGTTGTGTAATTTGGGGTGAACAGAACCGACGCTGTGTAAACTAATTAACATTCAGTTACAGAGGTGGACTATAACTCTGACATACAGTATATCACAGTAACTGTGTTTTATCTCGAATTAGATTCAGAGTGACTCTTTTCATGGCACAATAACTGTACAGGAACCTGTATTGGTGTTACTGGTAAAGGAACATATTAACAGCTATATTAGTAATATAAGTACACGTGGGCAGAATATGTAGTATCTTACAACCATGCAAAAAACTACATCATATTCTTCCCACAATAATACAATATGTGACACCATTGCATAAATTCTGAGGTACACTGCCTTTTAACCTTAATGTACAGTATGTGTTAATATACAAAAATATATGACAAGTATATTTAGGGACAAAAAGAACTTTTACACATCTGTAAAAAGGGATAAATACTTTGAGCAATATATAAACACAACGCAATAAATCCGTGGGAAGTACTAGGCGACCACATGATTGGCTTTGTCATGTGACAGTATGGTTGGTTTTGTTTTAACATATAAAAATAGGCCTGATGTTAAAATCTGATTTACACATTTTAAGCAATATGAAAAAGTTTCTGAATTCTAATCATACCTTGAAATATATGTTTATCTGCAGGATTCTCTACGTTTTATCAGAAGTAAGTGTGTTATTTTTGCCAGCTGTGACTGCAGGCAAACAAGCAAAGTCAATGTAATACCGCACATTTCGGATAAGTTTGACAATACAGGTCTGATAAAGTAGTCATAATGTGAGAAAGTCCAATTTGCAGAGATCTTCTGTGAAAAAGTGTCAATGATTTTATACATATTTTTATAAAAAAGCTCCAGAGTAGTTGCAGCCTCCTGTTGATGAGCTGCAGACCAGTTGAACTTTATACATGACAGTCTTGGCTCCCTCTGGTGGCAGCATCCTGCAGTGCAGTCAGTACAAAACGCACACGGTTATTCTGCAGGATGAACTCAACAGGACCAGGTGCTGGAGTGTCTTTAGTTTTTTGACTCTTGTGGTCCACAAATATATTTTTAGGTGAAGTCGGGGTTGGAAGCTGATCCCCAGTCCAGGTTCCTTGCTCAGCAGTGAGTCTCGTTCTCCTTACTACTTCTTGTGTGACCCGATCATGACCTTTGAGACAAAGTTGACGATAGCGCTCGCTGGCTGCTCGGGGTCGTGCTCAGCAAACAGGTGACACATGTTTTCAGTCTCACTTTGAGATTTCCTGGCTACAAATCCAAAGATCCTGGAGAAAAGAGATAAACAGGGATATTTATATTTAGAAGATGATTCTCTACTAAATTAAAGTGACATTCCACCCAAAATCTGTCTTTGAGTGCCTGAGTATCAACTACTCCCCCTCTGCAGGTTTGAAATGTGGCTGGAAAAGGTTTGTAGATTCCTTTGACTCTGGTGTACTTGAATTTTCTCAAACTTCTCTCAAATATCCAGAAACTACTCCTAATCCACTTTTGTGCTGTCCATCTGTTTGCTCAGTACTTTACTAACACTCAAATATAACAAATACCTTCACTAAAATACTGCTCAAAAGGTTTCCTTCGTCAGGGAATTAAAGCTTCCAGTTATCGTTTTCTGCACTTAGTGTGACTAATGTGATAAACCTTTCAAGCTGATACCCAGGAAAAAAGAGAGAGAAAGATTTTAGATGATGAATCACTTTAACGCCGTGTACAGTTTGGTTCTCGAAACACACATATTTGCTGTTATAAAAACTGTAAAATGTGGCAGGTTATGGCCTCTTTCATTTTTATTCCCGTCTTCCTGAGACCTCTGACCAGACTCCAGACATTAAATGAATACAACACACCATCACAAGGCAAAAAGGGAAGTAAATGATAACAGGAAAAGTTGAGAAACTGATGAGGAGCAGCGAAAGAATAAAACATGAATAAAAAGGGACTTACTTTGCAGTGGAACTGCTGCCTCTTGTCCATCTGTTTGTGACAGAATGACACAATATAGTCATCACACTATTACTGTCTGTCACTGTATTCATTTGTATATAATATTATACCTCAATGACCCGTTAAATATAAATGTACAAATAACAGCCTCACTTCTGACTTTGATTAAATGGACATTCTGATAATAACACTTAAAACACTTAAGACAAAACTCTGGATATTAAATTGCTATGTAAACCACTTATGTAACCTATCAAACAATAATATATGCAGTATTCTGATTATTATAATATTATGTAATCACCTTATATAATATGTAAATGCTGTATATACATTATGACTTACAGAGTTTTTGTGGTATGTTTGAAAAGACAGACTGCATGAAAACCTCAGAATCTAAATTTGTATTTGTACTTAAAAAGAATTTCAGGAACAACAGTGTTTTAGTGAATTTTTTTTTTTTCATTGGTTCCTTGTTTCTAAATTATTCAGTTGTTTACCCTTCATCCAACAAATATCTTTAAATGTTGAACAATTTAATACTTCCATAATTTAATACTGGCTTATTTTACAGAGAAAGCCATCATTTTTAAAAAGCACAAATCAACTTTGAGCTGTCCTGCAAAATCTGATGCCATTAGAAAAATAATTTAAATGATAATTGTCATGAGGGTGACTCAGAATGCAACGACCAGGATTTAAATATCATCCAAAAATGATGGACACTATCAGCCTGTCAGTAAGATTGTCTATTAATGTGTGTGTTTTCATGCAGATTTTTTAAATTCAAGTAACAATTAAGAGGACTGTGCAGCTGAGGTGGAGACATGTGCTCTTTCTACTGTTTTCTATACAGAATATTATCAGTACTCACTTCCTGCCCTGTGGGTCCAGAGAACAGAAGATGACTGTATTGACTGCGTAGTGTCTCCTGAAGAACAACCTGGAGGAACAAACAGACGGACATGAAGCTGAAACAGAGTCTGTGTGAACATGAACATGTGGATTTCTGTAAGATCACATCTGGATCTGTGTGTTTGGGCTGCACGTGCAGGAACACTCACTTCCTCTGGTTGTCTGTGAGCGTGATGCCTTGTGCCGACACCTTGAAGTGGACGACGGTGGAGGCCGGCGGAGGGTCCATGGCGAGCGTCAGCATGGTCGCCTTCTGAACTGCCTGGTGTCCCGTCAGAGACTCCAGCGCCACAGAGCCCAGGTACCACACATTACACGCTACACAGACACACAGATTAAAGGAATAGTTAGCCACAAAATCAACATGTTATCTACTGGCTTTATCAACTGAGATGGAAGTGAACGGACTGTTGTGTAATTTGTGGTTGGATACAAACTTCAGTTGAGTTTTGAGTGATGCAGGTTGTGTGCAGATAATAGATGAATCCGTTTTACGCACAAAGACACACACATGCATAGTTCATTTAAAATCAAACAAATACACAGATTTCATTGTACCTGCTCCCTGTTTGAGAAGTTCAGCTGCTGAGTTTGTTGCTGTTTGTGCAGAAGAGTCATTGAGCTCCTCCACCGGGTCTGGAAGCAAACACACAGAGTTCACTGACCAAGTTCACTGACTGTGTAGTTGTAATTAAAATTAACTGCAGTTTTAAAACCTTTCTCAATATCTTTTTTTTTACTGAAAATGTGTTAAATTTATTTGAATGTATTGTATAAAGGATCTTAACATCATTGAAGAGAGACTTTGGCCTCTTATTGGTTACAATTGATGAAGTTGACTCATAAAAATATCCAGGAGGGTCTGTGGTTTGTGCAAGGTGTAATTATAATCACGCTTAGAAGAATATATTTGCAGATCATATATTTACAAGAAAACTTTTGGTTATCGAAATCCAACATTTTTAAGACCTCTGATTCAGGGTTAAGGTATTTCATAACAAGGCCAGTATTATATTGCTGTCTGGCTACTAAAACCGTAATTACAATTTTTAAAAGTCACTAAGTTATATCAATTTTTTCTACCATTTTTTGCATCAGTCCATAGTGTCTAAACACAAGCCGCTGAGCCAATTTAGAGTCAACTTTGGGTTGTAATTGCTCCTCAGAAGGTAAAAATTAAGGTTTGATACTCTGCTCTACTTCTGACACTGTTTCAAGCCTTAAGCAAAAATTGCCCTGTATCAGTAACACACACACACACACACACACACACACACACACACACACACAGCCTACCTTTGTCAGGCAGGATGAGTTTACAGGGCAGAGCCAGAGGGGTGATGGAGTGCTGACACACCAAAGCTGTGAGACTCCCTGCCAGGAAAATAAAATAATAAATTCATAATGAACATTTTATAAATAGACCTTTAAACCAAACAGACAGAAAGACTCATTATACTGTATGTGAGGAATAACAGAGCCAGCTGTGCCTCATCGTACTGACCAGTAGAGGGTGGCAGAGGAGATACATTTAAATCCTGGGTCACAAATAACCTCACTGAGTCCATCCTGGTGGACTATTGACATGAATTTGAGGAAATAAACTGCTTACTGGACTGACTTATAGCGCTGAAGACAGTGCTTAACAATGTCTGCTTAACAATGTCAGCTCAAAGCAAAAGCCTGATTTTGTATTTTACTGATAGTTTGAGGGATTAAACTACCCAATAAAAGAGTCTGACCTTACAACTCTGGAGCTGCTATGACTGCTTAAATGAAAATTAACACAATGATAATTTTATTTTATTTGTAATTAACTACTTTAACATATTATTGTGACTTTTAAGACATGAATACATTTTCTCTCAGGGTTGCATTGATACACTGCACAAGGTCAGTTAATGTCTGACACTATCTAATGTAATGGCATTTAGATATTAGATAAAACAAAACCAAATAGCCAGAAAGTATCAGTAGGACACACTGAACACAGCAGCAGTATTCTCACCAAAGTACGGCTCATTGGGGCAGCCCTTGAGACGAACTCCTTTCTGTGTGCACTCTATCAGGAAGTGTCTCACCAGCTCATTGGACAGATCTACTGCAGACACACAGAGAACCATTTCAGTACGCTGTACTTTAATACATAGTTCAGCTGGAAGATAAAACTTTTTGGAACTTTGACACAACAAAAAATATATCTATATATTAAAAAATCTAAAAAATAACCACTGAATGTGATATGTACATTTAGCAAATAAAATGCAGTCTTGAAGGACAGGTTCTGTCTTAAAACAGTCAGGAGCCCAAATGAACAGTGAAACCTGTTTTTCTTGCTGTAATCATTCCTCCTGTTCATACTGACCAGTAGAAGATCCCTTCATAATGCACTTACAATGGAAGTGATGGGGGACAAAATCCACAGTCCTCCTTCTGTGCAAACATGTATTTAAAAGTTTATCTGAAGCTAATATGAAGTTTCAGCGTCCAAATGAGTCAAATCAAGTAGATATCTTTCAACGTTACAGTCTTTTTAGTGCCAAAGTCCCTCTTTTTGTTACTATACTTCCACCACAGCTCAACAGGGAAACACTGTCCGAGGAAACACAAAGAGGGAATTTGATGCTAAAAAGACTGTAAATGTGGCAGATATCCACTTGATATGACTAACTCAGACTGCTGAAGCCTCATATAAGCTTCACATCTACTTTTAAATGCATTTTTGCACTAAATGACTGTGTGGACACACTGTGGATTTTGGCCTCCATCACTTCCATTAAAGCACATTTGAAGGGGATCTTTTAATATCCAGTATGAACAGGAGGAATGATTACAGCGAGGAAAACCTCTTTCACTGTTCAAATGGACACCTGACTGCTGTATAACAAACTTGAAAAAGTGTGAACCATCATTTAATAAACAGCATTCCTACATCCAGCAAAAACAGAGCACCTTGTTAAATTCTTTGCATTTTGAACCTACCTTTCTTACTCTGCTGCAACACAGATGGAGGGGGCGTGGCCACTTTCATAGCCAATCCGTACGCTCCGCGGAATGAATGACTGTCTCTGACAATGAAAAACCCCGGCTCTTTGTCCTTTAACACTGCAATAGCTGTGCAGTAGATCAAGACAAAGATACGCTAAAGTTAGATTTATCATGTTCATACTGTATATGGAGAAAGTCTTTGCACAAGAGTGTATTATCTGCTTGGACGTGGCTGTTAGACTCTGCGGTCCAAGACCAATATTTACCTTGGTCTCTGGAAATGTCGGGCTTGTACCAGAACTTGGAAGTGTCCTGAACAAACTTCACAGTGTCCTGCTTACTGCCAAACTCTGCAAGACACAGATTAAAGCTCTCGGTTAGGTTTTAGCCTGGCTTCAGCCCAAATATGACAAGGCAGCAGAAAGAAAAATAAAGTGAAAGAGACTGGTTAAAGGGTCAGTGCACCCAAATTACAAAAAGATATTTTATCACTCAGTACTAGTAGCATCTAGGCATGCACAGAGGTTTTGTTTTATTGCTTTTTCTGCCTCCTATACAGTAAAGGTCAATGGACTTTTTGGTGGTGTTCAAAGCAGCAGAATTTTCAAAAAACAGCAGAGGATTTTTCAGGTCCACAGACCTCACAGTGAGCAATTTTCATATGAAATGTCTCAAAACATTATTATTCTTGAAATATATCAACCTTTCACCTGAATTATTGTGACTTTTTTCTTGTGATATCATGATTTTTTCTTATAAAATTATGACTTCATTCTCATATTATTATTCCTTTTTTGAATTACAGGACAAGTTAAGTTTTTCAGTGTTTTGATCAGTAGAAGTGAAATTCCTTGGTGGCGGTGGGAAAAGTTTTAGTGTTCTAGTCTCAAAACCTCAGCAGTCCCACCAGATGAGGTTTTTGTGATAATTGCGGCCCAAAATAACTGAATTTGCAACAATTCTGTGAAATTATGACATGTGTTGCCTGTGCAGCCAGTAAGTTGAAAGCACTTATGTGCTTATGCCTATAAGCTTCAGGTCTACAAGGTAACCTTAGTGCTTCCTACCATGACGAGCAGCGCTGCCAGCAAAATCTATAAGCCAAAGTTTAATTTTGGGAAATAGCTTAGAGATGTTCCAGTTTTGGTCAATGGTCAATTAAAGAAGCTAGGGTGGAGTGATACATTGCAAGTTCCAGGAGAAGAAAGTTTTATGATTTGACTTTGGCATAAACATGGTCCAGAATTGGATTATTTTCAAGATCAAGTCTGCAGATTGGGAAAATTGGGAAGTGTTCTTAAAGTCTGTTTTTTTGTGAAAACTTGTGGGGATTTGAAAAAGTTGCAAGCTCTCATAAACATTGCAGGTCTTAACTGAATTAGCATTAATTGTGATTGCTACCTAACTTGCCCAGGAAGCTCTTGAAAAGAGATTTTTAATTTCTTGTTAAATAAAGGTTAAAAAATGTCTTTATTGTACAAACAGAATAAATCCATAAAAATTCTATCTGTATCTTAAGATTAGACACCTCTTTCCTGGACTATCTGGGACTGTATACCTGCTCCAGGCGATGGGGCCCCACTGAGTCCTCTGAGGGGGTCAGGGGTCATGGAGGATGTGAATGGGATGCTGAGACTGCTGCCACTGTGAGGGCTGGAAAATCCGCTTAGAGAAGGGGAGCGGGAGCCAAGATCTCCCCCCTCACCCCCTCTCCTCTTCTCAGGCAGCAGCGGCGGGAGGCCCCCATCTCCCCCGAGACTCAGACCCTCGAGACCCTCCATGGCCTCCAGCAGGCTGTGCTCCAGGCCTCCGTTCCCCAACAACAACGAGGACAGGTCTGTGCTGTCTGTCTCCCTGCAGACCCCCGGACCCCCACCTAGGCCTTTCGGGACCCCCCGGGGAGAACTGTGGGCATTGGGAGTGCTGAGGGAGAGAGGAGGTGAGGGCTGCGGGGGGAACGGGGAGTTCTGGGAGTTTGGAGTCCGGTCGTGCCACACTGGAGGCGGAGTGGAGCTGCAGAGGAGAAGGAGAGGTTAGAGGTGGAAACAAAGACTTACAAGTGTCCATTTGATCAATGTCATTATCATCAGGTATGTTTTCAAAAGTTTAAACAAGTTAAATGAAAGCATTGAAACAAATGTGGTCACTCACCTGTTTCACTTTACAGTCAATGCCTGTAGCATTTTGTGTTTTTCAAATTCAGTGCACTGCTGCAAAAATGTCTGACTGAGTCCTTAAAATCTTATTTCCTTATAACTGCCAGTTTGGCAAGAACTTGTTTCTGATGGAAATCACCAGGTGAAAAATATTTTCTAAAATCACGTTTTATTTTTCGATTCTGGTGCAGCAAAACTCCTTATTCTGTCTTGTTTTAAGACACAGACAATTTTTTTTTACCAATTGGCCAATTACTTATTGGCCAAATATATACGCAAAAAAAGAAATGTTATTTCTTATAAAGTAAAGATTGTACGTTTTGTGCCGCACAGCAGTTTCCCATTGTGCCACAAACAGGGATGGGTATCTTATGACATTTTTGGATACTAGTATCAATACGATACTTGAGCTTTGGTACCGATACCAAAACAACACTCGTTTTGATACGTTACATTGAGAAATATGAACATGTCTCTCTACAAAAAGAAGCCAAACATCTCAAATATTACATATTGGCAGCTGAACAAGAACTTAAATGAACCTAAATAAAACAAAATTGGCAGAAAATTTCTGCAATCAACTTATCATCCAATCATTTCAGGTCTAGAGTACTACCATGTGGGGGTCAATAGGGCCCCCAAAACAAACTTTTGCCCCAGGGCCCCACAAAAGGTTAATCCGACAATGGTAAGAATGCAACATGTGGCGTCTTGGACAGGCCAGTATACTGTATACTATTGTATAGTCACTAAAAACACACCAAGTATGTGTGGGGTGTGGGTACCTGTCTGTGTGTGGGAGGGGGCTGCCTGATGACACAGAGCACATGGAGCCAAAGATCCTCTGACAGGAAGCAGGAGTGACTGACACATCTGATCTGAACAACTCTCCCTCTGTGGAGCCGCTGGCGTGGTTCATGCTGTCCAGGAAACTCCGGGAATCTGCCAGAAAAAAAAACAAGTCAGTACTCTTTTACTACACATGGCCTTCATAAAAAACACTGAGGCACTGTACTGTAAAAATGTACTGTAAAAATTGCCAGGATGTGTTACAGTTCCATAAACTATAATAACTGTCTCCCTAACTGCTACTCACTGGTACTCATGTTTGCTGTCATTGGGACCCTGTGTTTGTTTGGATTATACAGCCATCAACATTTAACAGTAGAGAAGAAACAGACAAATTAGGTTTGTTTAGCTTTTATTTATCCAGGGAATGATTCCTGCAGTAGTGTGCTTTTTTCAGCAGCATGTGGATTTCTTCTGCACTGTAAAGCCAGTTTTCTATATTTTTCTTATTGTCAACAAATCCATGAAAATATTAAATATTTTACATCTTCCCCACACTGTCTTTGGTACTCAGATTTAACTTTTCACAAAATATATGGATCACAAATATGCTCCATAGTGTGTAGGAGTTTTTGGACAACAGCGGTGCTCTATGGCACAGAGGAATACAATATCAGGTTTTAGATGCACAGAAAATCAATCAATTCATTATTGGTTTTGTTTTTTTCATGGGATTAGTTGACATTAATACAAATATAGAATATCTCTAACCCTATCCAAACCATGTTTTTCCTAGGATGAGGCAAGAGAAATTACCTAGCTTAGCTTAGCATAATATTTGTTTTTTAACCCTAAACCATGCTAGCTGTTTCACCCTCCTTCCAGTCTTTATGCTAAACTAAGCTAACTGGCTACCAGCTGTAGCCTCATATTTACTGTACAAACACGAGAGTGGTATCAATCTTCTCATCTAATTCCCAACAAGAAAGTAAATATACACATCTCTTAAGCTATTTCTTTAATCTAATATTGTAGATCTTGTACAACCTGCTTTGGCAGTACTCTTACTTCTACAGAATCATGCCAAATAAAGCGAATTTGAACTTAAATTTGAGTGAAGAAGAGATTGACAGCGTGCAAGAGAAGCAGAGGTGTGTATGATGTCGGAGCGAGGGCACTCCAAACATCCCAACATGACATCCTGACATTCTGACAACACAGTGTGTCATTCAGCAAACTGAGGGCAGGCCTCCTCAGGCCACAGACAGGCCTGTGAAGTACGATGAGTCACCGTGAAAAGAGTCAATCATTATAAAGAGCTCCTTGTTCGGCCGGCTGCCCTCCCCTCCCCTCCCTCCCCTCTTCCGCTACTTCCCTCCATTCAAGGACTCTGAGATGGAGGAATTTGGATTCAACCGCCAGCTTTGTTTGCGCTCATATTGGACAAGCTGCATCATCTCAAGTGGATTATATAACCAACCACACATGTGTCAATAATGAATGTGAAGAATGCTTGAATGAGTGCATGATGCACCAGCAACACACACACACACACACATAAAGTGCAAATGTTAACTGTTAACTAACAGTAACCACTAAGTAATGCCAGCAAACTTATATGTCCTGTCGTGTGTGTGAAAGAAAGTGATGGAAAATATATTTACTGAAGTCTGGTACTCAACTAGGCTACAGTTTTGAGTTACTTGTAATTCTAATTGAGTAAAGTATTCTTATTATATGCTACTTCATTACTTCTACTTCTCTACATTTCAGAAGGAAATATTGCTATTTTTATCTGTAAAGTTTGCAGTTTCAGAGATTTAAATCACAAAACATATGATCGTCTTATAAAATATGATACATTGCAAAGAGTATTAACAAGTAGTAAAAGTACTTGTTAAAAGAAGCTAAATTAGCTCCACTATGACCATCTACAAAATACATACTACAAAATGCTGCTTACATGTTAATGCTTCAGTAATAATAAAAATAATGCAATAACATAATACATAACAACGTAATGCTCTGAAAGGTGTCATTCTGCAACATGAGTACTTCTGAAATGTAAGTATATTGTGCTGATAATACTACTATTTCCTGAAAATCTTTTACTTCTTTTAAATCTTGAATGTGATGGAGTATTTGTACATTTTTTACATTGTGGTATTCCCACTATTATTTTAGTAAAGTATCTGAATACTTCTCCCACCACTGGTGACGGATTTTTGGTTTAACGTGACTTTTCCCATGGCAGAAGGTTTCCCCCACAACCTGCTATAGTGCCTACATTATGTATGGTGTATCAAATATCCAGTAAGTGTGAACTTACTGGCAGCTGCTCTGAGCAGGACTCAATTTATTACTGATTGTTAGATTTGGATGTTCAGTGTCAGTTTGTCTGTTTATACTTCTCTGCATGATACTGACTGATTTTTTCAGAGGAAAAGTAACTAGACACATTTACTCAGATACTGTACTTCAGAGGAACGTGTACTTCAGTATTTCTATTTGGAAAGACTGTCTAGTTTTCCTCCACAACACGTTAGAGGCATTTTTTTTTAATCCACCACATTTATCTGACGATGATCAAACCTACTATTGTGTTACTAAATATAATAAATATTTTTTTATGCTGTTGTTTTATATCTGTGATTGTATGCTCTCTCTCTCTATCCTGTAGCTTGAAAAGTACCATGCAAATAAAACTATTAGTATTATACCTATATACTATAAGCTCATAAAATATGATGTAAAGGTGTCAAACAGTATCTAAAGATGATATCTTTAGCTTCACTTAGACCAACTACAACATTAAAATGCTGCATACACGTTAGTGTGTCAATAAATTGGCATCTGAATAAGGTCAAAGCTTCATACAATTCAGAATGTGTACTTAAATTTTGCTGCTTTGCATAAAAATTTAAATTTTGAAAGCAGGATTTAACTTGTAATGGCGTACTTTTACTGTTTATCTGTATCAGATAATAATACATAACTAATAATGAAAATATATATAGTGCCTAAATTGAGTGTTTTGTCTGTTAGAATTTATTTTATTTTATTTTAACATAATCAACTGTTTAAAGGACATTTACTAGACAGTTAATATCTAAGTTTTTGTACATTTCTGAACTTTAGCAATGATTTTCTTTCCTTGTTTGACATTTACACTTTAAACAAAAGAGTGATTATCACAGTCTTGCAGGGAGGCTTTCAAGGATCCACCTGCTGTTAAAAAAAATGCTGGAACAATGATATTAAAAAAATAAATAACTTAATCCATCCATTAATCTATTCATACCAGTTATATTCTGTTAAAGGCTGCACAGAGACTGAAATGATTCTGCCTAAATGCTGCATGTCGACTTGTTGACGTGTCAAACTCAAAGGTAATCGACACTCACCTTGAACTTTTAGGGGTTAAAGGTCAAGAGCTTGGAGCAAGTAATGTGGTACTCTGCTTGTAATTAGACATACCGCTTCTAGTACACACACATGCACGCACACAGCACGAAACCTAAGATACTCAAGTGTTCTAGTTGTTGTTGTTTGAAGGAAACAAACACAAAAACAAACTGAGGGGAATGCACTCAGGGCAGCGGGATTGCTCAAACATTCCCACAGTCACTGTCAGTTTCTCTCTCTCGGGATGATTCCCGGAAAGCAGCCGACCTTCGTCTCTCCCTCTTCCCACGGCTGTTTCTCCTCACTGTGGTTTGTCACATCTGCTGCTGCACAGCTCATCCCAGCTTATCCAGTTAATTACAGAACAGCCAAAACTGTGGCAACACCAGCTGACCCCACCCTGACCTCTGACCTCTAACCTCAGACCAGGCTCTGCTCTGTAGGGCTTCCCTGGTCATTATTACACCCGAACACACCTTTCACCTCCTGTATCCATGCTACGCAGTATCCATAGCTACTCACTTTCAGCTAGACACACATTAATGAAGAACCACAGAGAGACACAGTCTGTGCCCAGTGTGAAGCAGATGTGGAGAATGGTCCGTTTCTTAATGCCAAAGATCAAGACATGAAATTTTCCCCAAATTTGCTCTAAATTAAAAGCTCTATCAAACTCTCTTTGGTGACCTTGGCAACTGTTCATGTGGCAAAACTACAGCTGGGTATGTCTGTAGATTTTGGACTGTGGACTGTGGATTTTGTCCCCCATCACTTCCATTGTAAGTGCATTATGAAGGGATCTTCTAATGGTCAGTATGAACAGGAGGAATGATTACAGCAAGAAAAACATGTCAGTGTTTTTTGGGCACCTGAATGTTGTTGACAGACTTGAAAAATTGTGAACCCGTCTTTTAATATCTCCATCCTCTCTGACATTTTCGGCCATGCTTGAGATTCTTTCATCCAACTACCAGTACTGTTGGATCAGATAATCGTTTACATAACTTTGGGAATTCAGAGATGAACTAAATTAACCTTGTTAATTCTTACAGGACAATTATTGGTGTCATAACTTCCACCTTGCATCAGTGTCAGAATCCCTTTGGATGAGCTTTGTTAAGGTCAGCATATCTGGGGCCAAAATTTAATTTAGTTAAACTTTTGCTGCACAACCAATTAATTTTATGCTCATCGCTTCGGTTTGCTGCTCTAGAGAGGGCAATGTGCAATGTCAAACCTTTGGTGTGAAGGCCCCGTAAGTTTAGTTATATATTGTCACTCATCAAGTCCCCTTGAACTGAAATGTACTAATAAGAGAAAGAGACAGAAAGACAGAGACTCATACCCTAACATACAGTACAAACGCCTGACACATTTTACCATGATGTTGAAACCTTCGGATGTTTCTATATTTTCTGAAAAATGTGGAGTTTGTTTTCTTCAACAGTGTCCATTTGTCCATTGTTTTCTACTCAGTTGCGCAGCTCTGAGTGAGCACAAAGCCTGCTTAGTTTGGGTCGAACTGTGCAAAACCAATTCCAGATGGCACAGACCCATGTGGGCACGACTGCCAACCTCCACCAGCCAACAGCCTACAACACACAAACACACACACACTTTCCTCACACAGAGAATGACGGTTATATGGCTCAGACTGAAAATGTGTGCAAACCTTCATGCTTGCTATGGAGAGAAATCCCATTAATCAATAAAACCACGCTGAGGTTATCTGGAGCTAATATCTCCTTTTCATATTTGCCACCTCAGACCACACTGGCTGTTGCATAAGCAGGTTGGAATGAAGGGGGGGGGGGGATGAAGAAGAAATGCAGAAAGATGAAAAACATACAGCTGTCACATGTTCGGTGCAGATACAGGCGTTCTGTGTTTTATCTGACAAAGAAGTGCTTCTCATCTCTCTTTGAATTCCACTCACGCATGCAAACATTTACTTGCAAAGCAGCATCACAGTAGACAGAAGGGTGAGCCTACACACACACTGACACACACATACACACACACACCATGATGCACATGCAGTTATGCAGGACAACAGTGGGTTTGAAGACTCCCTGCTGACCACAGGAATGTGTGCGCACGCACACACACACACACACACACACACACACAGACTGAGGCTGACAGGTCTATGGCATGTTACAGCTGTTTACAGTGATCACAGGCTGCAGCCTCTCAGGGGGATGAAGAGGAAAAGGGGGCAAAAGAGCAACTTTGAGAAGAAACAGGAACAAAAAAAGGAGGAAGACACCTGCTGTGACCCTGACACCCACTGAAACTCCACAGTATTCAGTGTTAATGTTTATTTTTTTAATGGTTTAAGGTAAAAGTTAAGTTCTTATTCATTAAAATAAATAAAGGCTAAGCCCTGACAGGCAATACTGTCGTATTATTTTATGTCGGTACGTAACATGATTGATTGACATGTATTTGACCAATAGGAAGCCTTATGTAGTATGGACCAATAGGAACCAGGCTGGGTGCATCAGGCTGGTTAACGTATTCCACCCGAGCTGCTTAGCTAATAAAAGAGTTGCATATTTAGTCAGCAGTTTGTCTCACATAAACACAATAAGTCTAGATATTATGAACTGGCTGCAAACTGCATCTGGTTTTATTATTGGATTAATAATAAAAGTACTTTCTGTTTTAGCATCTGTAAACTAAGCTCACATTTTGGTCGGGACACTCACAAAAAAAAAAACATATACAGCGATCTCAACAGACTATCCTGATAAAATAATAAAGCTAAAAAACAAAGTTAAGAGCCAATAATTTGTGGACATTTCTGTCAAAAGTAGTCTCAAAAGTAGACTACAACCCAGGTCAGCATTAAGCATATTTTAGGGGTCTGAAGCAAGTGTTGACAAATGAAATGTCATAAATTTATGAGCATTTTTGGCGTCACTGGCAAAGAATATGAAGCTTTGTCCTTAGTATCAGTTGTTGCCACATCAGACTGTGATCAGTTGTCTGGTTTTACCCTCCTACACCAGCAAAAATCAATCAAACTCAATCCCTGCTGTGTCTTCCCTCCTACTCCTATTCAGAACCTCTGAGTGCCTGAGCAGAGCATTTTTCCGTAACACACTAGTGGGCGGTCGTCTGTAAATTAGATACCTCTGTCATCTGTTGGTGTTTGGTCAGACAGCTTTATCGAATCAGTGGAGTGGCAGAGGAGAGGCGAGTTACGAGCCAGCTGAAGAGGGAGTGAAGAATAACAAGTGGAAAGGGAAAAACAGGGTGAAGGGTAACAATGAATGAGGCCGTGTTGAAAGAAAAGGTTATGGGAACGAATGGTGTCATCACAGATGTGTTTATTGGTGTCTGAAGTATTTGGACTTGATAGTTTTATGAACTGCAGTCTGCGGGCTACTGTAATGTTTTGACTCGCAGGGAAATTTTGACTCACGATGGACCAGCAATTATAAGAATATCTGTCCTTTATCACCTATTCTCTAATGCCAAAGTAGAGAGACTGCTCCAATTTTCTCGAGGACATGATAAGAATCAATATTTTTCATGTATGAGAGAAGTCTCAGCTGCAAAAATGTCCCAGTTATTTGATCATGTTTTGCAGCTGGATTGAAATTCCTGAGTCTCTACCCATCTGGAGAAGTGATCATGGTGCACAAATTGTTCTCCTGTTGTGTTCCTACATGATAAATGTTAGAACGTTTGGTTTTGTTTTCATGGCAGCTTTCTGATTTGAATTAGAAATCATCAAAGTCTGTTTCGGAGCAGCTTGTCGAATAAACCATGGTTTTGTTTTTTTCTACCCACCTAGTTTAAAACAAATTTTGGTTGAAAAGTGAACATTTCGGGCTGTCTAGGTTACATATAAAAGCTGTTTCAACAGGATTTCACTATCTATGGTATATTTCAACATGTCGTTAGGACTTGTTACAGTTATATGTAACCTCAACATCTTACAAGCTATCACTTTTCAAATTAACCTGGCTTTAACCAAGGCGAAACCTAAACCAAATTAATGTTTTACTGAGAGAGGTGTTGACTCTGTTTGTCCACAGCAGGATCATATTGGCTCCCAACTCTACTAGACTGAACTTGAACTGTGTTTTTGCTGTTTGTCAGGTCTTTCACAGAGGAAGAATACCACTTCTAAATGTGATCTTCCTAAATACATAAAGGTGTTTGAAAGTTAATAATGAATCACAATAAAGAAACATCTGTGTTCTGCACAGGTTTATTGCAACCCTTAAATCTGTAAGCCTGTGATCTCAATACTATCCTTTCAATCTTAGACTGAAAACTCAAATCTTTCCATCCACTGTGCAACGAGATGATTAATTAGAAGAGTGCCAGTCAAACCTCACACTGTGAAAAATAGCGTAGCGTACGTCTGGAATACCGAAGTCAAGTACAAATCTCTTCATACTCAGAGATGAGGTCCAAGAAGCTCCTCACTTCAGACCAACTGTGTTAAAAATGCAGCCTCCTGCAAAAGGCTGCAAGGTACTAGAGTAGTCCAACTAAAAAGTGGAACCTGGATCAACTTTTGCAACAGAAAAGTCCAATCTATATCAGTCTGACAATGCACTCCACTGGCCAATCAAATACGTGCACGCACACATTCCAAGGGGCAAGCATCATATTTACCCCACAAACATCAAGGTCGGTGTTGTGATAACTTTCAGAGCTGTAAATTGTGTGTCACCAGCAGTGTCTGGCATCTGATCGACCTTCAAAATAGACTTCCAAACTCATACTAGATCTTCTCATGTGTACATGTAGGGAAATGCCCACCCCAACGCAGCTCATTGTGTTTTCTGTTTTCAGTCTGGATGGACTTATACTGCCTGTTTTCTCAACCGCCAACATTTTGTTACTTCACTGCTGCTTGTACTGATGCACTATGGACTGCTCATTATATAAATTTCATACTTCCTATCATTTAGCATGTCTTGTCATGCTGTTGTGTACTGCACAGTAGATAGACACCATTATGTCATCAGAGATAATAGACCTCTTGAATGTCTTGTGAGCCCAATGAGACAATTGATGTTCTGCTAAGTGTCACGCAGGCTGGGCTTGATTAATTCTCTGAGGAACAAAATCCATGTTTCCCCTTGTTCATTTTGGTCTGTGCACCCTGAACTGGCCCTCTGTCCACTGTGTTGTCAACATTTTCCATCCTTAAAGATTTCTGATTTTCTGCCTCCTTGCTCTTAATTTCCTGCAGCCCTGCAAAAGTCAGACCTTTCTCACAAAGCAGACGTCTGCACAGCGTCTCCGACTCGTTACCAACTTTGTCTCATAGAAAATGATCGACTTTCTCCAAACTTGCATGTGGCAGCTAATATTTTCAACCTGCTCACAAGCCTTTGCACAAATTCCTTTTGTGTTTGCTCTCTGTAAAAACCACACATCTCCAGTGGGGAATATTTTTATGTTGCATGAAGCACAATTTCAGCTTGGTCAATCTTTCCTGTTTCATCAAATGTGGAAAACTCATGCAGTATTTTCATGGATTTCACGGATGAAACTGCTGCAAAAGTTTGAAACTAGTTAACTTGTGGTTCCTCAGAAGATGTTGATCCATCGTGTATGACATCTTCAGGAAATGTGGTAAACCTCCACAGCAATAAGCACCCCCAACAAAAACGACAATTCTTCAAAGACTTTTTTGGTTCAGTTCAGGTCATTAGTGCAGAAAAAGGGGGGAAACGGCCTCCCCTCGGTTAACCACCAATACATCAGCCTTCCATGACTCCATGATGGAGGCTAAAATAGCCTTGAACGGGATGAGATCATGAACTCAGCAGTGGAACAAACCACCTCACCATCTCACCATGTGTGAGATGTCAGAGGCGCTACAGAGACTGCTGTCCAAAACATTAGATCAACAACAGCAAAAAAATGTCTTTTAAAACAGATAAAAGGTGAGATTTTGAAGGGGGCTGTGTTTGGAAAAGGGAAAAGGCATCTGACACTGAAAAATTCCAGAAGCTGTTTGCAAATACCAGAGGCCAAGAGGAGAGAGGGGAGTGTTGCTGTGCATGTATGCCCTCCTTAAAATTCCCAGAAGGGACAGAGAGAGAGATAACGCTGTATAAACTAGCAGAAAACAGATCCTGGTGAAAGAAGGAAAAAATTCTAAACAATGTAAGGAGAAAAGGAAAAGTGTTAAAAGTTCATAGATTACTCAGAAACCTGAGAAGATGGAGATGGAAACAGAGCTTTGGTGGTTTGCAGCCTGAGAAGAAAATCATTCAAACTTTCTGACACAAGTGGGCATACATACCGAGAGATGCAGTCATGATGTGACACTCTCAGAAGTATCCCGAAATTCGCCGGTTTCCTGTTTACCCCAAACTCTGAGGATCTCTTCTTCACCTTCCTGTTTCAAAATCTCTTTCTCTCTCTCTCTGGGTTTGTACGCTCTGCCTCCCAGCGTGAATGAAACTCTCCCTCTTACAAGAATCTCCTCCTCTCTCGTTCACTTCAGCAATCTGATTCGACTGACTTGCTGGAGCTTTTTTTTCTCTCTCTCTCTCAGGAGCTGGATCGCTGTTTCGCCGCCATGCCCAATTCCTTTCACCCCCCAGATGGAAAAATAAGCTCCCTGTTTGTTTCTGGCTTGTTGTGACACCGCTGGACTTCTGGGTTTGTGTGTAGGGAGGGACAGAAGGGAAGGAGAAAAGAGAGAATTTCTTCCCCCCTCCCCTCCATCCTTGCCTACATACCCTCCCTCACTCCCTCCCTCCTCTTCCTCTCACTGACCACTGAGCATTGTTCCTGCTGGGCCACTGCGAGCACTTTCCCCCAATCAGAAGGGATTCCAGGGGGGTCAGAGGTTACATGTGGCCTTTTATGGGCTAGAGAGAGAAGAGGTGGTGGTGGTGGGTTGATCTGGGGGTTTCTATGGCCTCTCTGTCAGGGCATGTGTGTCCACTCCCACCATCTGCTTGCCACAAACACAGAGACAAAGGCATGCAGACACACACTGACCACATCTCCTGCCATGTGTCTAATCTTAGCACATCATAAATTACACCATAAAGCTCTTGATTGAATTGTGTTGAGTTTAGTTTTGTTTCAATGGAGGCATGTGCTGCGTGCCTTATTTTTAACCTCCGTGTCACAGGAAATGAGCTGGAATGGACATCAGCTCTGTCCATCTGGGCTGCTCGTTTATCAGTTTTAAACGGCCAGTTTGACATCCTGAAACTGCAGGCCAGCTTTCAGCTTTCAGATATGACAGATGTAAACAAAAACAGAAAACTTCGAGTTAGTTTTTAGTCCCTGTATTAAAGGAATAGTTTGACATTTTGGGAAACTTGGGAACGTGACTTTCATGCCACCACTCTCAAATTTGTCTGTTCAACATAACGCTGGAGCCAGAAGATGGTTAGCTTAGTTTAGCATAAAGACTGGAAACGGGGAGAACCCGTAGCCCGGCTCTGTCAAAGGTAACAAAATCTTCTAATTAGCATGTCTAAAGCTCACCATCTAGCACATCTCATTTGTTCAATCAAAAATAAATAACAGGTGGCAGACAGAGCCAGGCTAACTATTTCCCCTTGTTTCCAGTCTTTATGCTAAGCTAAGCTAACTTCAGCTTCATATTTAGTGGACAATTATGTAGGTGGTATCAATCTTCTTGTCTAATTACTAATTTTCTCTTTTAAAAGAGCTGTCAAAAGACTTCAGTGTGGATCACAGGTTGTGACTTGAAGTATTGTTTAAAGTTTAGAGTTTAAAGGCCTAATCTTTCATTTTTCAACCATAAAAATTTGTCTTGAATTCAAATATCTACAGTAGTTTAAGTGTCATAATAAAAATCTTCATTTTGTGTCCATCAGCTGATAGATGATATAGACAAAAACTTTTAACAGTATCCTTAAATGTTAATAACTTAGATCTTTTTTAAAAATATGAGCTAAATTTGGTTGTCTCAATGAAAAATCATCATTTTTTTGTTTATCGATTGATCAGAATTGAACATACAGGCCTGTTTTTCAACATCAATGAAAAAAAGCCTTACTGATAAACACCTTTAATAGAGCTGCTGCCTTTCTAAAATACATTGACAGTTATTTTGTTTCAATTTGGATTTCAGATTGTGATTTTCAGCATTGTGCACATCAAGCCTGCTCTGTTTGTGGTGTTCATTTATGAGTTTAAAGATATAATATGCAGGATTTGGTGTTTGTAAACACACAGCATTCATAGTTTGGCCCTCCTCCCCGGAGAGAGAGAGAGAGAGAGAGAGAGAGAGAGAGAGAGAGAGAGAGAGCAGTGGTGGTCAAGTGAGCGAGAGAGTGAATGAAGAGAGCGAGAGAGTGAATGAAGAGAGCGAGCGGCGCTGGCGAGAAGAGCCATGAATCAGATAAATAAAATGTTTTTTTTCTGATTGTTTCACGGTTAGTTCTAAAGCACAAATAAAAACGCTTTTTTCACAATACAATTAATATCTGATCTCTTATCCTCTATTCTACATCCAGACTTACTCACACCTGCTGACCAATTACCTGCTTTCCATTCCACACTTTGATAAAATCTAAGGATGATCAAACATCTTTTTTCTTTTTTTTTTTGAAGTGTATATTAGTTCTTTGTGCAACATCCCTATTGTATTCTCATGCCTCACATTCATTTATTTATTGATTGATTGATATTGATTTTATTTTAAATGTATTCTAGAGATAAATGACTTTAAACATTATGAAAGTGTTTGTCTTAATAATGACAAAATCATCATTTTGTGTTTATGTGATCATATTTGAAAATACAGGCCATTTTTTCCAGCATTACTAATGTAATCAAACCTTTGACTAAGTTTAGAAAACAATAATAACTTTGGTGGTTGTTAAAGTGTATTAAAGATGTGTCAATCAAGTCTACAGCAGCAGCAGCTTTCTGTCTTTTTGTTTACATTTAGATCACAGATGGTGCTTTAAAGTGTTAACCACAGAATTGTAGGTAATTAGACTCTAAAACATCTCCAGGATAAAAAGCAGCACTTGAAATTTTTGAGATCCTTCATGTCTCGCTCATTCATTACTTACAATCAGTCCAATCATTTGAAGGAGATGAAGAGGAGTTTTCCCTGAGTCTGCTGCCCTCTCAGCCACTCCCTGCGGGACTTTCTCCTGACCTTTGACCTCTGAGGTTCAGACAGTCAAGTGTTTGTCTGAGCAGACCATCTGCCTCTGCTAAACCTCAGCTCATAACATCTACATTCCTTTGGCTGAAACTTGCTTCCGCTGGCTGAGAGCTTCTGTATATATATCACTGTTTATTTTGATATGGTCTCAAGTACACAAAGGAAATGTTATTACATAACAACAGAGCTTTAGAGGAAAAGAAACTTCAGAGACAGCAGCAGAGTTCATCTTTGGCAAAACACTAATGATGATTTTTTTTTGCCATTTAGTAAAAATCTTGCATCTATAATTTTGTTGATTTCCTTGCAGAGCAGTTTCTTGATCACTCTGGCCTGATGGAAAACAAGCTATAAACAAGCTGGTTTCTCATATCTTACAGTTTTCACTCGGCAGCCTGAAAACATTTAGTGCATGTGACTTCTGTGTTTCTGTAAATGAGCCCTGTAGGAACTAATTTGGTGATTTTAAAGGCGAAAAAACAATCCTTTAAATCTAGATTAAAACTGGGATAAATGTGGCTGCAAAGTGCATTTAAGACCCACATTGAAACATATTGAAAGGTAAAATCAACTAAGATATCAGGTTATTTTCCATATTGTTATTTTGAAGTCGATAAACTAACTAATCTCAGCATTTAAAAAAGGTAAGCTTTTCTACCCAATTAAACCCAGTTTTAATCTAGACCTTAAATCATCAAATCAGTGCTTACTAGTATACTTTACTTCTGCAAATATCTGCTGAGCCTGATAGCAACACATTGCTCTCAGAAACACCAGCACGTACAACATACCAGGACCCTGCCAGTGTGATTAGCCTGGTGATAACACAGTGGGAACTCTGCTGGGGGGTTCAGCATGGCTGACTGAGTGCATCATTGTTGTTTTGGAGCTGTTTGATGCTGCCCTCAATAATCACTCCCCACATTAAAGTAGCCTCTGGTCAAATTGTGATTACAGTAATTACTGCAAACATAAAATAAAAATAATTTAAATGGGGAATCTAACTGTTCTGTCTCGACGTGGCAAATTGTTTCCCAGACTTTCGTCTGTCTTTAACGTGGGAAACAGGAAACTCTTGTCTACCCCCAAAAATGGGAGTGAGCAAAAAATATTCTTTGCCCTTTGTTAATTCTTCTGTCCATGCAGCGGAGAGAAGAATCAGGTGTTTTTCTGTACACAAATAATAATTACTCTTTCATCACCACCTTGTCCATCCTGCCGCCTCTCTGTTCGGACAAACATGTTTACAATAAACAGACAGACCTGCCCTTTTAAAAGATGAACTTATCTGTGTGCAATACACAGCAAAATACCATCATCAACATCACTTTGGTTTTGTTATCAATAAACAGATGAGAATGTGCTGAGGTCACAATATTTTCTGCTTATTTGCAGCAGATGAAAAACTGTAAGATCACTGAGAATCAGACAGACAAGAGCAGAAACAGAGCTCACATTTACAGCTTTAACCTAACTTAATAAAGATATTTAATGAAAAACAGGCTTATCAACAGTTCCAGTTTCGCACTAAAGGCCTGCCTCTGCCTTCATATTCAGAGGCATTTATTAGTATGTGCAGGAAATGATGAGTATCAGCAGCAACTTCATTACCACAGCAAATGAATGGAAAAGAACATTAATCTGTATTTAGCATTATTTTGGATCATCTGGCTAAAATCTGATCCACTTAGTAACATCAGTATTGGCGTTAATACTTGCATCTCTAATTGCAACAGACTGTTCATGTAGATGGACAATTTAAGTATTAAAGTATTGCAGTTGTTTAAAGAGCCCCTCCAGACATGTTTTTAAAGGTGACATATCATGATTTTTGTGATTTTCTGTCATTTATATTCTATTATGGTGTCGGATGTTTATTTTAAAGTTCCACAACTTGAGGTGAAAGTATGTAAAAATGCCGCCTTCAAGTCAAAAGCCAGGGCTTCAACTCTGAACACTCCATTTGCAAGGTTACCTCTATTTCCTCCTCCAACTGGTGCCAGATTGTTTGCGCATTAACACAAACATCCATTCTGTAGTCTTGTTGCTAAGGTTGTTGCTAAGGTTGTTCTATGGGTTGTTTGCATTGTCCACTCGCATATTTCAGATCGGATTCAGGCTCGAACATGTACGGATGTATTTGAGTTTATATTTCGAGTAAAGAACGGGAAAAAGAAGCAAAATCCTACTACTACTGTTTGTTTATGTAGCCTTCAGAGCCGGAGGAAGCTTCCCGGAGCTAACCAATCAGAATCAGGCCCATCAGGAGGGGGCCCTTAAAGAGACAGGAACTAAAACGGCCTGTTTCGGAAAGACAAAAAGGGCTAGTATAAGATAAATAATATGTTTTTAACTATAAATAATGCAAAATTATTCTAGCAGAGCCCCAGAATAAAAATATGGACCCTGGAAATGTGCATGTCCTCTTTAAAATATATAAAAGTACCCCTTAAAATGACAACTCGTCCTGCTTCCTCATTTAAAAATACAGAATCTATGAATATGCAAATATGTCTCCTACTTCACTGAAAGTCTCAGTGTGCGTGCAGTGGATGTTTTAAAATCAGAAAAACCTTCTTTCTCATCAGATGAATGTAAATACAGACTTCTAGTCTCAAATTCTGCACTTTGAAGGTCAAACATCCAAGTGAAATAATAATAAGCAAAACACATTTTTGAGGGGAGGGGGTCTTTAAGAAGTTTCTATAGACATGAGACAAGCTGCCCAATGCTGCCGGTCTCCCCGAAGGAACAAACGTATGACTTTCAGTACTTTTATCAGTTCAGGTATTCTTCCATCAGCTAATTGTTTATCACCCCTCATAAAAATGAATCTATCATACTATATGTATATTTCTCCTCAGGGAAAAAGCACAAAGCGTTTTTAACTACCACAGGAACATGACAACCACTCTGACCACTGAAAAACACTTCTGTTTTTTTTTCTTTTTCTTCTTTTGACACCACAGTAAATTCCTTCTGCAGCTGTGTGGTACATATCTGTTTAGGCACCGGTCCCTCCGGATGTCCCGGCAACAAAAGACCCTCCCCTCTCCTCCTGTCCCCTCCCAGAACAGGACGTGAGTGGACATCCTGCAAGCAGTGGTCTCTTCCTCTGTTACCGTCAACTATTATTAGCGGACACCCAGCATCAGCTGTCCTCTGTGGGCCTAATAGGATACTCCAACTGCTTTTTACCTCAATATGATGTCAGAAACCTAAAAATAATGAACACTAAAACACCAGAAACAAGCACTCTGTCTGTCTCTAACCAGACATGACTTACCAAAAACAGAGCCATGCCCATATTTCCAGCCAATGGCAACAATGAGCAGGCCAGGTGTGTGTATGTGTGTGTGTATGTGTGTGTGTGTGAGTGTTTTGATATATTGTGCCAGGAGGACATTCCAGCCGGCTCCTGAACCCTGTCCAGCAACCATCAGGAGCTCGAGTGTTTGGGTTCTAACTTTCTTGCCAGTCAGGCTGAAAAACCCATAGACACACTTATATATAAATGGTCACACACACTCCTGGGAAAGTGTACCTTGAGTCCAGCTGTGTGGCTCCCACTGCCCGCCAGGCCTGAGCTGGGAAAACTCGGAGAAGTTTTTCACTGGGAAGAGAAGGAAGGCACTGATAAGATTACAAAACGCAGACACACCCACAGTGAGAAGTGTCCATTTTGGCGTTATCTCTTACCATAGGGCGTTGGAGGACACACTGGGAAGGCCGGAGTGGACGGGACGATGTCAGAGCTATCCGTTTGTCCCCGATAATCCATGCTGTTGGTTTTGCAGAGATGCCCATACTTTTAAAAAAGAACAACAGGGAGAAATAAGTAAGAAAAGAACAAATTTTTTTTTCCAAAGTCTTATGAGGTGACAGCCCACACACACACACACACACATGAACACACACACACGCCAGCAGATATCAGTCTTGTGATCTGTGTGTGGCTATAGCCTGTGTTTTGGTGTAAACAGTCGGGCCATTCATGCCACGCAGCCATAAGAACGAGCACAAGAGCAGAAAGCTCAACTAAAAAGCAAAAGAAAAAAGAGACAGAGACAGACAGAAGGAGGAAGGTGGAAAAGAAACATTTAAAAAATTGCAGATAAGAGTTACATAATCACAATCTCAGCAGAGAATCTTCTCTGTAAAATGTCTTCACCAAAGAGACATTTCCCTCTAAACTTCTCACATGGTTTCATTTCATTAAATTTTCAAATGATCCAATATTTCACCAAAAATCAAAGATTAGAGAAAAAACTGAAAACAGATTTGTGTATCAGAACTTTGCTTTTTCTTCTTTCCTCTCCCATTAATCATCTCACGACTCCTCATTATTTTGCATTGTGGTATTGCTACATTTTCTTAAAGGGTCTATATTTATATTCTGGGGATCTACTGGCATATATTTGCATGATTTACAGTTAAAAACTCTTTATTGATCTTATACTGGCCCTTTATGCAGCCCCTCAGTTCAGCCTCTGTCTGAAACAGGCTGTTTTAGCTCCTGTCTCTTTAAGCCCGCTCTGTTCTGATTGGTTAGCTCGTGGAAGCTGCCCCTTTAGCAGACATCCGGCGGTTCTCAAGGCTACGTAAACAAACAGTAGTAGTACGATTTCACCTCTTTTGCTCAAAATGGAAACTTCTCAAATACATCCTGTCATGTTCAAGTGGAACGCACGCTACATTCAACTCAAGTTTTGGAACTTTGACCATGTTTAATATACCACAGACATTATAACAGTATATAAATGACAGAAAATCACAAAAAGCATAATATGTCCCTTTAAGTAAAGGATCTGAAATTTTCAAGTCTGTCTTAAAACAACAGTCAGGAGCCCAAATGAACATTGAAATATGTTTTTCTTGCTGTAATCATTCCTCCTGTTCATACTGACCATTAGAAGATCCCTTCATAATGCACTTACAATGGAAGTGATGGTGGCCAAAATCCACAATCCTCTTAAGTTTATCTTAAACTAGTATGAAGCTTCAGCGTCCAAATGAGGCAAATCAAGTAGATATCTTTCAACGTTACAGTCTTTTTAGTGCCAAAGTCCCTCTTTTTGTTACTATACTTCCACCACAGCTCAACAGGGAAACACTGTCCGAGGAAACACAAAGAGGGAATTTGATGCTAAAAAGACTGTAAATGTGGCAGATATCCACTTGATATGACTAACTCAGACTGCTGAAGCCTCATATAAGCTTCACATCTACTTTTAAATGCATTTTTGCACTAAATGACTGTGTGGACACACTGTGGATTTTGGCCCCCATCACTTACATTGAAAGCACATTTGAAGGGAATCCAGTATGAACAGGAGGAATGATTACAGCGAGGAAAACCTCTTTCACTGTTCATATGGGCACTAATATGTTTCAATGTAACAGCATTTTTATTTCCTACTGAGAGCTACTAGCAGTCAGAGTTACTGCCAGGTGAGGTGAACAGAGAAACTGATTACCTGAGAAGACGAGGAGGAGGGACTGTGGAGAGGGGAGCCTCTGAAGCTCTGAGGTCCATCCGCTCTCCATCCTGGACTGTGGAGACCAGCATAGTCTGTCACATCGCTGACCTGTTTCTGCTGCTTCCAACCTGATGAGGAGAAGAGAGATAAAGAGTGGAGTGAGGGCAGGGAAGCAGACAAGGAGAGCCAGACAGATTACAATCTGAAATGTAATCAACCAAAGAATCAAACTCAGTCATGTGTTCTATGTAAAATTAAATATCCACAAACAGACATGTCTATTCTTCTAAATATTCATAACATTAAATGTTATGATACCTTGTTATGACCAGATGCCAACTTGACAATAAAAGGTGATGACACTGGTTCGTGCTTCGTGTTTGTTTCTGACAAAAGCATCTATCAGTGTGTTTATCAGCAGAGCATAGCTCCTATCATCAAGGCAGAGCGTGTGTGACTAAGCAAGACTTCACTGTGACCAGATGGTGGAACATCATGGCGTCTTGTCGGAAAAACATCTGTTGGAACAATCAGACGTTCCCTTTTCAGATGTGAGTAGATGATCGCCCCCGGGCTGGATCTCATCCAGAAATATTCACTTCTCTATTCATGTTATATAGATTTACTGAGTTAATGTGACTCTTGTCTACCACCAGCATAACGGATATAATGCAGCTTTTCTTTGAATAAATAATGAGCAATTATGAAATCACTTTTTTTCTGCTATTGTCTGCTATTTAATGACAACCATACATTCAGGCTATATCTAATTTGACATCAACAAATAGATAAGCAAAGCATATAACCAGACTAAACATCAACTAGCTTATCTTAAATAAAAACTTTTGGCATAGTCTCAAAAGTCCAGTGTCACTAATCTTTCAGCGTAAGTGATGGTACAAAATATTCACTTTTTTCAACTCCACTTTAAAAATGTGGGTATTTGCCATGAAAAAAGTCATTTCTATCACGCCACAAACTGGGATTACTTTTGGCACAGTCACCACATATATTTATGACAGCAAGCTTTGAAGTTTGGTTAAGAAATAACACAAAATGCATAAAAAAATGTATAAAAAAGTTAAAAATCTGTGACAGGTTTTCCCAAAGTGCATCAGCAATGTTACACAACACTTTCAAAACATGTAAAAACAGAAATCAACTTACAACCACGTGGAGAGTTTGGAGTTGTAATTAAATGCTTTATAGACTATACTGCTGCATAGCATTAGCTTCAGGTATAAACGACTCATTGTTTTCATTTCAAATGACTGTTTGGTTGCAAATGGGTTTAAATGCATTTTTGAACATGTTCGAGGTGCGTTTGAGCTAAAATGATGTCAAGTGGAAGACTCTTCAGGGATCGCTACGACAAACGGAAACAGCTAAAGTTGGCAGTTTATTGTAGTTTTCTTACTTGTACTTTGTATGAACTGTAAGAAAGTTGTTGGGGAAGAAGCTTTGACAGTTAACATTTGGAAAACTCTCTACAGCAAACACCTGCTATGTTTTTTTAAATCTTCCACTTCTATCAGCCAGCAGTAAATATGCTCGTTAGATTAGCTCGCTAGCTGCAGTTCATCAAGAGTCTCTCATGTTGCTTTTGGAATGAGACATGTTAGGTGATAATGACAAAATCAGAGTCATATTTTTTACAAAATCCTTTGATATCGATAGTTTGGCAGTGTTTGGGGGCTGACTTTGGACTGATGTTTATACACAGTCAACTCATCTCACCATCCCAGTTTCCCAAAGCCCAAGATGAAGTATTCAAACACCTTGTTTTGTCTGACCAACAGTCCAAAACCCAAAAATATTCAGTTTACGATGATATAAAAGCGGCAACACATTGGATAAACTTGTTTTTCTTCAGAAATGACTTAAAACGATAAAATATTTGCCAATTAATTTTTTCTGTTGATCATCTAATTGACAAACTAAACTAAAATAAATAATGGAGATATTATAGTAGAGACATTTTTTGGTTCAGATAGTCTTAATTTACTGCATTGCAGCCTTTGAAGACCATGGAAACACACACAAAACCACACCGTAACACAGACACCAAAGGCTGACTTGTGTTTCATTCATTTAGACATTTACCATTTATTTACCTTTTATGTGCATTTCAACTATAAACAGCGATAAGGAACATTGTGAGCTCAACTTTCAGTGTGAACATCCATCATGTCGAAATCACATTAAAGGCAAAGTCAGTCCAACTGAAACGAATCCAGTTACTCTGCCACACTGCAGGCATGCTGAGGGTGCTTCCACCGAGGTTTTTACAGTGTCGAGTATCGCTTGTTACTCACTGTATTTGCGAGAGGGCTCTTCTCTTTTGAAGAACGCGACTCCGAGATGATGAGAGGGAGAAGGGAGGCATGATGCAAACACACTGGAGAGCAAAGTGTTGTGTCAGACTTCAAAAGCATTCCTGGTCGCTTACAAATTCCTGCCTCAAAACATCGCCTTGAAAACATACTCTACTAGACTCATAAACACTTCTGCACACACACACATTGTCACAGTACCTGAGCAGTGAAATATTAGAGTTACTGCTTCAAATATGCCTTTGGGAAATATCAGCCTCCTACTCCCCAACACACTTGCTGACCTACATACACACAAACACATTTGCTCCGTTTCCTGAGCTCAAATTCCATGATTGGAGGAGAACTTGAAGACCTTTCATTGACCTGATGCTGTAGAAAAATGCAGGGTCAGAGGTTAAATGTCAGCAGTAATGTAACCCTGCGTGGCACACGGCCACAGGTCACCGATAACCACAGCTGTCTCGGAGTGGCAGAGACACTGACAGACATGATTCAGGAGCTGTCTTGGCCGTTCTCATCAGCGCTCGGCCGTGGGGAGCTCCCATATGAACCATCAGGCCATTCTGAGGTTAGCTTTGATGGAACAGCTGCTCTGTACGCAAAGAGCTGGGAAGTGATGACATCACACGCACACCTATGACCCGCAGTCTTCAAACAGAAAATGAATCAGGGACGGAGGTCACGGCAGAAATGTGCCTCTTCCTTTAGGCTCTGTCCCAGTGGATACGAGCGAGAATAAATCTGTCATATGTGCCAGCAAGGTGAGAAGAAAGAAGTGTCAAAGAGGCAGCGCTGAGACACATGGGTCAAGAAAATGTTCAGGTACAAGTTGTACTTGTCCTCAAGTCATATTAGATTTACAGTGTTTCAAAGAACATCAAAGGACGTACAGTAAAGAACAACGATCGTGTAAGTTCATAAGTAAGTACTGATCACAATCTGTGTCTGACTGTACGATATCAATTTGAGGCAGGTCAGATTGTAGATGAATGTGTGGTGAATCGTAGCGCTACGATGTAAAAAAGTATATGAAAGTCGGCGCACGCCATAAGCTCACGTCATCCGTCTGCGAGACTGTCCCCCCCAAGAAAAACGTAAGGGTCGTAACGCCAGTGGCCCAAAACCACCGATATTTACGTTCAAGTGACAGATGCCATCTAGCGGCCGTAGTAATTATGACTGGAGAAAAGGAGGAAATCAGATGACGTCAATATATAGCGACAAAACAACAAAACACTTTGTCACAGGAGGCCGCTGTACGTTTTCCCGTTTCCAACCACAAGTCGAGTCTGTTCTTTAAAAAGCAGAGCTACAATCATCTCTAACCAGCCTTAACCACAGCGTTGTCACATCATAAAACATCATTATTTTTTAAGTGATTTGTAAGACACAGATAAATGATGTCATCCTTCTGATTACTGCCAATAGGGTGGTCAAACAACGCATTTGGTTGCTTAATTTGGAGGACTTGTTCCCGTCTGCACCACGCTTACGTTTTGCATCAAAGTCACGCAAACGTCTTTTTCTTTTCACCTCCATTGTTTTGGTTTGTGTGTGCCGTGGATGTATTAAGGATGTATGTATTAAGATGTGTGTTTGTCCCATAAACTTTAATAAAAAAATTGCACTTATGAAATGTCACACCTGCCAGTGTATTCGGTGTCATTTCATATCATATTTAATGATGCCTTCAATGTTCATAAATGTATAAAAATGTGTTTGGGTGTATTAGATGTATTATTTGACATCTCATCCTGTGACCTACGGATTTGGCTAACTTACACAGCAAAGCATTCAGTTCAACTTTAACTGTTGAAAACTCCATTTCTTTATCAGTATTTTAACTATTCTGCTATTCTTTAAGTTAAATTCTGCTTTGAGCTTTGTCCAGCTATAGGCTGATGAATTGTTAATATCCCCTTTCACAGCGTTCCACAAGTGTCTTACATCCTTGACCAAAGCTTTGCTGATAAGGAAGAACTCATTTAATCTCATCTTCAACTGCAAATCTGTACGTTCTGTAATTATGTCAGTGGATAATGTTTTAGATCACATTACTTCATCTTGAGATTCACTGTGGTGAGAGGTCTAGTGGGTCTGTCACTGCACATATTTTAATTATGTAACCTTTTCTGTCAGCTCTGTATATTTCCACTTCCAAATAAGACAGATTGGAGAGTAAACACATCATTGTGTAGAGATTTTTTTTACATTGCTTACATTGCAAGAATATCCACTACCTGTTTAATCAAACGCTTCCACCCTTTCAGCAAACACCACACACACTTACAAACACACATTCTGTAACAAACACAGATGCATGTCTCTCTCTCTCTCTCTCTCTCTCTCTCTCTCTCTCTGGTGGAGATTTCCACAATCAGCCAGTGCTTCAGTCTTTCAGTCTGGGTTATAAATGGTCCTCTGTGTGTGCAGGCTGAACTCAGCTCTACAATATAACAAGTCCAGCCTGGAAGCTTCATCTGCCTGCAAACTTGTTAGCACAGGTGTATTTTTCTTAGTGTGGCTTGTCAGCCAGTCGAAATGTCACAGTGGACTGTTGTGTGTCTCTGTGCAAGTAGAGATGTGTAAAGGAACTGTGCACTTTTATAATTTAAGTTAAAGGGTCAGTTCATCTAAAATACATACATATTTTGTCATAATTATATTTAGCAATGCAGAAAATTTTGGCCTGAAGTGCTGAAGTTTTGTAAAATCTGCCTCTTAAACATCTGCTGACACCCCATTTCAATTTAGGTGAATGGTATTTTGTTTGTGGCGTTCTAAAAGTCTACGCTCACAGTTTTGTGAGTCTGTACAGCGCTGCTTTGAGCTAAATGCTAACATCAGCTCACAAAGACAATGTAATTATACTGATGTTTAGCAGGTAATGTTGACAATGTTCTCCATCTTAATTCAGTGTGTTAGCATGCTAAGATTTGGTACTTCGCACTAAACACAAAGTACAACTGAGGCAGATGGGAATATCATTAGTTTTGCAGGTATTTGATGATAAGCCAAACCTCATAAACCTCATGGTGGCGCTAGAGAAAAAGTCAGGGGACCACCAAAGCCATAGGATTCATCATCTCAGAACCATGAATATCTGTGCCAAATTTTGTGCCAGTACATCACATAGAAGTGGAGATTTTTCACTGAATAAATATAAAAAATCATGGCAATCCATCCTGTACTGTTGAGATATTTTAGTCTGAATCACAGTGGTTGACCAACCGACCAACCAACCGACATTATCATCCCTAGAACCACATTTTCTAAAAACTCAACAGCAATGTGTCATTTTTTGTAATTTGGGTGAACTGATCCTTTAAACTGTTGGTCCTTTCCACTGTAAAAAGACAGGCTGTTCTTCAGTGTCAGACAATTTTAAACCAATATATTTATTTTGATAGGTCTTACCGGTCGGATTTCCTTTGTGGCTCAGGCCGTTGGTGTGGAGGGAGGCGGATCGTGACAGGGGGGCACAGCGGGTCGGAACAGGAACAAATGTGGGATCCAAATCCAGAATCAGCTGGTTCAGCTGCTCTATGGACTCATCAATGTCAGTGGCTAATGACGCCAACTCCTCCTCCTCTTGGCAGGACGAAGTGTGTGTAGTGTGTGCCGTGTTTTGTGCGATACTGTGTGTGCAGTCCTCATCCACCAGACCTCTCTGCACTGCTTCCCTGCTGCTGAGCCCTCTTGGTGGCGTGTCAGGAACTACCAGAGGTGGAGGCTTCTCTTTTCTCACCCTGTTCGACCTCTCTTGCCCATTTACTTTAATGTAGTTTTCAGTGAGGACACCAACCATCTGCTGCTGAACCCAGGAGTCAGTGGAGTACTCAGTTTGGGCTGATCTCTGCACTTCAGGCAGGTTCTCAGATGAGAGGGAGCAAATACTGCTTGAGCTTGGCATGTCTAAAGCAGAAGCTGCCACATCATCCTCATCATCCAAGATATCAGTCTCCCTCTCGCTGGATGAAGCCTCTCCATTAATAGTGTGTCCCAAGCCAGACTCATCTCCAGTCATCTCCCCCTCCCCTCTGCTGGATGCAGCAAGCTCAGTCATGACCTCCAGAAGAGGCTGAGCAAGCTCACAGTCGACCCCAGAGAGCAGCTTCCCTGCCTGGGTGCACTTGTCCTGTGCGGCCCCTCTCTTCTGCCTGGCTCCGGTCGGCCCGTGGGAGGCAACAGACAGGCCTGAATCACTGCTGGCAGATGGAGCTCGGTCACTGCAGCTGGGGCTGCTGGTGGTCAGGGAGAACGAAGGTCCTTCCTCGCTAGTCTTCCTCACTTTGGCATACAAACCATTTCCAGAGTCCAGGATATGAAGGGGAGCTATGAAGACAAAACACTGTTAAGTATAAGGTTTACATGTTCACAGAAGGGTGAAGACATGAAAATGGATCTACAGAATTAAAACTATATGGATGCTATTTCATATATATTTTTCATATAAGTCAGCACTGTCCTTTACCACCTTATCTTTTATTGGTACATCAAAAAAGGAAATTAGGGCTGCAACTCACAATCACTCATTATTTTCTTGTCTTATTTATGCGATTGATTGACAAAATGTAAGAAAATTGTGAAAAATGTACATCACACAGCACATGCAGACATATATAAATTGCATGTTTTGTCCAAAAAATTGTCCAAAACTTAAAGATATTCACTGTATGATAAAGAAAACTATTTACAACTGAGAAAACCAGAAAATATTCACATTTAAGAAGCTGGAACCATATAATTTTTGGCATTTTTGCTTAAAAAAAGATGATAATGACGCTTGAATGGCCGCAGATTCATTTTCTCTCAATCCACTAATCAATAAATTGACTAATAATTTAAGTTCCAATATAAATTACATACATTTTCCCAGAAAGTACGCAGTGTGAATCAAAGTTAAACTGTAAAAGTTGAACCAAAACAGGGAGTTACATCCTTGTATTCTGACTCCATACCTGCACCACTATTGTATATGATTCATTATGACACACACACATAAACACACCACCTGTTGGACAGCAGCCATGACTTCAGACACACTTCATGTAGATAAAACAGAGCCTCTTTGTGTAGGCTGGCGTGTGTATTTATGAATGTGTGTGTGTCACGCAAAGGACATGTCTGTCACAGAAGTCTATACCTGAGGTCAGATAGAGCTGATTGCACACAAAAAACACACAATCATACTCAGTTTGTTATACTTTAAGTGACCGTAGCAACAAGAAAACATATTTCTAAGTCTAAAAGTTAGAAACAAGCTAGACAGTAAAATATTAAAACAAAAAGTTATTTTCTGATAAACGTTGTTGCATTTGATAAGATAAGAATCCCTCGTACAGTGACTGAAACAGTACATACGGTGCATACCAGAGCTGTATGAGCACAGCCTCTTAAGTCCAGTTAGGCAATAAACTCAAATACCAGACATGCATGTTAAAACCTCACAGCTGGTCTAATAGGTCCTACGCAGAGAAAGAGATAGATGCACAGACAAGTACACTCACAAACTGATAAACACGCTGTATAACTTTTACGATATGAACATCAGAATTAACTGTATCATTCAAAACTACCATGCAAACTGTCATTACCAGCATCAAGAAAGCAGCTTACTTTACCAGCAGTCTCTGAGAAGTGAGTGAGTGAGAGAACTCTCACTGTTCCCTCTGCAGACTAGAAACAGGATGGAAATACTTGCTGAAGTCTCCCTTCGGAGTCAGAGAAAGAGGAAAAGAGAAACAGATGACAAGCAGAAAGTAAAGAGGGGTGAGAACGAGGACAGAATGAAAAGGATGAGGAGAGAGGTAGAAAGAAGAAGGGAGACTGATTCAGACCATTTGAGCTGAAGCCTCTCTTTTCTCCTCTGCTGCCGTCCTCTCTGTCTCTCAAGCTGCCACAGGAAAACAAGCAAAGAACATTCTTTCTCTTAAGGTGCTAACAGCCCCCCTATGTCCCCCCCCCACCCCCCCAACTCTCTCTCTCTCTCTTTTCTCTCTCTCATGTCAGTCCTCCAGTCCTTCCTCGCCTGCTCCGTCCCTGCGCTATGAATCCCCGCCTTCACCGTCACCACCGTTTTTGAAATTAGCCTCCTCTCCCTCCCCCTTTTTCCTCCCCCTGCATCCTGTCCCGGCTGACACAGGTAGGTAACGCTGCAGAGTGAGTGTGTGCTCATGCATTTTTATGTCTTAGGGGAAGAAGGAAGCTGAGGGGTGGATCATTCACCAGCCAGCATGCATGCAAGCATAACCACATATACAGGTGGAAGAGTTTGTTCAGCACATGTAATGCTCATTTAAGAAAAAAAGAAACAGAAAGCACAAGGACCTTGAGCTGGCCAAATATGGAGAGGGGAATGTAAACATGGGGGCGGGCGCTGGAGAGACTTGTGTGCAGAAAGGGGGATGGGAACATATGAGGAGACAAATTGCAACCTGCAACTTGAACCTGGAAGAAGCACGCAGAGGTAGATAGAGTGAGACCAAGCAGATAAAGGGGAAGAGAAGAAAAGGTGAGACTGGGAGAGGTAAAAGAAGACGATGTGGAGATGGAGTGATAGAAAGAGGGGAGGGGAGGGTAAAGTAGAACCACCTGTGGTTGAAAACAACATTCTTGCGACTGGCTGCGTTGCTAACTGGCTGGCACTCTCATTATGCTCATGTGCATTACGTGTGTACTGGCAGTTAACGTAATGGCCATGTGTGTTTGCATTGATGTGTGCCTTACAGAGTCTGTGTATATGTGCCTTTACATGCCACTTTTGCATTTCTTCCCCAATCAGCGGCCTTTCTAAATTACACGGCAGGCTGTAGCAGATTTAGCAGTGGCATAAAACAGCTGGAACTGAAACCTAAACCGCCAGTTAAAGCGATTTTTTTTTTTGCTGCTGTCTGGATGTATGTTTGTGTGTTGGTGTTTTTCTGTGTGCGAACGGTTATTCTAACTAAATGGAAACTCCTGAAAACAGCCGCCCATCCAAATGCAGGGGTCTGGTCTGCCTGCCGTCTAGATTATTGCTGTTACACCCAGTCGCAGGAACGTCAAAGAGGCCTTTGTAACCACAACAGTTGTAAGCTGTCACACTGATGACCAGACAATTACCCACAAGGCTGACCACAGCGAAGGCCAGAGTCCAAACACATTCCCTCAGAGACTGGATCTGCACCCACAGAGCAACATAACTTCTGAATAGCAGCCAGACACACAGTACATTAATAGAATTTTTTGGCAGGAAAACTCCACAACAAGCTAAAAAACACACACACATTTGACATATTATTAGCTTATAAAGTCGTTGTGGCTAACATGTTAGCAAGCTGCCTACTTCCACATGATCATCCCATTAGAGTCGTGTTTGTGTCCACATGATGAATAAGTAAATCCAGTATTCACTCTCCTTTAATCTCCTTTATTCTAGTCTTCACCGACTCCTGAGAAACATATCTACATGTATGTGTGGACAGTAAAACCAAAACTATGAGCCAAAAGAGGCTAGAAAGCTCAGTAAAGCTGAGATAATCCTCAGTGGATTCATCCCTGAGATCAACACCTTTCACTTTTGATTCATTCTTAATATAATTCAAATATTGGTTAGGGAACCTGGCTAAAGGATTATACCCATGTTTTGCATGATTTATCTAATAATCATGCATATTTTATATTAAAGCTAATCATTTAGCAGATGTTTTTTTGTTGTCAATAACTCACAACTCCAAGGAAGAACAGAGATAAAGTAATCTGGTTTACTAAAAATCTCTTCAATTTCCATCCAAATTCCTCAAAAAAGAACATTTGGAAATATTATTTGAACTTTGTTTGTGCTGGATTGCAGCTTCAAGAGTCTGCTAACTGATTTTCATATGGTGCAAGAATGAATAGAGGATAATGGAAGATAAATGATCACCAGAAAGACAAAAAATAATGATTTGTAGCTAAGATAAAACTTACAAAAACACTTTAAAAGTCTGAACAAAGGGCTAGTCTGGCATAGTTTTACTAAGAATGCACAGGACAACTAAAGGTCACCGTTATGTCAGAACAGAGCAGACAACTTTATTTATCTGCTCAAATGTTTTGTCTTTTGTTTTCCTGTTAAATCCAGTCTGATAACTGAGTCAGAGACGCCGCAGGAATCCTAAACAACAGAAAAAGAAAGTGAAATAGAGAGAAAGAAGAATGTCGAAAAAAAAAACCATCTGGATGCACCTCACCTGTTTCAAGAGAAGACGTGTCTTGATATGAATCTCGCCTAACCAAAGGATCCAAGGTGTCATAGTCCACCGTCACAGAGCGTCCGTTGTGCCACAGCTCTCTGCCTGCACATGGAAATGACAAACAGCCCAGTTGAGGAGAAGGCAGCTGTGGTCAGGAGTCAGTTAAACAACAACAAGACACACACACACACACACACACACAGGCACCTATGTACACAATAACATCAGCTGATTTCCCAGATCCAATTCAAATTTGATTTAAGAAAATAATGCAGGCTCCATCAGTTTCCTGGATGGACGTACCTGTCCATCAGAAACTGTGTGTCCTGGTGTTTCCCGCCTGTGTGTGTTTCCCCCTGCGTACAGTATCTGCAATCTTAATTCCTGTCAGATGTGTGTGTGTGATAATCCCTCATATTGCTTCCTGTTGAGAGGCGAGGAGTGTGATTGTTTGTGCTGAGGGGCAGTTTGACTGTGCGGCCACCATCCTGCCACAAGGCTCTGCAACACTGCCCCCACCTGGGTGACTGTTAGTTGAACTTGATAATGAACTTTTTCATTCATGAGTAGTGAGTGAGTGTGTGTGTGTGTGTGTGTGTGTGTGTCATACTTTGAACTGAGTCATTTCTGTCTCTTCTGCTTGAATTCAGAGACACAATGATGTTTGGCGAAGCTTCTGTTAGTCAGCAGCACTTACAGCCAAAACAACGTGTCTGTGTGCATGAGTGTGTGTGTGAGTGTGTGTTGTTCTGGGAGTCCAGGTGTTTGTGTGCATCAGTAAGAGCAGTGGTTTCCAATCTACGGTCTCCAGACGCCTTCAGATGATTAACAGAAGAGGAGAGCAGAAAAAACAGATTTCTGCAACACAAAGTTCAGCATCTTTTTTCCTCTAATCTTTGCTTTTTTCATGTATATCAAAGGATAATTTTACTTAACTTCTTCGAGACTCTAAAAATAACATAAATCACTCTTTTGTTGAACTGTCACAACTGATGGACATACAGTATGCAACCAGGGAGGCAATTTCTTCATTTTAAGGAGTCTCAAGCCAAAAAAGTTGGGAGTTAGAGAAGGTTTGTTTAAGGTAAATGCACATTTTGGCAATCACTTGTCCTTTTTCAGTGTAGGCTTTAAAGGGAAAGTTCACTTAAATTACAAAAAGAGTTTTTAAAAGTTTACCACCAATGGTGACCATGCAAATAGTTTAAAATTTTGAGATTTCTGCTGCCACTCACAGTACAGAGGAGATGAATTATTCTGGATAATACACAGACTGTACTGTGAACATTTCACTGGGACACATTTCTGATTCACTGATATAATTTTAATAAACTTAACTCTATGAAACTGTTTTACAATCTATCATAGTTTCTTGGAGTGACTGACACAACATTGGAACATTTTCCTTTCAAAGCTCTGTTGTTTGGGGTTTATTTATAAATATCTGTCACTAATGGTGGAATCAGACTACACAATATTTTTGTCTTTCGATATGGTCACTTTGTCCAATTAGGCGATCATAGAGTCATATTTTCTTGCTGTGACTTGACTGAGAGACACAGAGGATAACACATTGGATGCTGACCAATCACAGCTAACTGTCTTTCCAGACTTGTGTGACATACATACAGTAGATGATCTAAAAAAGGTGCCAGGAACCAACTGCATCAGGGTTTATGAATGAAAGTGAAACTGGAACAAGTTTCACAATGAGATTTGTTTGGTATGATGCCCTTTAACCAAAGGTGATAGTCAAATGGTTGCAGGTTCCATGACATGAAATTAAACATTGTTGTAAGCTCCTAATGGTCAACATCATCAAACCTGGACGTTTGTCAGTTCTGTTCAACAATTCTGCTAGTTTTTTGTTTTTTTTTGCAGGATGTTGTGAAGGATCCCAGATGCTGTGTTGGTTGTCTTCCACTATGACAAACAACACAGGCTAAAATAAGCAATTTTATCTCATTTTAATTCCTGATTTCCCACGTCTGTCCTGTCGGGCGATTATGGATTGATATTGTGCAGTCTGAGTCCTTTACAGTATAAGTCCTCTCAGTGCACTGGCCTAATAAATAAATATTTAAGGTGTGCAGCTGTGCAAAGCCTGCATGTTCATTTCTCAAGGTTGCAGGATTTCACCTGGTTAATATTTTCAAGACTTGAATGTTTTTGCATGTCAAGTCCAGTCTTGCAGCAATCAAGTCCAATCAAGTCTCAAGCCCTCATTTTAGTGACACAAGTCTAAAGTACAAGTCTCAATTCTCAAGTGTTCAACTCTGCAAACTATAAAACTATATAAAACTATAAAGATATGGTGGTGTATCTATAAAATCAGATCTCACAGATCTATGAAATGTTTTACATTAAGTTTTTTCTTTTCTAAGAATTTATATGGAATTCTGAATAATAAAAGCAGAAATGTGAAAACTTGAGCCAATATATTTTGGATTCTGGGCCCAACAAGAACTATAACATCTGAAACACATTTATACCTACATTCTTATTCTCTGCTGTGTTATCCTGTTCCAACACCTTACGTTGGTACCTTATGTTTATATAACTATATGCTTCATTTTTAAATCAAAGAAAAGAAAAAAACATCAATAAAAATCAGTTATTGTGAGAAAGAATTTACCTGTAATTTTTTCAGGGCTGTCAGAAAGTAACAGCTCCACTTTTCCATCTTCTGGGAACCGAGGATCTGGAATATTAACAAAGAAATCAGACAGCTGGACAGCAAACTGGGCATACTGGCCACATTTCCATGAGTACTCCACACCTGTGCTCCAGCACAGCTGATACGGGTTCCAAGGTTAGTTCAGGTGTGTGGAATTTACATTGGAGGAGGGGAGAGAGCAGAGACGCTGAAGGATTTATCAGTTATAGATTATATTAGCTGGAACAAGTGTTGGCTGTGTGCAGACTACGGCAGCAGGTTATAAATACCTTCACTGGCAGAGTCAAGGTCCGCCTTAGAGAAAGTGAGGGCATGTCCCTGCACAAGGCCCGTATGAAACTGGAGACGGAAGATGACCTGACGGCTGGCTGACCGGCTGTTTTTATCATAACAAACCACCTAAAATCAAAAAGAAGATAACACAGGTACTGTATGTACTGCTGCACTCCATGAAAGGCTGAATCACAGAGATTAATGCCTTTAAAAAAAAAAAAAGATAATAAAAATAATAGAAATTAAATTCATATAGCACACTTCATACACAAAAGATGCAATACAATGTGCTTCACAAAAGATGAAAAATACACATAAAGTCAGTGTGATAAAACTTATAGTGCAAAAAATACTGAGTAACTAAAATAACCATTTCTGATCAATCTGGTTAACAGATGAAGTATTATTTTTGGTGGTTTACATTTTTTAAACTATTTTTTAATGTTTTTTTATTTATTTCATAATTTTGTGAATGATATATTTATGTAGGCTATGCGTTGATATTTTTTTCCAATATATGATACATTACAATAGAACAAATTTCTGAAACTCGCTGTAATCATTCCTCCTGTTCCTACTGACTATTAAAAAATCCCCTTCAAATGTGCTTTCAATGTAAGTGATGGGGAACAAAATCGAAATCTCTCTTTTTGTGTAAAAATGTATTTAAAAGTTGATGTGAAGCATATATGAGGCTTCAGCAGTCTGAGTTAGTCATATCAAGTGGATATCTGCCACATTTACAGTCTTTTTAGCATCAAATTCCCTCTTTGTGTTTCCTCGGACAGTGTTTCCCTGTTGAGCTGTGGTGGAAGTATAGTAACAAAAAGAGGGACTTTGGCACTAAAAAGACTGTAACGTTGAAAGATATCTACTTGATTTGACTCCTTTGGACGCTGAAGCTTCATATTAGCTTCAGATAAACTTTTTGTCGCACATCACTTACATGATTTACACACCTGAGTATTGTTTTAGGACTGACTTGAAAAACTGTGAACTTGTCCTTTAATTAATATCGACAAAACAAAAAGAAAAAAGTGGAAAAAGTACCTTGAAAAAAGGAAAAATAAAACAGAAACAGGAGTTTGGGTAGGGAGAGAAATAAAAGACAAGGATAAACGTATTTTTAAAAAAACATTCAGTTTCCTAAATAAGTAAGTTTTTAAAATACACAAAGACAAACTAAGTAGGGCAAATTTAGCTTCTATTGGCTCCCTCTACAGGGGCCCCATTAGTAATTAGTGATAGATTAAGAAATTAGTAATAGTAATAATGATCTCTATTTGTCAACCTAAAGCATAAAAAACCAGCATGACTCAAAGTAACATATGGACACACTGATACTCACCATGATGTCCCCCTTGAGCAGCTGAGCTGGCTGGAGCACAATGTAGAGCCGGTCTGTCTGGCCTGCATTAACATGGCTGAGGTGGAAATACAAACACACACATTAACTGCTGTATTTTATGTACTGCAACACTGTACAATGTTTAGAGTTAAAACGTGATATAAGATGATGTATTTCTTACTAGACTGCAGATGTGCAAACAGATTTTAGACTCTGGTAGACTCTCAGGAAGAGACAACATCCTAAGGAAATTTCCAAAAGATGACATCATTAAAAACAAAATGAAAGTGTTCAGAGGACATGTCAGTAACAGAGCTGTGCATGAAATTTTAGCTGCCCCAGACACAAGTTGACAATTGTGGGAAAAAAAGTGGTTTCAATTGAAAATGATGGTCCTTGATCACACTGTGAGACACGTCCACCAATAGCAGATTTAATACTTTGCAGACCAAAGACAGACAAATTCTAACAGGGTCAAAAATGTAGGACAAAATTATTACAATGTGACTGCTGCTAATACCCATGTCTGCAAACCAACCAACTGCTTGTGTTGCCAACAAGTCAAACCAAAGGGACATTATGAGCGCCAATAGACATGCAGCACATGTAGATACCACACTGGCATGTAGTAAATCATTTAGGAATTTAGTAGTTAGGAAAAGCAGTGCCAGAACTACAGCTAAAGCTTTCTGCATTCTCAAAACATGCATTTCTCACATAAACTGACATGCTTTAAAACTGAAATTGTACAGTCTGACTGATTTTATTAGACTCATCTCACACAGTGTGACAGGTGCCTTAAAGTCATGAAAATTATTACTTGAGACTTGAAATGGGCTGGACTTTAAAGAATACTTCACCAAGTTAGCATTGCATAACATTGTCAGACTCACAATGGACAATTTTTTAAAAAAATGCATTATGCTTCTACAATATTCATTCTTCTTCTTCATGCATTCTTCTTCTTTGTCCAAACCTGGCGCCTACAGAGCGGGCTACAGAGGTCTAGTAACCTTTCTAACTCCACAACCCCAGATTTTTTTCAAACTTGTAGTCTTCAGCCCCAACCAATGCTCAAATGACATCACACTCTATATTACTTGTTCCACATATGCAGTAGTATCCCCAACACCTGGAAACACACTTTGATGTGTAAAATCAGTGGAGTTCCCCTTTAAGACTTAAAATCCTTCAAATCTCAAGTTTTTACTGCAATAAACACTCAGAGCAGTATTTAGAGACCTAAAAGACTTGCATATTCACTTGCAATTTGCTTAAGACTTTAAACATGACTCAGACGTTTCCTGAAGGAACAACTCACTGATGATAAATGGGAACACATGCTTGACTTGGTAAACTTATCCTCTATCTGTGAACAACACAGGCAATGCAAAATTATATTTAGAGTCTATTTTACTGACGCCAAATTAGCAAAAAATGTTAACAGATGCTATAGGGCTCACCGAGTATCTTTTATGCTGCAAAATGCTTATGGCAAAAAATTACTCCCAATCCATTATCAGCAATTTTTGGTGTTCCCTATGATGATAATCTGTCTGGTTTGTCGTAAAAAGGTCTTGGCTTTCACTACCTTTGCTGGCTAGGCGCCTCATTATTATTAAATGAAAGCATGTTTCACCCCTTATATTTGAAGACTGGATCAAGGAGGCACTGATCTGTCTCAAGCTGGAGAAAATAATACTCTACAAAGGGCTCCCTGAACACCTTTCATCCAATCTGAAAGCCCTTTCTAGATCATATAAAAGCTCTGGGACTTGTGCCTGATGCTGAGGAGGGCTGGGTTTTTGTTGTTGTTTTTTTTTCTTTGTTTTCATGTTTTTGTCAGTTTTTTTTTAGTCTTGTTCCCATGGGGTTAGATTAGGTTACACATTTGTTCTCTGTAAATGTTATGAATAAAGTAAAAACTGCCTTTCACATAACCCAAGGACAAGCAAAAAACTATGTTAAACAGAGCAGGAGTGTTCTGTTGACTGCACTGCTGCTGCATCACTTTGCTTTAGAAGAAAGGGAGCGTAGAGGGCTTCTCAGCTACTGCTATTTACCTACTTATTTCCCACAAATTCAAATCAGACATCTGCTGCTCACCTCCATCTGGTCCTATTTTGGGAAGACCGTGAAGAACGACACAGAGGAGGAATGATGGAGAGTGACACAACCTTAATCCTCCCTTCAGCATACTCCCCAGCATCCACACATACCTGAAGAGCAGAGAGAAATTATTGCAGGTTGTTTACCTGCTACAAGTATCTCTAAAGACATTATAACCTAATGAAGGTTTGGTTGTACATTTTCATTGAGTATCCTTGTTATGTAATCCCTTTATGATGGTAACTGTTTCACAACAGGATAAATCAGGTGATTAGTGACTGAGGTCAAAAGTCACAGCAGATAAATCGGTCTACATCGAAGATCAGAGGCTAAGAGCTTAGCCAGAGTTGACCTTTGACCTACAGTGATCCTGCTCAATCAAGCCGACTCTTACCGTTTTTGGGAGGGGGTCATCAGAGCAGAGAGTTTGCTGTTGTAGAACCTCTTCATGGCAAAGTGGTCAAGAGAAAGGTCTGCACTGAGAGAGACGCATATATTCAGATGCTGCGTGGAACACGACTCCATGTTTAAAGGGTCAGTTCAACCAAATTACAAAAAGAACATATTTTTACCTCTGGTGGTATCTAGAGATGCAGATAGTTTTGGTTTTATTTGAACAGGTGGACAAGATATCCATGTCTGTTAGGGGCCAGATACCCTCAAGACAGACATGGACAGCAGACACATATGAGTTCTGTTTATATGACAGTGGGCTTCTGCATACATGTGTGTAGGGCGTGTACAGTCTCATGGATTACATCACCCAGACCTTTGCAAATGCAGAGAGAATAATTTGGGCTTCACTCAGGATGATTCAGACGTTTCTGTTTGCACTCAATATATTTAGGTTCATATATCTTAATTTGCATAAAATCTTAATAAATTAGACTCTTAATTCTTTAACAGACCAAAAAAACTTCTTTTCAGTGTGTAGTTTTGTGTGTCAACCAATTTATTAGCATATTAGGTTGTTTCTTTTAAAACAAAAACAACTTAACACCTTTTTTCCATTTTTTAAATATGTACCAGATTACACCACCCTTTCTGTAAAATGTCCTAAAAATTAATCAGTAAATATCTGCAAAATACTCCAGGACATTTTCAGGAAATCTGTATAAAATAAATGACCTGTAGAATAAAGTATTACCACCCCCCTAACAGAACAGAAGTTAACTAACATGAACACAATGTCAGACTGAGTGAATCAAGTTCATTTAAAGGGCACTTCAGTCCTATTATAAGGCCAGGAGTACCAGGAACAAGAGATGCTGCTTTATATGTCAATCCAGTGAACACCAACAACAAAATGTTGTTTACCTCCCAGGCGTTATGGTGGAGGAAAAGTTCTCAGGAATACATATACTAGACAAAAATCTGGACAAATAAAACCAAAACTATCTGCATGAGTACATGCCAGTTGTGTAATTTGAAAGAACTGACCCTTTAAGAAACAGTCGTTATCATATTTACACCCATTCACAAACCTTTGCATACCTGCACTCACTCACACAAGCAAATATCTCAGTCTCAGAGGGGCAATGAGTCAGCTGTTCAGCACACACACACAACAGAATCAACAGTGTGGAAATCAACTTCTTCTTTTCTGCTTTTGTAATGGACAACGTGTCAAACTGACCTTTTACATCATCCCATGAGATGTAGCTAAACAGGGATGTGCATATAGACGATATGTAACCACATGAACTGTCATGTTTGCTTTGAAAATATGAAATCAACAATGTTCTGTGTCCTCTGCAGGCTCAGACTCTGGCACACAGGTAAATTAAGAGTGTATAAGTTCACTGTCAACAGCAACAGGATCCCTGCCTGATAAGAACAGTCTAGTTCAAAGCCTCTTCAATCAGCCGTCCTGCCCTTTGCCTGGTGGAGACATACAGTAGATCAGCCTTTGTTCACTCTGTCTATTGTTCAGTCAGTGCTCTTTGATCTGCAAACATGTCCAACACTGAATGTCAATACTGTGTCATTACTTTACAGTTACTGTTCCCTTTACTTATATGGAACCTCTAAGACAGAATACTAATAATTATTTAAAGTTATGTGTGATATATCAAGATAAGAACTTAATATGTCAAGTTATGTAAGTAATAAATTAAATGAATCAAACATGATTAAACATTTAAAACCATTAGTGTCTCTAAGAGGCCCATTGTTTGATGAATGTAAATGTATTGTTGGCCTTTACCTGCTCCTTAATCATCCTTTATCCAAATAATATTTTGACAAATTCCCTGTTGCTTATGGCATCAGTGTTACCTGGCTGACATGTTGCTGAAGTGGATATAAGAAGCCACCAGAACACCAATCCGGCCTTTACCTCCCTGTTAAGAAACAGGATGAATAAATATCACACCTACAATACACAGAAAAATCTATGTAACATGTAATTGTCGGTGCATAAAGAGGAGTCTGAGAAAGTATAGTTACTCTGCAGTGAAACACCAGGACATGCTTCAGGTTGGTTTGTAGCCAGTTCTCCATCGTCTTGCACACATTGAAGATCTGATCCAGGCTGGGAGCCAGAAGATCCACCCAACCCGTGTCCAAAACCTGACACACACACCACACAGACTGTCATAAATCTCACGCTGCACCGCAACATTTAACCTCTCAAACAGGTCGTGTGAAGTGTTGTCATTACCTTGTGGTTCATTCGGGTGAGAATGTCACTCTTCTGTGAGAGGTTAATAAGCTGCATGAGAAGAGACAGAGTGAAATGCGGAAAAATCACATTTACCTGTCTGGTGCAAGATCATTCTACAATCTGAGGAATGTTGTACTAAATATCAGGAAAATAAGAGTTTAATTTAAGATTTTATTCATTATTCGTCAACTATTTTAACTAAATTATTACTTAAATGTCTGAATGTAAATGGAACTGAAAAGATAGTGGGACTGGGGAGTATTTTGAGACAAAAGAAAGAAAAGTTGCAAACTAAAACTGCACTCATGATCTTTGGTAATAATAAACATTCCTAAAGTAAAGTTTATGATAAATGATGTTGAAACTGGAAGAGTTTAAAATTATGTTCCTGGAGTGATAATATATGATAAACTGCTGAAAACCACATATAAATGATGTTAAAACAAAAATGTCAAAGTTTAGTTTAGTTAAAATAATGCTGTGAAAAATGAAGGATTTCTTAACCCTTCAGAAACTGTAGCACAGTCTGCAAGTTTAAAAAATGTTTAACAAGCCTACAGCTACACAAGCAGCTCTATGAGTAATGCTCACAATGACAATCTTAACATGCCAATGATTAGCAGGTATAATGTTTACATGTTCACCATCCCAGTTTAGCATGTTAGCATCGTGTACAGCTGAGGCTAATGGGAATGGCTTTGCCGATATTTGATCATAAAACATTTGTACAAATGTAAATTTTCACCTCATGGTGGCGCTAGATGAAAAGTCAGGATCACCAAAGTCATGAGGATTCATCCTCACAGGACCATGAATGTTTGTACAATATTTCAGTATCAAATCCATCCAAGTGTTTGAAATATTTCAGTCAGGACAAAAGTGGCTGATTGTGTGGTTGTGTAGCTGCCATCTACACAGCCACACAGGCAGTTTGGAAAGGAAAGAAATTAATCAACAATGTATGATCAAAAATAGCATTTTGGAATCACGGTTATGGTGTTCTGTTTCTTTTTTTAATGTGACCTTTGATGCCAAATAGAAATTTTATTATTACAAAGATTAGTGTAATAAAGCTGTAGATTCAGTCTGCATCTTTTGTGTTGTATTGTTTTCTGTTGTGTTTTCATTGCCTTTATATTGTTTTAAGTATTTATGGACTGAAATTGACTGAAACAAAACCCTGCCTGATATGCAGCTCTATTTGACTCATCTCACCATGTAGTTGTATCCATGCTTGGACTGCAGCATTGGAATAATTTCTTGCAGGTTCCTGAGGTACGTCTCCTGTGGACATTCAGGAGGACAGGATATGGTGATGATGCGTTCAGTGATGTAGGTCAGATCGATTCGGCGCTGTTCCTCCATGACTTATTTCAGTCACATGGATGCCTATAGAGACACAGGAAGTGAAACGCAGGGTGTGAGAAGGAAAGTTATGGCAAATTTAGAGAAATGAGCATTTTCACTCCCGGTCAGCAGATGTTTGCGCAGCATTTATCTGGGCGTGTGCCATATCAGCTGGTACTCTAAAAAAAACCTGAGCTTTGCCCGTGCAGCAATATTTGAGTTCAAATGCGGTCAGCCTTATTAATCCCAAAATCCTTTTTCGGGATGTGATGCTAAAACAAAGTGGAGTCAAGGCCAAAAAAAAGAGGAACTGCACAAAAAGCTTAGTCACTGGATCCCCTCATTGAGCTTGTGACCAAAAGAGGGATGATGATGATGAGTCACAGAAGAATGATCCTGCCCAAACACCAGATCATAACCATTACTCATCATCCAAAACCACTAAACTGTAAAAGAGTTTTGACAAGGACAGAAAATGTGTCTGTGATTGTTCTTTTGGTTTTAACAGCCTGAATGTGACACATTCTTGTGTAAACAGTGGAAAGGATAATTCTGCCTTCTACATTAGCATACGGACCAGAGCAATTACATGCATGTTAGTGCACGTCCATGGAAGCAAGATCAACAAGGGAGTGTGTAAAGAACAATGGTTAACCTCTCCTTCACCCTCACCATGTGACCACAGCACAGTAAACAGGGATACAATCATTTTCACCAGTACAGGAGTAACTGGCTGCTTCCCACAGAAATGACTGTACATCAGTGCATGTACATGTCCAAGAACTTGCTGTTTGGGCTTATAGACTCCTGTCAGTCATCAAAGAAGCTTCATTAGTTCAGGATCAGTATAATTGTAACACTTTACTTTTTGTCCCCTTATTGAACATTTGTAGGTAGTATGTAATCATTCAATAAATGGTTTTGTACCACACTGTAATGTAGTTATAAGCAGATATAAGTGTTTATTAATGTGTTTGTCAATAACTATAACTCCTCCTGTAGACATCCATAAGTGTTTACAGCTAAGTTTACAGCTTATGAATGCTAAATAGGGAAAATGTTACCAGATAATTAAAACATTATTTTTGCCGTGTGCAGATGCATTTTGCATAAAAAAGAACAGAATTTTACTTTTGGGGGTCCAAAAGCTTGAACCTATATAATACTTTATGTGACCTTTCTTGCAAGTCTAGTTTGTATCCCTGCAGTTTTTAAAGTGCGTGGAATAGACAGACTAACCAATATAACTTGCTATATGACCCTCACCAGCTTCCCAACTGAGAACGCTTCAGTTGTGTTCAATGGCGCCAAGCTAAAGGTATTTCTGCCAACACAAAATGATGTTATATTTTTTATGACATAACATTCACTCTGGCACTGGCCAGCGCAGGTACACATAATAACCTGTGATAAAGGTGCTTAAGTAGACAAAGCTTTGTTCTGAGGAGTCACAAGATAAAAAGGTAGGTTGTTCAACACCTCGCACCTCGATCAGTTTACTTTAGTCTTTGTATGTTTAGTTTGAATAGGTATAAATTTATACCTTTAAGTCATAAAAAGTTTCTTTCTAAATTAGTATCTTACAGTGAATGAAAAGCTACACATTTAGGGCCTATTATATACCCTTTACGTTACATAGGTGAAAAACATTTGAATTTAAACATGCCTCCGCCTGTGTCTCTGTTTTTGAGTGTACTTCCTGAAAAAGTTGACAGGGTCGGCAAACAGAGCCACTCAATCTTAATGAGTGACTAGTCTCCAATTATGTATTTCTGGTATGTTTTTTCAACATTTTTGGACTGCTGCAATCTAAATTTGTCAGCGCTCCGCCTGAGGAACCAAAACAAACGGAAGTGTGTAACTCAACCACACACACACACACACACACACACACACACACGCATATACACACGTTGCTATAGGCAGAGCAGCTTAGCAGCAGAAGTCCTTGAGCTTAAACGAGGCATATTTAATTATAGTCTTCATTTCCCATTTTAAAGGAGGGCATACCAAAATGGATTATCCATCTTTGTTTCTTTCTTTTGTCTCCATTTGGCACTGACAAAAATCCACTGCCACCTTAAATGCAGCAGGAATAGAGCCGTCATTTGGTAGTTAATTCAGTCTGAAGTGAAATTGACTGCAGCATGTGACCAGCTATTGGTTTGTTTGTCATCCTCCAGTATCCTACTCCCTCTTCTCCATTTAGGTCCCCTTCTTCTCTGCTCTTCTTCTTCCACTGAGTGCTTTTAGTTCACACTGTAAACTAATCTCCCTTCAGTCCATCTGATCCCCAAAGAGACTCCTTATTGAATTATATGATCTTATTCTCTCATGGAAACATTAATTTAAATCTGCCAGTGGCTCCAGGTAATTTCATTTTATTCTACTTGTTTCAAGGATATCTCAATCAATTACTGCTCTATCTAATTAGCTTCAAAATCATGGCACTTCATTGAAGGGAATCTTTGCAGCAAGTTCATTTGCATTGGAAATCTGTGTAATTATCACACCCCCACTGGTAGGGTGTTTCACTTGTCCCGAGAAAAGTAGGCTTTTAAGACTTAATGCAAGATTAAATGACCTCTTAAGATGCACTGAGTCCCAGTGGAAACACGTCTCCTGGGGTTCAGGGTCTCAATGTGTCAGTAGGCTAATCTCCCTCTCAGTGCATCCGCGGGGAGACATTTTTCACTGTTAATCCCCCCGAGATTTACCGTCCATCACATGTTGCTTTTGTTTACTGAACAAAAAAATTTGGATCATTGCCACCACCATTAAGATTCAGGGAGAAGAGAAACTTCATGTCCACTTTGTCCTACATGAGTGCACACTGAATTGCTGAAAAAGGAAGGAACCTCTACTGTGAGCAGATGAACCTTAATTCAAACTCCACTGTAAATCACAAGGAGTAACCTTTATTCAAACATCACAACTTAAACATGATAAGAGACAACAGAAAGACTTACCTTGACCGCTGTTTCAATCAATAAGAGGTAAAAAATCACAGCAATATGAAGCCTGATGACTGAAAGTCTGTGTGTGACTGCAGTAGAAAACGAGGTGGAGACTCAACAGGGGGAGGGAGGAAGAGAAAGAGAGCAAGAGTGAGAGCATGATAAACTATACTGTAACTGCGTAGCCTCTTGCACTTTGCCCTCTGTTGGATTGCAGTGTGACAGCAGTCCACCCTCATGCGCATGTGAAAGTGACAAAGACCAAGGCAGCTACGACAATCTGACACCTCTCTCAACAACATTTATCAAGACATGGAGAGTAGCTGATTGAACTCACCTTGATCTTTACTTCATCTGCACTCCAGGGTCTTTAAATAGGGGCAGCAGAAAGAAGCACCAACTTTTTAATCTTTATCACAGTCGCTCTTCTGATAAAGGAGAGTGAATACGTTGCATATATATGGTATATTATATCATTGATTTAATTTGCAGCAGTGATGAAATGTGACTAAGTACATTAACCCAAGTTCTGTACTTAAGTACAACTTTGAGGTACTTGTACATTACTTGAGTATTTCCATTTTCTGCTACTTCATACCTCAACTCCACTACATTTCAATTTGCACTTTTTAATCTTTACTTTTAATACAGATTAAGATTTTACATAAAAACTATACGATCATTTTATAAAACATGATGCTTTGTTGTGGATTAAACTACCAAATAACTTAGTTATTAGCTTCACCATAACCCACTACACACTAATGCATCAGCAATGATAAATAACTAAAATAATATATAATAATGTAATGCTGACGGGCCATTCTACTGCATAATGACTACTTTTCATTTTGATACTGAAAGTACATTTTGCTGATAATACTTTGACTTACTTTACTTATTTTGAAAGCAGGATTTTTACTTGTAATGGAGTATTTTTATATTCTTTTATTGCCACTTTTACTTAAGTAAAATATTTGAATTCTTCTTCCACCACTGACTTGTAGAAAGTAAAATAAGTGCTTTCTTTACTCCACTTCAGGTGGTACAGTCTTTATCCCATTAGGTGGCGCCAGAAGACGAGTTATTGCTCTCATGTGGTTACTGATTGACAATAACTGTATGGCTCAAAAATAAATATTCGGCTAATTTTGAATGTCATGAATTTACAAGAGAATTTCAGTTCACAAAGTCGGGGACAAACATCCCTTACGAGAAAACTGAGCTAGTTAACCAAGTAATGTAACTGCAGTTTATGTTGCTTTCACTTCCCCATTTAAGCTCGTAATTTGCGGCTTCTCTAGTTGGAAGAAATGGGCTATTTCTCGCGCATTCATATGCTTTGTGGGGAAAAGATAAAGTCGGTGTTTGTGTTGATCTACATGTATTGTGATACATCTTTTCTTTTATTATATTTATGAAATATCAAATAGATGATAACACACGACCCACTATACTAGGGCTACAACTGACGATTATTTTCATTATCAATTAATCTGCCGGTTATTTTCTTATGCTCAAATTGACATATTCATATTGCTTGTTTGTCCAACAAACTGTCAAAAACCCAAAGCTATATAGTCGACTAAGATAACCAGCAATTATTATTATAATACATAGTGAAACTCAAGGTGCTACAGTATTATGTTCTAATAACATAGAACACACATATAAAGAAAATAGTAATAAGAGTTAAGATGAAAAAGCCTTAGCCTAACACCAAAAGGACTTAATAAAGACACGTAAACACGTTATAGTGTCAAATGGTAACATTTCAGACTATGATACGTAGCTTTTACCGTCGGCTTTCTTGTTCTCTAACCCAAACATTGGAAGAATTGGTTATTTCCCAGTTGTTTTAACCGCTCATACTCATAGCTTTACAAATTCCGAGCTTTAAGTAGCAGTGAATGCGTCATAATTCATATCCAATGAGACCCCGCCCTGTCCACGATGCACCGCTCGCTGACCATCACTCTCATCTGCCCGTACAGTAGCAGTCGCTACGCTTCCATGGCGACCAACTAGAAAATCGTTTTACCAGCTCGACGAGCCGGTTAGCTCCTATCAGAGAGCTAACGGGCGTATTATGAAATGGGATGATGTAGCGGGACAACTCTGGACGAACTGCGCAGTACTTTAGCATGCTAAGCTAACGTGGAGTCTAGAGCCGTTAGCCGTTAACGCAGGCTAGCATTCACCTGCTAACTAACTGACGCTGTATAGCTAACAGGATGGACCGTGTGAAGGAAAGCGAGTCTGGAGCGCTTTTAACTTCACAAACACCACAGGGGATACCGGAATCTAACGGTGACGGTAACTCTGTGAAGCCCGGTGGGTTAACGCCGCTGTCTGCTGGGAAGAGACCTTCCATCGGGGAGGATGACGGCGGCGGCGCAGAGGCGAAGCTTTTCGGGAAGGGACTGGCGGCCACCTCCCTTCTCCAGATTGCGATAAGAAACGGGATCTATCAAAACCAAGTTGCCAACGCTATCGGCGGCGCGGCCAAAAATTTAAACATACCCGCCGTGAAAACAGCCAACATTTACACTCTTACATCTGTCAACAGCACCACTTCTGTCAACTCTTTGCTGAGCAAGAGGCGGCAGCGGCACAAGAGGAATCTTTCGCTGGGGGCTCCGCCGACCAGCAGCTCCTCTGGGTTGTCCTCTGCGGAGGCGGCCAGTCCCGCTCCCTCAGCCTCGCCGCTGAGCACCCTCAGCCTGGATAGGAAGACCTTTCTCAGGCAAAAGCAGTCCAAGCAGCTCCAGGCCTCAGATAAGTCATGGGTGAGATCAGACCTCCGACGGGGCTGTATTCACGTCCACGACTGGCTCACGCCCTGCTACCCGCGGCCGGTGCTGTGCACAGTGGACACTACTGCTAAAGAGGTAGCCAGTAAGCTGGAAGGGAGCAAAGCTGGGGCTGTCTTGAGAATTAACTGTAAAACTACTGCTTTAGCTGACTTAAATGATCATTGTAAGGATAGCAGTGGACAGACTGATGACAGTAGAACTCTTAGTGACCTTAAAGCAGAAGAGAATGAGGCTCTGCAGTACAGCAGCAACACTAAACAGTGTTATCCTGATACTAAACTGTCTTCTAACTTGTGTTTGGATGATAAAACTGCAAGTAACTCTTCATCAGAGGTCTATCTGAATGACATTGGGATGGATTTGAGCCTCAGTGTGGCAGACTGTTATGGAGTCTATTCGGGTTCAGATATGGAGAGCAGCACCTGTGAGGACTTCAGCCCAGGTGGACCCAGAAGCACAGAGCACCGGGACTCACTCAGTGATGGGCAGGGTTTGGGTACAGACTCCTCAGTGTTGAGCCCAAACTGTGACAGTGCCACAGAGGGACCTGACCCATTTGAGAGCTCCTCAGACGAAGTAGAGCTCATTTCTTCTCCGACACATTCAACCAGTAACTCTGCTGCAGACCTACCCACCACCACAGACCCCTGTAATGCTTCCAACCAAGTGACAAGCACTCTAGACAATGAAGCTGGAGCGGATGATAGCGTAGATTCCCCCAAATTAATCAATCCTCCCTCTAAATGCTCCAGCAGCTCTCAGACTCGGCCCCTGACCAGCCAAGCATCTGTCCAGCCTGACCTGGGGCTCCCCGAGGGGAGCAGAGGATGGCCAGAGCCCATCAATACTAATCCGACCCCGGCCCTCTTTCTCCAGCTGCATGGTGGAGCTGTGCGGCGGCTGGGAGATGATGAGAGACCTCTGCAGATATTAAATGAGTACCTCACTAATCTGGGGTTTGAAGACTCGTGGAGGGTGCAGGAGGAGGCGATGAATCCAGAAATTGGCTGCCTGATTCGCTTCTACTTTGGTGAGTACTTGTGTAAAACATCTTTTATAGGTGAATTTATACCTATTGAAAGATCTGTAGGTATGTGCTGTATGTCTGTGTGAAAATCTGGACTTTTTCTTGATAAGATTCATCATTATTTTCTAATTATAGTGTACCTTAGCTGTCAGAAAGCCACTAGCCGTGAGTTACAGCCGGCCACTTTAGTTGTGCTTGGCTTGTCTCTGCTCATTCATTGTTCATCCATTCTCAGTGTACCGTGAGTGGTGTCATTGTGTTTGGTCAGTCGAACTGTTAAACAAGTGTATTCAATTGTCGTGCTGGGACAATACCCAGTGTTGTGCCTGTAAACCCACCCCAACCCCTCTGTGTGTAGGCCTGTAGGGAGACACATCTGGAGGTAACAGGTGTGCTCTTTCGCCACACCAAAGACCCAAATTGTAACACATTACAGATTCTCTCTTCTTGTTCTGGTGTTTTTGTTGTTATTGATAATGATCCTGTTTTGCTGACAAGCAGGATAAGAGGATGGAAAAACAGCCATGATCTCTTATGGGATTAGCACAACTGGATATTGTTTTTGACCTTGTTTTTTTACACCCTGAACAAAGACAGTGGGGATAAAGAGTCAGGAGCTCATGGTGTGATGATTTAGGGAGAAACAAAATACATGTTCTAAAATTGACATGTTGGAAGTTTATTTAACTCACTTTCTCAATCATTTTTGAGAAGTTTTAAGTGTCAAAGTCTTCTTTCAAGAGCACTCATGATTATCTTTTTTGTTACTTTAAAATTTAATTCTTTTTATTCTCTTTTCATTTAGACAACACAAAGCAAACACCCAAAGATATACCATTACTAAACATACAGACATAGTATAAAAAATGTCTGTCTTTCCTCTGTCTTATCCCTGGAAGTGTTATGTGGAGAGCTGGACAAATCCCCCCCCCCCCCCCCCCCCCCCCTCGGCTCTCACAGTAACATGACAGTGGAACAAAGCATGACGTAGAGTTATGCCGCTGTACGCAGGGGCCCTTCCAGCCACTGCAGACAAACATGCAGCCATGAAACAAGCAGTGAGAGGCTGGTGTGACAGCAAAGTGGAAGTGCTACTGGCATGACAGGAACCATTACAGCACAGAAGTGGTGTCTTGGTATGAAACGACTATGAAATTAATGATGTTACCAAAAACAGATTTTTAACTTCAACATAAATTATATGAATACGAAAACTGATGACTTGTGGTAAATTGTTAGGTTTTTACTACAAGCAGCTAGCAGCTATTGTAGAGCGTTTGATCATATGACATGATCGTCGCCAGCAGATGGACTTTGCCCAGTTGTTATGGATTTGTAAATGTTTAAATTTCCATTATTTTAAGCACTCAAAGACTTCTCATTCACATTTACACATTGAAACATATAAATAAACTGATGGGTTGTTTGTGATTGGACTATTGTGCATTTCTGTAAATAGGAAAGCAGTTTTAGAAGAAAAGGGAGGGGTCTGAAAACAAAGAAAACAAGCAAGTTTACCAAACCCCTATAGGCTTGATAGCCTAATGACTAGTGCTAAGCATTGACGTTGACATGATTTGCTTTATTTAACAGTTTTTTTCTGTTTTTGTGTTGTGAAATGTGTAGTCTTGTTAGGGGTAGGTCATGAGCCTCAGTTATCACAACTAAAAGGATAAAAGGACATCCTAATACAGATACTAAACAGAGAGAACTGAGGGATGACATAAGATTCTGGACCAAATTGGAAACCAGTAATGTCACATTGACATAGCTTGCACCATAGATCTGTGAGCTAATTTAGATTCATTCATTCACTTTTTCCAATGCTGTGCGTTAGTGTATAAAATAAGTTAGTCACCCTGACTTCACACATCGTGTTTCTTATGTTACTTTCAAATCCATGAGTCATCGGAGAGAGAGCACTTTGATCAGATCACCGCAGACTTTGCTGATTCCAGCCCTAGGACTTGAAGATTTTGAAGATGTTTACTGGAGTTTGGACTTTACTGAAATCAAACTTCTGTCCTATTTTTGCTCACACTGTCTTGTCCCTCTCTGCGCGTACAGTATGAATTGTTTCTGAATATTGGTGTTCAGAGTCGAGCCAAAGGAGTTTGACTCAGCATAATCCCTCTGGCTAAATGCACATTGCCAAGTATTCTTTCTCTCTTACACACACACACGCACACACAATCACAGTGTGCTGACCGTAAGAGAAAAGTGACCTTCGTGGAACTCAGATTTCACCTCCTCAGTGTTTCGGATCTCTCTGAGACAGTCGCAGCGGCAGACTCCTCTTCAGCTCAGAACTGCAGTACCCAGAGGTCACTGCTTTATTTTACAAGGTAAAATATTTACCTAACAAACTCGTCTGATACTTGTGCCCAAAACTGCTTAAATACATGCAGGTGGAAAGAGCATACTTCTTATTTTGTCTCAGTGGTGTTGCCATCACAATACCACAATTCAGAACTGAGACGCTGGTTCCGTTTTGGCTCAAATTCAAGTCTTGAAACTGCTGCTAATAAAGAACATGGATGAGGACAGATACTTGGTGCACTTGAGTATTTTGAGCTGGTCAAGGACAAGATGCACCAAAAGGTTTTGCTTTGAAACGAGCAGGAAATTACTATTGGTTACTTGATGAGAGACAGGATGTTCCCCAGTCAGAGAAATAGTCGGAAGGAAAGGGCATGTATGTGTGTGTGTATATATTACACCCTCCCATGTGTCGCCTGCACCACCCAGGGAAGGGTGGACCCACACAATGCACATTCCACATTATTGTTTAGCTTAAAATGGGGTGTATTTGAAAAAATTATCAGCTATATAGTTTTCTGTCACATTTGACTACTCATAAGTTTTATGCATTTGGGCAGTTGAGATAGAGAAAACCACATAACCATCCATCTGTTGTTCATGTAACATGCAAATATTGTATGAAATATTTGCATACATAGTAGCTTCAATCATTTTTGTATTTGTTTATATAGTCAGTCTTTGTACTCTCAGGAGTCCTAGTTCCTGTTTGAACTCAAAAAAGACACTTAAATGTGGGCAGATCACTCATCTAGGAAGAGAAGCTAAAGCTAAAAAGCTAAAGGCTCAAAGCAAAAAATTAGTCATCCAAAAGAATTTTAAACATAATCTATGGACATTTAGGAACCAAATGGATAGGAAAATGTGCAGAAACTGTGTTATAATGACTTACTTTTACGGTATGTCTGTTTTTCCTTTTTTTTTTCTGACCTTTCTGTGTGTTGGACCTCTATCGTTGTGTAACATAATTGTGCTTCCATTTTGGCAAGGAATCTGTTGAAAAAGTGATTTTTAATCTCAAGATTTAGGCCCTTTAGACATCAGTGATTCTCCTATAATTGTACAGGCCTGGCGGGCTGCTAGGTCAACGAGAACCCCTGCTAGGCCAAAAAAAAAAATTGTAATGCCAAAAATAACACCAAATAGTCATTAATTCGGAAATCAATAATGATTCGCGTTTGGGAGCCTCTGTGTGGCACTGAAGTGAGAGGGACAGATGAGAGAGAAGTGAGAGGGGTAGATGAGGGGGGGGGAGCTTGAGTTAAGTTAGCTCAAGCATAAACACTGTTGATGCCGGTCCAACCGAAGCTGAACCAGTTGAAAAAAATAAAGGCAAGCTTTAAAAATCTGGCTGGGACCCAGAGTGGTTGAAGAACCCCAAATATAGCCCTGTGGTTGTACCAGACTACCGACAATAATTTCCAATGTGTTGATCTCATATCATTTTAAAACAAATGGAAATGTGTTTAGCTTACATTTTTGACCACGCCAAAATGCCTTACTGCGCACCTCATCTGTTTAGGGTTTTTTCGATGTGTACCACCAGGCCTGAAAAAAAATTCTAGGGGAAACACTGGACATAAAGAAAATGAACAAGACTAAGAGTTTACAGCCATGCTAGCAGCTCTGTGAGGCACGGTGGTGGTTTGAGATAAATGCTAATGGCAGCATGCTCACAATGACAATGCTAACTCACTTAAAGCTGGAGTGCGGGACTTTTTTTGTCATAGGTTGCGCCGTAGCCTACTCCTTCACTACTGTACAGCTGTACTGTACAGCTGAGGCTGATGGGAATGTCATTTGTTTTGCAGGTTTTTGGTCATAAACCAAAGTATTGGACAAATTAAAAGTTTGATTTGATGAGGGTGATAGATGAAAAGTTAAGAGATCATCAAAGTTATTACAATTCATCCCGAGAGGAACATGAATGTCTGCACCAAATATAGTGACAATCTATCCAATAGTTTTTGAGATTAGGGCTGTAGTTTACGATTATTTTGTCTGTCAATTATTTTCACTATCAATTCATCCATCCACCAATTATTTTCTCGATTATTTGTGTCATTTTTAAAATGTAAGAAAATTGGAAAATGTCCATCACAAGTTCCCAGAGGCCATGGTTACTTTTCAAAATGTCCGACCAACAGTCAAAAGATAATTGGTTTATTATCAAAGAGGAGTGTTAAAACAAGATTTATGCTTTAAAAATAGTTTAAACAATTATTCGATTATCAGAATCATTGCAGATTAATTTTCTGTTGATCGATTAATCGACTAATCGTTGTAGCTCTAGTTGAGGCATTTCAGTCTCGACCAAAGTGGTGGACCAGCTGTCTGTCCAACAGACCAACCCAGCCATCACTCAGTTTAAACTCCACCTGGCTCAAGAAGAGTAGGGCTGAATATTGTCATTTTTCAATACTATTGCTAAAACGATACCTGAGGTACAGTGCCAGTACCAAAACAATACTTTTTTGATACTTTACTTTGAGGAATATCAAATGTTTTTCTACAAAACCTAAAACCTAAATTCTGTCTAAACACAAGCAGCTGCACAACATCTTTTTCCTCAATAAAACTGAAATTGGGAAAATTATCATTTAAATTTGAAACTATCCAATTAATGAACAATAAAGTCTCTAAATCTGGCCAAGCATTTGAAGCCGACTTTCAGTACTTGACAGGTTTCGATACACATTTCAATCTGTGCCAAAAAGTAGGTTCCATCCTTAGCCATACTCAATAGTTGGTTAGTCCTGGCGTTAAACCCTGGAGAAACTTGAGTGACGTTTTGTTTCAGTCAGTAGAGGAGTCAACGGGGAGGATCTAGATGCTGGTGTTATAAGACATTACATAACAAGCTAATCTGATTTCAGGCTTCTCAGAGGCTCAGACTCTTCGTGTGTTTCTTTTTCTCTGCTGATTGTAAAAGTAGAGAATGAAACATGCAGACCGGAAAACAGTTTTTAAAGAGAATATACAGTGTCAATCAGTGTATAGTTGGTTTCAGTGGGTTTAAACACACAGAGCAATGCTGTGCTCTGTAACTGTAACTGAACTCTCAGTGCTTTCTGTGTCAGCGAGGGGTTAATGTAACAAATCATGCTCGAGTGACTGCTCACTCCCTCAGCCCACAGGCTATTAGCTACAATTCACTTACATAACCACACAGCTCTGTGCCTCTCACTTTTTGAAAGAGGAATCCAGTGTGAGGCAGTTAATTCACAAAATCCCACAAGAGCTAAAAATAAACTATTTTATTGTGCAGAAGGCTGTTATGGAAAGAAAAGTGTCACTGTGTATACTGATCATTAGGCTCATGATTATCAGCAATCAGTTTTACACTCATATGATAAGCTTCTCTCTCTCTCTTTCTCTCTCTCTCTCTCTTCAGGAAAGCCTCGGAGCGTGGGAGGTTCTGAGCGTGTGCAACTTTCTGGAGTGTTCAACGTGCGGAAAGGGAAGCTGGCACTGCCGGTGAACCGCTGGTCAAAGCGTCAGGTCACGCTGAGTGGGACCTGCCTTATTGTCTCGTCTGTGAAACACGCCCACACGGGCAAGATGCACATCCTCCCTCTCATCGGAGGAAAGGTACTTAATGAAAGCAGCCTTGAAGGGACAGAATTCCTCTCTGTGATTTAGACCAAAGATACAAAACAGTTTTGGTTTTGGAATTCAGAGGATGTTCGCCTCTTGTGCACTCATCCTGCACTCCCAGGTCTCAGCTAAAAACTGGCCCTCACTCAGATTCAGGCTGGGCAGTAACGCAGCATAATTGTTATACAGCACATACAGTATCAAGGTGTGTCCAAACCTTTGACTGGTACTGTACAGTAAATGTATAAATATACTGTGAAATATTTCTTAGTTTAAGATTTTTTATTAATCCTCTGAGGGGAAACTAGTTTGGCCGCCCATGCACATAAACAAAAAAGACACGCATTTATATACAGTATACAGTGTTTATATAATATGCTACAGCCCGACTGATAAATCGGCCAGGCTGATATCAGCTCATTGCAGATATAACAGTATCTGTGTATATGTCAGCTGATAAATGACAAGAAATTGATGTACAGAAATGCCAAAGATACGATAAGTTTATTTTCCAACTGTAAAACATCCTGCCCTACATATATATATATATATATATATATATATATATATATATATATATATATAATTAGAAAACATTTAACTCAATAGGATAAGCAAGAGTTTCTGTAATGTAATTTTGAATACTTGAGTATTATTGAAACATATCAATAATGGCATAATGCTTATTGCTGTATAAACTTGGTTCATGTGGCCAACCTGCTTTGGTTGTGTTGTATTTCCAGTATGATGGTAGAATATAACAAGTTATTGCTGGCTGGTGTAAACACTGATGGAGGACAGAGGCTGAAGCTGCTGTCTTATACAGTCTCCTTTTATTCTGTTTGGTAATATTTTCCTTTAGGACTGGCTTAGTTTTTTCACATTATGGCCAAAGGTAACCGTATGAGGAGTTCAAAACATTAACAGTGAGCTGGAGCAGAAATGTGGGGTTCTGTGAAGCACTGAAATGTTGCTGAGAGATGCGTCTTTAATCTGCAGAAATATAATAATATATGCAATATGAACCAGTTCCAAAGAAGACTTGGATTACTTAATGAAGCAAATAAAACATTCATTTCAGCAAACTTTTGTAAAACAGCGCAGTCATATATCTGGTAGGCTAGACAGATGATTTGTTTAAAAAAAGAGGAAACTAAAATGCAGTCCCTGCTGCAGGTGGAGGAGGTGAGGAGACACAGCCACTGTCTGGCTCTCAGCTCAGCTGGTCCCCAAAGCCAGACCTATTACATCAGCTATGACTCCTACACAGAGCACCTCCGCTGGCACAGGACAGCCTCAAAGGTGTGTAACTACATATACTGTATGTCTATATGTGTGTGTAAGCTCTAGCTCGTACTTTAGCTACTCCTTTGCTTTATTTTTACATTTTTATGTTTTATCTTTTCATAAATTCAAGTTTGATGTATCAGCATTTTACACAACTTAACTGCCTCCTGTGGACTTGTCGTTGTCATAAGTCGCTTATCATGTTGTGCTGTCACTCCCTCCCACTGTCAGATTGCATCCCAGAGAGTGAACTCAGTCGACCTGTCGTGCTGCAGCCTAGAGGAATTGCCTGCTCAGCTGTTTTACAGCCAGGACCTCACCCACCTCAATCTCAAAAGCAACTTCATGTCCCCGCACAAAGGTGTTCCAGCACTCACCAGGTGAGTTTCTATCACCTGCACTCAGACAGGGTCTACCCCCATCCTTTGTGTTTAGGAACAAGTCAACAGGAGGAGCCGACAGATGAAAAGCAGTTTTTTCATTTGTCGTTCTCTCTTTTGCATGTGGAATGTCCCTCAGTGGTTTTTACTGTCTTGGGGAGCTACCATATGGTCTAAAGAAGAAGCAGCTTAGATCAAATTACACATGACGTGTGTGTGTGGGCGGCTGTGTGGTTTGGATGATTAAAAGTAAGCTACAGTAGTGATGAGAGATTTGACATCCAGCCACCTGACCTCTGGGGTGGAAGGCTCTTCCTTGGTTTCCAGGACAGCTTGTCAAATTGCTCGCTGCCGTCACGCTCTTATGTAGGAAAGGCCTTCCCGTTGTAAGAGACTGTTGGTTGGCGTGTTCAGTTGTTCACGTCATTTGGTGAGCTGCAATTAGACAGGAGCTCTGCCCCACACAAAATAACATTACACTGCAAAAATAAAAGAAAATGACAGATCATCAAACAAGGACACAGTAGGTCTTTGAACTTTCAACCAAATGTTAACTGAACTAAATCAAGCTGCAGTGATAACTGCAACTGAGTAAAAAGGAATTTAAAAAGGAGCCAAACTTACAGTTGAAAGTAGAAATTTAGTGCTATCAGACTTCATAAAATAACATTTTATTTTATTCATTTCATAAAGCTGAAATCTGTACGTTTCTGCAAATTTACGTCCTCAACAGCAGCTAAAACCTTAAAAAAGAACCTTCTCATCAAATTAATTTGTCCAGGCTGCCAAGAGTTTTTAAACACAAAAGACACAAGGCTCTCTCGCTACTTTGACAATGAACCCAAGAGTAAGATAAGCTTTGTCATATTTTCTTGACTTTGGTTTTGACCCTTCGATTGGCTTGACGACCATCACCTGCTTTGTTTTTTTCCCCCCGTCAAAAATCTGTTCACCTTGTATTAAACATGTCGTTTTGCTGTCAGATCAAAATGATAACGTGAATTTTGATGACTGTTCTAGAGTGAAAACCCTTGTGTGTGTTTCTTTTCCATGAATCAGATTGATTCAACGTTAGTTCACTCTACATTTTTACCTCCACTCATGTTCTGCTATGACTCACAGTTTGAGAACCACTAAACTAAATCTGACTTTTTTTTTTTTTCTTTCGCTGGTGGAAAATGTATTCATCAGCACAAGGCTTGTATACAGACTATTACTTTATTGCAAGACTTAAAGGTCCAGTGTGTAGAATTTAGTGGCATCTAGTGGAACAGACTTGGCAGAAATTGAACATAATAGTCATAAGTATGTTAATTAGTGTATAATCACCTGAAAATAAGAATCGTTGTGTTTTTTCGTTACCATATGAGCCTTTTATATCTACATGGGGAGCGGGTCCTTTTCCACGGACCCGCCATGTTGCACCGCCATGTTTCTACAGTAGCCCAGAATGGACAAAACAAACACTGGCTCTAGAGAGGGCCTTTTGCATTTTTCAGTTTTGTGGCCACCGTAGGTTCTCCTACACGCTTGGAAAGGGGAGGGTGACCGCGAGATGCCACTAAATCCTACACACTGCACCTTTAAACTCATGATTAGTGATCTCATACTTGTCAGTCAAGTGTTGTCAGATTAGGCTAAATGGCTGGAGGTCCAGCAATCGACCAGCATTATCCACACATGATACAATACAACATGCACACATACTCACTTTCACCTTTGAGTCATTTCTGTCTCTCCCTTTTGACATCTTTGCCTGACACTTTTCTTTACATCAGATGAAGACTGTGACATTTATGTGATGGAAAAATGAGTATACAGTATATACAGGCATTGTCCCTCCATAAACAGACGCTTCCCACGCAGTGTTTTGAGGAACGTGTTCTTCCTGTAGTGTGCTTGTGACTTTCCCTCGGAAGGACGTGGGTCCGGTTTAGCCTATCACCCTGGCCCCTCTGTGAACTGGATTAGGTTAGGGTCGGAAAGCCAGGAAACACACACGCACACACACACACACACACACACACACACACACACACACACACACACACACACACACACACAGAGCTCCTACCTGCATTGTTATGGTGAACGTTTTTTGTCATGTAAACATTTAGCTTTAAATAGCAGGTGTACTGTATGTGTTATGCATTGAGGAGACCTTGTGCAGGCTTCCTCCCTGGTAATTTTCCCTGTTTATCAGACAGGTGTTATGTAACTAAAAAAGTTTTCACAAGTTTGTTTTTGTCAGTGCCTAAATTCAGAAGAAGGCCAGAGTCTGATTATAGCACCGAGAGATTAATATCTTTGTCCCTCTTTGTCTGCCCTTTTCTTCCTGTCGCTCCCCTCTTTCTCTCTCTTTAGGTTCTGTAAACTGAGAAGCCTTAGTCTGTCAAATAACGCTCTGTCTGAGTTTCCTCTGGCCTTGTGTGACATCACCTCACTCACGGAGCTAAACTTGTCGGGAAATTGTCTCTCGTCTCTGCCTGCAGAAGTTGGAACCATGCACAAGTAAGTCGGCTGAAAGAACAATGACGACCTCTGGGCTGAGGTTATTGATGATGATGATTATAATGATGATGATAATTTGTTAGATTATTGGCCAAGAGCAGAATGTATCCTCAGTGACCTTTACTTTGCTGACAGAGACATCAGACAGGAGTTTGTCATCATCGTGGTTCCATCAGTGCAGATTAATCCTTCTCTCTGTATTAAATGAGCACCAGACTCCTGTCCTGATAATGCAGAGGTTTTGTCCAGGTGATCATATTGCAGAGTCATGCTGATGCTGTCCCTGTATGACTGGGAATTTGGGGTCAAATGCTCAGTTATTCTGTCTGCCAGCAGAATGTGTGTTTATTGTTTGTCATTTATCAAGCAGAAATAAAGGCTCTAAAATTCAAAGATCTTCTGCTTTTCTGTGTTTTATATTATTATTAATTGAATGAAAAATGCTGTTTGTGTTCAGCTTGCAGACTCTTCTTCTGGACGGTAACCTTCTCAGCTCTCTGCCTGTGGATCTGGGATCTCTGGAGGGTCTGACCTACCTTGGCTTGTCCTTCAACTGTTTCAGCTGCGTCCCCCCCATCCTGGAGAAGCTCAGAGGCTTGGAGAGACTCTGTCTGGCAGGGAACCAGCTCTCTGTCCTGAATATGGCTGGACTGCAGTGGCTGCCTGCTCGCCACATAGATCTCAGGTAAACATATCTGCACTGATGCAGACCTTTTTAGAAGTAATACTGGAACAGAGCTCATCTGAAATATAACACCTGTCATGATGCTGCAGATAAAATGCGCCCTGTGTTTCTCTGTGTTGTTTTTGTCCTGTGGATTTGGAAATCTTACAGCTAAATAATTAAAATTCAATTTAGCCTCTAGAGCCATGCTAGCAGTGTGGCTCCAGGGATGGTAATGTCAGCCTGTCAGACAGTCCACCACTGCACCACTGGATGGATTGCAGTGAACGTTTGTACAGACATTCATGGTCCCCAAAGGATGAATTGTAATGACTTTGGTGATCCTCTGACTTTTTCTATAGCGCCACCATGAGGTTGACATGTTTGGTTGTTGTTGTAATATCTTAAGAACTATTGGATGGATTGACATAAAATTTGGTACAGATATTCAGAGTCTCTAGAGGATGAATTCTAATGACTTCGATCCTTTCACTTTTCCATTTATCAGTCATTTGGTCTATAAATGTCAGAAAATGTCGATCACTCTTTCCCAAAGCCCAACATGCAACAAAAACTGTCTCGTTTTGTGTCGAACTACAGTCCACAACTCAAAGATATTCAATGTACTGTCAGAAACCAGAACATATCCACATTTAAGAAGCTGGAATCAGAGAATTTTGACATTGTCTTAATAAAAATGATCGATTATGGAAATAGTTGGTGATTAATTTTATTCGACTAATCATTGCAGCTCTAATTTGATTTGTAAATTGACAAAAAATCACCAGCAATTTTACCCTCTTTCTTAATGTCCATATTCTCTTGTCCAGGCTGAACCGGCTTCAAAAGGTGACAGTGGGAGACATGGAGCAGCTGGTCCACATCGTCCAGCTGGACCTGAGGGACACTGGTCTACAGGAGCTGGATGTCAGGCCTCTCTGTAGGCTGGAGGTCCTCCGCTGTGACAGAAACACTCTCTCCCTCCTCAGAGTCAGCGGTCACGCCCTCAAGAGCCTGCATGCTGCACACAACGGTACTAACACTCATTATGTGTTGTATGGATGTTAAACAGATCATGTTTGACACTGTATGTCCATTCACACTCAGACTATGTTTGTGTTTGTAGAGCTGAAACAGCTGGAGGTGCAGCCGGTGCCAGAGAATCTGACTGCTCTAGATTTGTCCTGGTATGAAGACGCTTTACTGTCGAATTTACAGTATGGAAGAGTAGACTGTGCTTTTTCTTAGCTGGATGGTGACTGTATTTTTTTTTCTTAAAGGAACAAGCTGTGCTGTGTCCCTGACTGGGTGTGTGAGAGCAGCAGACTGGAAGTTTTGGACATCAACCACAATTCTGTTACTGAGCTGCCCATACAGTAAGTTTTTCACTAATTAATAGTGTACATAGGGGTTCCTAAAATGCCAGTAATACATTAAAAAAAATTTTAGCATTTTTTTCTTTGGAATCTTTGAAAAAGTCTCTGTCTTTTATTGATCTAATTTTATTGATCTGAACACAGTAAACTTTATTTAGATTATTTCAGTGATGTTGATAGGTACACACCCTACATCATGCGTTAAAATCCAAAAGGACGCAGTAAACTCACTATTGACGCGTCCAGAGGACGCACCCCATTTTTTCCCTGATAATCTTACCTTGTGTTTCTTGAGTTATGTGTTTGGCGTAATATTTTCCTCAGAGAGCGCAGGGAGCTTCGGTTTAATTCAAACTGCTAATATGTATATTTTTTTAATGTTTTGTCACCGCTGCAGAAACACCAGGTAACTGCTAAAGTATGATAAGGTTGTCTGATGTTGACTGCTGTTAGTTATTGGTTTGATAAATGGTTTACAGCCTAATAATGTGTTTTTGTATTGATTACTGACGGTGGCTGATCAGGCTAATTATCAGCTAATTGTACTCAGTTTCTAACGGCAGTATGGTTGCCCTTTGTGTGAGAGTTTTTAAACTACTTTCCTAATTAAACATGATGTGACTGCTGGTGAAACTTGAAAGCTCAGCATTCTCGGTGCCCTTTAGCTTCCCTTTTTATAAGTCACATTAACATAAAAAGCTAATATTTCTCCGTATAATATGACTTCCTATTTCTGTCAGCTGCTGTGTGTCTGCAGTGACTTCAGATACATTTTCAACATACATAAATATAACCATAATTATAACCATATAACATCAAACACAAGTTTACCACTACAATTTGTCAAAAAGACAAATTTTATTGGTGACCCACTCAAATATTATTGAAAATATCATATATATCCATATATATATATATATATATATATATATATATATATATATACACACAATATATTTTTATATTCTAGTTAAAAGAATTTAAACATGTTCTAATCATTTGCCTAAATAAAATACAGTCTTACAAAAGATAGAAAGTTGTCTGATTTCTAGATATCTAATTATACAAGAAGTAAAAAAGTTAGAAAAAAAGTAAAAAATTAGACCATGCATTCACTGCCAACTCTTTAATACTCGATGCTCTGATGATACCGACACTCTTATATTTATAGCTCTGCCGTGTGAAATTCCTGTAACATTTTTGTGAATAAAATTTCCCACAATCAGTAACAGGTCGCCTTATATGGCAGTTTTAGGGGAGTTATTTATACTAATGATCAAATCTCATGAACACGCACTTACTCATGAACACGTGACATTCATCAGGCAGAAAAGAGCGATTTACAACAGTTAAGAGTTTGTTGAATCTGATACTTGTACGAGCAAACCTCACAGAAAAAAGTCAGATTGTTTTAGGATAAGAATACAATATATGTAGAAATATACTCTATATGAACTGTAGGTGAACTTAAATTTTCCTCAGTGGAAAATTGGGTCAGCAAAATTGGGTGGCATCATGGGTAATATCAGGGTAAAACAGAGTTCATACTGGTTACAGTATGATGTTACTGGTTTACAGTAGACAAAGAGACTGAGCTAGCTGTATTGTTTGTGTACTGTAGGCTGCTGTCCAGTGGGAGCCTGAGAAAGCTGCTGGCAGGCTGGAACGATGTGTGTCAGCTGGCTGAGAGGCTGGAGAGATCGCAGCTGGAGGTCCTGGATCTCCAACACAACCATCTGACTGAGCTCCCACACAACCTGTTCATCAAAGCACCGAGGTAAACACAACAAATATCCTTTGTTTTCTTTCCATAATGTCTTTTTCACTCCTCTCTTGTCTTTCTGTCTATGTGTCTGTCTTATTTTGCGTCATTGATTTATTATGCCACTTGTTAAAGCACTAAATTTATGTTCTTTTTCTGCTTTTCATCACAGCTTGCGATACCTAAATGTGTCGGCCAATAAGCTGGAGAACCTCCCTGCAGCCAGCCTATCAGAAGACAGTTTCAGCAGCCTGGAGGAGCTCTATGTGACTAATAACAGCTTGACGGATAAGTGTGTCCCTCTCCTGACAGGACACGGCCACCTCAGAGTGCTTCACCTTGCCTACAACCAGCTGCAGACCTTCACTGCCAGGTAAAATACTGTACTGCACATGATCAGAGCCTGCCAAGAGAGATCAATGTATGACAACTACACTGCTTACTTACCTTGAATTGTGCTGCGTTGAAGGACAAATTTCAAATACGAAACAGAAAACTGACATAGACGCACTGTCACCTTACAAGTAGTGGTCCAGCAGAGTTACAAAGGTCTAGTTCAGGAGGTTTAGCTTCCCAAAACAAACTGAGGCTGAAGCTCCTTCTGGCTGTTAGGTTGAAGAACATCACCCAATTTTGTGCTCTTAATTGTAGGCTCGTAGGCCACCCAAGCTCACATTTATTCACATTCCTTTGCTTTTATGAGTTGTCTAAATACTTAAAACATGGTACACTTTGCTTTATCATCCAGTCTCAAATGACAGCCTCCCTTCTAGAAAGGTACGAGAGCGATGAGTTTGATAAATGTGGCTCCAAAATAAAGTTTGTGCAGTGCCAGCGCTCTGATATAACCATACCTCCTCCTCCTGCAGTAAACTGGCACAACTGGAGCAGCTGGAGGAGCTGGATCTGAGCGGCAACAGACTGAGGGCCGTGCCCACCACCATCCTGAACTGTCAGCGCATGCACACGCTCTCCGCCCACTCCAACTGCATCAACGCCTTCCCTGAGGTCCTCCAGCTGCCTGAGATCAAGGTTAGTCTGATACATACAGATATTTAGCTGTTTGGGGCCTTCCTCAGCTCAAAAATGTAAATGCATCATTTTTTTTTGTTGTAGCCACATTGCTTGATCATAGAAGAGCTGTGGAAAGATATGACATCACCAGGGGGTAACAGATTAAAAAGTAGTGGCTCTGAACTCGACCTTTTAGGAATCCCACAAGCTATTTTAGAGTGTTTTGAAGAAATGATCATCTGCCTGAAAGATAAAGAGGCAAACCAGTTAAAAACGGTTTCAGACAGTCCAACGTGTTCCCTTAGTCTTTTTAAAAGGATTTTCTGATTAACGGTATGAAGTAGCACAAAAACAAAAGTTTATTGGCATCTAGATTCATCCTAGTATCATCAATCACTTTTCTAGGGATGTGTGTACTATAATAAGCCAGAAAACCAGAATGAAACTTTTCTAATGTATTATTTCTAATGTATTTATAAATTTTACTTAATGGAAAATTAGCGATTGGTCTGGGTGTTGATTGATGTAGGCAACTTTTTTTTAAAAGGCTTAACTAGCACTAACTAGGAAAAGCACCCAGAGAGTGATTAATAATTGTTATGACCTTCTCAGACACTGGATTAAAAATGTTTTTAAAAAAGGAGGCAGGAATTGGGTGCACAAGTGGAGGACTTCAGTTTTGTTATAACTTTCCTGAGCAGGTCTCTTGTGGAACAGAAAATTAAAGGTAAAAATCAGCGTCATTCTAGTGAGATGACAAAAAACCGAGTTCCCTCTGTCCCTCTTTATCTCTCTGTCTATCTCTACCTCTGTGTTCGTCTTTATTGGGTTGGGCCAGATCAGGAAATCCTTTGTAATCTCCTGGTAACTCCTTAATCTCTTTCTCTGAATCCAAATGACAATTTCATATGTGTGTGTGTGTGTGTGTGTGTGTGTGTGTGTGTGTGTGTGTGTGTGTGTGTGTTTTTGTGTGTGTGTGTGTGTGTGTGTGTGTGTGTGTGTGTTCTGCATGTCTGTTTGTGTGTAGTGGAGTCAGGGAAAATAACAAGAATTTTGTAATTATACTTTATGAATAAAATACATGAATACTTCACGGAGCAGAGGGAAAAGAGAGTGGATGGGAATCGAACAGTAATGAAAAGATTGGCAGTGCAACTAACACATGAAATAATGTTTCCACCCAGAGTTGGAGGACAAACAACCTACTGTTGGTGAGGAAAGCCTCGAGAAAGTACCAAAGCTTCCACTTACTTAGAAAGGGCAAAACAGTTTTATAAGTCTGATGCAAGATTCATGAGATCTGCGTCCATGTCTCTGCTGGAACTGCAAAAATCTACACTCTACACTAATTATTACATTTGTGGAAAGAAAATGTATCTGACTTTTTCATGATCGATATTCTTGATTACAAGATGTCATACAGGAAGAAAAAGTATTGAAATTTAAAACGGAGGTATATGAAGATTCAACAAAAAACATCTTGTAATCAAATTGTTGAGTCATGAACTGACTGTCTTTGTGTCTCATTCCCTGTCAGTGTGTAGACCTGAGCTGCAACGAGCTGACTGACATCAATCTGCCGGAGTCGCTTCCTCAGAAGCTCCAGGAGCTGGATCTCACAGGAAATCCCCGCCTCAACCTGGACCACAAGAGCCTGGAGCTCCTCAAGTAGGAAACTGTAATTTACTGTAGTAATAATCTCTGTAAAGATTATTTGACTCGCTGACTCATGAAATCAACTCGCCTCTTTTCTCCTCCTCTCTGCAGTAATATCCGATGTTTCAGGGTGGATCCATCCCCTTCTGCTCCGTATGTGAGCGAGAGTCACGGGGCTCCTGCAGTCTGGAGTCACGGCTACACAGAAGCCTCTGGAGTCAAAAACAAGTCAGTCCCCCCCCCCCCATCTGTGTCTGTCTCTGTCTGTCTACTTAATGGCCTTTTCTCCTTTGGAATAATTGAAAAAGTCTCTAATGTCTTTTATTGACCTGAACACAGTAAACTTTATTTAGATTATTAAGCACTTTTCCAACCTACAGTCACAAAGTGCTTTCATAATATACACTGAAAATACACTAATGATAGTAATAAAATAAAAAGCTCAATAAAAACAGAAAAACAAATTATAGAAAGGCAGATTAATATAAAGATGTTTTTCGATGACTCAGCTGACCTGATTCCACAGCTGAACAGTGAAAGCTTGATCCTTCTTGTTTTTTTTTAGCCTGGACAGCAGAACTTTTAAAAGCTTTTGGTCAGCAGATCTGAGAAGTGTTTGTGCACATCTGACAGATCTAATTGTTGTCAATAAAATATTTTTAAACATTGTCAATGAAATGTTCTAGTTTTGAGTTCTGGACATTATGCAGGATCTTTCCTTATCATTCATCCTTGGAGAATATGGAGTTTTAAGATCAGAAATGCACAAGAACTAAACCCTCGTAGGTCTAAAATGTAATTAACAGGATCTTATATTTTTTTAAATGCAGTAGAAACAGCTGTGTTACAACCAGGACCACAATAATCTGCTTTTGGAATCTAGAGTTGGTCATTAGTCTTAAGGGGCTGTTAAACTCCTTCAGACGTGCCTGTCAGATGGTCAAATAACTTCGGAAAACCCCACCACATTTCCAAAGGCAGATTAGAGGGGGGCTTTCTTTCTGACACCGACGAGCCAACATTCACACCCACTTCACTCAGTGATTGGCCAGCTAGCTGTGCGGAGGTGAGAGAGGAACCAGGGTTTGACCTTTTTGATTGTGGCCGTCCGGAACAGCTATAAACATTTGATTTCTGACGTGGTCGGACAGCACGTCATAAAAACAAGCTTTACTGCTGCATTCTGGACCAGTTGCAGATGTGCACTCGCTGAACTATTCAGACATGTAAATAAAAAGTTGAACAAAAGGCAGGATGAGAGGAGGGCAGGGATCGTATGTGTTTCTCGGCAGCATTGTTCAGGTTATTCATTGATAACTGGTGGATCTTCTTGTTTGTTCTCAGGCTGTGTGTAGCTGCTCTGGCCCTGGACAGCTTCTGTGGGATTCGGGAGGCCCTGTATGGAGTTTTTGATGGAGACAAGAATGTCGAGGTGCCTTACCTGCTGCAGTGCACTATGGGAGACGTGCTAGCAGAGGAGCTACACAGGGGCCAGAGGCAGGAAGACTACATGACCAACACTTTCCTCACCATGCAAAGGTAGCCGATTGATTCCTTGAAGAATATGCAGAAAGAAAACAATCACACCTGAACACAGCTGATCACAGTGACTTTCAGCTCCACACACTCCTCTGAACGCAGCGTTCTGTGTTTCTCTCCCGCAGGAAACTCGGTACAGCAGGTCAGAGGATGGGCGGCTCAGCAGCTTTATGTCACATCAGACATGACCCGGTGGCTCCTGGTGAGCACGGCGGCTGCTTCACCCTTAAGGCCGCCAACGTGGGCAGGTGCCAGGCTGTGTTGTGCCGAGACGGAAAAGCTATGCAACTCTCCACCATCCACACTGTCAAAGAGGAGCCGGAGTACCAGAGGGTCCGGCAGCATAATGCCATTATCACCGAGGTAACAACGAACTCCGCTCTCTCATATTTCATGTGTTGGTGGTGGTGATATGAAGAAAACTTTTGATTGATAAATACTTTACTAATTAAATACTTAATTTATGAAACACAAATACAAAACATTTGCTGGTTCCAGTTTCTAAAATGTGAAAAGGGCTGTTTTCTCTTTGTTTTATGAGTGTAAATGAAATGTCACCAATTTTTTGACAATTTTTTTACAAATATTATCATTAGTTGTCGCTCTTTTTTGTCTGAAAAATTACATAACTTTCCTCTTCTTCTCTGCAGGATAATAAAGTCAGTGGTGTAACTGACTCCACCAGAATTATGGGATACTCCTTCCTGTGCCCATCCGTGACCCCACGACCCCACGTCTCCACGGTGACTCTCACCCCGCAGGATGAGTTCTTTCTCCTTGGCAGCCGGGGCTTGTGGGACATGTTGTCTCCCAGCGAGGCGGTGGAGGCCGTCAGGAATGTTCCGGACGCTCTGGCTGCTGCGAAGAAGCTGGTGACTCTGGCTCAGAGCTACGGCTGCTCCGACAGCCTCAGCGCTGTCGTCGTCCAGCTCAGTATCACCGAAGACTGCTGCTGTTTCTGCGAGCCGCCGCCTCCACCTCCCAGCCCTGGCCTGGGTGCACACACACACACCAGCGCTCACCCCTACTCAGCAAGCGGTGACGGCATACCACTGCCGCCCGCCTCCTCAGGAACCGTCAGCGAGCTGAGCAGCGAGTTCAGCACGTCTGAAATGAGCAGCGAGGTGGGCTCCACGGCGTCCTCAGAAGACCCGCCGCCCCAAACCGAACCTCTGACGTCTCACCTGACCCTGCCGGGGCGGGCCGGCGTGCGGAGAGCTGCCTGTGGAGGTGGGAGCTTCCAGAGGCAGTTCTCTGGAGCTCTGTCTGACAACGGGCTCGACAGTGAGGACGAGGAGCCCATCGCCGGCGTCTTCTCTAACGGCAGCCGTGTGGAAGTGGAGGCTGACGTCCACTGTCTGCATGGCCGGGACTGCCACGCACCCCAAACACACACACACACACACTCAAGCACAAGCATTCCTCCATCCATCACCTCGAATCATGAGCCTTCACCTCTTCCCCTCTCCTCCCTGTCTCTGGCCGTCCCTCCGTCGTCTCCCTGCCTCAGCGGGGAGGCTCGGTTAGGGACTCTGGGTCGCAGGGCTCGAGCTAACGGCTCCGTAGCCTGCCAAGGAAGGAACCAGGACCTCATAGAGGAGGCGGGCGACGTCCCCGTCAGGAAGCAGGGCGGCTACTTCAACGCTCCCGCCCAGCCGGACCCCGACGACCAGCTGATCATCCCACCAGAGCTGGAGGAGGAGGTCCGACAGATCATCCAGCAGCAGCAGCAGGAGCAGATGCAAACACACAATCAACAAGCACACACCTACCAGAAACCTGCAGACTACTTCGTCACACCTCTTTAACTTCTGTCCCCCCTCCACAACAGCTGGTGTCAGTTTCTCATCCAGTATTTCAGAGTTAGTTGAGTTTCAGGGATGGAGAACTGTGGAATCAGGACCGTCAGTCTTGACGCTCTGCACTGCATTTATTTGTACCGCTTCCTCCAAAACCTAAGAGTGTTCTGAACATGCTTATGGACCAGAGAGACTGTGTTTTGTTATGGTTTTTGTTATTTACTTTATTTTGTACTGTTAGTTCTATGCCCCAGGAAAACGCAATGCAATTTTTATAACACTTTATGTTGATTAAATCATCAAATGTTTAATGTAATTGATTTGAATTGATACCATATCTTTCATTTGAAAAAGCATTTTGAATGCTTTTTATTAGACTTTTGAATTCATTCTGTTAAGTGGTACTTTGAGATATTCTTCTGTTGTAGCAGACATTTCCCCTGTTTGTCATGGTTGTTGGCCTTCGGAGTTAGTAAACTGTTGAACTAACTCCTAGGAGTTTAATACTTTAAAGTGACCTAGTCACTGAAGCGTACTAATATTCTCTGAGAGAAAAGATGATTATTTCAAAAGGCTGTTATTCCAGGTTTGTGTTCTCGGGGGTGTGCAGAGTTCAGAGTGGTGCTGCAGTGGTGAGTAAATGCTGAACAGGAGGGATCCTACAGTTACTACCAGCTCAACGAATGTTCTCAGAACAGTGTTACAGACTTCTTGACAATAGCAAACCGCACAAGAGAGCTACTTTTGCTATATAATAAATTAAAGTTTTCAGATAACCACAACGTGTTGACTCTGACTTTTTGAAGAGTGATGGGGAAACTCAAAACTCTACTCAAAAATGTTTTTCTCTTCTTCCTTTGGATGTTTGAGCTTCACTGTGCAGAATGATGTCTGTTGAAAGGGGAAAGTGCCTACGAGCAGGATAAATTAAATCACAACTCATTTGGAAGCTAATCATGGATTCTGCATTTTTAAACAGGTGTATTTTTCCATAAACCATATCAGAAACAAAATATTATTCAATGCAAAGTTTTTTAAAATTCCTTAACAGTCTTAAAACATGTCTGGAGAGGATCTTTAAAGGATCAGCTCAGTCAAATCACAGAAAAGATCAGTTTCTTACTTGACTATTTCATACCTTAATCAAGAAAGTTGAAGATTGTGGACACTGAGAAGCAAAGTTACACTACAAATAGACGGCAGGTTGTATTTTGAAGCAGGATTCGTTGAACAGTTCACCCAAATTACAAAAACAAAATTACAAGTCTACATACATTTACAAGTGCAAGTTTGAGGTATTTGTACTTTACTTGAAGTTTTCTGCTACTTTATACTCCACTACACTTCAGAGGCACTACATTTATTTAGTGATTTATTATTATTACTTAAGTTACTAGTTACTTTGCAGATTCAGATTAATAATACAAGATTTAACAAACAAATTATGTGTTATTAGGATAATAGCAGAATATAAAGTGAATAGAATATAAACCATGTGAGACGTTTAGAGGGAAAAATCACTATTTGGTGGAGCTGTTAACAACTCATAGACATCTGAAATGTGACCCCGACTACACACTGCTTTTTGTAAGACGTCAAAAGCCAAAAAGGTTGGAAACCACTGGTTTCATCTTTAACAATGTGTTTTATACTGCCTGGCCAAAAAAGTCGCCACCTGGATGCAAATAGGTACGAGCCTCCTATTGGATAATTACTGCATGGGCGATTAGCTTTCAGCTGGCAACAAGTTATTTAACCCCAACTGGTGCAATGAGTTGCACCAGTTGGGGTTAAATAACAAAAGCCAAAAAGGTTGGAAACCACTGGTTTCATCTTTAACAATGTGTTGTATTTTAAAAGCTTGTTATATTATCCATTGTGTCAAATCTTCATCTGAAAAGTAACTAAAGCTGTCAGATAAATGTAGTGGAGTAGAAAGTACAATATTTCCCTCTGAAATGTAGTAGTGTGGAAATATAAAGTAGCATCAAATGCTGGAAAGCACCTCAAAATTGTACTTAAGTACAGTACTTGAGTTACTTTCCACCGCTAAGAGTGGTGAGCTGAACCTTTATAAGATCTTCTAAAACAAAATGTACAAGGTTAAGAACATAACAGGCGGCTGTACAACAAGCAACAAAATGTCATTTTCCTCCACTGTCACGTCGTCTTGTTTGTGCTGTTGTGATACAATCACCGCACTGTGTTCTCTGAAATGGTAAATTTAGAAGTTGGGTAATTGCCTCACTCTGGAGAATTTCTTTTGTTAGTAATTATGTCTTGATTGAACAGTCCAACAGTTGCATCACTGGTGTGTCCTCTTGTGTATGTGTGGTGCATTGTGTGACAGCAGAGAGGGGACATACAGCAGTGATGTCATGGTTGGCAGGAAGCCTCTGAGAGGGACAAAGGGTGACCAAAACAGCAGGACAGGACCTGGACGGAGGTCTGGTGCCCCCTGTAGGCGCTTTTATCACACTTGTAATCAAAAAACAGAAAAAGTCTCAAATAGTATCACATTGATGGAGGTTTATTTAAGAAGACATTCTTCAGAGGAGTTGCACAGTTTAGCTGCAATATCAAAACTTCATTATAAAGTCAAACTTTGATATAAAAACAATTCATTCCAGTATACAAGTTATAAACAATGATATAAATCCTTGTCTCAGTGCAGTCACATAGTCCAACATACAAACAGTTCACTTTAAAATTAAATCAAAAAGCCTCAAGCCAAGTGCAGACTACAAGACTTTAAACACCTCAGAAGAATCTGTATCATCCCAGACTGTTATGATAATGTGAGTGTGAACAAACTACATAACTCATCTCAAATGAGGTCTTCTCATTACAAGATTATTCTATTTGGAGAAATCCACAAGTGGAGCAAATCATTGACATTCAACGAAAAAGAAGCCACTATGAGGCCGAGTGCACCACTTTTTCAGGTGCAGATTTGATGCATTCTGCCTCAGACACGTGGATAACCACGTAAGGTTGTGGCGGACAAAAGAAACATGAATTTACCTTTTTTCTACAGAATGACATCGGACAGTGAGTGCACCACACAAATATCTAGAGAGCAACGTAGTTAACTAAAATGAATAAACTAATAAAACAAATTAAAAATTGATTCTAAAGAATATTGTGTCAAACCTGTAAAAAGCAGCCAGAGGGTTGGAAGTTGTAGTTTGTGTTATGATAAACTTCATTATGAATGAATGAATGAATGAATGAATGAATGATTCTGGTGTTATATCCACCCTCCCTGCACAGACCTGCTGCTCTGTCTGTCGCTGACACTCCTCCCCCTTCTGTTTACTACAATAAAATTAAACATGTTGAAGTGTTGGAGACAGCTGACGCCGAGGTGACATGTCGTCTCGGAACCGCTTCAACTACTCGGCTACTGTCTTAAAACAACAGTCAGGTGCCCACATGAACACATGCTTTAATAATTCCTCCTGTTCATACAGCGCTTTCAATGTAAGTGATGGGGGACAAAATCCACAGTCGTCCTCCTGTGCAAAAATAAAAAGACTTTATCCAACTAACTCACACTTGTGAGTTAGAGATTAATTATCTTCAGGTACAAATTTTGCACAAAACGAGAACTGTGGATTTTGTCCTCAGTGTAAGTATCACTTTTATTGGAAGCGCATTAAGGAAGGATCTCCAGTATGAACAGCAAGAAAAACATGTTTCAATCTTCATATGGGCAGCGTTTTGTCTGCACTGTCCCTCAGTTCATCCTCATCAATCCTGCTCACACAGAGGTGATTTCAGCCCTCATTGGGGCTCTCTGTGGTTGGAATCGGGGCTGCTCCCGGTGTGTACGCTCCTGCAGATATCGCTTCACCCTTCGGATCGTTTGGATCGTGAGCACCGTCCCGGCGGTGTACAGGATGGCTGTGATGAGCCCGAACAGAGCCACAGCTGCATCCGCCCCACTGACATCGCAGTTCATCCAGGTGTAGCCACTGCGTGCGTACAGCCGCTCACGCCGCTGACACACATCTGTGGCGTTGACCCTGATGACGAAGTGTAGGTAGAGGCCGACAGCCACCACGTACGCCACCGCGCCCACCGCCTGAAACACCAGTGCTCCGAACAGAAGTTTCCGGGACATCCGGTGGGGGGGTTTGTTCCCGGCGACCACAAACAGCAGAGAGATGACCCCAAAGGTCAGGCTGAAGGGGATGCCGCCGTAGATGCCCGGCGCTCTCATCTGGCTGTACTGCATGTCCAGGTCTCGCGCCTGCTGCAGCTCGGTGCCCTGCAGGTTAAAGTTGGAGTTGATGTTGAAGCCGCCCATCCCGCTCATGGACGACATGCCTGATGTCACCATCTGAGCTGCGACCAAGCAGATCAGGACCAGACTGTTGGTCAGTACAGCGCAGATCAGAACGATGCCTAGTGAACACATGATACAGGTTAGGAAGAAAATATCAATTAATCTGTCAAATCATCTAATTAATCAATATAAGGATAAATAAATTCTGTACTGTTTAGGGTTGCAGTAGACTGAGACTTGCCCTTACATCAATCATAAGACTGAGTGTGCTGTGAGACCTGACTATCAACCAATTGACAGAAAATTGATCAGAAGCTACTTTGACAACAATTAACCATTTGAGTAGGGACAGAGAGTGACCAAAGCAGCAGGATCAGGGATTGTACAGTTCTGGTGCCTCCTACAGGCAGTTTTATGTTTTTGTACAGTTTAGTTGAAATATCTAAACACTGCATTATAAAGTCAAACTTTGATATAAGAGAACATTTATTCAAACCTGTACATGAGTTATAAACAATTATATAAATCCCTAAAACCTTAAAGACCAAGTGCAGGCTACAAGACTTTATATCTCAGAACCTGCTCACACCAAAGACCTGTTTCAATAACATTAAATAATTGTTATTTGCAGCCCTTGATTTGAAAGCCTAAAGATTTAAAGATTTGACTCAAGACTTAAAAGAAAAACCTTCCAAGAATGCGTTTTGACCTTAATGGTCAACATTCAGAGATCTGAAAGTCTTGTGACTCGACTTGGACCTGCCCTAAAGGACTTCAGACTTAGACCTGCTCCACAAGATTTCAAAACAGCTCTGGTATTAATTGAATTTTTACTATAAATTAACAGATTAATCATTTAACCTCTTAAAATGTCATACACATGTTCACCCCCAAGTTGACGTCTTAAAATCACTTGTTTTGTGCAACCAACAGTCCAAAACCCGAAGATACTCAATTACCATTATATAAAAACACAAAATCCTCAGTTTGAGAAGCTGAAACCAGAGAAAGTGCTTCGTCAAATTTTGTTTGATAAATGATTAACTGATTATCAAAATTGTTGTCAATTAACTACTCGCTTCAGCTCTGTACAAAATGTCATGTCGTTAACATTTCTAGAGGAATCTACTCTTGTTACATGCCATTCCTCTATAAACTCAGGTATCAGGTGATCAGCTTTCCACCTCATCACAGGAACAAAGCCAAAACTGAGAAAACAGGCCCGTAAACACAAGAAAACCAGTTTGTCCAGTATTCATATAAGGAAGAAGCTCTGAGCTGCACTTTAGAGTGAAACCAAAGTCCGCCCTGTGACGCAGCAGACTCAACCTCCTTTAGAAGAGCTTTCGGCTCATTCGACACAGAAACCTCCACTCTGATCCTGTCTTACCTCTCCTGGAGCATATGTGTGTGCACTTGGAGTCATGGTGCTCCACTCGTGGGACGTCCCGCACATATTGTGGAGGGTGGTCGGCCTCTCTGGGGTAGTATGGAGGTCGAGAGGAAGACCTGGAAGAGAGAAACACAAGAAGTTACTGATGTCACATTTATTCCTGGATATTTTGCACTGATTTAGATTTTCTTTTAAACAGGGACACTTGGTACTGTTACAGAACTGAATCTTTTCCAAGTTTTGTTTTGGTTTTCAGGTCAATATTATAGAAACAACTTATTTATATTCTTGTTTTTTTACTACAGTTGGAAAATATTATCATTCACATAACCAAATAGTTATAATCCAACCCCTTTTTATAGTGAAGTAATTTTTCAAGCAAAAATGCCAAACACTCGCTGGTTCAAGGCTCTCAAATTTGTTGCTTTTCTTGGTCGTACATTACTGTAAACTTACTATTGTGGGATTTTGGACAAATAAAGACATATGAAGACGTCACCTTGGACTCCAGGACGTTGTGATGGGCGTTGTTTCTGATGTTTTATTGACCAAATGATTAATGGATTAATTGTGAAAATAATCAGCAGATTAACCAATAATAAAAGTAATCATTAGTTGCAGCCCTACACCCATGCACATGTTATGCCTTTGCCTTGATGTGAAGAGGTTCTGTCATCAGTGTTAAATATGCAGATTCATTATTGTCTAGTTGCATGTTTACTTGGGAAACAACAACCACAAAGAGTGAAAAGCAAAAGCAAAACAGGCAATCACAATGAACAAGAAAATAAAGAAAAAATGACTGTTACAGTTTGGATAACAGAGCAAACAGCTTACGCCCTCTAACACTGAATAAAGTCCTTTGTTGACACATAAAGAAATAAATGTAGTAAGGGAAAGAGCTGCAGAACAAGGCATAAAGACTACATGGTTTGATTCAGGGAGATTGATATGGAAATAATACATAATACCCACTTTATGTATTGTGTAGAGCTGCAACGATTAATCAATTCCTCAATTAGTCAAACAAAATCAAAACAATCTTAGTTTTAGTGACTTTTTAAAGCAAAATTAACAAAACATTTGCTGATTGCAGCTTCTAAAATGTGAAGAAATTAAGCTATTCTGCACCACACATGATAGTAAACAATATATTTGAATTTTGGACTGTTGATCAGACAAAACAAGACATTGGAAGACGTCACCATGGTCATCTTCAGTTTCAGTCGTCTCCATGGTAACCAGACGCTATCCTCCGGCCGACTTGTTTAGTAACATTAAATCATCCTGACCAGGACTAATTAAACAAGGACCTTAGTTATCTAAAGTTACAGACCAAACTATCAATAAGGAAGTTAAGTGGTAACTACAATCTCCATGGCGACGTTAGTAACTACCCAATCACATTGCGCGACACAGTATGACGGTGTCCGCGACATAACAAAATTCAGGTGCGCGACATGAAAGCAAAGTGTCGAGCGACACTTTTTTCTGTGGGAAATTCGCCATTTCTGTCGAGCGACACTCATCAAACGTGTCGAGCGACCTACCATAAATCAGTCTAAAAAAGGAAAACTATTAGGTGTTTTTAACTTTAATTATAATTATAATGACCACACCTGTCGGGTGATGACCGTCTGTCATCTCTGTACTGGCGGTGGTCTCCGTTTCTCTCCCGGTGTCCCCGGTTTGAACGGGGCGGCTGGCTCATACCTGCAGACCGAAAGCAATACGTTTGAGACAAAAATGACCTTTGAACAACATAAAAACTGCCCAAGTTTACTCGACAAGACAGCAGGCGTACTAATGTTGACCTAAGAAGGTATTTTAGAAATATTTTCTTCCTTTTTTAACGTTAATGATACAAAACAGGTTTCCCTGGAGAGAACCTCGAGCTGCTATTAACGTTCGCTAACGTTTAAACGTTAACATATGCTATTAACTACCATCAGCAAAGACTATTTAAGATGAAAAACAAACCAAGAGGAATATTTTGCTTAAAATTCAAGCTTTAATAAACTTAATGTTGAGCAACCGTGGAGCAGGTTTGTACCTTCAAAAGCGGTGAAAAAAAACCAACCGTCATTAATTTGCTGGTTTAGTTATTTAGCTAAAAACATTAGCCTAATGAAGTGCGCAGACTCAGTTCGACCGTTAACTGACCGTCACATTTAAACTTACTGTTAAGTCGATGTCGATGAAAGCACGATAAAGTCCAACTATAACGCCATTATTGGATCTTAAATCCTGTCTTTTGACGGTTGTGAGAGTCCAGGTAGAAACAGCTCCACCCTACCTGGAAGAGGAGGAGGAGGAGGAGGAGGGGAGGCGGAAGAGACACCTACAGGTATGTGGAGGAGCTCTCTGCTAACAGCTGGAGCCTCACTGAAGCGTTTATCTTTTTTGGATTGAGTTCAAGTCATTACCAGCGAGTCTGAATCAGCCGCTTTGTGTGATGTCAGTCCCATCTGTGGAGCCAAAGAAGCCTCTGTCTGTTGTTCTGTCTGTTTTAGGGGGTGCTGGCCTTTTAATGTGAGCAGCAGTCTGTCTGTTGCTGTGTGGTGGAGGAATGTGCTTCTTTAATTGGTCCAGAGATTTACATGAAGCTCTCTGCGGCTCTGAGGAGCCTGTTGTGTTGCCTCAACAATATTGCTCTCCACTGGAATTTACGCCACCAAAAAAAGGTCACACTCTAATATTTCGTTGGACCGCCTTTAGCTTTCATTACAGCGTGCATTCGCTGTGGCATTGTTTCGATAAGCTTCTGCAATATCATGTCAATGTCAAGATTTATTTCCATCCAGTGTTGCATTCATTTTTCACCAAGATCTTGCATTGATGATGGTAGAGTCTGACCGCTGTGCAAAGCCTTCTCCAGCACATCCCAAAGATTCTCAATGGGGTTAAGGTCTGGACTCTGTGGTGGCCAATCCATGTGTGAAAATGATGTTTCATGCTCACTGAACCACTCTTTCACAATTTGAGCCCGATGAATCCTGGCATTGTCATCTTGGAATATGCCCGTGCCATCAGGGAAGAAAAAAAATCCATTGATGGAATGACCTGGTCATTCAGTATATTCAGGTAGTCAGCTGTTACATACTGTTGCTGAACCTAGACCTGACCGACTGCAGCAACCGCAGATCATAGCACTGCTTGATGCATGCCAATGATTTGACCCTTCTCAAACAGACTAACATCTTTTCCACGACCACGGGATGTGTCTTTCAACATGGTTGGTTAAGAAATGAGAAGCAGCTCATTGCACCAGTTGGGGTTAAATAACTTGTTGCCAGCTGAAAGCTAATCGCCCATGCAGTAATTATCCAATAGGAGGCTCGTACCTATTTGCTTAGTTAAATCCAGGTGGCGACTTTTTTGGCCAGGCAGTATAAAACACATTGTTAAAGATGAAACCAGTGGTTTCCAACCTTTTTGGCTTTTGACGTCTTACAAAAAGCAGTGTGTAGTCGGGGTCACATTTCAGATGTCTATGAGTTGTTAACAGCTCCACCAAATAGTGATTATTTTTTTCTTCTTTCCTCTCCCATTAATCATCTCACGACCCCTCAGATTTATCTGGTGACCCTTTAGAGGGGCCCGACCCCTAGGTTGGGAACCACTGGACTAAACTAGCTAACTGTATATAAAGTAGTTGAAACTAGCTCCACCTCCAGCAGCTACAACAGTAACATGCTGCTTACACACTGATGCTTCAGTATTAATAATCTAATGATGTCATATATAATAATATATCAGTCAGAGGGACCAAACCACTACTTTAAATACATTTTGCTGCTAATACTTATGTACTTTTACTTGAGTAGGATTTTAAATGCAGGACTTTTACTTGTAATGGAGTATTTTTACATTGCTGTATTGATACTTTTACTTAAGTAAAGGTTCTGAGTACTTCTTTTGCTGCTTGTCTCTGTCATATCTGATAATAAACGTGATATCTTTTGGCTAAATAAAACAATTTGAATAATCACCTTGGGCTGTGGGAAATTATAGCTGGCATTTTACACAATTGTCTGACATTTTGCAGACAAAATGATTGATCAATTAGTTTTCTTATTATGGACCTAAACTGTCACACTTGGTAGAATCTTTCAGCTGTTCCTGGTGTTGTGGAAATATATATATATATATATATATATATATATATATATGTATATAGGATTTATACCCTGCCATATTTTTATTATTATATTGAATTTAACTTGTGTTAACAATTGTAAGTTTACATTATAGTTTGTAACTTTTTTGAAAGGGTCATCATTGTCCGCTAGGTGGCAGCAGTCAATAACAAAGTCGGATATTTCAACAGACAAACTTCCGGGTTACATCTTTGAAAACAACAACATGAGAGCAAGTTCTGGGTTATTTAACATCGTCTTTCAGTAGGAGCTCGCGTTGAAACAACGGTTGTCATCTGAACACCCTGGTCGCTCTGTTTTCCTGTTTATATCTGAATAAAATAACCCTCTGTGGTCCTGCGCGGTCATGTTGTTCCTCCGGACTGCGGCTCTCAGCTGGAGGAGTCTGACCGCTCTGCGCTGCCTGCCGGCCGGCTACACCGCCTCCAGAGCCGCTGCTACATACATCCAGGGCCAGAGCCCCGAGCCACGCATCCGAGAATACTTCTATTATATTGACCACCAAGGACAGGTGAGTGTAGAAGCTTCCATACAACAAAATCTAAAAATACAGATTAGATCCTTGTCCTGGTATGACATGTTGATTTGTGTTTCCAGCTGTTCCTGGATGACACTAAAGTGAAGAACTTTGTCACCTGCTTCAAAGGTAAAAATAAGTTTTTATTTGACATAAAGTAGATTTAGATTTAAGCGTTGCTAACATGTCATAAACTTGACCTCCACCATATAACATCTAAAAAGTATTTTATGGAAATCTAAAACATCATAAACAGTCTACACTTTTGGTAGATGTGATTCTTTAGTATTAACAAAAATCAGACAATTGATCAATTGATCAGATAATTGATGGAAAACTATTTAACTGATGCATAGTTTAGACAATTTAGCAAACAAATTACCAAATGTTCTCTGGTTTCAGCTTCTTAAATGTGAGGATGTGCTTCTTTTCTCTATTTTTATATCATTTTAAACTGAATATCTTTCGACTTTGGACTGTTGGTCTGACAGAACAAGTTGTGATTAAAATTACAGTTTTTGGACTCAGCAGCACCTGCAAATGTTTTGCACAGTATTATATCTACAAGTTATCACCAGTTCAACAAATACAAAATTCTTCTTTCTTAGACTGTAAAGAAAGACTGAAATAAATGTATTGATTAATTTTAAAAAATGATTATGATTATTATACAGTACTGCTCAAAAGTTTTAAGCGCTAAAAGTAAAGTGAAGATGCTTCAAAAATAATGCCATGAATAGTTTTTATTTATTGATTAACTTTGTACGAAGTTCAGTAAACAGAAGAAACCTAAATGAAATCAATATTTGGTGTGAGCAGCTTTGCCTTTAAAACAGCAGCAGTTCTTCTCGGTACACCTGCACACAGTTTGCACCTGCATCAGGAAAATAATAAACAGATGAATCGATAATGAAATTAAGCATTAGCAGCCTTAAATATATGCACATATACAGTAGTATATGTGTAAAATCAGCAAAGTTCTCATCTAACTACTTTTCACACCAGATAAAACCCTTCAAACATGAAAAACTTAAACTTCAGTAACTAATTTTGCCGCCTTTTTAGGGCTGCAACGATTATTTTCATTATCGATTAATCTGTTGATTATTTTCTTGATTAATCGATTAGTTGTTTGGTCCATAAAATGTCAGAAAATGGTGAAAATGTCAATCATCATTTCCCAAAGTCCAAGGTGACGTCCTCAAATGTCTTGTTTTGTCCACAACCCAAAGATATTCAGTTTACTGTCATAGAGGACTAAAGAAACTAGAAAATATTCACATTTTTCTTTAAAAAGAGAAAACAGTTAACGATTAATTTAATATTTGACAACTAATCGATTAGTTGAACTAATTATTGCAGTTTTTAACTACAATTTTTTTAGAATAGTTGATTTTAACTCTGAATTTTGCAAAACAATAACACGATTCCGGTGAGAGACAATAAACTATGATATTCAGTTATTACCCAACTCTACTGTGCATAAGTTATTTACCTGTTTTGATAATAATTATGTTGACAGTATCAGATATGCAAGTGGGAGGAGAATTCTTATAAACTAGAATCTTTTCGGGATGATTTGAGTGATCAGAGTTTGAGTGTGAAACCACTGCTGATGCCTTCAACTCTTCATCATCTGTTTCTTTATTATCAGATAAGCAGTTCCTGGTCTTCTTCTTCAGCCGCCTGCGTTTCAATCAGAGCGGGCGTTATGAGGAGGACTTCCCCTTCGTGTCCCTGTGTGGCAGGGAGAGGAACTTCATGCGCTGTGATGACCGACCTGTGGTCTTCACCCACCTGCTGCAGAGCCCCGCAGGGCCGCAGGGCATCATGGGAGACCAGGAGCTGCTGTCGTACTGCGGCGGGGCGGAGAAGCTGACTGTCCCGTTCCGTCCGGAGGCGCTTTACATGCATCCTGCCAGCGGACGAGTCTACCACCCCTGCTCAGAGCGAACAGGCAGCGTCGGCCTGGTCCGGTCAGCTCTGGCCATCGAGCTTAGCCCGTTCTTTATTTACGCTCCAGAGCAGAGCCAATCAGGACAGCCTACACACTTCCTGTGGGGAGGGAAGCAGCACACACTGACCAATGAGCTCGCAGGAAGCTTCCCCCCAGCAGAGGAGGGCAGCGGGCAGGAGGGAGGAGTGGGATAATATTCCCAGCTGGTTAAAGATTCACCTTAATCATTGAATTTTTAATCCTGTGAAACGTACTGACGGCAGGATCATAGTGGTCACAGTGTGATTGTTACTGATTGAAGCCTGGGCCCATGTGTCCTCCTTGAGTTACATGACGTGTGAGAAGTGGGTTTTTCATATTTAACATTTGATGCAGACTGTTGGATTGGATTTCATTGGCTAAAACTGTGGTTCCCAAGCTTGTTTTAGCCTGAGACCTCTCAAACAAAGCAGTGTCTACTTGTGACCCCTCGTTTTTTTCTCTTTAGATTCACTACATTCATTTGAATCACATTTAAGAAGAGATTAAACTATTCAGTATGTCACAAGGAAAAAAAGCAAAGATTAGATACAAATCTGCAGAAATAAACATACTGTAATTGTATGTAGCAGGAATGTGTATTTTCTTTCTTTACTATTTCTTTCTTATTTTGTTAACCAAGTGAAAACATGTTAGATTTACGATGGAAGGTTGGGAACTACTGGTGTAAAGCTGCAGGGTTTGAGATAAGAGCCTGAAAGATGCTCTTTTTATACTAAAAAGTGTTTTCTGTTTCTTCACATTCGAAGACGAATTTCTAAAATATGTCACAAGGGCAAAGTGCGTCATCATGGCAGGAGTGAACAGGTTAAAGAAGAGAGATGTTATTTGGTACATTGTGTTCACATGGTTGTACATCAAAATGCAAAAGAACATAGAATAATACATTTAATACAGAGACATGCTATTTATGATAACAGCTACAGTGGCTCCATTACCTGATTTAAACATTTGACAAATGTATGCAGCACATAGCAATACAGGTAAGATAGAGGTTGGCTCCATATACAGCTAATGCAATTATGAAATATTAATATGTTGTGCATAAGAACAGGAACAATTCTGGCAACTGAAATATCTGTCTTGAATACACGAGTTACTCTGAAGGTCATGTGTTCTTTTGTTGTGTCACATTATTTAAAGGAAATATTGCAGGTGACATTTCTACTGCAGATCTTACCACATCTCCATTACTGTACTTAAAGGACACATTCACAATTTTTCAGGTCTGTCTTAAAACAGCAGTCAGGTGTCTATATGAACAGTGAAAGAGGTTTTCCTCGCTGTAATCATTCCTCCTGTTCATACTGGATATTAAAAGATCCCCTTCAAATGTGCTTTAATGGAAGTGATGGAGGCCAAAATCCACAGTGTGTCCAAACAGTCATTTAAAAGTAGATGTGAAGCTTATATGAGGCTTCAGCAGTCTGAGTTAGTCATCAAGTGGATATCTGCCACATTTACAGTCTTTTTAGCATCAAATTCCCCCTTTGTGTTTCCTCGGACAGTGTTTCCCTCTCTAAAAGAAAGATATCTACTTGATTTGACTCATTCAGACACTGAAGCTTCATATTAGCTTCAGATAAACTTTTAAATCCATGTTTGCACAGAAGGAGGACTGGATTTTGTCCCCCATCACTTCCATTGTAAGTGCATTATGAAGGGATCTTCTAATGGTCAGTATGAACAGGAGGAATGATTACAGCAAGAAAAACAGGTTTCACTGTTCATTTGGGCTCCTGACTGTTGTTTTAAGACAGACTAGAAGAATTGTGAACTTTTCCTTTAATATTCTAAAACTGATCTATAATTCATTTATTTGAAGTACTATTTACATTGTACACTCAAGGATCTGAATATTTCTTCCACCACCGGCCCTCTGCCAGGACATCCAGGGGCAGCATGGATAATGGTTCTTTGAAAAGGTAATTATAAAATAAATTCAAAAAATGAGCCAAATTAATCTGTTTAACACCACAGGACAGTTTTTGAGTTTTGATGTTCAGAGAAAGCGTAATCAGCTAGATTAGATTATAAACACGCCATCTAAAACAATATTTTCCAACTGGAGATGATCTGAAACTGGAGCTGCAGTTTAATTAGTTTGCAGACAGTATCACGCCTGCTCTGCCTGTGGGGCTCCGCTCTGTGTCTGCCGCAGCTGAAGGAGTCTGTGTGGCTGCGGAGAACTGCAAGTCCCAGAGATCTCGGCATCAGTGAACCTGGAACCAAGGTTTGAATAACATGGCAGCGCCGTCCAGCAGCACATGCGGGCTCATGGAGCGGTCGATCCGGGAGCGGGTCCCGCCGCTGCTGACGGACCTGTACCAGTTCACCATGGCCTACGCGTACTGGAGGGCCGGCCGGCACCAGGAGCCCGCCGTGTTCGAGCTCTTCTTCAGGGACAATCCGTTCGGCGGCGGCTTCTCGCTGTTCGCCGGGCTGCACGACTGTCTGCTGTTCCTGCGCAGCTTTCGCTTCACAGACGAAGGTTAGGACGAGAACTTGACTCGACTATCTCTATTATAAGCAGTGACACAATTGCTATTAACTAAATTCTTAATGAGTATATTATTTTTCCTCACATGGGTATGACATTGCCTCCTCCAAACTCCTGTTACGCATACTGTGTTTGCGCAATAGTTCACCGTGCGACCCCCGTGAGGAAAACGTGAATGCTGGGCACGGTGGGATATTTCGGTGAACTTTGACGTTTAGCGTTGAACTTTAGCACACATCTGTAATCTGCTGTGTGCTGTAAGGATCAGTACTATAAGAAGCAAAATGTCAGACTGCATGCCAAGAAAGTTTGACCTGCGCTCATAAAAAGCAGCGAAGTAGTTAGTTTGCTTCTGTAAGAGGTTCAGCTCATACACACAAACACAGATATAAAACAGTAGAGAAGAGTTTTTACAATGATTTTAAACAGTTGTGACTATCGAGAACTCAGACATTTGGCTGTTATAGTTGTGTAAAAGGCTGCAACCAATGATTATTTTCATTATCGATTAATCTGTGTTTTCTCGATTAGTCGTTTGTTCTATAAAATCTCAGAAAATGTTGAAAAATATTGATCAGTGTTCCCCGCCTAAAATGTCTTGTTTCGTCACCACCAACAGTCCACAACCCAAAGATATTCAGTTTACTGTCATACAGGACGACAGAAAAAAAGAAAATATTCAGAACCAGAGAAAACAATTAATTGATTATCAGAATAGCTGGCGACTAATTTTCTGTTGATCCATTAATCAACTAACTGTGAGCTAACTGCAGCTTTTGTAGCAGCCAGTACTGAAAATATTACGATTCTTTACTTAAGTAGCTTAATATTCAGAACTTTAGTAAAAGTACATAAATATTAGCTATGTGTATTTAAGATTTACAATTAAAAGTACTCATTATACACAATAGTCTTTTCAGTGTTACATTGTTAAATATATTACTGGATTATGAATAACATGCAATCAGCATTTATAAAGGGGGACATATTTGAATGTCATGTTTAGTCCAAAATCCTCACATTTGATAAGCTGCAACAAGAAAATTTGCAACTCTAATATTTTATAATATGATATAGTTTGTCAGCAAAGTAACTTTAGCTGTCAGATAAATGTTGTGGAGTGAAAAGCTAGTAAAAACGTCCCTTTTCAATCGTAGTGTAGTAGAAATACACAGCTGCATAAAATGGAAATACTCAGGTAAAGTACAAGTTCCAGAAAAACAAAATTGCACTGAAGTACACTAAATGTGCTTAGTTACTTCCCACAACTTTACTTAAGTTGAAGTACAGAAGTGTTTTCAGCAAAATGCGATTAGTTTCATCGTTTCATTTTAGTAAATGATGCAGAATGGTCTCTTTGTTATGTTATTATTGTATATTTAGTGGGTTATTATTACTGCTTAACATGTAAGCATCATTTTAATGTTGTAGTTGAAATGTACTTATTTTGCATACTGTAGGGGACTCTATAATAATGCATCTCATTTTGTGAGTTTTGTTTGTATAATTAACATGAATAATAATTACAGCTGTTATATAAATGTGGCTGAGTACAAAAAAAACAATATTAACCTCTGAAATGTAGTGGAGAGAAATTATAAAGCAGCATAAAATTAAAATACCAGTACTCAAGTAAAGCAGAAGTACCTCAAAACTTTGGTACTGGAGTAATTGTACTTTTGACTTTCCACCTCTGTGGGCAGCAGTGAATGTTTGGAGTAGGAAGATATTACAGTACTTTAATGCCCCAAACTCTTCTGTACTGATGCTGTTGTTGCCATTCGTGAGCTGCTCGTGGCCACACTCAACATGTTTAGTCTAACCTTCATCACAGTCACAACCCTTAAAACTTCCAGATTAGATTAACTGTACAGAAAGTTATTAGATTAAGCTTTATAATTGTAATTCTGTGTGTGTGGTGAGACAGGACATGTGAGGGAGTGAGGACACATGGAGGACCATGCTTGTGTAAGAGCACATGTGTGATGAGTATGAGGATGAAGGATACCCTCTCAGTTGTTGGTCTACATGGCTGTTGTGTTAAGGTTGTGTTTTGTGGATCCAGATGTGGAGTTCCTGCGCTCCGTCCTGCCCCCGACCACCGACCCGGCCTTCTTCCAGTTCCTGCGAGGCCTTGACTGCTCCGGTGTCACACTCCGCTCCGTCCCAGAGGGCACTGTGGTCTTTGCCAGGGTGAGCTGCAGGGCTGCGGGGGGGTGAGCTGAAACTGTGGGTCAAAGGTCACAGTCAGGGTCTGTAGGAGTCAGAGGATGTAACTTGTGCTGCATGTCTGCTACATCTGCAGGTGCCTCTGATGGAGGTGGCAGGTCCGTTGGCTGTGGTTCAACTGCTGGAGACCAGTTTACTGTGTCTGGTTAACTACGCCAGGTAACAACACACACACACACACACACACACACACTGGGAGATATGACCATATATACTGTGAAACAATATAAATGTGTCACCTGTCAGAGATTTGCTGTACTGTTTATGCTGTGGTGTCTCTCTGATATCTGTAGGTGAATTAGGCGTTTGAGGGAAATGTTGCAATATTTAATTTTTATATTATTTTTGTAACAATGTAATAAAGTGATTTGTCAGGTATTTGATTTGCTGGATTAGCCAAAAAAAGAGACTGTTACTCAGTCTCAAAGATTTACAATACTATATAAATCTCAATATCGCAATAAAAACTGTAAGAGAGGATTTTATTCTTATGTCCCTCTGAACACACAAACACACAGATTAACAGTCAGTGCTTGGGCCACAGTAGATGTTGCTGTTTTCTGCCCTTCCACTGACTCACGAGTCACAAAAACTGTCCCAAAGTGTGTTTTGTGGTCTGTAGGGACTCTGGCATGCAGAGGGTGGAGTCATGGCTGAAGTTGAGCAAGAGGAGAAAAAAAATCACTCTTAAAGGGCAGAGACTATGGTGGCCCTGAGAGCTCAACACACTGCAACTGAAGAAAAACACATGCAAATAGACAAAACACAAGCAAATTAAGAAAACATCATCAAAACTATTTGACACAACACATTACAGACAACACAATGGAAATGTTTGCAGAGGTCACTTAAAAGTGATGAACACGTCTGGACATGTGATCACAAAAACACTTCACACACTTTAGCTCATTTTCCAACACCACTGATGGATAGCTGTTCATGAGTCACAAACCGTGACAAGCCTGTCCAGACATGTTCATCACTGCACGTGTTGTCAAATTGATGATGTTTTCTTAATTTGCTTGTGTTTTGTCTATTTGCATGTGCTTTTCTTCAGTAGCAGTGTGTTGAGCTCTCAGGGCCACCATAGTGTCTGCCCTTTAAGAGTGATTTTTTTTTTTCTTCTCTTGTTCAACTCCAGCCATGACTCCACCCCCTGCATGCCAGATTCCCTACAGACCACAAAACACACATGTGGGACAGTTTTTGTGACTTGTGGGTCAGTGGAAGGGCGGAAAACAGCACCATCTACTGTGCCCAGGCAGTGCCCAAGCACGGATTTGCTACAGGTCAAAAAATATTCCCAAGTCCTACAGAGAGGAGAGGGAAAGTTTTTGTGACTTGTGAGTCAGTGGAAGGGCAGAAAACAGCACCATCTACAGTGTCCTGTCACAGGTCAAAAATATTCCTAAGTCCCTCTCTCTCTGTTGATAGTCTGGTGTGTAGTAACGCTGCCCGCTTCCGCCTGGCGGCCGGCCCCAGGAGGAAGCTGCTGGAGATGGGCCTCAGGAGGGCTCAGGGACCAGATGGAGGGCTCACCGCCTCACGATACACACACATTGGAGGTAAACCCTGTGTGGTTTTTCTAAAATTCATGTTCTGACAGTCACTCTGTAAAGACTGCGTCCATTTTACTCTGGAATCTGTCTTTCAGGGTTTGATCTCACCAGTAACGTTCAGGCTGGTTTCCTGTTTGGGATCCCCATCGCAGGGACCATGGCACACTCATACGTCACTTCCTTTACCTCCCTAGAGGAGGTGTGGCCACAAGTGAGTATGTTCTCTTGTCCAATCATCGCGAGGGACCGTAGCAGATTCCTACATTACTTTTGATCATTATGAAAATCATACCTTTCTGGCAGCCACTGGTTTCAGTTGTTGTCATTACAGAATGATTTGAGAGGCTTGAAATGTTCTTGAGTATAGAAATCCATCACAGGGAACAAGTCACTGTCTTATTCTTCATCATCTTCTTCATCATCTGTCTTTATTTCTTCAAGAAACTGATGTTATCATTGGAGCACTGGTGGTATAGGAGTAAAATACCTTTATGTTTGCCATGTTTGTATCTTTTTCAGCTCATTGTTTAGCTGTCCGGCTGCACCTTTACTGTTTAGTTCACTCTCAGCGCTCTCTTAGCATCATTTTCATCAAAAAATTGAAGTTCAAACAATGTTAAATTGCAGTGCAGTGGCAAGGTATAAAATCTGAGCGATACACGCAAACAGAGGCTCCAGCAATTCTTCTGGTTATCATGTGTAGAAAGCCTTAGACCCCCAATGAAGGGACCATGTCACCTGGAGGAAGTGTGTAGTTTACAGCATTGTTAGCTGTGATGACTGCAGTGCAGGGAACTGGCCGGTCTGGTCTACAAGTGGAAGAAAAAGAGGAAAAAAGTAATGTTATCATGTGTAGTACTGCAGTGTTTGCTGTTAGACTGTTTTTAAAAGGCTTTACTTTTTGTGCATTCAAAGACACTCTGACATCTGAGATTTTACTGAACAGCTTTTACATGTAATATTCATTTTGAATTAATAATATGTCCCTGTTTATTCCCAATCAGACTCTTGTGGCAATGAACGGGGAGCGCGACCCAGTCGACCTCATTTCGTTGACGAAGGGCTGGCTGGGTCGTGTCTGTGAGCTTCTGGGTGCTGAGCCGGGGAAGATCCGCGAGGGCGAGTTGGCTGCCTTCCTGTCCTACGCCATCGCCTACCCTCAGAACTTCCTCCCTGTGATTGACAGCTACAGTGTCAGCTGGTAACTATTCTAGTACACATGAGAGTTTCCGCTGAAGCTCTGTATCAAGGCTTTTATCTTGTGATGAATGACAAACAAGCTCTCACTCTTCAGAATCATATGATCTTTCCTGTTGACTTTGGGGTTGTTGATATGTCCCCATTTGCATGAGTGCTTTTACTGCTCAGCTGAACTCTACACAAATGTTAAGAGTAGCGTTCCTATAACATGTCAGACTCATGATGGACACGTTTTTTTACAAGATAAAAATCAGTGCAGCAGAAACAGTGATATCATCTTTTTTATCCCATTAATTCTTTTTCATTAATTCTTCCTAAATAATTATAACAACAAATGTAGCGTAGCAGCAATATTGTAATAGTTACAGTTCATAAGACTGTAGATATTATAACAGTCAATGTAGTACAATGTACTGCTACATGTAGCAGTGGCACATGATCATGTTTTTGGATTTTGCTGCACTGAATTCTTTTCACCAGTAGGAGTCACTGGTGCAGACTGGAACAGTTGAAGCCTTGAGAAGTGTTCAGTATCTGTTAGTGATACAATTAGCTGGAAAGCCTCAGTTATTATTATTATATCAGTACTGCTAATTGCACCAATACACACAAGACTGTGTACATATTTATTTATTTTTAGATTTTTCAGGGGGGCATTTTTCCTTTATTTTACAGTAAGAGTCACTTCAAGCACTGAATTAAGTTCCCTTAAAAGAAGTTATTAAGAAGTCTGAAATTTAATTTACAGATGTCTTGAATATTTCTTCTTTCCTGCTGTAGACAGTAACTTTTTGTTTGGAGGCTGTTGGGAGATGTTCTTCATCTATAAACTACATGTGAAACTGGTGCAACAGTGGATTTTGCTGCAGGAAGCTGTTTACTTCTTTTGTGTGGAGCTTAGTCAGCACCATCAGACCTGCAGCAAACTGTCACTACTGCAGCTACTGTAGCCAGGAAGCTCATAACACTCATAACAGACAAGTGTCAATTTAAGCAAAAACTTGAATGAATTGATGAATCATTTTTTAATTGGTTAATCTGTCCATCCATTTTCTGCCACTTATGAGAGTCCAAGTAACTTTAATTTATTTGAATCATTAGGAATTATTGTTATATACTGTTGAAAGTACTGACAAAATGTTATATTCTATTTGGTAATTCTATGCCATATTGTCCCTGCTGTGTTTCTATCGTCCTTTCATACTTTATGATTATGAAACAGGTTTTAAACCTGCATTCTTTGTGGTATTAAAAAGGTCTTAAAGTCTTATATTTAAGTTGTTGAACCCTGTAGAAACACTGAGAAATAGAAAAGAAACTTGGGGAAAGAGAGAGTGCAACTAATTAATACTAATAATTCATTATTATGATTATTCTGTTGATATTTTTCTTTTAATCAATAACAGTAAATGTTTAATTTATCATTGTTAGAAAATAGTGGGAATTTCAATTCTCCAAGTTGTTTGAACTCGTGGTCTAATTTGTGTGTGTGTGTGTCTTATTTCAGCAGTGGTGTGTTGAACTTCTGCGCTGTGGCGTTGGCGCTGTGTGAACTGGGCTACAGGCCGGTGGGAGTTCGTCTGGACAGCGGGGACCTCTGCAGGCAGTCGGTCGATGTCCGTCATGTCTTCAGACTCTGCAGCGAGCAGTGAGTGAGGTGCAATACTACATGTGTGCATCAGTATGTCTTTAAAAACCTACAGTGAGAGTTGATTTTGTTCCTCCAGATGTCTGTAGTTCGTCTCACGTCTAATGATGTTTTCTCTTTGTCTTTTCTGTCTCTACAGTTTCTCCATCTCTACCTTTGATTCACTGATCATCGTTGGGACTAATAACATCTCAGAGCAAAGCATGGTAGAGCTCAACAAGAAGGTAAAGGGACCGAACATGGGGAATTGTTTATGGTGAATCGCTTTGGGCCTTTATCCTCTTCCTTGATGATGTGTGTATCTTTATTTCAGGAGAATGAGATTGACGTGGTTGGTGTTGGAACACATCTGGTCACCTGCACAAAACAACCCTCGCTAGGTTGTGTGTATAAGGTGATTTAATAAACACAAAAAGTGCACACACAGGAAAAACCGCTCAATCCAAATGGCCCAATCTCTCTTCTTCTGTCCTGTTAATATTTGTATGGTGTCGTTTTTGTATGTGCGTTAGCTGGTGGAGGTGAGGGGGAGGCCCAGGATGAAGATCAGTGAGGATCCAGAGAAGAGCACCGTCCCCGGGAGGAAAGCTGTCTACAGGCTGGTAGACACTGAGGGTAAGAATTAATGTGAAATACCAGTTACCTCATTGTCTCTGTCTTTTACTGTTACTTTAGTTTGGCTGTTTTTTAGCTGCACAACATTGCTATCCAACAATTAACCTGCTGATTATTTTCTCAATGTAATTGTTTCATCTATGAAATGCCAAAAAGTATTAATAAACGTACATCCCAGTTTCTCCGAGTTTTTCAGATGTCTTCTTTTCAAACCAAATATAAATCCAATATTCATTTTTGAATAATAATAAAACAAAGAAAAGCAGCAAATCATCACATTTGAGAAGCTGGAACACATTTTTGCTTGAAAAATGACAAACGATTAATCAGTTATCAAAATAGCTGCTGATTAATTGGACTAACAGGACTGTTGTGGTAATGTTAGTATTCAAACTGAGCCTGAGTGTTTTCAAACCTGCATTGTTAAGTTAGGTTAAATTTTACTGTGGTTCATTTTCCCCCTCGGTGCGATTAGTTTGGGCAGATCTGAACACAGCAGTCGTAACTCGAGTGCAGACCAACAAATGTTCTCACTTGGCTTTTAATGATGCATTTTGGTTTGCTTGTATTTCTTCTGTGTGAAAAACAGAACCAAGTGGAACAATTTTACCAACTCATCCACTGATTCAGACCAGAGGAAACAAACAACGAGAGCCACTCTGGCTGACAGAGTTCAGCTTAGACTCATGACAGATGAGTCAACTGTGACAATATAGAAATCAGCCTGACAAGCTGAGTCTGAGATATCCTAAATAGTCACCATACAAAGTATAAACCCACCCTTTGTACAATCTTTCCGTGTCATCTCTACTAGGGGTGAAGCAGTAAGAGCGGCAGAGTTTTTTTCCCCATTTTTAGTCGATCCAGCTAGTTTATTTGCTGGTGTTTAAAGAGTGATTACAGCCTCATGGTGGCTATAAACCCATTCACAGTCTCCCATTCTTTCCTCTCCTGCAGGCCATCCTTTTCTGGACCTGGTGAGTCTGGCAGTGGAGTCTCCTCCAGAGGCAGGACTCCCACTGAGCTGCTATCCTCTGGGGTGTGATAACACCTCTCTCTCAGTCACTCCAGCTCAGGTCACCTGTCTGCGCCAGGAAGCGTTTACCAAAGGACAGGTGAGGATGGAGCGAGACCGTTCAGAGACTCATATCATCACAATATAACCTACATTTGTAGACTAGTCGCTGTTTTATGATGCTTGCTGATTCTTTTCCATCATCACATACATATTGCTGTTAATTTTTTGGGTTATCATCTGAGCAAAGTCTGGTGAAGTGTACCAGAAGTGCAGCAGTGGAAGAAGTAATCAGATCTTTTACTTAAGTAAAAGTATCAATACAGCAATGTAAAAATACTCCATTACAAGTAAAAGTCCTGCATGAAAAATCCTACTACAGTAAAGATTATTAATACTGAAGCATCAGTGTGTAAGCAGCATGTTACTGTTGTAGCTGCTGGAGGTGGAGCTAGTTTCAACTATTTTATATACAGTTAGCTAGTTTAGTCCAGTGGTTCCCAACCTAGGGGTGGGGCCCCTCCAAAGGGTCAGCAGATAAATCTGAGGGGTCGTGAGATGATTAATGGGAGAGGAAAGAAGAAAAAACAAAGTTCTGATACACAAATCTGTTTTCACTTTTTGGACTTTTTCTCTAATCTTTGATTTTTGCTGAAATATTGGATCATTTGAACATTTATTGAAATGAAACCATGTGAGAAGTTTAGAGGGAAAAATCACTATTTGGTGGAGCTGTTAACAACTCATAGACATCTGAAATGTGACCCCGACTACACACTGCTTTTTGTAAGACGTCAAAAGCCAAAAAGGTTGGAAACCACTGGTTTCATCTTTAACAATGTGTTGTATTTTAAAAGCTTGTTATATTATCCATTGTGTCAAATCTTCATCTGAAAAGTAACTAAAGCTGTCAAATAAATGTAGTGGAGTGGAAGTATAGCATCAAATGGAAATACTCAAGTAAAGTATAAGTACCTCAAAATTGTACTTAAGTACAGTACTTGAGTAAATGTTCCACTGCAGAAGTGAACTGGAAGTCTGTATAAAGTGTGCATGAGCACCGTTGTGGACAGCAGTTCATGGAAACACACCCCAAAAAGTCTGCAATTTGGATCGAACCACTGTCTGTCTCTCCACCTACATGCATAAACCACATCTGAGAACAGAGAGTTCAGGGACATCTTGTGGTGGTTGTAGAAAGGTATTGTGGGAAATGAAGGAAATTAAGCATAGGATAGAAGTTAATGTTGTGTATGTTGTGGTCCTTAAAGTCGAAGAAGGCATCAGGCGTCAACAGTTTGGCATTCAGAGGCACAATTTATAGAAAGATTGAATAACTACATCAATCATGCTGCCTTAAATATCATAAATAATCAGAGCTGATTAAAGGCTCATTTGATAACCAACCTTATCACAAAATACTGAATGTCCTGGAAGAAACAGAGCACAATCCACATCAGTGCAGAACTCTACTGTGTTGGAGTTTAGTCTTCATGAATGTGTCTCCCACACTTTGTAGGTCACACACCCTCTGTGCAGCGCTGCAGAAACTAGAGCAAAGGTCCAGGGCTCCCTGCAGACTCTGAACCCTCGACACAAGAGGCTGCAGGAGCCAGACTCTTACACAGTGAGTCTCTCTCACACAAACAAAATGTGCACCCTTACTTAAAGCTAAAACAACACCTCACACATACTCACAGATACAGAAAGTGACTCTGCATACTTGAAAGATCTCTTTTCCCAGTGTTTTTCCTTCTCTTCCCAACAGGTGGCGTTGTCAGAGAAACTGCACAACCTGGTCACAGAAATCCGAAGAGGCAGCTCCAACAACAGCAACTTTCTCTTAGCCAACTAAAGAAAAAGAGACACACATTTAATGTGTTCTCATCGCCTGGCTTCATGTCTTTTTATTGACACTATTTTCCAAAGTGCCTTACAGTAAAAGGAGTGCATACATTTGTTACGCATGGCCTTATGAAATCTTAACAGTGTTAACACTATACTCCAAATACAGGAAATGACACTTGTGTTGTGGCTTATGTATCTAATGCCTTCAAATGAAGACAGACCGGGACAGACTGAAGCAAATGGTAACAAATCCTCTTTATAACTAAACAGATTTCTCTTCTGGAAACTGTGATTTTGATGTTTTCAACAAGCAACTGCTGCAGACGCATCAGACAAGCAAGACTAATTAAAATGATGGATAATTTAACTGTTGAGTTACTCACACTTGATTTTGACCTTTAAATAAGCTATAAAATTTTTATCTTGATTTCTCTCTTTTTTCCCTTTTTTGTAAGGGGCACATTCTGTCCAAATGTAAAAAACTAAATAAAGAACAGATATTATTCTGAAACTCACTGACAGATGTTACCTGAATTTATTGTAGAGGAGGTGAGGTGATTTTAACATTACCTGTCCTGGTCAGTTATTTTAATCCTGTTAGGAGCTCATATGTAGGTAAATTTTCACCCCACCTCAGTAATAATTACAGCTGCATTTACCTACATTTTCCAGGGAACTCACTGGAGAGACATCCTTTCCGCAGGTAGAGCTGCTTGTCCTACTTAACGAGAAATTTAAATTCTGTGTGAAAATGGATGTAAGTCAAAAAAAGGTTTTTGCTAATCTGATAAATGGAAACATGCTAACACCAACATATAATGAGGTCGTGGTGGGTGGTGGTGTAATGGAGTGCAATGTAATTGTTACATGAAGGGGGTAAAATATTAGGAACACCTTTCAATATGTTGCACTCCAGTACACCACCACCCACTACGACCTCAATAATAAACGTAAAGTAGAATTATCACCTTTCTGACAATGTCAACAAAAACTGAAAATGTATAAGTAGAATTTATGGCAGAGCTGTTGTATTGGATTGCATTAGATTGCACAGGTGTTCCTAATAAAGTGCTCGGTGAGTGTATATTAAAGACCAGATCCTGTTGGTTAAAATGCCGTCTGGACCGAGGGAGGAGTTAATATTTCATTCCCCACCTGTCCCTGTAATTAGTCGTGATTTACCAACGTGTTCATCATTAGCATGTTTCTGATGTTGTATTAAAGCCACCATGTCTCAAACTGAAACAAAGACTAGAGCAGTTTTCACCTGCATTAATATTTTTCTACAAACCAAAATATTAAAGTATTAGAATATTTTGAACACATAAACACATAAAACCTGCACACATAGTGACTTTAAATCAGTTCAGATTATTGTCATGCTGCCAACTTGTTGCTTAAATGTCACAGTCATTCTGTTCCAGTTGCATTTTTGTCATTTAAAGTTCCCTTTCAGTTAATTTACAGGTTTCATTTGGTGTTTAAAAGGTAATAGCAGAAGACAGCGTAAAACATACAGGAATTTAGTGGAATCAGCTAATATTCTGTCATTAACTTAGATATGTAATTTCAGTTTAATTCATCTTAAAATGTTTAGTTTTCATTGTCAGACCATCTGACCTCAGAAACATGAGTTCACTTTACTTTAAGTCTTTTGACTTGAAATGATGAGTTGAATGGATGTACTGCTGAGAGTTCATCCAACTTGTTAAATTAAGTTTCTAAAGAAACACGATCAGCGTATTAGCAGACTTCCCAGCGTGCATTGTTCCAGAGTTAAAACCCCCCCAGAGACTCATCTTTTTTGTAGTTTGAAGAAAACATATGATGGAAACTAGCTGTGCATGTGTCTTTAATACATAAAATAAGTAATGATTGTTTCTTTTCATTGTAATGAAACAATGCAAAACATGATGGAGGTTAATATTGAATTCAGTCCCTGTACTCAATTAAACAAAGTCACTGTGAGCAGCCTCGTATGTTGACTTAGACTCAGATATAAAGTCTCTAATCTGTGTGTCAAATGAAAAAAAATGTATCACAGTGTGCTGATTGTGTTCAACAGTCCTGTGAGCGATATTTGCTCGTCCTGTTTGTGTTGGACTTAAACAAATCTGGCTTAAAACTGGTTCAATGAATGACTGAAGAGTTCTCTCCATCACGAAAACTCCCACCCAACTCTCCTGCCTTTTCCTTGTGCTCCAGGACATATGAGATGTGTTTCCTTGAATTCTGATTGGCTGCCTGCTGGCCAGTGGTAGTAGCAATGCAGATACACTCAGCGGAGACATGTGGAGCTGATTAGACACGGAGAGGCTGTGATGTCATCTCACCGGACCGGACAACGCTCGGGGTGAATCTCACACTCTCCACACTCGATACCTCAGTTGTTTCACAGCCTCAGAGCAGATGTGGATTCTTTTAACGCTCATTACTGAAGTTTTCCTCTGCCAACATACTGTAACTGATATTCACCATAAGAAGTGGAAGAAGTACTGAAAGAAGAAGTTTTACTTGAGTAAAAGTTGCAGTAAAACAATGCAAACCTACTCCATTACTAGTAAAAGTCAAACTACTAACAATCAAACTACAGAATTAAAATTAGCAAAATATTATGGCCCCTTTTAGAGAGTTTTATCATATATGCATACTATTGGATTGGTTTTACTTCTGTATTAACATGTAAGCAGCAGTTTAATTTTGTAGCTAATTTTAACAATTTTGTGTTGCTTATAAGCTGCATAAAATATCTCCAAACTAAATATGACTGTCAATAAATGTAGTGACATTCAAATTGTAATATTTTATGGCTGCAAACAATAATTATTTTCTTTATCAATCTACTGACTAATTCTATGATTAATGGAGTAATTGTTCAGTCTATATAATATAAAAAGTCATCTGAGCCCAATCATAACATCTTTCAAATAACTTATTTTGTCTGAAGTAAAGTTGACAGTTAAATTGTTTTATTTGAATGACGTCTGAATGGTAGTTCATCCCCAGTTCCTCATAACACAGCACAGCGCTCCTGAAGCTGGGAGGGATTTGTGCTCAATGAAACTTCAGCGGTGAAGCATGTTTGCAAACAAAGAGTCTTTTTTTCTCTCCAACCACAAGTCAACTCCTTTTACCTCCCAAAGTACGTCACCTTTAACATATTGTTGCTCATAATGCTGTAAACATCGGGTGTTCTGTCCTTTGTCTGATGAAGACTCGGAAAGGTCAAAAGTTTAACAAATATCTCAGGATTTGAATCATTTGTTCTGGGCTTGAAAAGTATTTATTCAGAAACACAATCACTGTGTTTACACGTACGAGGAATCTGACTGCGGTTTCTAGTGGCTCTCAATGTGCTTACACACAAAAAAGACAAGAAAACAAGCTGAACAAAGATAATTAAACATAAACATGTCACTATTATGTCCAACAAGTGGGTGAAAAAATAGATACAGACATATAGAAACAACAAGAAGACAACAAGTTGTCAGTTGTAATATTTATTTGCCGGCTTCGCTTTTCACTTTTTAACTATCAAGCTGTCATTAAGTTATCCTTATATTATGTTTTATTTTATTCTTTTAAAAATATTCTTTTTATGTTCTGGAAAATCTAAGTTGACACGGCTGTACTCACACTGTACCTGTATCATCTCACTCATGTTGTTTAACTGTATTGTTTGTGTGGCTTTTAGAACAATGCAGTATGTTTTTAACTATACTGTATTATTTTTACTAGTCTGGGAACAACATCAGGCAAAAGAACTGCTGATGAAAACTAACCTAACAAAATCAATCATTTACTGTCATTACTGATGTTACATGTCCTTTGCAATCTGAAGCCCACTTGACCTCTTGACATGACTCATCACCCACAGTGTTAAACGTGTATTCACTGACCCAAAAATCAGCCCCCCCATACACATATGTTTACTTAGGTCAGTTTTGGGGACATTACATAGACTTAAATTCATTTCCTGGAGACTTATTCTAACCTTAACCTTAACCACTGACCCAAAAATATGATTTTTCCCAATTGGGGACACGGCTTTTGGTGTTTAGTCTGAAATGTGTCCCCGAAAGTAGGCTAAGTCAGAAACACACACACAAACACATAAATCTCTTTTCTTTTGCTTCCATCGTGAAGCTGCAGATCTCCTGGAGGCCCGCGGAGGTCGCTCTGCTCTCTCCCTCCTCTCCTTCTCCGGCTCTCCGCTATGACTCTCCCTCCACTCCCCTCATCCTCCCTCAGATACACTACAGCACAGAGAAAAAAATCTGATCAAGCTTTTCCGGTCTGCTAGCCCTAATTTCCTCTCAAGACCTCTGGCGTTGGAGCTGAGCGGACGCGCAGACAGAGAGAGAGAGACAGAGAGAGAGAGAGACAGAGAGAGAGAGAGAGAGAGAGAGGAAGAAGTGGGGCAGCGGACGCGCAGCACAGCCCCGCACGCCTCTGTACGGTGTCTCCAAACGGGTGACTGCGTCGGATAATGCATCCTGTCCTGTCGGCGGTGTAATGTAATGTGCCCGGAGAGGAGCGTGTGAGGGGAGAGCAGAATGGTTTGGCGGATGGGAGCGCACACGGTTCTCGCCGCGGCCGCTCCGTGCTCTCCCATCTCCGTGAAGCCGCCACAGAGCGCCCGCAGATGCCCGTCCTCCTCCCGGCCGTCCCGCTGCACCCACCTCCGGGTATTTGTCCGACTCGTCATTACATAACTCGGCGTCTTTGTCGCTCGTACTGACTTCATTTTCCCGAAGCCAAAAAGGGGAGATACACCGTGTTTACCGCGCAAGCGGCAGAAGCAGCAGGCGACGACGCGGCGGCGGTCTGAGCTGGATTTAAAGCCGGACTCTGCTGCCTGTGCTGTCGTGGACTGGAGGACTAGCAGGAGGACACATTGAGGGTGGAAACCTGAGTCCAGCGGTGATGAGAGCTCACTCCGAGCGGATTTCGCTGGTGTGCTGCCAGAAGCATCTGGAAAGGATAACACAGGGATACACTCCCCCTCCAGAGGACCAGAGGATAATTCACATCTCAGACATTTCAGTGTGTCAGCTCTGTGGCTGCTGAGTGATGTCTTTAAGCTTGTGTTTTAATGTGAACTTGCCCTGAGTGGCACAATTTGGGTCCATAACAAGATTTCCTCCTTGCACCAGTCGGTTTGGACATGTTGGATAACTGTGGTGCCTCCAGTAAGTGATTAAAGGACGAGCATCCTCACCCAGAAACAACAACACATCAGTAATCCTGCAAGGCTTCCTCATAGCTATGCAGTGAAGATGTGTGCAGCCAGGTTCAGCGGCTGCCTCAACGGCTGTGCCGAGGAGGCCGCCGGTGGTGCCGCGGGGGCTGCTGGTCCGGTCATTGCCTCCAGGATGCTGGACTGGACAGAGGCAGGTCCCCGCATCCTCCACAGCCTGGAGATGGGCACGGTGATGACCATCTTCTACCAGAAGAAATCCCAGCGTCCCGAGAGGAGAACCTTCCAGATCAAGCAGGACACCAGGCAGATAGTGTGGAGTCGAAACCCGGACAAAGTAGAAGGAGAGAGTGAGTATTTACAGAAACAGTGAGGTACAAAACACAGTACACGACATCACTTATATTGTGTGTCGTCACAGGTACTGAAATGTCAGCTGAGAACATGCTGACAAATATAGTAACAGAACACCAGGAACAGTTTCTTCTTCTGTGTGTGCATGTTTCACAGCAGTAGTTTCCAATCTTACTGGCCTGTTAGCCTTTAAAAGAAATTGCTGTCTACTGGTCAGCCATCATCACAGGTTAGTGTGGAACTGAAGAGAGTTTTTCCTTCTCAGATTGCTTTATCTGAAGGATTTTTAGAAGCCTGAAGAGGGGAAAGTATCCAGTGTTTCACAAAAACAAAAAGCAAATATTACAGAAAAATCCCTAACAGAAGTATCTGGTGACACTCTTGTGGCGTCCAGCTGTGCAGAAAGTATTCATGTGCTGAGATTTGTTATTAGTCTCTGCAGCCGTCCCAGTATAATGGAGGTGAATGGTATGTGTTGTTTGTTGTGCTCACAGCATTGAAAACTGACATTTAAAAAACTCGACTCTCTTTGTAGAAACATTTTCCTGTTGTCACTGTCAACAGTTTTCATTGGAACTGTTTCTCCTGAGGAAACTACTTCCAGTCAGAACTGTTCACATTGAAGTCTCGGTATTGTCCAGAGTAACGGGGACATTGTTTCTAGAAAGACGCGCTCCTGTTTAGCACGACCCGAGAAGGTTTCATTTACTAGAGCAGCTGATGTTTCTGAGGTTTGTGAGTCATAATCTTGGCACAAAACTGAAACCTCCTGCATTACTAGACAGCAAGTGAGAAAATGTCTGTTATTTGGGTGAACTGAACCTTTAAATCGTGCACACAGAAGAAGAAACTAGGGGTGGATATATAAACTCAATATTTTTATGTACCTACTAAAATGTGTCCACATGAGCAATGAAAACTGTCAGATACCAAAAGTTGGCATTCGTTTGCTCGTTCTTTGATCGGATCGTTTCTGATTTAAATCAGAACTTTTCTACGTTGTTATTTAGACAAATTTCTCATGTGGCTGTTTGTGTTTAGACATCATAATACATTTTCAGAACTGTTGCTTCTTTTCTTTTTAAATCTAAAAATCAAAAAAGCATCAAAAAGTATCTTGACAAAATCATTTTAACACAAGGTCCACTTACAAGGCTTTTCTAGGGCTTTCAACCGCATTTTCATGGTCTTCATCATCGGATGGAGTTGGCTTAGTTGTGATATATGTTACTTAAATATGGAACTTTGGTCACATGATAACAGGTGGTTGTATGTAGTTTCTTATATTATATTATGTCGTGATGCTGACATGTGGTTGAAAGCTCTGGAAAAGCCTTTAAGTCTTGATTTAAGACATTGTTTAGTGCTGCAACAATTAGTCAATCAAATAAATTAATCTTTAACTATTCTGATAATCATTTTAGTCATTTTTTTAATCAAAGATGTCAAATATTTGCTGGTTTCAGCTCCTCACATATGATATAATGCTTTTCTTCGTCATACATGACAGTAAACTGATTATATTTGAGTTTTAGACTGTTGGTTGAACAAATAACTTAACTTTCACTACTTTTTGACATTTTATAGACATATTTGATCAATGAAGAAAATAATAGCAGATTGCAGATTAATAATAATGAATGTAATTTTAGTCGCAGCCATAACTATGTTGTCAAAATACTATTTTAAAGGTCAAGATCTTTAAGGTACCATAGCAGCACTCGTATTGAAGAAATTCAAACGACAGATCAGAGAGAGAGATCTCAAAACCCTGGCTGCTAAATCCTAAACGGTCTATATTGATATTGATCTGGATACCACCAGGGCTAAGTAGAAAAACACGTCTTTTTATAATATTGGTGAACTGGCCCTTTAAAGAAAACATGTTTACAGGTTTGTTTTTATCCTTTATCCTCTGTGTATGTCTGCTGTGAAGGTGCAAGAATGAGTGAATCGCTGCATGTGACGCATGTATCTTGGTAGTTTGATGTCCCTCTATGCGCCCTCCTCCCCTCCCATCCTGACCCAGACTTGCAGCTGAGGCGCTGTCACGGAGTCCTCACCGGACAGACAGACCGCGACCCTGTGACCCCTTCTTCCTCCATGTCAGCCTCCCAGTAGCTCTCCAGTGAGAGTAGCGTGCATGCTGCTGCCGCCACACAGATCCTGAGCCCTTACCCAGCCCTGAGCTTCCTGACTGACTGACTGACTGACTGACTGTGGGCTGAGGCGGCCTGCTGGAGTGGTAAACTTAAATCAGTCGGTTGTTGTCATGGTGTTGAGTCGGCCTGTTGGAGCACCGTTCTGCCTGTCTGGGGTGTGGAGGCTATTGTCTGCGCCCTGGATTTTGAGGCCTGGGGGAGGATTTGTTACAGTGTCTGTTAGCACCGACAAAACTTATGGCATTCACAACTGGCATGATAGAGTTTCCTTCTGTCTGCCATGTGTTATTCTAACTCTCAGACTTTATGGTAGCACGTTGTAAAAAATCTTTAGAGTCCTCCTCTATAAGAAGGAAATAGGTTTACTGAGAAGTCTGGCAGCTAAAGGTGACTCCTTTTGTCGTGATTAGACACTTTTTCTTCTCCTTCACTTTGTCTGTTTTCTACGGTGGCCCCGAGAGCTCAACACACAACAAGCAAACTCATGCAAAAGCAAACGAAGGAAACATCTTCACCAGTTTGACAACACGTGCAGAATTTATAACAAAACAAAGAAGTGAATCCTGAGAAAATTGAGAAACACATTCAATTTCACAACTTAAGCAATTTACAGCATGTTTACATACTTGGTTGTTTTTTCTGTATTTGCAGCTTATTTGTGCACTTGGTTGTTTTTTTGTTTCACTTGGTTGCCACCTCAGAGTATGGAAATTTGTCACCTTATATAGACGTCATCTGAACTTCTCTGGGTCATAATTACTACAGCAGCTAGATGGCGTCTGTCACTAAAACGTAACTATAGGTCGTTTTTGGCGACTGACATTATGACCAATTGTGTTGTTTTTCTCGGGAGGACGGGCTCACATTTCGTTATGCTGCACGTGTGGTCAAATTGGTGAATGTGTTTCTCAATTTGCTCGTATTTTATTTCTTTTAAATGCTGTGTATGTGTTGTCAAACTGGTAAAGATGTTTTCTTTATAACGTCATGTGTTTTAAGTTGCAGTGTGTTTAGCTCTCAGGACCTCCGTAGTTTTCTCCTCTTTTGCATTTCCAGAACCCAGCCCCTCTTTCTATGAAAGCTCAGAGACTAATGCCTGCTGCACACATGTAGGTGTTGTTCCTTCTCAGGGAGCCCTCATCAATTATTTATCCATAATCATAAATCGCATAAACAGCGCCTTCGCTAATCCACAGGGCAACATCTCCTGTACGAGCCCAAGCGTGCATGTAACCACAGCGAGCACCTACACCGCTCAATCACGCCAAATCTACACGCCGGTGCTTTCACACAAACACACATGCGTTTTCATAACCCACAAACGCCTCTTTACAAACAGCCTCCCTCTGGACAACCCCACCATTACATTCCTGGAACTCAGCGGTTCTCTCCTTCACTTTATCTCCCACAGCTCTATCTTTCAGCTACCCACTTTTTTTCCCTCCTCCTCTCTCGTCTCACTATTTTCCTCCAGCTGTCCTCTCCCAATTTCCTCCCCCTACGCGCCCACTTAAACACCCATCTCCTTTACAGATTTTCTCTGACCTCCCATATCACTTTCTCAGTCTATTTTCTTTCACTTTCTTTTTGAATTTCAAGGTCATTCACCTGATGCTTTGGTCTTTTGTTCCCAGAAATCACGGCCATATTTATCCAACTGACCCCCCTCACTCTGTCTACACTCACCTCCCCCTTCTCTCCTTTTTTTTCCTTCCTCTGTTTTTGTTGCCTGATGCTTTTTTTCTACTGTTTGCTTTAAAATAAAGTTTTTCCCTCAATTTTGCTACACACACACACACACACACACGGCTAATCAGTGTTTTTCTTTGAGATGAGCTCTTTGGCAAACAGTGGAGGTATTAAATCCTGAGGCACAGGAAGTGTGGGGTTATCAGGGAGTGTCTAACTTCCTGTCTCAGATTGAAGGACTGGCTGGCTGCAAGAAAACAAAAGGCCCAGCATCTTCTGCAGGAAGCAGAGACAAGGACCACAAATGAGGCGTTGGATGCCTGAAATACTCAGGGTCATTTGCACCAACAAGAAAATGTTTAAACCACAATTAGGTCAATCGTGGCTTAAAATGCTAAAACCACTGTGCAAATACGGGGGGGGGGATCTCAGACCTCTTAATTAACCTGAGAATCCCCTGACAACCTCAAAATCACAATGTTTGGGGTCTCCAAAATTAAGCCAAACATTTTCAGTTTATGTACGCTGTAAAGTTTATTTGCATGTTGAAAGGTGAGGAGTAGTACTTGAAAATGCAACTGCCAGTGAACAGTGCAAGTACAGTTTATCTCGCTGCTTCTAACATGGATATAATACCAGCTCCACAGCTTATAGCTGTGCAAACTATTTATTTCATAAATCAGTCCTTATGCAAGTTTAAAGTTTAAGTTTAAAAAAACAACTAAAAAAGATAAATAAATATCAAAGTTAAGAAATGACCCCATAAATAGAGCCATTTTGCTAACCATGCTGTTGTGTTTTAGAGATTTGAATGCGACCCTCAAGGCAACCGACTGTTTCCATAAATACATTTTTGTTGTTTAGGTGCTCATTGGGTTAAAAGTCTGCACTGCATTATGTTACAACTAAAATGTAACTTTGACAAAAATTAGTACAGACTTGATGTTCGCCGTGATTGATTACACAACTCTAGAAGAGTCTGCTAATTGATTTTCATACCATGTGTTGAATGAATGGAAAACACTGGCTGCTTGGAAAGTAGGAAATGAAGTCCGGCCCACCCTGGAGGGGAAAACAATTCATCGCTCTCTGCCTTTGTACTGAGTGAAGGTGCCTCCTTCTCACTTCTGTCTACTAGTAAACAACAGAAAAATGCTTAAAAGCTGCTGTGTGGTGGGATGCACTACCAACAGGGTAAAGAACCCAGAACTACGTTTTCATAAGCTGCTGAACCAAAAACTGACAAAAGGTTGCATATTATGGCACCGACTGTTTTCCCCTCCGGTGGGCGTGGTTTTCAGAGTGTCTCTATGCAAAAAAACCCCTAAAACTGTACAGCATACATTCAAAAAAACGTCAGAAAAAACATAAAACACACATGATTTTTTGTTACAATTATATTTTTGATACTATTCATTTATTTCCTCAGCAGTAGCCTTTCATTTGAAATCTCAGCCTGCTGTTTCAGTGCGCTGTAAACATTAACACAGGTTTTTCTTTGTTTTTTTTGTTGCATTTCTTGCAGTGTAACTGCTCTGGATGTGTTTGCTGCCCCTAGTGGTCCAAACAAACTTTGAACCAGACTCAAAGATTACTGAAACTCACTTGCAGTTACCAGCAGTAACCGCAGTTATCTGCAAAGGACGGAAATCGTGAGGATCATAGTTTGATTAGGGGCTGAAACTTGCAAACACATTGATATCATTCATTAAACCTGATTGGGTTAAACCTCTGTCTAGCCAAAGTATGCAGCCACCTTTGAATCTATCAGCTCATCAATGAAGAGTTTAATTGTACTATAGTAGTTTTGAGCAGTAGAGCTGACATTAATCCAGGTTTAGAGTCAATCCTAGTTGGTGAACCCCACTTCCAGGCTCTCTAACTCCACCCTGCTGTTTATTAGCATCTTTATTTCTCATCTATCCATCCATTCATTTTCTAACTTTTCACTCCTTGTGCCCATCTTTATAATGTCAGAGTAGCCTTCAGCCATCTGGCAGGGAGTGATGTCACCAGCTGTACCAGGAACAGTTTGTTTCACTGGAAATAAGCTGCAATTATCAACGGCTGGTGGTTTCAGGTCAGCAGTGCATATAACTTGTGGTGCGTTCAGGAACCCTCATCCAGTCCAAGCACTGACAGCTGGTCGGCCAGGAAAAGAAAGACACAGTTTATGAGCTTCTCTGCTGAAATATAAAATGATGTGATGCTTGTTGTCTTTGCAGTTTTATTTCTATGAGGCTGCTGACAGTATCTCCTACTCTGATGTATCTCCACGTGGCCCACCGTGTGATTCCCCTCACCTCTCCTTTCCTGTTGCGTTCATCAAAGTTTACATCAGACGCATTCTCCAAAGTATGTGTGTGTCTTTATCAGAACCATGTTTACAGCCTGGACCAGGATTAAAGGCCGCAGTGGGAGGAATATGCTATGTGTGTGTGTGTGTGTGTGTGTGTGTCCTTTCTGTACTCTCCTTATCTATCTGTGTCTATGTGGTGTGCAGTGAGAGGGTGTGTTAACGCAGTCATGGTGAGCGAAGTGTAACATTTGGCGAGCTGCGTGCCTGTTTGCCTTATTGTCCAACGTCCAGACTAAATGGCAGGAAGTAATAAAGGGAAAGACCAGAGGAAAACAAATACCAGGTTTTGGAGGATATTTTTAATATTCGCTTGGAAAGAAAATCAACTTGAAGTTTTTTTCTGGCTGTGCAGCTCTTTGTAACTTTTGAAAAATGCTGTAGAAAGAACCACTTTCTAAAAGGGCACCATGTATAAAAGATTTATATGTTATAATTAATGGTTTTATTGGAGCTGAGTATCATTTAAAATGATCTGATACCGGCACTAAGTTTACTGTTTAAGCAAAAATGTTTCAATACTTTCTTTCAAAAATCAATAAATCATAATGGTTCTAAATTACAAATACATAATCAATTCTAGGGCTGCAACTACCGGATATTTCATTATAGACAAATCTATTATTTTCTAGATTAATCAAATTAGTTGAAAATGGTGAAAAATGTCGATCGCTGTTTCTCAAAGCTCAAGATGCAACTGACCAACAATCCACAACTCAAAGATATATTAATAAGGGGTCACGTGTTTCTCACTTTCTAATAGCAAACAGGGAAAGTTAGTAAGTCATCTGCAACTTTAAATACGGGGTACAGATGCTCTGGACAAGTTTTCCAGAAGGGTTATTGTTCAAACGGTCCACTGGAGGGGTTTACCTGATGAATTAAAGAATAAGTCTCATGTTATTTTTCCTATTGTCAACAAATCTCATTTAAAGACCAATAAGAAAGACATAAAAAGGCTCAGTGATCTCCTAAAACAGCTGCTCACTGTAGTTTTTGGTAAATGTTACTCAACACAGGAAGAAATAGTGCATTTGTTGGGGACTATTTTCAGCGGTGGATGAATCCATTTGGTGCCCTGTTGAGTATTTCTGGCAGCAGGACAGTGTCTGTGGGATTGAGTCAAAATAAACTACAGTGTGTGTGTTCATGGTAATGAAGGAACATGTCACCCAGTGCAGCGGTGTGGCTCATTGATGTGATTTTAATAGTTTCTGGACAACAATGGAGCTCTGTGACACAGAGGAATAACATTTAGCACAGATAATATTTGTTGGTAGATTAATTTATTGTCAGTTTTGGTCTTTTCATTGGGTTTGTTGACAATAAGAAAATAGAAGACTTATTTAAAGCACTAACTCAAAGGACAAAGTAAGTTTCATGCTGAAGGATGATAAACAGATTTGTGTCAACACAATGATCAGGTTTATATCTGATCTGTAAAGCATTAGTAAATGATTAATTGACCATTTATAAAGTCACTAGTTAAAACTTCTGTGTTACAAGGTCAGTTATGTATGCTGCTGCTGCTGCTTCGAGCACTGAACCCCCTCTCAGCAAAGTATGGATGGTTTCCATCTGAGGATAGCTGAGTTTTCTCTTAATCTCATGCCAAGCGTGCTCCCTGTCATCTCCACATGCAGGAGGCTCAGATAGGAACCAGATTTCTCCTCTCGGCTGTTTGATTCAGGATTATATCCAACCTGCTGAGGCCGCCTCTATGTGGCTCGATAAAGGCCAGTAACAGGCTTAGATTGTTCTTTCCTGTGTGTCCTGTTTTCTACCTGTTGGACAGATAACTTTGTCCTAGTGGGAAGTTTTGATATCAAATGGAGAAAAAGCTGTTTGGATTTCTCTATTCTCTCTACTGTATTCTTGGTTTCTTTTGGTTGAAGCTCCTCTGAGGTGACAAATAGCATCCAAGCCCTGTGTGTGTGTGTTATATAGTAGTTCTGTGTGTTTATGTGTGTTTGCACAAGACATCTGCTGTGTCAGTGAGCCGGTTTTCTTTGTGGGTGTGTCGACTGCTGCAAGTGTCAAAGTGGAGTCCAGAGTTTACATCATACTCTGTGGTCAAGTCACCCAACTTGTTAACCATCCTGATGCAATATAGTCTGTCATGACTGTTAATTCTCTTTATTTTTATGAATTAGAATCAGTACAACCACGAGTGCAGAGTTTAACCTTTTTAAATGTAAAAGTAGAAACAGAGCTTATCTCAAAATGTAAAAAAATCAAGTTTGGGCATAAAATCTGCAAAGGATGCAAATTTTTATTTAGCAGACATGACTGCAGAGCTTCAACCAAAATGATAAAGCAAAATTAGAGCTGAATTTGTGCTGGAAATTAAAAAATGCTGTCATGTATTAGTGATAAACTGTTGACAATCCCAATGAGTCAGACAAACATCCCTAAAAAGAGGCAAAAAAGCCAAAATCATCCGATAATCGATACACATAGTCTCTAATATTAAAACTCAAGATTAATTTTGTCATTCAGACTATACACAGAAAGTGCACAGAAAAATATTCTTGTATAATTTCCGATACATTATGAGTATTGTTTGACAAAAAGAGAAATTTGGATCTATATTTCTACAAGTGCAGAATAACAAACTTGACTATAGAACTTCAGACTAACTGATAATAGCCAGTTAAGAGCTGAATTTGTGCATGAAATCTAGAAATGGTGCCATGTAATGGTGATAAAACCAGTTTTCAAAGTAAACCAATGCTAAACCAAATCAGTCAGACAAACATCCCTTAAAAACACTTTAATCATCCCATAATCTGTACACACAGCCTTCATATAAACTCGCCATATGACCCTTTATTTCAAAGTTTAGGGGGAAAGCTGCTTATATAAACATTTAATTATGTTAATAAAACTATAAATTATTTAAAAAAGAGCAAATTGATGAGAATAAGCAACATTAAGGGCTTCAGTTTGGTCTTCAGTTTGGTCTTTTTAGGACTTGTTTACCATCCTAAAGTTAGTTATTGAATAAAAGTTTGAAGCAGCTTTTAAGGCTTTGCAGGAATGTGGAGTAAAATTGAAGGAATGACCTCTGACTGCAGAGTTGACACTGTGTGTTTGTGTGGCTGCTGCAGACATTTAGAGCGTCCTGCTTCCGACAGCTGAAATGTTTGTGTGTCTGTTTTGGGGTTTTCTGGACTCTCACACACACACACTACATTTGTTCAGCTCTCCAGCAGCAGATTTCTGTGTGTTTGGCAAGGAAATGAACAACGTGCCATACTGTGATTTATGGTTGTGCATATTTGTGTTCATGCAACACTATCCTTCCTTCCTTTCTCCCTCCTCCAGTTGACATACGAGAAATCCGGGAGCTGCGGTTGGGAAAGGGCTCCCGCGATTTTGAGCGCTACCCGGAGGAGGCTCGTAAACTGGACTCCGCCCTCTGCTTCATTGTGCTCTACGGCCTGGAGTTTCGCCTCAGGACGCTCAGTGTTGCTGGTCAGTGTGTGTATGTACTGTATGTGTGTGTGTACAGGTGATTCCTAATCTATTCTCACAGTCCTCTGCAGTACTAGAAGTTAAAGTTACATCTCTTATAATTTGACCTCTATGTGATCAGTTAAAGGTGCCATGTAGAGTTTTTTTGTAAACAAAAAAAGCATTTTCTTCCTCATTAAAACATTTGCAAATCTGATTTTTAAATAACTTTAAATCCTGTATCGTTTACGTCAGTGTTTACAAGATTTTAGTCTTCTTCTTCACTGCCTTTGTTAGCACATCGCTGCCTTTCTTGGTGCATTACAACCACCTGTAGATCAGTGGAAATAGTGTGAAACCATCACCTGCAGCCCTGCTATAAACAAAATGGCGACTCACTCATAGATAAACTGCTCCAAAGCACTTCTAGAGGTCAGAAACTCCACAGCGTACCTATAATTAAAGCTTTTATCACTTATCATTGTTTGTGTCTCTATCACACATCAACCTTATTTCCATTATGTGATTGTAGCATCTCTCAAACTATATTTTTGGTTGTAGAAAAGTCCAGTTGAAAATCGGCGCAGTCTGTGTTGTTTGATTTAGTCTCTTTTAAGAAACATGCTTTTTTATAATAGTTTATAGTATAAGCCTGGTTTATTATGGAGTTACTTTTGCGTCTGTATTATTCAATCAAACCGAATAGGTTTGCAATCAAAAAGTATATTTGAGAGTAAAACTATCGATGCTGCAATCAAAAACTGTTTTATTGCAAATAAAATAAATTTGTGACTAAAATGTGAATCCAAAACTTTTGTTTGCTGCTGAGCTGAATGTTGTGGGCGGGGCCTACGCTGAAAGATGTGCTAAGCTAGCAGCTATGTATTTTATAACATCGCAGATCGTTAACAGAAGCCGTCTACATGCACCGGTTCAAACATAAGACAGAGGTTATGTGTAAACATACCTGCACATTGATTTTCTGTCTTCTCCATGGACTTCAAACCTCCCTCATTTACTAACTGTGTTGTGGCCACATCTTAGAACACAGAATCATCAAAGTAACAAGTCTGACGGGTCAAAAAAAAACAGTCAGACGATATGACAGGTTTGAAACAAGCCTCAAGGTTAGACAAACATTTTAAAGAACAATAATATTATAACACAAACTGTCCATCACAGACTGCTTCAACTTTAAACTCAACAACCTGACTGCTTGTGTTTGATGCCCCGTCAGACTTTGTTGTAGCGGCATCACCAGATCTCAGCTGTTAACGTGGAAGGCAAAACGTTATTATAACTCCTTAAAATGACAAACAAAACTACAAGAATAAGACCCAAGTTATAAGTAATAAATTGGAATTGAACATTAATTTAAGCTGCTTGTCTGCTAAACCTGCAAACTGAGATTTGGAGGACAAGAAGTCTCCAGAATCAGACGTTTTCAGATTTTTCTCTTTGTGTCATCCTTCTGTGTTTTTGCAGCCTTTAGTGAGGAGGAGGTCAACATGTGGATCACTGGTCTCAACTGGCTGATGACTGACACTCAGAGAGCACCTGCACCACAACAGATAGACAGGTGTGTGTGGACGTGTACGACTGTTCTGTGTTTTTATGTCCGAAAATGGCCTGAAATGTATCTTTTGAGTATCAGTAGAGTATTCCTTTATCTGTCCACAAATGAAATTAAGGGCTTTTCAGTTCATATTGTCAAAATTAAAGTGTATGTCATATGTATCACTGAAATGTTCATTTGTGCATTAATGCTCTTCACGCTTTCCTCTGTGTGTGAAAAAGTGATATCTGGTTGCATTAAAAGAAGTTGATGGGAAAGGGAGTTGCTGGTTGAAGGAGAGGCCAAATATTTGTTTTGGGATGAAAATATTTACTCGAGATGAATATGCGGAGGCAGCTTTTGGCTTCTGTGGTGAGTGCAGGAGAACAGAGAGAGGTTGTGAAGATGTGTAGGAGAAAGACAGAGTTTTGTTGTCGGCATAATGTGAGCGGTATATGTTTAGAAACTGTCAGAGGAAATGAAATTGCTAATTTTGTCTGTTTATGAAGTTGTGTAAACTGTTTGGGGAGTGGATTCATGAGCTGACACCCACAGACGGGCCCATTTCAAACTCAGACTCAGTACCTGCAACTTTGTGCCTTAAAACTGGAGTGCGGGACTTTTACATAGAAATGAACATTCGTTACATTCAAGCCAAACGAGTTCACACAGAGCTGATTAAACCAATCACCGCCTCTGTCACACTCTCTCTCTCTTTCACAGTGTACTGTTTTTAATCTGGTGTCTGTGGCGACATTCCTGCACTGGTGCACCAGTAGTGATGCGTTTTACATCAATCAGCAATGATTGGTTTGCCAGAGCTAAAGGGCGCCCATAGAGCATGTGCACCAGAGACTTCCGCCGGCCGAGCAGGCTAACTTCCGGTTTAGCCCTCCGCTAACTTGAGGGATAAAATAATTTAATCGTGCTTCTAGACTTTCCAAATGTTATCGGACCAAATGGATCAAATTCTGATAATGAAACGAGTCATTTTGTGGGGGTTGTGACGCTCAAAACTATTTTTCCACCATTTTACAGCCGCAACAGTAGCGACAGGGACCGACTCCCACATGTACTCTTTGAACTGAGTTACATCCAGGTAACCACTATTTACTCTCACTGCCAAAGGGAGCAAAATCTGACACTGGTATTGTAAACTGCATGTGCTGTGTGCGAATGGAAAAGACATAGCAACAGTAACTAAGGACTTATATGCCACGTGTCACTATGTCGGATGGATGGGAAGGATCATAAAGATGGGACTAGCGAGCGTTCACGTCATCTGACAACTCAGGAAGGTTACTGAGTTGGTCATTTGAGGGTTTAAAATACTGCACATTGGCTAAATTACGTTATATCCATTAAATGTGGGTTTGATTATATTTAACAACGGACTTTGGCTGACGTGGAGTTTCAACGTTTGCTTGGTTTTCTTCTCAATTTCAATCTGCAATTTTGTGATCACAATAATTAACACAAATTCAAGAAATCTCCAAAATATTTGCGAGAGCCTGCAATTTAGCTAAATTACCGCAACTTTTCCACATGAAATGGCCAAATCAAGTTGTTTCTGTGATATGCAGTATGCTTTTTATCAAAGGAGGTGATTAAATTAAAAATTGCATTAAATTCCCATTTCCTGCAATTTTACTGCAATAAGAGCACATAAACATCACAAATTGTATTGCAATTTTTGAGAAAAGCTGCTGCAGAAAAATTAAGCACTTTTGGCTGCATTTTAACCCCTCGAGGTTCTGTCTTTTCTTTTCTTGTCTTCACCTTAATTCTTGTAATATTCACTCTCTCGCTCTTGTGTTTGTCTTCCTCTCCATCCGTCCCGCTGTAGGTGGCTGAGGAAACAGTTTGAAGTCATGGACAGGAACCACGAGGGCAGGTGGGTGACTCAGCACAAACACGTCAACACCCAATCGTAGCCTTTTACAGCAGTCTCTAAAGGATGCTCATCGGCTAGCGTGTCGCAGCAGGTGGGACCGTGAAAGTGCAACCAGATCCAGATGTCATCAAAGAGCGTTTTACAGCGCTGTGAGGGATCTGCTCTGACCTTAACCTCCACGCCCCGAGCCTCCAACATATCACACACCCACACTTTCTCCATCTTTTTCTCTCTCCTGCTCGATTAATAAGTCCGGGCTTCTGTTTGGGTGGAAGCCACTCCAGGACAAACAGCCTGCCACCGCCTGATAAGGAGCAGGAAGTGATGCGATGGGCTGGGAGAGGGCAACTTCCTGTCTCCTGTGAAAATAGTAACAGTAACAGTAGCTAGACAGAGGGAAGTGGGAGGAGAGGCAGGTCAGACGTGCCAACGACAGTGATCGTTGACCCCAAAAGATCCTCTCTGCCTCCAAGCACTGACCTGAATTTTTTTTTTTTTCCTACTACCTGCTTTTTTCTCTTTCTTCCTCATTCTGTTACCGAAGGCTGATGGTTCATGTGTTTTGTTAATCAGCAGAAGTGATTATCCATGTGGCATTTCGTCTCAGGAAGAAAAAAAACAGCTTAAAAACATCAGCAGCTGCAGCAAAGATGCTTGTAGTGAAGCAAATCAAGCTTAACACTTAACATAATAATCCCACCACAAGGTCCATTTAGTAGCTGTTTTGGAGCTTTCACTCATATCACATGATCTTCATCAGCAGATTGAGTTTTCCCAGTTTCCCAGGAATTGTAGAGGTTTAAAATTTCCATTTTTTTCTGACCACTTTAAGGACTATAGTGGCTACTAAATGGACCTTATGGTGAGATTCTTTTGACAACTTTTGTTTCTAAGAGCAAGGATGAGCTTCTAATGCTTAACACATTGCAACATGATATATTTGTCAAAACAAAGTCAGAAGCTTTTGAAAAAGCCACCATGTTGTTTTTTACGCCGGTGACAGTTGTGGCCGGAGGTGACCTCACGTCCGTCCTGTTCTCTTGTGAACGCGATATCTCAGGAACACCTTGAGGGAATTTCTTTAAATTTGGCACAAACATCCACTTGGACTCAAGGATGAACTGATTAGATTTTGGTGGTCAAAGGTCAAGGTCGCTGTGACTTCACGTCCGTCCCATTCTCGTCAACGCGATATCTCAGGAACGCCTGGAGGGAATTTCATTACATCTGGGACAAATATTTGCAGCAACATCCATATCTGAGGCACTGTCTACAAAGCTGTAGCCATGACAGAATCAGCTTTATTGGCCAAGCAAACTAACCCCAACCCTAACCACATACAAGGAAAATACACTTAATGCCTTTTATTGAATTCCTTCAAAGTCTTCACTACAAATATTATGAGTCTGGACAGACGAGGATGTAAACTGCAACTTGATTGGTTGGTGAGGCGGTATTTCTATGAAAGAGTGTTTCTGCAGATAACTTGTTGCAGTTGATTCTGGGAGTGGCTGCTTTTCACTTTTTATGGAATAATTTGTATTTTTAACAGATTTGACAAGCACTGCAATCCTGGAAGAGGCAATTTGGTGCACTCATGATTTTACTGTAAAGCTACAAGCATTTAAAAACACAAAACCAGTCAAATACACAAGTAAAGCAAACAGCATCTGTCAAAATGTTTTCATTTGTTACTCTAAAACATTTAATATCTTTTGGGGATTATTTAGGGCTACATGCAGTTTCTTCCTCATTTTCAACAAATCTCATGAAAAGACCAAAACCAACAGTGAACTGATCTACTAATAAGTACTGTGTGTTTATCCAAAGTCTAATATATCTTATTCCTCTGTGTGTAGACTTTTGTTATTGTCCAAAAACTATTAAAAACACATAAATGAGCCACACCGCTGCACTGGGTGACATGTTCCTTTATTACCATGAGCACCAGAGCACCAAATGTGGATTAAACCACTGCTGAAAATAATCCCCAACAAATGCACTATTCACTCCTGTGTGAGTGATGTTTGCTAAACACTACAGTGGCCGGCTGTTCTACTGATCCCATTTTAAAAATGAAACCATATATTTGTGAACTGTTTTCAGAGATTTATGTCTTTGATGGGAACCAAACACATTGTTGATTCTTGTCTTTTTCATGGGGATTTGTTTTCAATACCTAAATTACAGAATAACAGGACTAAACCTTCCCAGGATGAGACAGAAGAGGCTGTAAATCTGATTTAACTTACCTCTGACTCGTCTCCTTCTCTCCAAACATTGTTGCTGATCCAAACCGCTGCAAACCTTTTAAGTATGGTCTTCTCATTCAGTTTAAAAATGTAGAATCCTAACATTGACATCAGCCCTTCAAACCACACAGCGCCATCTCCTGGTGAAAAGACCAGTGTTTTCATGAATTATTCAGTCTACTGTGTGTTCAGGCTTTTAAAATACCTTTCCTCTCGTTTTCTTCTCTAGTATCACAGTGAAGGATGTGAAAGCTCTGCTGCCTCAGATCAACTACAGAGTCCCCAACATGCGCTTTCTCAAAGACAAGCTACAGGTCAGAATATATAACAAGTCTCATACTGAGTCAAATCCATTTATTTATAGAACAAAAATACCAAATGTTCACTGGTTCCAGTTTCTCAAATTTTCCTTTTTATATCTTTGTAAAGTGAATATCTTTTGGTTTTTGACTGCTGGTTTAAAGATTTTACCTTTTTAAATTATGTTGGCAATTTTCTAACTATTTTCTGACATTTTACAGACATTAATTCATTTGTTGCAGTCTTTTACTGACCCATTCTTTGTACTTATTTTTATCAGACCTCTCAATATTATTGGTATTGTCCCACCTTTGCCTCTAATGTCACTTCCTTAAATCCATGCAGGCAGATCTTATTTGGACTTTCCTTTCCTGTTGTTTCTTCCATTTTTTCCCTTTTGTTAAATTTGATCATTTATTTATTATTATTTCAGTATTTTCTTATCTTATTTGAAACTTCATCTCAGGTCAGTGATTGTTTGCTTGTTTATTTATATATTTTTCCCAGTTAAATCCCATTGAGGATGGACACCTCATTTCCAAGATGGCAGCATAAAAAGTTTAAAATAATGCAAAATGAAGCGATAGATGAAACGATATTAATGACAACGCTAAGAACACAGACAAGTAACATTTTGCCACATAATTTACTTTTTTTCCTGCCAGAAATATCAGATTCATCAACTCTTGGAGCAGAAAGCATGAAGGCTTTCTTTCTCATATTCCTACATGTATGTCTTGTGATATTGAGATAATGTTGTTGGCCTGTAAAGGCCGATTCACTCTTTTTGATATTTGTCTGAACAAATAAACTCACTCACATTCTCCCTGTTTGTACAGGAGGTGGAGGCCAGGTGTGATCTGTCATACCCCAACTTTGCACAGCTCTACAGGACACTCATGTTTGACGCACAGAAGAGTGTGAGCGTCTATTTTGGGTTTTCACACAAATACACACACTCTCACAGTGGTGGAAGAATACTTATTTACTCAAATACTTATTAAAAAATACACCACAATACCACAAAGCAAAAACTGTAAAAGATAACTAATGTAAGAGATAAAAGTTTCAGCTCAGTCGAAGGATAACAGGCTCTTCTGAAAACTAGTTTTCTAAATGTCACTGCATGTCACGCTGCATAGAGGATGTTGTTTTCCTGTAAAGTTAACATGTTGGAGATTCAGCCATATTTTAGGAGCGTGCCTCACAGTGAATAAGATCTTTATCTGCAAGCTAACCAGTTACTCCATCCATCAGATAAATATAGTGTAATAGTCTAAAACCCCACCTTAAAATAGCACTTGAGTCCAGTATTTGAGTACATGTACCAGTATTTTGTTACTTTCCACCTCTGCACTCGCACCACGCTCACTTTGTCCTTTACTGTTTATGCTTCACCTGGCTCCCTCCCACCTGTCCGTCACCTGGTTCCTCCCCTTTTGTTCCCAGATTATTGAGCAGCTGGAGCTCTCCTTCCCTCTGCGGTGAGTCCCTCCACCTCCACCAGTCCTCCTCTTCCTCAGTCTTCAGTCCCTTGTCTTCACGTTCCTCCACTCTCGTCCTTCTGCCCGTCCAGTTTCTCTTTAAAACAGTTTGTCAGTGTACCAAGGAAGGTTTTGGCTTTCAGAAAAGAGAAGTTTCTGCCATGTAAATGGTATTTTAATGTTTTTTTCTTGACTGCAAGAATGTGAAACATTCTCTCAACATTATGGGACATTATTACGTTATGGCACATTAACTTAAAAAATGGGATAATTAGAACTGGCTAAGGTAGAGTAATAAGGTAAGTTGCCAGAGAGACATTTGTATGTTAATGTATCATGTCTCCTTTCTCATTCACTTCACTGTACTTTTCTAATTTTCACTCTTTTTCCATCTGTTGTTTTCAGGAATGTTGACAGACCAGAGCTTTGTCAGATCTCCCTCTATGACTTCCAGAAGTTTTTACAGATGGACCAAAAGGTACTGAGAAAATTTAGAGCCCCTCAGCACGACACAGAAAGCGCTCTCCAAACTGCTTCTGACTCATTTCTTTGTCCAACTCGTCTCAGGAGTCCTGGGCGTCAGATTTGAGTCGTGTCAGGGAGTTCCTCATGGGGTACATGAGGGGTGGACCCCAGCCAGAGCCGATGCTGCAACTTGACGAGGTGACAAAATACACAATGTGCACAAAGGCTGAAATAGACTATTCACTTTCCCCACTTTACATTCAGATTTTTTCACTTTATTTTTCTAGTTCCTGACCTTCCTGTTCTCTAAAGAGAATTCTGTGTGTGACCCTCGACTCGCACCTGTCGTTTCTGATGACATGAAAAGGCCGCTGTCACAGTACTGGATCTCGTCCTCACATAACACGTACGTCTCTAATGTTCAGACCAAAATAGACACATCGATCTTCATGTAAAGAGGAAACCCAATGTACAAAGATCTTGTTACTTTATTGAAAGGAGCATTAGGGAAATCATTGTGGTTAGTGTCAAATCTGTGAGTTGCCTATTTATACACATCTTTTGCAAAATTTGCTTGCTAAAGCTGTGCAGATTCAGATTAAACCCAATTTTAACTCCAAATTAGCCGCCCCAACTAATCGGCCCAAATTATTGCCAGATCAGTTGTTTGATGTGCAGTTAGAGGCCAAAGTGCCTGATTTATTGCCTAAACAATCAATGATCTGGCTCTCAGATGATTGGTTGGATTTCTGGTGTGTCAGAAATTTGAGTTGGCTGTCTGGATTGACTATATTTTATATTGTGGCTAAAACTGTAGTCTTGACTGAAACTGCTGTGATGTAAAACAGATAAATCAGACTGTCTGCATCCTCTGTGGCGCCATACTTTTCTTTTCTTACACAAAGTAATGCTGCTTTGCTGTCCAAATTGATTTTTCGTCAATATTGTTGAGGTTGCAGTCATTTGTTTGAATAAACTTTACTGGAATTGTCACTGGACGACAGAACCGACCGGGGTTTCTGTGGTTACTGTCAGTGTGAGAATAAAAGTTGCAGGTTCAGGCCGTGCAGAAAAGAAGATTAGACGTGTAGTGTGAGGTAACACAAAATACAAGACTCATAAAAACGTACAGCGTACAGTAAAGTGTAAATATGAGTTTTATAGTTGATGGTTTTCTTTTCCTATAACAGAGAGCTTTTTTTAACTTGTAATGTGTTTACCTTTACGTATTGGATGAAGTGCTGAAACAATTAGCCGTAGAGTTTTACATCAACAGAAAATTCACCAATTTTGACTGGATCAATGAATCATTTTAAGTCATTAATCAAGCAAAAATACTAAGACAGCAAATTGAAAATATTCCTTTAAATAATAATTTTTTGTATGAGTTGTACTTGTGTTTATGTTGTTGTCCTCTCAGCTACCTGACAGGTGACCAGTTTTCCAGTGAATCCTCTCTAGAAGCCTACGCTCGCTGTCTGCGGATGGGCTGCCGCTGCATTGAATGTGAGAGTCTCCAACATTTGATTTTACCTCACGAAAAAGAGAAATTTTAATGGTTGCTTTGAGCAATCTGTTGGAAATATTACAGTGAAGTTGAAGACTAGTCCAGCTAAAAGCCTCTATTCAGAGTGTAAGAGGCTTTTACCTAAATCTGTTTTCTGATGGTAGTGGACTGCTGGGACGGACCTGACGACCTGCCGATCATCTACCATGGACACACCTTAACCTCCAAAATCAAATTCCTGGATGTGCTACACACTATTAAAGAACACGCCTTTGTCACATCTGAGTAAGTGAATTATGAAGGTATTCACTTCACCAGTCAGTCCTGCTGGTGTTTAAAGTCAAAATCTGTAATGTGTCATCAACATATCATCATCCATCTGTATACTTCAGTGTCAAAAGGCTAAAAACAGCAGCAGAAGAGAAGGAAAAAATGTTACTGACACAATCACGACATGCTCTTGTGTATGTGCAGGTATCCTGTAATTCTGTCCATCGAGGACCACTGCAGCGTGGTTCAGCAGAGGAACATGGCCACACACTTTAAGAAGGTGTTTGGAGATCTGCTGCTCACCAAGCCGGTCGATAACAACGCAGAGGAGCTTCCCTCGCCCTACCAGCTCCGCAGGAAGATCCTCATCAAGGTACACAGACACATGTACACTAATGCATCACAATTCACATGTATATATTCACATATATCCTGGTCCAATATATAACACTAAGAATGGACCTTTCAGTGAAGTAGGAGACATTTTGTGTCCAGCACTTCAACTTTTAAAATTAAAAATATTTGCATATTTATAGATTCTGGAATTTTTTTAATGAAGGAAAAGGAGGAGATGTAATTTTAAGGATTTTAACAAGATAATTTACCTTTTTTGTAAGTTTTGTAAGTAATCTATAAGTTATATATTGTCTGGTATTAATTAATTTTATAAAAAAATGAAAATGGTGCCACTTATTATCTTGATGATCACAGTCGAACTGTGAAGCCGTCTGTGTTGTAGAAAATTGTGTCTCAAGTTTTATCACTTTCACAGCACAAGAAACTGGTGGAAGGAACTCTGTATGAAGAGGTGACGTCTGCCAGCTACTCTGAAAACGACATCAGCAACTCGCTGAAGAACGGCATCCTTTACCTTGAAGACCCCATTGACCACGTGAGTGTGCAGGTATATGTGTGACTGATCATGCAAAAACCTATGAAACAAAATCACTGAAATGTGTCTGCGTGTGTGTGTGTGTGTGTGTTATTTACAGACATGGACTCCACACTATTTTGTCCTGACCAGTAATAAGATCTACTACTCAGAGGAAACATCTCACTACCAGACCACTGATGAAGAGGAGGACGATGAAGGAAAAGAGGTAGGGAGATGATGATGATGATGATGATAAGAAAAAGAAGGTATCAATCAGGTAAAGATGATGCTCTCCTCACTCTTCTTGTTAATTTGTCAGGAGTGTAACAACAACGAGCAGCACTGTGCGGAGCGCTGGTTTCATGGAAAGCTGGGTGGAGGTCGTGATGGGCGTCAGGTGGCTGAGAAGCTCCTGCAGGAGTACTGCGAGGGCGGGGCTAAAGACGGCACCTTCCTGGTTCGGGAGAGTGAGACGTTTGTTGGAGACTACACCCTGTCATTCTGGTCAGTGACGCTGGGCGTTTTCTGTCAGAAGTAGTAAAAAATAATCAGGATTCGATAAAATAATGAAAAAAGTTCACACTCAAGACAAAATAGTACTGTAGTACTGTAGTCATTGTTTTTAAATTTCTTTACATGTAAAAAAATTCTCATGCATAATCAATAATCCTTTAATTTCCATTAGATCACCTTAAAGTCAAACTGAAATGAAAAGGCTTTCTTCATCTGCTACAATACACATATCTGCTCTGTAAATCATGTCCTGTGTTCTCCTTTAAAAATGTAATTTATTACAACACAGTTCATCTACAACGTAGCCTGACTGAAAAATTAAAATCTCAAAGAATATGTAAATACAGTAGTTCTTAAGCTGCAAAGGAAACAAAAAGTACATTTTTGCATGTTCGAGGCTCCAATTTTGATCAATTTTCAAACCAAATTAAAATTTGGTGCTCTTGAATAACTTTCAGCAAACTATAGAAAAGATAAGTTTTAATTTGTTTCACAGTAGGGCTGCAACTAACAATTATTTTAATTATTAAATAATCTGTAGATTATTTTTTCGATTAATCGATATCATTTGGTTTATAAAATGTCAGAAAATGGTGAAAAATGACGTCCTCAAATGCCTGATTTGTCCACAAACCAAAGATATTCAGTTTACTGTCAGAGGACTAAAGAAACCAGAAAATATTCACATTTGAGAAACTGGAACCAGAAAATTTGGACATTTTTTCTCAAACAATAACTCTAATAACGATCGATTATCAAAATAGTTTTCTATAATTATTTATTATAGAAACTATTATATCTATAATAATTTTCTGTTGATTGATTAATCGACTAATCATAGCAGCTCTATTTTACAGATTTGATGAAATCAGTGGGATGGACTTTCCTCTAGCCTGGACTGCTGTGGTTTTTTGAACATGGGAAGGCAGTTTTAATTAGGGGGAAGAAAGACGAAAGAAGAAAAAAATGTGTGCAGTAACCCAATAAAATATCCCAATAAAACTTAAAACAGCTACTGACTTCATTGACGGCAATCCAGTAAATGCTGGTCTTCTCTCTTTCTTACTGCAAATCAACCTACTATCTCACTCCTCTTCCTCACATCCCACCTTCCTCTAGGCGTTCTGGGCGTGTGCAGCACTGCAGGATTCATTCACGTCAGGAGTCTGGCTCCACCCGTTTCTACCTGACTGACAACCTGGTGTTTGACAGCCTCTACCGCCTCATCTGCCACTACAGAGACACACCTCTGCGCTGCAACGAGTTTGAGATGAGGCTGGGCAGCCCTGTGCCTCAACCCAATGCACACGAGAGCAGAGAGTGAGTTACAGATGATCTGCAAAGATGTCACAAGTTTCTCTTTTGTTGATTTGAATAATTGAACAGGTGATATTTGTCATGAAATAGTTTTCTGTTGTGCAGGTGGTACCATTCCAGCCTGTCCCGTGTTCAGGCTGAACACATGCTGATGCGTGTGCCCAGAGACGGAGCTTTCTTGGTGCGAAAGCGCAGCGAACACAACTCCTACGCCATCTCCTTCAGGTAGATCAACACACACTAAGGGAGAATCACATGATGACAACATACGCTGAGTTTACATGCAAATGAGTTTTCAGAAAATAGTGTCACGTTTAGATTTTTCCATCTTTTTGCACCTACAGTACTAATTCATTCATGTGTTTTCTGCTCAATGTGAAAACCTCTTCCTCTGTCTGTCTGCAGGGCGGAGGGTAAGATCAAACACTGTCGTATCCAGCAGGAAGGGCGTCTCTTCATGCTGGGCAGCTCGGCAGAGTTTGAAAGTCTGGTGGATCTGGTGAGCTACTACGAGAAACATCCTCTGTACCGCAAGATGAGGCTCCGCTACCCCATCAACGAGGATACTCTGGACCGGATGGGCACCACGGTCAGTCACACACCGCTCAGTACAAACGACCATCTTAGTTTTGTCTTGTTTTAGTCCTTTTATTAACAATCACATATCACAAGTTTACATCACTGCTGACAGTTTCCTAAAGCGTATCGTAGTGTTTTAGATGTCACTGTGTTTTTCTACCTTCCAGGCAGCCAATGGTTTCCACTTATTCCAGTACGCTATAAAAGTCAACTGGCAATTTTTCATTATTGATTAAACTAAATGTTTTCCCCCCAAATATCTCTTCAGTTTATAAAATGTCAGAAAATGGCTAAAAATTAAAATAGAAATAATTTCCCAAAACCCAAGGCAGCATCTTCACATTGTTTGTTTTTGTCTGACCAGTCAATAACGTAAACAATCAAAATTATCATTGATTAGTTTTGGGGATTGATTAAATCAATAAATTAACCAATTGTTAGGACATTATTGTTGCTTGATAATGCAGTGCAGACTTACAATGCACATTAAAAGTATACATGGTTTTCACTGTGATGGATTACATCATTCAAGACTCTGAGTTTATTAACAGAAACAGAAATTAACAGAACGTAGACCAGCGGTGACCTGGAAAGTCAGAAAAAGACAATTAAAAAATAAACTACAGCATGCTTCAAACCAGTCAGCATTAATGTGTGTAGCAGTAAGCAGTAATGATTATTCTCACCACAGAAATATGTTTCTTAAAGTTTAACGTTGCTGTTATTTCTCCTAAAATGTCATTCTTCTTCATATTTACTACATTCTCTATCAATATTAAATTCATGGGAAAAAACAGATCAAATGTATTAAGAAATGTTCGCATCTTAACTGGAACACTGGTTCATGACCTTTTTTTTTCTTGTCACTTTATAGTCAAGCAGTGTGAGTTCAACTACAACTGCTGCACTTTTTCATTTTAATAGTTTTAACACTCTTAAAGAGGTTAAACTCTCTGGTATTTCCGCAGAGAAAGAATTTGAGACAAGTCAGAGAAAATAAATCTAACTTTGTTTTGTTTATTTCTTTCCGGTCTTATAATCACCTTAGGAGCTCGACTACGGGGCGCTGTATGAGGTTCGCACTCCTCATTTCTACGTCGAGGCCAATAAGATGCCCACAGCACGGGTGAGTGAGACTGTTGAAACACACATTTAGTGTTTCAGGGATTTGTCCCATGAACTTTGAGTACAATGAATGTATTATTAGTCAATGATTATCACATCGTATCATATAACTTAGTAAATGATTAGCAGTTAATCAAGTTATTAATACACCAACTATGGACACATTTTGCTGAAGTCATCAAGTGAAATAAGTTCTCCGAACAAAATACTTAATTCCAAGTTAAAGTCCTGCATTCACATTTTTACAGATGTTGGCTGAAAACATTGCCTCTATAGTTTTATGGAAAAGAAATTAGGAAAGGAGAAAGGCAAGAAAGATGAAAAGAAAGACTACATTAACAAGGTTCATTTCATGTTGAATATAAAATAAAGTTTTATGTGAAATGTAGTAGAGGAGAAGATGGAAATACTGAAGTACTAGTGCTTTATCTTCATGTACAGTAAACTTTCAGTAATGTACTTTTATGTACTTTAGTTTCCATATCTAAAAGATGCTGTTTGCTGCTGTTTCAGTGTACAGTCAAAGCTCTGTATGACTATCGAGCTCAGAGGGAGGACGAGTTGTGTTTCCCCAAACAGGCGCTTATCCTCAACGTGGACAAGCAGGAGGGCGGCTGGTGAGTGTGCATGTGACTTCCTGTGTGTCTTTAAACACCATGTAGAGTATTCTTCTACATCAGAGCAACTTGTCATTAACCTGTGTGTTGCCTTTAGGTGGAGAGGAGACTATGGAGGGAAGAAACAGCTGTGGTTCCCTGCAAACTACGTGGAGGAAGTGCCCAGCTCTCCCACCAGAGAGCTCGATGAAGCAGTAAGTTCTGATTCAGGCATGAAGCTGAATGTCAAACGATCATCAATTGTCTTTTTTTTTTTTTTTTTAAATTGTATTTATTTTGTCACGTCAGTCCACAGAAAACAGTCCTCTGGGTACGTTCCTCAAGGGCTTCATCGATGTTCCCACCTGCCATGTCGGTGAGTCTGAAAAACTTATTTTATCAGTAGACCAGTTGTATTATTATGGTGATTAACAGGAAGTGTGATCAACTAGTGACAGATGACACATTATGTTACATTTTAATTTGGACTTCCTATGTGCAAATTTGACCAGTTTTCATTAATCCATGAGTGTTTTATTACAGAATTACACAAAAAAAGCAGATCTGGGTTGAGGTTATCTGTAATTTTAGTGTGTAAGCAATCGTAAAAAAAAATTACAAGTAAATTACAAAAAAAAGTTGAAAGAATTTAAAATAATGAAATACCAATTTAAGAAGTAAAGTGCCAGGTACATGGGATTCAGAACAATATTGGCATGTCCATATTCTGTTCTTACTTTCTGCGACTTCCTCCCCCCTAAATCATCCCTCCATCTGTGTCTCCAGTGGTCCATAAGGATGGGAAGAATTCTCGGCCCTACGTGTTTACGATCCAGTCCCAGCAGTTGTCCTCTCACCCGGTCCAGATGCTGGACGTGGCAGCCGACAGCCTCGAGGACCTCACCACCTGGGTCAGCAAGATCCGAGAGGCTACGCAGAACGCCGACGCCCGGGTCAGTGCGACAGAATAGTCCATCCAAGTCTATCCAAAGACATGCAAACTAAATCTTAATTAACATAAACATAATTTTCCTGATGTCAACACCAAATTCCAACAAGAAGTTATAAGTAAGAAATATTTAAAATTAATTTCCATATTATTGTTAAATTGACACTACTATCTCCATGGTAACAGATGCAGGAGGAGAAGCAGATGGAGAGGAGGAAGAAGATTGCGGTGGAGCTGTCAGAGCTTGTGGTTTACTGCCGTCCTGTCCCCTTCAATGAGGACAGTAAGGATCAAACTTGTTCTCGTCTTCTCGTCTCACACTATTTATCTGTTTTTGTGCATTCCTTCAGTTCCTCTCCAACTTGCTTGTTTCCAGAAATTGGGACGGAGAGAGCGTGTTACCGGGACATGTCCTCCTTCCCGGAGACAAAGGCAGAGAAGTTTGCGACACGCGGCCGAGGGAAGCGCTTCCTGCAGTACAACCGCCGGCAGCTGTCCAGAGTTTATCCCCGAGGACAGAGGCTAGACTCGTCCAACTACGACCCGCTGCCCATGTGGCTCTGTGGCTCCCAGCTGGTCGCACTCAATTTCCAGACCCCAGGTCAGTACGGGAATGTGTGGCCTTTACCTCTGTCAAAGAGGTACTGTTTTGATAATTGAATAATCGTTTGTCATTTTTCAAACAAAAAATTAACTAGTTTCAGCTTCTCATCTGAGAATGTGTTGCTTTATTTGTCTTAACAGTAATCTAAATGTCTTTGGGTTCTGAAGTATTGATCAGACCAAACGAAACATTTGATGATATTAGTTTGGTCTTCAGGAAACTGATGGACATTTTTCACTGTTTTCAGAATAGATCTCAGAAAATAATCAATAATAAAAATAATTATGTTGAATACATTTGTAAATAATGTGTGTTTGTAGATAAACCCATGCAGCTGAACCAGGCTTTGTTCATGCTCGGAGGTGGGAGTGGCTACGTTCCTCAGCCAGACATCATGAGGGACGACACCTTTGACCCTTTCGACAAGGACACGTTGCATATGGAGCCAATCACGATCCAGTTACAGGTGAGGTCAGGTTGATCATGGAGAGAACAAAAATTCCTCTAACCTGGATTAGATCCATCTTGTTAAGACAGTCCTGTAACACTTATCGATGACATTTCCAGTGTTGCATCTGCTTCTCACATTCTTCCACTTTTCCCATCAGGTGGTGGGGGCCCGCCATCTTCCTAAAAATGGCCGCAGCATCGTCTGTCCCTTCGTGGAGGTGGAGATCTGTGGAGCTGATTACGACTGCTGCAAGTGCAAGACAGACGTCGTAGGTAAGACAGCTTCTGCCATGATGGTGTCAAACCTCAGCAGTGCTCCTTTGGGTTACGTTTATGCTGTATGTGCACTGGGAGTCCAGTACTTTCAGTGTGATGAAGGTTTTCACAGGCGGTGTGGTAACTCTCTTCCAGCTGATAACGGTCTGAATCCAGTGTGGGTGCAGAAGCAGTTTGTGTTTGACATTCACAATCCCACCTTCTCCTTTCTGCGCTTCACCGTCTACGAGGAGGACATGTTCAGTGACCCCAACTTCCTGGCCCAGGCGACCTACCCTGTCCGTCTGCTACGAACAGGTCGGTTTGGTTTGATTCTGTCATAAAACAACCTACAGATAACACACATAGATTCATGCAGGAGGTGTGGCTTTAGGGATGGCAATGTCAGTTGGTTGGTCGGTCATTCGGTCCACCACTTTGGTCCAAACTGAAATATCTCAACTTTAGGAGGGATTGACATTAAATGTGGTACAGACATTCATGCCTCCTTCAGGATAAACTATATTCCTTTTGGTGATTACTTGACTTTTCCTCTAATGCCACCATCTGGTCAAAATTTCTTTTTGTCTAATTCTTTGGTTTATGACCAAATACCTGCAAAACTAATGATATTTCCATCAGCCTCAGCTGTATTTTGTGTTTAGTGCTACTTAGCAAATGCCAGCATGGTAACATGCAAAACTAAGATGAGTAACTTGGTAAAAATTATACCTAAACATCAGCACGTTAGCATGCCAGCGTTAGCATTTAGCTCAACTCAACTGTGTCAAAGTACAGCCTCACAGAGTTGCTAGCATGGCTGTAGACTCTTTGTCTTATTAATTATTTGTACAATAATGAAAGCTATAACTCAGAAATTTAAAGTTAGGCACAGACTCATAAGAATGCATCTATCTTTTTGTAAATGTTTATGATTATAAAATGTAGGGCTGCCCCCTAAAAGTGGCTGAGTCGATGCGTCAGTCAGAAACCCGAGTTGACTCGCATTTTGTGAGTCGAAACGCTGCCTTTGTTGTTTTTAGCTACGTCATTATACAACAGAGTAACGCAGCGAGACGGCATGACGGGCATGGCAGGTAAGTGGGCAGAGACATAAATAATATTTCTCATAGGAGGCTGTATTGAAGAAATAAATTAATAATGTAATGTTTAGTATGTAGGCCTATAAGAATGAAATATATGTAACAAGATAAATATAAATATATTTGTTTTGTGTTGTGTCTCGTCAGGCTACAGGAGCATCCCTCTGAAGAACAGCTACAGTGAAGAGCTGGAGTTAGCAGCACTTCTGGTTCACATAGAGATCGTCAATGCAAAGGTACACAACACTTTCTCTTACTGAGGCCAAGGTGAGATGGTTTAAATCAATATCAAAATATATAATAATTAAGAGTAATTTTATTTCATCAAACTATATCACAATATGGAATTATTCCAAAAATCACAAATTAAACCAATTAATACTGTTATGTATTAAATCAGGTAACTCTTTACTCAAGTAAAAAAAATCTTAACTCATTTTGTTAGTTTTTAAATTGCAATTTGCATGAAATCATGAATTTGATCAGATAATTTCATAAAATTATAACACAATATGATTATATGACCCATTAAAATTGATAATATTGAATTATCAGCCAGCCGTACTCTTGCTCACTCTCTCAGACACACATTCATCTATAAACTGTAATCCACACTTCCGCCTCTGTCCTGCACTCTACTGTCGTTCACACTGTGGCTGCAGGAGGAAGACGACGAGAACTTGTACACGTCCATCCAGCGGCTGCGGGATCGAACCAGCGAGCTGTCCAACCAGGTTTCCCTCCTGGAGAGGTCAGGCTCCGCAGACCTCAGCTACCAGCAGAGTCTGGAGGAGCTCAGAGCGGCTCAGGACCAGCTGAGCGAGCTGGTGGAGGCTCGCAACCGCAGGTGATAATACAACACACACACAGACAGAGGAAAAACATGAAAATATGTATTGATTGATTAGTGTTGAGATAATTTAATTTCCATTTATTCACAGCTTATTATATTTGTAAAATGTATTATGAATGCTGGAGCCATTAGTTGATAATTGATTAGTTGAATCGACTGAAAATTGATTGACAAAGGTTTTCACAATCGATTAGTTGTGTACGTCATTAAGCTAAATTTATTTATATCACTGTAAATTTGAATATTTTTGGTTTTTGGACTGCTGGCTAGACAAAATAAGCATTTTTAATAGTAATCAAAAAATAATTATTTGTTATTTTCTTTTTAATATATTATTATATTTATATATCTAATTTATATGGTAGAATATTTTATACAAGTTTTAGATTTTATTGTTAATAGGTATTAATATTTATTTCAGTAGAGCTACTTCACATTTTGGCATCTTTAAGCGGCTGGTTGATTTTCCTAAATTTACATCTCTCACCTGTTGCAGGTTTACAGTAGCTTTAAACCTGAATTTAATACTTGGCCTGTAATCCTTTTTCCACTTTTCCAGGCTGATGGAGAAAAAGAGGAGGGAGAAGCTGAGGCAGCAGGTTGCAGCAAAGCGCAGCTAATCCTCCCGTCCACCAGAGAGCGCTAAACTCCAACACAAACAGTGCCTGACACTCGCTGCCACCAGTGCTGTGCAGTGACAGCCCAAGAGAACAACAGGCTCTTTTACAGCAGCGACATGCAATCTTATAACTGGAAATCACTAAATGTGACATTTTACAGCATCCTGCTGTGCTAACAGCAAAGGAAAAAGTGTAACAGTGAATGACAAGACAGAAACATCTCATGGACAAATAAACCTCACAAAGTTAAGCTATAAAAACAATCATGGATTTGTGGCTGAAACACATTAAGACCAAATTGGAGATGGGCTTTTTCTGACATTTCCATGGATCCAGAACAGCCTGGAGTTTCTCCACCATGCCTGTTTTAGAGTTTTATTCAGTTAATGTGCTGAATGTCAGCTACATGTGCTGCTGGCTCGTTAAAAATACATTTCAAATAGACATTTTAATCACATTCTGTCCATTTTTCGAACAAAAGATTAATGCCATCCAATAGAATGAAAATTTTAAAAAAGGGGGGAAACACATGCTTATGGAAAAATAATCTTTTTGGCCTGTGATTAAGTCATTTTTAGTTCAAATGGATTAAGTCTGGCTGCTTCTTAATGCCTCTCAAAACTGGAACGGTTTGGTGAATTATGACACAAAACTCAATTAAAAGTTTGAAAGGATGTCTTTTAAAATTAAGCTCATCAAATTTGCTCTTACTGTGTTTCAGGCTTTAATAAGAGGACAGGAAAAGGGGAGAAGAAAACTCAGGTTACACAAATGGATGGAAATAAACTATAAATGATATTTGGATGAAAAAGGGAGCAGTGGGCACGTGTAGCAAAAAGGAAATATCATGTCTGTGCCTTTTGATGTTGTGCTTTTTAGACTGTAGTTACTCTAGTGTTTAAGAGAGTAAAAGCAAACTGATATGTGAGGTCAAACTACTTTCTCTACAACTGGAATAGTGTCCCTTTAAGGGAAAACTACTAACAGAAACTGGAGGAGGAATCTACTTGTTTGGCTTGGACCACTACTCATGAAATGGATTTAAAGGGATTTTAAGACTAAAGTCTGTTTCTCCTAATCAAGACCAAGTCTTTTTTGGGTGATCACATGCACTCTGCACCCAGATGGTGGGGACTCCTGTCGCTGTTCTACCTGGGAGAGCACAAACTGGACGAACTGTGTCAAACAAATCCTCACCAAACCACAATGAGAAGGTCTTTTAATACTTCTTCAAAGGGCTCTAGTACTACCTTCAAAGAGGAGAACTGAGAACAGTGAGCAGGGGGAGGAGGAGAGAGGACGACCACATTCCTCACAGCGCCCCCTGGATGTCACCTGCACAGGGGCTCAGGTGTGTTCACAGCGGTCGGACACAAACACGACAAACAAGGGCTATCACAGAAAACTAGCAAAGCACTCTTTTACCTGCCGGCTCCGTGTCACGCAGACACATTTCACGTCTCACATCTGAACTACACGACCGGGATCAGTTCCCATCATCTGGCTCTAATCAATGGATGTGGGTCAACTGGTCCTGGATCTGCCAAAAGCAGCTCCGATCTGATCCCATTGCATGGCTTCATATCTAATAACGCGCCCCCTGTGTAGCTACTTCCCATCACCCCTATGTCTAATTTCTTATTGTATATAACTTCTTTTATTTATCAGACAGGTGTAGATCCTGTAATAATAGATGAAAGAACATATTAGAAGAATGATAATGGACTTCAGATTGAAGATACTGTAACTTTATGTAGAAATTAATATTGTATACTGGAGCTCCCTTTAAATGTCCCCATAGACACAAACCTCTCTCTCCCCCTACGCTGCAGTTGCACTGGGTAGGAACTTCTATGCAAAGGTCGTCTTCTTGGCCTATAGCCATCGTGTATTAGGCGATTTGACTTAAGTTGTGTTTTCTCTCTGTATCTATGCTAACTGTCCAGTATTAATACTCAATGCATTACAAATCCTGTGCAAGTTTCCATTTAATAAAGCTCTTTCATGTAATCGTGTGTGCCTTTGATTTTGAAACATATAAAAAGCAAAACCAGCAAATTTGCTGTTTTTCCTTGTTGTACAATTGTAGTAAATTGAATATTTTGGGGTTATAAGTTGCTGGTTGGACAAAACAAGACATCTGATGACATCACTGTGGGCTCTACGAAACTGCAACCACCGTTGTTATATAGATCAAACAATTAAATAGATTAATCGAGAAAGTAATCGGCAGATTAATCGGTAATGAAAATAATTGTTAGCTGCAGCCCTAAATTTAAGTATGTTAAAAAATTATATATATAAATTTTTTTTTTTTGGTAGGGAAAACATCAGCTTATTGTGTACTAAGAAAAAAGGTGCATTTTAGAAATGAATGTGGACATACTCTCAGCTTGTGATTATGTTTGTGAAACTATAAAACTGGCATCCATATAATTAGCTACTGCACTGCAGCATCTGCTGGTCTGAAGGCTTCTTATTGTGTCTGTTGTGAACTCTTCACATCCAAAAAAAAACAACACACAGTTAAAAATCAAAAGACTTGGAGCAGACAGAGCATGCTTTGATACTGGATGATGATTGTCTAAGTTACAAGAATCTAAAAAAACAACCTGGGCTGTTTTCACAGGGGACACAAGGGACACTATAATTTAAAACTTATGCAATCAAATACAATAACAATGAAGCTAATATTTGACTTTTGTTGCAACATTCAATGGCTTTAAAGTGGACAGATCAGTTTTCATACGGTGACTATGACTTTAACTAATTTAAGATAAACGCATGAGCAGTTTTACAGCAAGAGTCCTGTTTCACTTGGTTCTCAAGAGAAAAGTCCACTAAGTATCCAAACAATTATTCACATTGAAAATGGCACAGATCTGTTTTTCCTGCGTTGACATGTCAAAGTGTCTGCCATTAAAAAGGTTAATTATTGTAGTTTTGCAAGACAAACACTTTGTAAGGCACGTCACCCAGAGAGCAGCTTTAGTTTGTGAACTTCAGTGTTGGTGGGTGAATATTTGAACTTAATTTCAATTTTAAGCATTTCCAAAAGTTTGAATTAGCATTCAGAAGATCATATGGTCAAAATAAATTCAGAATATATATTTTAATACCACATTAAATATTCTTAAGAATTATGTATTTGTTAAATGCCAACACTAACTTGTTGGCCCAAACTCACACTGTCTCTGTTACTGAAAAAAAATATACATTAACACTAAAACAAAAAACGAGGCCCGAGTCGTAGCTTGGCAGTATACACCAGTATACACATCTTCACTTGTTATTAGAGCTGCAACCATTTGTTGATTAATCGATTAGTTGCCAACTATTAAATAAATTGCCAACTATTTTTAAAATCAATTAATTGTTTGGAGTCATTGTATAAGCAAAAAAGTCCAAATTCTCTGATTCCAGCTTCTCAAATGTGAAATAATAATTAGTTGCAGCCCTACTTGTTGCAACGGTCCAAAATGGCGATGCGGCATAAGGCAACGTTTCAGAAGGAGGCTCTAACAGAAAAGAAGAGAGACATTAGATTAGATTAGATTCAACTTCATTATCATTACACATGTATAAGTACAGGGTAACGCAGTGTGGTTTAGCATCTAATGAGAAGTGCAAAGAGCAGCAAGTGCTTGATATATAGTATTTACAGCATGTACAGTATACAATATAGTACAGTGTAGTTTGGAGTAAGTTATGTACATAAATAGGATCATATGAACAAATATACAGATGTGCATATGAATATATGCTGCGCTATAGACAAGTATACAGATGTGCTATAAAATATCTATCATGTGCTATGAACATATATACGTGTGTTATATTAATATGCAAAAGATCTACAATATTGTCAGTATATACAATACAAGTGGTTTGGATGAAGTACAGATGAATGAAGGGATGGATAAGTACAGTCCATGGGGCATGTGTAGTGGTAAGGGGACATGGAGGTCCAGCGGGGGACAGAGTTCAGTAGGGAAACAGCTGTTGGAATAAATTTTTTCTCCAGTGAATGCATTACGCTTCCATATGCATTAATATCATAGACTGTATAAAATAATGTACGGAGCCACCGTGACTCGCCCATTAGTTTGTGGACTCGCGTTTTGAACACAGTGTTGAAGCCTCAAATTTGGCATTTAGACCGTCGCCATCTTGGATTTTTGGAGCCAGGAGTGATGACGAAAGAGTGGAGCTGACCCTAACGCTAGCTGCTAGCTTGGTTAGCACGGTGCATTTGCAGTCTATGGTTAACTGTGATGATGCTAATGCAAATTTTCGCTAGCGAAAAACAGGCTTTAAACCATTAAAACAAAATGAACTTACCGGAAAAACTGAACATCTGACTCCTTAGAGGGTCTTTTTTTTTTTTTTTTTTAAACAGCCAAAACAAAACTTTTTAGGCGACCAATATGTTACAACAAAGATGCTCTAAAACATTTCTACGGATACTTCTATGCTCTGTGAATCCGGGGTTACGCCGTGGTTACGTTAGCTAGCCACGCCCTAAAGCACACCCTGCTTTATCGTCAAATTTAAATTAAATGGACATATGTATGAATACAAAATGAACATAATGCTGTATTGAAGAAGACGTAGAACTAGCAATTGAGACCATAAACTACCTGTTTGATAAATATCTAACCTGCAGCAGCTTCTTTCTGCTCTGTGACCTCTTCAGCCCTTCAGGTTACAGTCTACCAATACTATTAAACTAACCCATTAAAGAAAGGTTTGGATGGACAAACTTGTGTTCTCCAAGTTAGATTGTGAGATAAGCACATTAGATTTTTGAGTCATGTGTCATGTTTTCAAACTGTTGCTGCTTATTATTTTGACAGTTTCTTGCAAACTGCTGAAACTACAGAAGGGAAAGGGAAAAAGACAAAAATATTAAACCATCAAATTATATTATACTTTAGGGATAATCAGACCATAATTAAATGTTAAAAAAGCAAAACTGAAAGCAAACTGTGAAGGACATTGGATCTTGAAATGACAAATGGATATTGTGAAATCGAACTTTGAAGATGGAGGTCGGACATTTACAAAGTCCACCTTAGTGCAGGGCAGCGAAGGGCAGCTGAAAATTAGGCTGAAGGATTACTCATCAAACAGGAGAGGTGTAAGATGCTAACATTCTCAGAGATGCCCTAGTTAGCCATTCACTCTCTTTCTCTATGTGAGAAAGGAATTTTGCAAAAAACATTATGTAACTTTGACTGAAACCTCTTCAGTGTCCACACTCCTCTCGATTATAGACAGTAGTTTAAAGTGGATATTTTAGAAATCCAAATCAAACCATTTCAACAAAAAGACGATGAGTTCCCTGCAACATGTGAATCCCAGGGTGAGAGGGATCAGAATCTCACCACACAACGCACTCCAGAGTCTGGCTGCACACATCACACAAGAGATCATAACGGTACGTGCCAGTAATTTACCTTTATTCATCTGGAACAGCTGTGGGTGGACTATTTTTGATTTGAAAAGAAGTGCTTTTTGGGTATCCATAAATGTAAAGGATGACACAAGAGCAAATCCATTTCCAGTGTGGTCTTTGATGTAAAAAGATTAAATATGAGGAATCCAGGTGGCAAGGTAACATTATACTTCCAACAAACCAACAAAATCTGTTAATTATTATAAATACTTTTAGTTTATCATTAATGTATTCACACCACATTAAAAAGCAAGACTATACAATATACAACTATACAAATTATGAGGAGTGGGCATAAACTTTCACATTTCTCATTAGCTGTGGTTAGAACATTTTTCTTACTAATGAATATTGTGTTTTTTAGCCTATAATAAGTCTGGATATGATGCTTTCACCCTGTTCTCCTCCAGGGGGCACAAAAACCCTTCAAGGAGGTGATTGATGTCAGCTCAGGTGATCCCCAAAAAACAGGAATGAAACCCATTTCATTTGTTCGACAGGTTAGTTTGGTTATTCGGCTTTCGTATTATGGTCTATCTTCATGTCTTTTTTTTGTCGTCTGTAATTCGGGCCTCTTTATTTTTAAGGTGTTGGCAGTGTGTCTGTACCCTGAGCTGCTGAAGGACAACAGTCTTCCTCTGGATGTCAGGCTGAGGGCTCAGAGGCTCCTGGAGGTCTGTGATGGAGAAAGTGTGGGTGAGAACTGGGAAAAAGGTCTTTTCTGTACACTCTGACAGACATTTTAAACATGACAGTTTAGCATTTTAATTAACAAATGTATAGAAATACCTTATCCAATGAGTTATCCATAGGATCCTACACTGCCTCCTCCGGCCTGCTTCATGTCAAGCAGAGCATCACTGAGTTCATCATGAGACGAGACGCTGGAGTGCCTTCACACGTCAATGACATCTTTATTTCTGCTGGTTCTCAAAGGGCCTTGATGGTATAAAATTACTATCTATTACTATGTTTGTTATTTATTTCTCATATGTCACCGATATTAACGGGCATATGGATGTTAAAGGATCATTCTGGCAGTAATTTCTCAGTTTGGCCATCATTTCTATCAGTTATGATAAAATTATACTCACCAAGTTAATTGCTGTGATCTGGGAACACAGCAACATCAGTGCAACATATCAGATGAGGCATGAAACGAGCAGTCAGACTTAATTTTGATTCATTAAGGAACAATAAACCAAGTCTACAGCTATGCTAGTGGCTCTGTGAGGCTGTACTTGATAGATAAATAGTGGTCCTTTGAGCTTCTAACACCATTTTAGTTTAGTATGTTAACATGCTAATATTTGCTAATTGGCACCAAACACAAATTACAGCAGAGACTGGTGGAAGTGTCATATGTTTTGCAAATATTTGGTCATAACATTAAAAATTTTATGTTGGCGCTAGATGAAACAAACTTAAAGCGAGCTGCCACCTTCCCTCTTCCCTCCTCCACCTCAATAGACCAGTGAATGGCCTTTTACCTTCTGAGCCTCACCTAACTGGAACGTACCATCTACTCAGGTTACCACAGGGTGAGCTAGACTGATACAAAGCTTTCAAAACATATAGAACAACATTGATGTAGAATTTCTCTGTTACTCATGGCAATCACAATTTCCTATGGTCACATGAGTGCACCAAATTATACAGAATGTCATTTACTACAGAACAGTTTTATCCTTCTTACCTCAACTTGACAGAGCCTAGTGACTCACTGCTTAGTGCAGCTAATGATGCACATCTGTTGTCACTATCACTAATTGAGCAGATGATCTGCCCACCATCACAAAACTCTCAGAAAGAATCACAACAGGACTGAAGCCCTTCAACAAAATATAACATTGTGAAACACAAACTACTCATCTGAAACCCATATTCCATTATTTGTATAGCATGAATGATAAATGAACAGAAACATTGGACTGAAATTGTGTATTTCTGTAATGTAATACACCAAAACACTAACAATGTTGGGAACCAGGGCCCAGTGAAAAGGGAGAGGAGCAACCTTTCCACACCATCCAGTAGTTGTTGAGACGTTTCACACAAAACTACAAATATCAACCTCATGGGGTCGCCAGAGCAAAAGTCAGAGTATAATTAAAGTCAGTATGCTTGATCCTCTGGGCACCAATGAGCCCTGTACACAGTTTCAGGACAATACAATAGTTGTTGAGATATTTCAGTCGGGACCACTGATCGTCCAGCTGACAGTGAAAACAGGACTGCTCCGATGCTTCCAAGATTCAAAACAGATGAGAAAACCAGTGATGCTTATTAAGCAAACAGCTCAGGAAAAAACAACTAGTGAAACTGTCAGCTTCCAGGCAGGCGAAAGAGAAAACTGATCTAAACCACTTTATTTGGAGGTAAAAACCAAATGTGAATCAGTAATCTTTGCATCCCCATCGCACAGGGAAACTGTGTGCAGGCAAAACTACAAGTATGGTAGGTCAAAGTTGCACTAGGAGGACAGTCTGTAAACTTGGATGGATATTTACAACTTACAGTTTGGGAAACAATTTGAACATTTGCCTTTCTGACTCTCCCAAATAAGTCTGTTTAAAACCTGTCTGATCGCCTGACTGCTTGTGTTTCTCTCTCCTTGAATTTCTCTTAGTAAAATTGTTCCCTGATCTCTGCAGTTACAGTTATGTAACCGATGGCTAATGGCCAAAATTAAGAAAATAAGACCCACATTGTAATAAACCAGAATGATCCTTTAAACCCAAAATGTGTAATTATGAAACAATTCAGCACTGACTGAATCAATATACATTAAGTTTTGTATATTGATCTATTGTGTTTAGGTGGTTGTGAAGCTGCTGGCCAGTGGGGAGGGGGAGACTCAGACAGGTGTGTTGACCCCCATTCCTTGCCCACACACCCTGCCCATGTTGCTGGATGAGGCCGGTGTGACGCTGGTACCCTACCAGCTGATAGAGGACCGGGGCTGGGCTGTAGACCTGGAGGAGCTGCACCAAGCTTTGAAGGCAGCCAGGAGGCGCTGCGAGCCCAGAGCCATTTACATCAGCAACCCAGGAAACCCCACAGGTAAGCATACAGTAGCTACATTACATCCACGTGTTTAAACGTCCTCGCTGTCATCACTGTTGTATGCTGCTGTTTGTCCTTGCAGGTCATGTGCAGGACAGGAAATCAATAGAGGAAGTGATTCAGTTTGCAGCAGCTGAGAGACTCTTGCTGTTGGTTGATGAGGTGAACAAAAACCTCTATCCTCAGATTAGGATTAGACTCACTAACTGGCAGTTTTCTTCTCACAGTCTTTCCTAATTCATCAATTAATTTCCATCTGCAATCCAGGTACACCAGGACAGCGTGTATGGACAGAGCAGAGACTTTATTTCCTATAAGAAAGTGCTGTTTGAGATGGGAAAAGAGTACTCAGAGACAGTGGAGTTGGTTTCCTTACACTCTCTTTCCAGCGCCTGCATGGGAGAGTGAGTTCCTTCTCTTTGTCAACAGCACTGCTTAATCAAAAACTCATCAATACTGTATATTTTTCAGATTTGGCCTGAACAGTGGCTACACAGGTTGATCTGTTCTCCACCTAATTTTTGTTTCTGTGTCCCAGATGTGGTCTGAGGGCAGGATACATGGAGGTGGTCAACATGGACCCAGAGGTGATGCTGTTTGTTGACACTATGCTGTGTACTGATATCAGTACTCCGGTCACAGGACAGCTTGCTCTGGATCTTATGGTCAACCCACCGAAACCTGGAGACCCTTCCTGCGACACGTACACACAGGTGACACATCTACAAAAGGTCCTGCATCAAGGCTCATTTCCTGCCTCGTTTGTTCAGGTTACTGCAAGAGCAGCTTCTTTCCTATATCGTATGACTACTTAAAACCAATCTCTGTTCTTTTCATCAAAGGAGATTCTCCTCAGTCGGGCCACTCTGTCCCAGAATGCTCAGCGGGTTCAGGAGTTCTTCAACAGTCTACCAGGGATGAGCTGTCAGCCTGTGATGGGGGGAATCTACCTTTATCCTCATCTGCATTTACCATCTGAGATTACTGAGCAGGCCAAGGTGGGGAAATATTATATATATATATTATATAATATATATATATACAACTACTTTCCCCAGTTGACCTCCACAACACTCTTATGTTGTACAGTGTGTACATACATGTGAACCTATCCAAAGAAGGGTGTTATGGGTAACCGTAGGTTGCAGATGCTTGCAGAGAAACCGATACTACGCACTCCAAATCTCGACAATGTGTCATGAAGACTTTTGCATCAAGTTAGTTCATTGGTGAATTCAGTTCCTGTTGAGAGTTGTGTCTGAAGCGGAGGCAAAAAAAAACAAAAACAAAATAAATAATTTTTTTGGGTTTAAAAGAAACAGTCATGTGAACATCTGTGAGCGTCTCGAGCGATGTTCATCACATGCCTTCATCACAGAACAGATTGCATTTTTACAAACATCTGGATCCACATGACACACCCAACTGTGTTTTTCAAGTCAATTTGGAAGAAAACCACTGATATTTCTCATGTAGTCTACTTGAAAACTGTTTGTCCACTGAAGAGATTAATTGTAGTTTAGGTTTTTTAAAGTTTTGATGGTATTTCTGACATTACTCAGCCTGTTGCCGGTGCCTTCAGCTGTCTTTTCCGCCCTCAGTATGTCTGTGGATGTCTGCAATAGTTTTATTTTAGTCTGGACCAGAGTGGTGGGCCAACTGAGCGATTAGCGCTGCTAGCCTTGCTAAAAATCAGAGACCGGATACATTTATTAATATCTGAACACATCATCTGAGGTGATAATTACTCAAATAGCCTGTTGTTCTTCCCAGCAGAGACACAAATCGCTATGCCACAATGAAGGCTTAGTTCAAGTCCTCATGTCCATTTTTCAGGTCCTGGAGGTGGAGGCAGATGTTTTGTACTGCCAGAAGTTACTGGAAGAGGAGGGTGTGTTTGTAGGAGCAGGGTCTCAGCATGGAGGAACAACTGGCAACTACCATCTGAGGTAAGAGACATGAAGTTATAGCAACATCAGTCACGTATGTTACATTTTCTCAAAAAGTGACCGTATTATGTGTTTTCTCTCTTAGATTCTGCATCCTTGTTCCTCCTCACACCCTGGAGGAGGCCCTGGCTCGCCTCGGTTCTTTCCACCTTCGCCTTTGGGCGGACGTCCGCTCCCTGCCAGGGGTGTGAAGGGCAGAGACAAAGTGTAAAATACAGTGACCCAACATATAGTCCCCCTGTGGAGAAGGACAGATCCTCAACTCGAGTGTGGATGTTGGAAAGGAGATTTGCAAAGAGCATTTGTGTTTTTGTGCTCATTTATGTATACGCAAGGAGGTTATGCCCTTAAATGAATATAAATCACAAACATTTACCAAGTGTAACCCTGTACAGTCTTCAAATAAAGTACAAGAAACCTTTTGAGGCGTCTTCTAGTGTATTCTGACAAATACACCACAGTGATTACAAACTCCACAACCATTGATACTTATTAATTGATCCCAAACACCATCACAATATATAAATTCGTCTTTGGGGTGTCATAGCACAGCTAGTACTGGTAAAATAATGTTTTTAGGTCTAAAGGACCTAAAGTAGGTTTGATCCCACCTGCAAGCAACATTAGTCTTTGTAGAATTTTAATACTATTCAGCTTCCAGCAATGCAGTGCATTTTCTAATTAATTAAAAATTAGGAATTATTGTCATTTACTGCTTGGAAGTACTGAAAATATTTGATATTATACAAAATAATTCTATGTCATATTATGGTGACTGGTTTTCCATCAAACTTTCATACTTTATATATTAATTTTAATTATATAAAGTATTAAGTATTAATACTTAGATATTAAATTAGATTGTGTTTAAAAAGGTCTTTAAAGTCTTTAAATTAACCTAATGAACCTGCAGAAACCCTGTTACAGAAATGTTTATTTCTTGTGCACTGACCCTGTAAGTTAAATAAATAAATAAAATGAATAAATTAAGAGTTCATTTCATAACTTGGTTGGACCGACATTCTCCAAACACCTTAGTTTATAATTAAAATCAAATCAATTTGTCAAATCAAAATAACTTAAACAAACATGCACACAATTAAGCCCAACTTCCTGCCTGAAAACAAACTGTTATCTCATTTATTATGAATAAAAGTTCTTGTTGATTGTTACTAATTGTTTTGTTATTTATTTTTGCATTAAGCTGGTTTTGCACCTGATGGCCAGTGGGGAGGGGGAGACTCAGACAGGTGTGTTGACCCCCGTCCACACACACCCTGCCCATACTGCTGGATATGACTGGAGTGACAAAAAAAAGTTTTAATCCAATTATTTGCCCAACTGTTTCTAATATTCTATCATTACTGTGTGTGCTGTATGTCTCTTCCATTGCTCAGACCAGGCTGGGGTATGTGATGTAACATCCAGTGAAGAAAAGAAAAGGAGCAGACACATTTAGCTGTGTTACTGGTGCACTCAGCACAGTCTGTGGAAAAACTGGATTTAAGCCTCCAGTTCTTACCAGGAGAACATTTTATCCCTGTGGGCAGTCTGTAAACATCTGGGATTTTATGAACACACCAAAAGTTCCTGAAGGTTGGCACATGTGACTTAGAGTTACATATGGTGTGCTGAGGTCACAGATGGGGCTAACTTTTTAATATGATGATATAATATACAGACATAGAAAATATTCAGTCTTAAAGAGCAACTTGCAGGTTGGTGACCCCAGTGAACTAATGTGTGACAAAATTATATAGAAAAAAAGTCTATATATATATACATTTTATAAGGCCGTTTTCATTTCTGCCTCAGTTATTGTTTAAAGTAGTAATATCTATTAACAGAAGTGAAAGAGGACCTAATATTTAAATATGTCCATGTTAAAAAGGCACAAAATGATTATTTTTCATCCCATTTTTCATCAAATTCACCTGTAATAAATACAAAAGGTACTCTTATTACCAGTATCACTGGTAATAAATGCTTATTAATATATGTTTATATTAAAAAAAAATTATGTGAACACCTGTCAAGAATACAGAGTTGAATCTGTCAGATTACGCCAATTTGAAGTACAAGTAGAGATTTTCTGTAATTTTTGGTGAAAATTACTGTAGTGCATAAAGTCAGATGCAAAGGAAAGCTGTTTTAGCAATAATTTAATCACTGACTGACACAGAATTAACTGATGTTAGGAGTGGAGGCAGATGTGCTTTACTGCCAGAGGTTACTGGAAGAGGAAGGTGTTTGTTTGGGAGCGGGCTGTGAGAACAGGCAGGAAGATAAGAAGAACCACATCAGGTAAGAAAAACAGCTCTGTGTGTTTTACATAGTACAGGTAACTTTACTGTATGTGTGTGTGTGTGTGTGTGTGTGTGTGTGTGTGTGACCTGCATTTGTGAAGAGTGGAGACCTACTGGAAAGTGTAGGAAAGATGGGACATTCTTGGAAAGAGGACATTTTGGAGGACATTTTTGAAATGTGGTAATTATTTGGGAAGTGACGTTTTTGAAAGTGAGGATTTTAGAAAGGACATTTTTGAAAAGTGGGGACATCCTAGAAAGTGTTGGAAAGTGGGGACAGTTTTGGAAAGAGGACATTTTGGAAAGTAAAGACATTTTTGGACATTGAGGATGCTTTTGGAAAGTGGGGACACTATTAGAAAGAGAAGACATTGGGAAAGTGTGTGAAAGTGAGCACACATTTGGGAAATTTTTGGGACGTGAAGACATTTAGTCCAGACTTCACCTGGGCTGTTTCAGGGTTATGGTGTGGTTTTAGAGCTAGCGCGGTTAGCATTAGCTGTAGTCTAATCATTCAGAATAACTGAAAACACCTGTGTGTGTATGCAGAACCCATTTATATATTTGTGCAAAATGACTGTGTCCCCTGAGGGACTGTAGGTGATGCAGGATGCAGTGTGATATGCATGTGTGATACCTGTCAGGCCTGTGAATACTTATTAACACAATGTAATGTAATGTTCAGGTGATTTCTTTTTTAAGTACAAGTGTGTCTGTATGTGTATGTTAATGTTGTGTTTTTGTGTTTATTTTCACTCTCAGGCTGTGTGTTTTGGCTCCTCCTGTCACCCTGGATGAGGTCTTGGCATGCCTTTGCTTTTTCCACCTGCGCCTGCTGGGCTGAATTCCCTGACAGAAATGTCAAGGACACGGACTTTGGGGAAAAATAATCAAAGCATGTTTTACACAGTTTTCTCCTTTTCACCTTTTAAATGAACACTGTTAAAAATGGGAAAACATTTTTTTTAATCATGCAAAAATAAAAAAATGTCGAAGAATACTTCAGTTTCTTAAAAAGAACAAGTTCAATCTTTGACATAGTGTAGCCAAAACTTAATTCTGAATAATAACTTGTGAAACTGAAGATGTAAACCGTTCAAATTACTGTACTGTACTGAAGTTTTCAGAGACTTCTACAGCCGCCCTCACCTCAGAAAGTGATCGTATAAATTGAGTTTTTAATGAGGTAACAGACAAATACGTATCATTAGTTAGCTCGTTCTCAAAGTATCCTAGTGTCTTTCTCTCCCATATTACCCCAGTTTTGTGTTTATTAAGTGTAATAATTGTATTGAATTGTAATAAAACATCATATCCAGTTTGAAGATTGTTTCAGGAAGAACTCACATTTGTCCAGCTCTGCTTTGTGGATTGTTTTTCTCAGCTGTTTTTCAGGTCTGGCCCCTCGGGCTCCATAAAATTATAGTTAATTATTCCACCTTGTAGTTTTTTAAAATATAAATGACCCCAAAACTCTTTCAAAATGAAATGTTTAGGACACTTCTGTACACATGGTACATGTGCTGATTTGTTCTGGTTGGGGGAGTCATATAAGGACGAGTGAAGCAGATGGAGCAGAGAACGAAGATTCCCAGGTCAAAGTTTGGACTGTGAGTGTCACAGGTGTGTGTGTGTGTGTGTGTGTGTGTGTACGTGTGTGTGTGTGTGTGTGCGTGTGTGTGTGTGTGTGTGTGATTACTGTTGAATTCTGAGAGTACAAAAGCCATTCAACAAACTCAGACAGTCCACCATGAGGAAATCATGATGAAAGTAGCTCTCGTCCTGTTGCTTGCTGCCTACGGTGAGTCTCTAATTATTTAAACCTGGTGCACATGATTTAAAAAATATTGTTGCACTGGATGATTACAGTAGCTTGTCCAGACTCTATAAGAGGGGCACAAAGGGGACTCCTCCTATCTAGCAGGGTTAGCTTTAAAGGATAAGTCTGTCAGTGCTTTATATATTTCTTATTATCAAGAACAATAATGTGTTAGTCCGTCTTTCAATGTTTACTGACTTCTCTACCCTGTTTGTGGCTCTCAGCCCATTGGTTCCTATTGTAAAGGTAAAACAATTCACAAATATATTTCTTAGTTTTAAAAAAAGATTCAGTAATTTCCAAACTGCTGGACACTGTAAGTTTTAACAAATGCTACTCAAACAGGAGGAAATTGATGAATATTTCTGGCAGCACTTTTAGTTTGTGGGAAAAGAAAACAATTCACACAAAAAGAAAACAAACAAACAAACAGACAAAAAAACCCAAAGTTGAAAAATACTGAGAAAATGGTAAAAGTTTGCCAAACTGATCATGTCTATAATCTCAGAGTGTTACTTGGCCCCATTTGACCTCAGTCATGTAGCGTTCTATTTAAACCATTCGGCAAAATCTAAAGGTTATTTTTTAACTGTTATCCAGTGGTGAGTTGTATCTTTAAAGGTACTTTAAATCATATTTAAATCCTATAAATGTGCCTGCTGTATAGCAAACAAAGCAAAGAAAAAGAGCAGAGCGGAGCGTAACAATCTGTGAAAATTTGGGATTTAAACCTGGGTTTTGCCTTAAGTTAACATTTTATCAGAAAGTAGCAGACATCTGTTTTTTACCCCCTAAAGTTTGCAAAGGAAAACCAACCTAGACGTACAGAGAGCTGAGGTCACAACCATGTTACAGTATAGGAGCACTGACAGCTTTTAGTATCTGAGTCTTTGTAACCTCCAGTTGTTTCTTTGACCCAGCTCACGGGTGTGGCACACCCACCTACGAGCCCTCCGTGAGCCGTGTCGTGAACGGAGTCGATGCTCGCCCCTACAGCTGGCCCTGGCAGGTGAGCTGATATCATCTTTTTTTATTAGTGCAACATGATATCATAGTATATCAAGTATTTGGAAGCATGTATGTATATGTAGGGGGTGTGCATTGTCAGAAGAAGGGAGTGTTTGGGGGAAAATAAATTAATATATTAATAATAATTATAATAAATAATAATAATAATAATATGTATACACACACTCAAATGAAAAAAGAGGAGAAAATGGGAGGAAAAAATACAATAATGAGAAGAAATAAAGAAGTATAGACATTTTTATCAAAGTGGTTACAATTATTGTTAGTTTTATGAGCAGAGAGAAAATATAACTACTAATAATAATAATTTTCTTTTTCTTTTAATTGCCTTTTTTTTGTTTTGCTTCATTTAAAATGATATATTTTGCATTTTTCGTTCCTTCTCAGCTTTTGGGATATGAAGGTTGAAAGACTCACATGTTAGTAGCCCATGTTGTGGGTGATGTATGACTTTAAAGCCGTTCATGTCTTTTCACAGATCTCTCTGCAGTATCTCAGCGGCTCCACGTACCGACACACCTGTGGAGGCACTCTGCTCGCTCCCAACTGGATCATGACTGCCGGACACTGCATCAGGTGAAACACCCATTCTCTGCTTGTTTGATCTCATGGCGTGAAATGAAGGCATTATCTAAAGTGTGTGTGTGTGTCTATCAATATGTGTGTGTCAGTCCTCGTACCTACCGTGTGGTGCTGGGGGAGTATGACCTCACCAAGGAGGAGAGCAGTGAGCAGATCAGAAGTGTGGAGAAGATTGTGGTGCACCCTGGCTGGAATGACAACTGTTTGTCTTGTGGGTACGGATTCAATTTCCTGCACAGCCATGATACACTCATACAGATGTTTTCAGATTTTTTTTTGATTAAAAAATAACTATAACCTACTATTTGTATCACACAACAGGGAAAATTTGCATAGAATATAGAGGATACAGTTTTATGCAAGGAAAGTGACATTTCACAACCAAATTTAATTTTTTTTTTGGCCACTTGGTGGCAGAAAGACAGAAATGACCATATAAATGTGTTGGTTTATTAATGAAAGATTGAGTTTGGTGACCTCACATAATTTCCCTGCAAGCTTCAACCTAAGCAACAGTCTAATAACACATAAAATGACTTAATATGTGCAGTTAATGTGACGTATTTTCCCTTCCCCCTCCAGGAAAGGCATTGGGGAAAAAGTTTTCAAGTTTGTGTTTGTTAAAACACTTTGGAAATCTTTCTTTGCAGTGATGTTTCTCCACATTTCCTCTGATACATTTGTGATTTTCTCCATGCTCAGTAATGACATCACCCTGATCAAGCTGTCATCACCTGTCGTTCTGAACGACAAGGTGCAGCCCGCCTGTGTGCCACAGAGCGGAGAGATCGTTCCTCACAATGACCCCTGCTACATCACCGGCTGGGGTAGACTCTACAGTAAGTGTTTCTGATACACACATGTACCTGTGACTGATCCAATAAAAACAAAACAACAAAGTGAAAACGTCCAAGTATGTTAATTATTTCATCTCAATTAGTTTGTCACCACCAGTGTAAGTTTCCCACATTTAATTACATTGTTCTTGTGTGTCTTTGTTTTCTGTGATTCTCCATTTTTTTGTGCTAAAAATGCTTTTGTCCTGTTAGGTTGATCATACTGTTCACCCATTGGTATAATCTGCATGTCAAAGCCATATTTGGCTTTCTGTCCAGCACTGTTGTGGGTTTTTTTACTTCACATCCATGTTCCTGCTGCAGGCGGTGGTCCCATTGCGGCTAAGCTCCAGCAGGCCCTCCTTCCTGTGGTCGGCCACAGCGTCTGCAGCAGCAGCAGCTGGTGGGGGAACTATGTGAAACCCACCATGATCTGCGCTGGTGGTGACATCCGCTCCGGCTGCCACGTAAGCATGACTGTCTTCATCTGGTCATCAAAACAAAGTAATAACTGCAGATTCATTATATATTTGTTGGTTTCACCTACCTGCGTGTCTGTCTGTCTCTGCAGGGGGATTCAGGTGGCCCTCTGAACTGCAGGGGGGGTGATGGCAGATGGTACGTGCAGGGGGTGACCAGCTTCGTCTCTGTCCAAGGATGCAACACCCTCAAAAAGCCCACAGTGTTCACTCGCACTTCTTCCTTCACCAAGTGGATCAGTGATGTGAGTCTCCTTCCCCTCCCATACACTGTATAGCCAATAGTATAAGGACACTTGAACATTTCTTTCCAAAACCATGGGCTTTAAAGGACAGAATGTTTTTGTCCTAAAACAATAGTCAGTAGTATAGTAGTAGTAGTATATAAACATAATTTCTAGGAGACAGGGTTGCCTGGTGAGGTGGTAAGACGTAGATCTAAATATAACAGAAACATACACAGTTTGATTCTGGTCACTGTCGCTTGTCAAACCCCTTGATCTCTCAAATATGTACTGTCTGTATTTCAACTGTCACTATCCCGTATAAGCAAAATGCCAAAAAATAATCTGAAAAAAACAAAACAAAACAACAACAACAACAGCAACAACAACCAAAAAAATCCCTTAATTGGAAATATGGAACCCAAACCATGAAAAATGTAATGCTGGTTTGGTTACGTGATGCAGGCTTAGAAAATATTTACTCTTACTGAAAGAATGTGGCCTGTGAAGGAAATCTGGAATTGAAAGACTTGTTTGCTGAGTGTATCTGGATAATCAGCATGTGTTGATTTTTATCTTTCAGACTATGCTGCAGAACTGAAGACTTGAAGACTTTTAAATGTCAATAAATCTGTTTAATCAAGTACAGAATGTCCCAGTTGTCTTACTACACACACTACACACTACTGATCCTACACAGGTTTTGAGTATGTACAGTAGTGTGTTGATACTGGAAAAGTGACAAAATGAAGTGTTCAGACTAGTAAACACCTGTTTTTTCAGTGTGCTGTTGATGCACACTAGTCACGAAGGAAACAGAGGAGCTGCTCACAGTTTTTTCTGAAGTGTTCCTGGAGCTGATTCACCATCAAGCACAATTAGTTTACATTTTTTCCATGTAAAAACTGAATAAGGTGTATTTTCAGCAGGTGACCACAGAGTGTCAGTGTTGGCTCATGCAGTCGATGAGCAGATGTGATTGTAGGCGGCTGGTTGCTTCTGCTGCTGAGAGAAGACGAGGCTAACATACAGAAAAAAGCATCAAAAGCATTCATTCATTTATTCATTCATTCATTCATGAAAATCAGTCAAATAAAGCTGCACATCCTGCACATTTCCACCTAAAAACTGAACCATTTAATCCTCATTTCATTAAAAGTCTGGCACACATGAATTGTCAAAATATACACAGATAGATACACAGATATCCACACACATATGTAATGTATTACACTTGAGTGCAAAACAATAAAATCGCAGGGAGAGCTGCCTTTGTCTCCTTCTGTGGGGAGGGGAGGGGGGTCCTTCAGCGTTTTTCCGCCTGGAGTTCAGCCCAGCAAGTGAATAAGTGAGCTTCAGATCACAGGTCTTTGGCTGGCTGCTCATTACTGAACGACGGATTAAATCCTTGGCTGTAAATAATGTGATAACTGCTGTGCAGGGCTCAGTGTTACTCACAGGAACTGCCGGCCATCTTTTTCTTTTTTTTTTGTTGCTTCATTTCTCTCCCTTTATCACTCAAACACTCTCTCTCTCCATCCTTTCACAATGAGTGGAGTTCAATTTTGCATATGCTATGTAATTATTCCACCCCAGTTGCTCCAGGGAAAGCGAGCGAGAGGGCTCATTCCTCAAAAGCAAAGCCCCGCAATCCCCTCCCCCGTCTCCATCCAGCCTCCACCGTTCAGCTCAGGGTGCTCCGCTGCAGGAGGCAGAGGGAAACCACAGCATCATTTCCAAGGCTCCACTGAAACGCAGAATCAGCAGCTTTACAGGAGAGAAAAACAAGGCAGGACATAAACACTCATAATGTCCAGCTCCAGTCCACACACAGAGCCCACAGACACACGGATAGATGGACATTAAATATATAAAAAGGTTTGATACATGTACATTTGCACACTGATGATGATTTGATGTCGAAACGTCTAAACTGAGGAGGCGTGTGGCTCTTGTGGATCCTTTGTGAGAGCCTTTACTGTTGGACACGAATGCTGTCTTTTTGCTTGTTTTTGTCTTGAGTGCACTATTTGAGTGGAACGTTACATTTGCACACACATGAACTATTATATAATCATCATCTTTTGCAATCAAAGGTTTGACAAAAAAAAGAACACTAGCAGAAATAATCAAAAGCTAGAAACAGGGCTGTACTCAGGTCATAAACACCTTTTTTCCCCACCAGACACTAAAAACAAAGTCTCACTCGCATGTTTTTGGCTTGTGTTTCACTCTCTCATTTTTCCTCTTGTTTATGTACGTTTATGAAATACATTCATAAAACTCTGGGATCTGTGTGAATCTTTTGCTCAAGTTGAAACATTTTTAACTCACTCATATCTTTGTGTCAATCTGCGGGCCAATTCATCCGTGTCTAAAATTCCCTTCACTGTCTGTCTGAGCTCACAGTAAGAGTTTTTAATTATGGAGATTCTTCTTATTGTAGGTATTGACTTCTTTGATAAGTTTTAGGAAATTACAGACCTGTAAACAAATTTTCCAATACAAATAAAACTGTAATCTGTTGGGAAAATACTCAATCCTTCATTTATTTTGTGGTAAATTTGCCCACATTTAAAATTACTAGTGTAAAAATAAAAACTGGAATCAGCCTAAAAAAACACACATATGTGAGTTTTTAATTGTAGAATATGAACTCCCCAAAATGTCAAATGACAAATAATGAGTACATTGTGTCAATTTCCCAAATATGGCCCTCACTAGTAATGAAAAGTGCTAAGAAAAAAACCTTATTTCCTTTTGCAGTCCATTATTTGAAAAAATACACACAGAAACACAAAACATAACACACACTGTTTCTTAAAACTGAAATCTGCAACTTCCCTAAGTTAAAATATTGTGCTTGTTTGTCATCTGCATGGTGCAGCGCTGTTAGATGTTGACTGACACTTGACTGATTTTTTTGACTTTTTCTGGTTGACAATACCAATAACCAATAAATTACTTTCAATCCAGAGCCATAAGTACATAATACTCATGTTTATGTTGTATTCAGCCTGATAAATCCAGTATTCCTCCTTTTGTAGATGTGTAATTTTCCATGCAGACTTTAATTTGTACTGTTGCACTCAGAATTAGTTTCCTTATTCTTACGAGTCCTTATTACATTACTGTAATAATCTTCAAAGGAAATGTGTTTTACCGTTCTTGTGTGAGCCAGTGTTGCTTTGTAACTGAGCCATCATTTGGATGACACTTTACATTTTTCCTTATGTGCTTTCTCTGGTTTCTCGAATGCAATTAGATAGTCATGTTAATCCAATCCCCACCACGGACTGTCTGTTTGTTTGTTTGGCCATCTGCCTGCTGACCTGCCTGCCTGCCTGGATTTCCACTGCAGACATGATGGCAGTAACACACATAGAGCAGATCTGATGCGCCTCACTGTAAACATGATATATACAAACAGGAGGTGACATACGAACACAGGAATAAGACATCACAGGGGACTGAGCGTGCAGGAGCAGACTGAATCTGGTGTCAATGAGGAGGTGTGTTCCCCCCTGTAAGGAGTTACAGCAGGAGCTCACAAGCTGTTGTGATGCTCACCATGGCGACCCGACAGGACAGGCTGCTTGTTTTCATTCTCCTTATCTCTCTATTCTCTTCTCCACATCTTGTTTTTGTCTTAATTTATATATCTTGATCTGTTTTTTTCCTCCCTCCGTCATTCTTTTAGTACTGATACAGAAACACTTTCCTCACAGATACGTCTATGAGTTAAGACACAAAGTGATTATTCCTTCTCAGACTGTTTTTATTTACTTTTACAAACTAGAGGCCTAAAGAATTTAAATTTAAATTAAAAGATGGTATGAAAAATATACAACATTTTGATTAGTAGAAATATAGATTTTTCTGTTTAACCATCTTGTGACTCTTACATCATGGGGAGATTTCAACCCCAGATTGTGAGAAACTGTACTCGAAAGAACATTTACTGTTTCTTCAAATACAACAATCTATGTTTTCATGTATTTGACAAGGAGCTCTAGCACACAGCCATGTGAATTATGACGGTCAGGAGCAAAGACAGAAGCAGCATGATGTCATTAATGAGTTTCTATAAAACGTCATGTTGTTGATCCAAAATTCATCCCGATTGGGCGACAGTTTATCAGTTTATCCAGTTTATCAAGTCTTTATGTGGAGTTTATCCTTTTGTACATGTTTTTCCTTTTGTTTTGAAGTGCATTGCTCTTAATGTTTGTGTTTCTACTCTTGTGTGTGTTTTACAGTTTGTATCATTTTTGGATTTGGAGTGCTTTTCTTTAAAGGATAAGCCTGGTGATTTTCTATATTTTTCTTATTGTCAGCAAATCTCATGTGCAGAGCCAAACCAACAATGAACGGATCTACTTGCATACCTGATGGTGTTAATATTATTAACACCGCACCTCAGGATAGGTAAAAACATACTTACATACTGTGTGTAGGTAACGAGATCAGTTGTATTGAGGGTGGGGACTTTAATCTTTTTGTTATGGGTAATAGTTACATCCCTAATTCCCCCACTACATGTGTCACCTTGGAAAGCGATGACAAACCAGGTACCACCAACTACTGGATGGAGACCTTTATGGTCCCCAGAGGATGAATCATACTGACTTTTGGGATAGCCTGACTTTTCCTCTAGCACCACTATGAGGCTAAAGTACAGTCTCGCAGAGCCACTAACATGGCTGTAGACTCATTTTACCGATTTCATCATATTTTGGTTTAAGGAGCTGCTGCAGGTGGAGGGAATCTCAAACAGCTGCTACAGTTACACTGCCAACAATTATGTTATAATTCAGTCAAAACAGAGCATCCTCGCTAGAAACTCTGCTTTAACATCGGCTTTGTGACGATGTGGAGAAGCAGATTCAGAAGTGAATGAAGTAACGTCTCAATCCCCCGTTTGCTTCTTTTCTCAGACTCTTGTGACTCAGTTTGTAAGGTGGTAGATCTACAGATGGAAGACTATTCTTCTTACTCACCTCTGATGATCTCTCAGTGTAGCTTTCTATTGTGAAATCTTTAATATCATTTTAAAACCACGGATAGCTTCATAAGTAGACACATGAAAACAGGCAGAATGTTCCATTCTGTGTATCGTCATTTTTAAAAAAGCGAACATTCAGCCACTTCAAGTCTGTCTGTGATCTGATTGGCTTGTTGTGGTTGCAGGGAGGATGATTGTCCAGGCCAGGAGAAGGTCTGAAATGCCGCAGGACTCGAGAACCGTCTTGTTGTTGGAAAGGTGCTCAGGTCGAGCACAGCTCACAGCTTCTGAGAAGTGATGCTTGACACCAAGTGTTGCCATGGATACCTTCTCTGAGGGCTTTGCGCCATCTCATCTCGTTCCACAACATGTTATTGCGATGAAAGACATTTAGGACACACTTATTATGTTTACTTGAGGATAGTTATATTTATTTTCCCAGCTTGGCATCAGAACGTGTGAGCGTACACCTCAGAATAGACAAAATACACACACACTGACACACACTCCTTTTTTCCCTTTGCCAGCTCTGTCTGCCCTAAATATCTTGGCTGTAGCTGTTGAATGCCAGCAGGTGGTGGAAGGTGTTGCTGGGGGGTGAGAGGTGCCGGCTGCTGGGCAGCAGGGGGGTTGATGGAGCTTTGGCAGGTACAGCTGCCCCCGTAGGCTCCATGGGGATGACTCATGTGGTGGCACTTTTTGTAATAAAGACTCACAAGAGAGAAGACATCTTTTTGAGCTTTCTTCTTAAACTTGCAAGCGGGCACAGAAACCATCAACAGTTACGAGAGCTGTCTTAGGCAATGAGCAAAGTTTTTACTTTTGGCAGCAGCAGGCAAATCCGCCTGTTTGTTGAAACGTTCTGATTGGTTGTGACAAGTCGTATATTGTCAGATGGACACTCTTCCTCAGAAAACACTTAACAGGCCACGGTCCATGTGCCTGTCTGGGCACGTGCATTAGCATACCCTTTAATGCTTGTATAACCCAATCTTCAGTTCAGTTCAGCTTACTTTGTACATCTAATCACTGTTAACATTAAAGTAATATCAGGCCGTCCTTTCATCAAATTTCCTTTCAGAATGTTACAATATCAGAATATCAGTTACAATATTTGTATTTTTCCACTGCACCTAACAATGAAAAAGGAGCACCTTGGAGACTGAGGTCAGGGGTTAGACAGTTAGCATGTTGTTCACAAACCCTGCAGGAATACATAATCTTATTACTGTCAGAGGAAAGAAGAGAAATGCATCCACAGATGACTGCAGGGTCGCAGCATTGAAATTCTGTCAGAGGTCCAGGAGTGGTTACTGTTTAAAGATTTTAGTGAGACAGAAAGATTGTTTTGTAAATGTTTCTTTTATATGTCTGGATAATAAAATACATGACAAAGAGGATTTAACAGGTCCTCTAAACCTCTGATTGTATTGTGCACTTTGCTTCCCCACTCTAATCCCACAGACATTTGTGGCTGAGCTGCAGCACAAACCACAAGTCCAAGCCTTCAACTATCACTGAAATGTACTTAAATTTCAAAAGCAGCACACTGAGCAAATAAGTAGAATTTAATTCTATTTTCCGGCTACACAACTCTATGTTCATATACAAATAATTTGCAATAGCAAGTGTGTTTTGTAGGAGACAATATCTTTTGTAACTTTCTAAAAACACATAATCCAACAATCACGATCAGTTTGCACACTGATTGTGTAGACTTGAGAAAGTAATCAGGGTTTGAACTTCTCTCAAAATCCTTTTCCCTCCCGTTCTTCCCACAACGACAAGTGCAACACCATGAATGCCATCAAGGAGACACCATCCACAAGTGTGCACCATTATCCCCATTTGTGTCCAATTCATTGCGTCGGTACGACAAAGACACGCAAAAGACAGACTTGTTGGAGAGAGATTGGGGCGGCTTTTCATCACACCATCAACTGAAATGCCTCAACAACTATTGGATAGATCGTGATGAAATTTGGCACAGACATTCATGTCCCCATCAGGATGAATTTAAATAACTTTGTTAATCCCTTAACTTTTTTGTACAGCCCCATCATCAGGTCAAAATTTAATATTTTTTAATACTTTAGTGTAAAAACAAACAACAAAAAACGCACTCCCGTCTGCCTCAGCTGTACTTAATGTTTAGTGCTAATTAGATAATGCTAGCACGCTAAACTAGGATGGTAAACATTATACCTGCTAAACATCAACATGTTAACATTGTCATTGTGAGCTGATGTTAGCATTTAGCTCACTCTGAGCTACAGTTTCACTGAGCAGCTATCATGACTGTAGACTCTTAAGTCTTGTTCTATATTGAATCAAAACTATGATGCTTCCCTAATCTTGACTCAGCCTTTTAGTGTTTTAGTAGCCTAACTGTTGAATCAATGTGGTATAGAAATAAAAATCCTTCCTGGATTAGAAAAAACAAAAGCAAGTATGTGAATGTATTTTATTGGAGACTGAACCGAAGTCTGTGGCTGAGCTTTGTGAGGCAACATCTGTGTGTGTGTGTGTATTTTAAGCGTCGGTGACAGTCGACACTATTACTTGTAGTTTGCATGTAGGGTAAGTTTTCAGCTTTCTCTCGCCGTAAGTAGCCTCTGTTTGCCTCTGTTTGCCTCTCAGCTTTGTTTCTCCTCTTTGTCTGTTGGCCCTGCACGGCTTCACTCCTTAGTGAAATGGTGTCTCTTTCACATAATGTCTCCCTGGGGATGTTTTAGGCTTCATACATTTCCACCTCATTTACTTTGCCAGCCTGGGGACTGCAGACTGCTCAGTGTGTGTGTTGTTGTGTGTGTCTGGGTGAGTCGGTGGTTGTTGTGGTCGAAAAATGATCCTCCTTGGGGCAAAGGAGAGCATTAGATGTTGTGTCTAACTGTGTTGTAGTGACATTGTGTGGTATTAGGAAATTACATCTGGTGATCACACATAGAAAAAGATCATTACACCCGCACAACTAAATATCTTTGGGTTGTGGACTGTTGGTCGGGATAAAAAAGACATTTGAGGACGTCACATTGGGCTTTGTGAAATGTTGATCAACATTTTTCACCATTTTCTGACATTTTATAGACCAAACATCTAATCGAGTAATTGAGAAACTAATCGACAGATTAATCGATAGTGAAAATAATCATTTCTTGCAGCCCTACACACAACACATAAACAAAGGAAATGATTTCTGCAGAGAGCAGCAGACAAATCTGATTCTGGGTCTTTCTGCTGAGCAAAGAGAACCTGAGGAAACACTGAGCATCACACCTCCTCCTGCACATATATGTACAGTGACTGACTTATCAAGTCATCATCCCTCTCAGGGAAGACATACAGCCTTTATTTCCCCACAGCATTTATTTAATTGTTAGTTCACTCCCATGAACTGAGGCAATCCTCTCCCACTGCACAACACTTTATCAGCCTGTGGCGCACACAATTTAAAACAAACAGTCCACATAAATGTCAAAAATGAGTTGGGTTAGAAACATTTTATATGAAAAAAGAGTTTGTTCAAGATGTCTGTATTTTTTTTCTATATTTGTGGAAGCTTTGTAGTTTGCTCAATTGACAAAATACTTTGCTTTTGGTAAAAGCTGGTAAAAGTTTATGAGTAAAAGACAAAAGACAACTGTAGCAAAAATGAACCAAAGTGAACCAAGAGTCCAGGTTGCATATTAATTTGCAAAACACCTTAGAATAACTTAAATTCAACAGAAAAAAGTGTGTAGTTTTGTGTGTCAAACTACATATTAGCATATTTGAATCTTTCTCAAAACTGAATAATGACTCCATTTCCCATTTACTACCAAACTACATAACCCTCTCAAAGAAATGTCAAACTATGAACAGTTACACAGAAGCTACGTTTAGGAAATTATTGAAAACATTCATAGAAATTAGTAGGAAACTAAAGAGACCTGTAAAACAAAGTGTTTCCGCTATTTCTACTTTTACTTAAGTTAAATGATCTGAGTACTTCTTCCACCACTGATAAAATACTGTACAGTACACTGATATTCTGCAACATTTATCATGCATACACACACTGACACTTGTATGTATGTAAAATATCATTTTGTCTTTGCTCTGCATCTGACATGAATCAGTAAACAGAAGCAGGAAGTTCAGGTGCAGAGGCCTGTCCTTTTTTTAAAAAAGCTGCTCCTTTTTCAGCTCCTTCTTTAATTGTTTTGAACAGACTCACTGGTGAGCAGCAGTGTGCGGTTTATTTATATGTGCTATCAAAAACAGCTTCACACGTCATTAAGCTTTGTTTTGTCACTCTTCCTGCTGGTTGGTTGATTGCCGCTATGAATAGCTACACTTTGCTGGATGACAGACACGGAGGAGTACAGTGCGACACAAATACTAGGATATCTGGTTTAGGGACGCCAGTACTGTATCCATGCCACAATGAAATGATATTATAATCCTCTGATATTTTCTCTAAAGAATGAAAATGTGCGAGTGACAGAGAGACACATAGTAAGAAAGAGCGAGCACATGATGCTGTGAAATTACTGTTATTCTAAATGAGGTGAGGCAGTTGAGAAGAAAATGTGGACCTAGACGGTTGCCATAGTGATTAGTGAAATGTAGGTGCTGCAGGGGACAGTATGTTCAGGCGTGAGTGTTGGTGTGGAGGAGTACTCGTGTGTGTTTGTGGCTCAGATGTAATAGAATTGTTCCCACTGGTCAGATCTCGCCGCTGAGCTGAGTTTTTGTGTTTTGCATATGGAGCCTCTTTGTTTCTGCCTGACCGAGCTTCACTCCTCTGCTCTGAGGCTCCTGACTTTCATCTTTACATATATATTATATATACACACACATCATTACATACACTGAATCATACCATTAAAAAGAAACGTGGTGGATAGATTTACGATACATATTGATCAATATATCAAATATCTAGGTGTCACTGCTCGATGTTATGGCTATAATCGATCTTTTTCATAACAATGTCAAATGACAGTGTGTAATGTGGGCGTCACTCGTGGTGACAAACCTGCGGGTTACATTCACATTACATGCTGACGTGGCCCAAATCCAATTTTTTTGTCTCTAAGTGACTCAGATCAAATTTTTTCACAGAAGTGTGAACAAACCAAATCTGATTTTTTTTAGCGGCCTCTCCCACACACACAATCAAATTGCACTACCTCAACAAAGTAATGTCTCAGCCAAATATATATATGTATATATATATATATATATATATATATATATATATATATATATATATATATATATATATATATATATATATATATATATATATATACACATATACACATACATACACCCTGTCAAGCTCTCTAGCTAAATCAGCTCCACTGAAACACAAAGTCATAATTACTGGTTCAACTGACAGAGACATGTTTCTGTACCACACCCACAAATCATCTCTTCCACAGCTCTCCTTCTACTCTGCCTCTCGTTGCTAAATTAATTCCCTCCCTCTATCTTCTGTCTCCCTGCTCTGTTTATAGCAACATCAGCTTTATTCCGGGCCCCTGCATCTCATGCGGGGCCAAACACAAGTGGCACAGATGAAGAGTCAAATATTGCATGACAGTAAACAAATCGCCGCTCAAACCTTGTTGTTCTCCCGGACAAAAAGGAGCTAAAAGTGTTTCTGCCCACTCACATTTGCAGATCAATGGAGGGCATTCAGAGGGGCTCGGAGTGAAGACCCCTGTTTGTTAGCCGCCTGTGACCCAGAAAGAACAAGCAAAAACATCCAAACAAGAGCCAGGAGGAGCGGGAGAGGAGGGACGAGGGTATAACAGTATGGATAGCGGGTACAAATGGAAAAGTCTGCCTACTCAGTTTGGTACAAGCCTTCCCCTCCCCCCTTTTTCAGCCTCCACAGCCCTCCTCTAACCATCATGCTTTGCCTTTTCTCCTGCTCCGTGTGAACACTGACTGGAGGGAACACCTGATTAGACGTAATCAACATCATGTAGCTTTGCTGCATCTGAAACTGAAAGATGGGAAGAGGGATTTGCAAAAGGAGAAGACACTTATAGTTAAATACAAAAAAGTGAGTACATGAGCACAACATTAGATAGAGAAACATTGCGAAGGAGACAAAATTTAAAAAAGGTAGACTTCTGTGTTGCCTTGATATATCTGGGTTTAGGCATATCAAGACACCACAAGAATACAAGACACGCTAATTTGTATTGGTACCAAATGGCAATTACCAATGTGGACGTACCTTAAAGTGCCACCGATGGCCGCTAGATGCTCCATCTGACTCTCAGTCAAAAGCCTCAACTTCTCTCTAGAAATACTAAGTCAGTCATTTTTTTCAATGAGTCATTATGGTCTCAAGCACTAAATTCCTCTAATAAGTGTGCTGGAGGTCATTTTGGAAATGATTGCTCTATAATAAGATTAAGATAAGATTTGTAGCTTTGATGCCTGCCCTGTGGGTGTTGATTGACAGCCGTGATTGACAGTTGGCTCACCTGCTTCTCTCCCTGGCTCCAGGACTCGCACTGAGTCAGACTATTGTTGCAATATTTTGGTAAGTTTAATGTTACAGGCAGCCAGGAATTGTATCCACAGGCTAAGAGGCTGACATACACTGAGTCTGCTGTCTGACTCTGGTACATGAATGATGAGCTGATCATGAGCATGATCTGCTGAGCGCCAAAGCCTCCAAGCGGTCTTTTTCGGTATTCTTCAGCATAAGGAACTTCAGCAGCAGTTCAGTATGTACGGGAAGTGTCGAATGCAGCAGGTATGTATGAGGGTCGAGTCAGGTAGAGTTGAGTATACGGGTTTGTCACCCATAGTAACCACCTGCATTGCTTGTTACACCCCTGAAAAATGGAGAGAAATAATCATGTGATGTTTCCTGTGTGAGAGTTTTCACTTGAATCATTTAGAAAATATATAAAGACCAAAAAGAACAGGTTGTTTGCAGAATAATACGTATCCTACAATACACAAAGATATAATTCTCATTTCTTCAACTGTTACTGACAAGTCATATGGCTCAGTAAACTCTCACAAAACCCGCCAAAATTGCTAAATACACATTATGATATAAAATACATTTACATACAGTATGTGTGTATATAAAATAACAGAAGACACAAAATGTTGGACGCAGTCTGCACATTTGTAATCTTGGTTGTAACCTTATCACAGACCACATATTTACTGTCTTAGAACAGATTATTAGTGTATTATCCTTTTAACTTGTCACATTTAAAGCACAACACTGTCACACAGAACTCTTGTGAGTTCTTAAGACAGTTAAAAGGTTGTAGGTTTTGATTGCTGACACCTATTTTGATAATATATAAAAGCAGAGCAGGCGGGAGAAGAGGAGAGCTTTTGTTCCTGTTTGGGCTGTGGCTATTTCCTGAAGCAGTACGTACCAGTGCAGACCCGGTATACACCCAAAAGAACTAGTAGAGATGATATTTGGTTTGGCAGCAGAGCAGGTCAGCTGTGTGTTCAAGGAATCACTGTGCTGGAAATCTGCTGTGGTATGTTGTGTTTGTATGTAAGGCGATGAAATCCTCTCTCTCTGCATGTGTGTGTGTGTGTGTGTGTCAGGCTTGTGTTTGCGCCACCAAACCCATTTACCCATCTGCTTTACTCAGTGTACAAACAGAATCACGAGGTGCTGCCGACTCTTCATCCAGCCGACTTTCATTCCTCCCTCTCTCTCACCTGTTTGTATTCATAATACTAATAATATTAATAATACACTGACCTTCACTCTGCAGTGTCAAACCTTCTCTCACCACATTATAAAAACATGATGCAGGATAAATGAGATGACACAGTCTTAATGTGTAAGAGATACTCCAATGATTTTGGACACAGAAGTTAATCTTTTCATTTATTAAAACTGCAAAATTTTTTTATTTTCATCCGATACAGACAATTTTTTGGGCCTTGACAATAATGGGCCTTGTCATTATATTTAATGACAGGGGAATTAGGAGACAACTAATTGGACAGCAGTTAGATGATGACTATAATCACGTCTAGACAACCTCAAAAATCCTGTCAGAATACAATTTCTATGGTCCATCAAAAACCATAAAGTTTGCCCTACTAATTTGTGCACAAACAGCAAAGAAACTGAGGAAAAAAGACTAAATGTGGATCAGATTGTGGATGGAAAGATGAGAGCATCAGTTCTTTTGGAGGTGAGGGAACTTTATAAGAGTAAACAATTAGTAAAACAATTAGGATAATTTAAAAGCCACTTAACACCTTTTAGCTTGAACACACCCACTTCACAAATTAAAAAATGGCTTCTCACAGTCACACACTCTCAATCTCTTTAAAAACTTTGTCTTTATACGTCTATAAGGGGGGATGTGAGATCATAGTAGTTTGAGAAAGTGGTGTACAATGCAACTTCACAGATTTCACAATTTTTTTTATTTTGTCTTACATATAGAATTATCCATTTTCCCAGGAAAGAGAGAAAGTATATCAAGGTTGGTTAAAAGCAGAGTTAACTGTGCCAAAAAGCCAACCAAGAGGTTTCCATCATGTCGGTAATCAAAACTGGTAACCAGGTCCAAAGTGGCATAAGCCAAAAAAGGCAGGCAAGGATCCAAAAACAAGAAGGCACAAAACAGGCAAACAAGACTGAACGCAATCACCAGGAAGGCTCAATCGACAATCTGGCAAGCAGTGGGTGGAAATTGGCTGGTATATATACTAGGAGACTATTTAGGGAATGGGAAGCAGGTGCGTGGGTGGGTGTGGGAATCAGGTGACTGAAACTGGCGGGAACACACTGAAGACTACTGCTGTTCAGATGGAGAATGATTGGATCTGGCGTGCCTGGGCAGGGAGAATTGGTTGAAGCTGGTACACAAAGAAATGCTGTTTTAAAGAGCACTATAGACTGGGACCAGAATCATTTGACTGTACATAAATGTACTCACTCAAAAACAATAGATTGTGTTATGATTTTATTATCCCAAAGCAGAAGTTTCCTTCCACAACCGTTACAAATCACTGCTGAAAAATATGTTTTATGATGTGAACACTATTGTAAAGGTTTGGTTAGGTTTAGGGAAACATCATGGTTTGATGTAAAATAAGTCCTTCATTAAAGGTGTCAAACTAACAAACAAATTAAAACAGATTAATCAAGTATTTCAAAACCTGCATTGTTTACATCCATGTTTACTAGCTCAGTCTTCTTCTTCCTTGCCTCTGTTGGAGCATTGCTGCGTTTCTTGGCATTTTACAGCCACTTGTAGGTCAGTGGAATAATGTGAAACCATTGGCAGGATGGTGTGTGCTTGTGTGTCCTCGTACATGTGCACAACAACAGGGACCCGCTTGTAAAGAAACTGGTCTAATGCTAATAGAAATAAGAAACTCCAGGAGACCTTTAATATTAGGGAAGCATCGGGGTTTGGGTTAAAATGACGACCAACCTCCTCTGTACACGGACTTTGTTGCTCTATAACAACATCACCTGTATGTCACTCCTCCTTTGCTCCCATTATAATTACAATCAGCCACTAGAGGGCGCTGTCATTCGTAACTATATGGTTATCGTTTTGGAGCATTAGCTTAAACGACTTGTTTCTTGGGAGGACAGTCTCCCCAAATCATAACAATCAGCCTAACAATCGTACCGTGTGTCCAAATCTGACCTCATCAGTTGACACTTGATGCAGTTGATCCATTGACACTAACTTGCGTGGGCTGAAGATTTTACATCCTAATGTGGCTGATTTGAATGATCCAGCTGTGAATATTTAAAAAAAAAAAAAAAAGCCAAATCTCAGTAAAATCATGCAGCTGCTGTTATCGTGCTGAGGACTTATTCAGTCTGTGGAGCTGCTCCAGCGTTTGTCTCTAGATGACATCATCACTACAGTGAGTCCCTGCTGTGGATGAAAGCTGCTGTGCAGGAGAGACTGATTCAAATTCAATATTAAGAATGATTATAAAAACTATGTGAAGTCAAATTTAGGTGGACTTTTAATTGAAATGACTCAAGATAGATGCTTCATTATGAGAACTAAAGCTCCTCGGTCGTGTGATTTTACTGGAAGTCGTCTCATTGTGATATTCATGTAAATCTTATAGGTGCATCATACAGGCTCTCAGTTTACCTCTGTCCCTTTCTTACTCCCCCCTCTGATCTCTCTCCCCCTCTGTCTCTCATCCTCTCCCTCCCTGGTGAGCAGCATGGTTTGCAGGCGTGTGTGTGATCTGAATTTCAACATCAGTGTCTGTCTACCAACCAGACTCCTGGGATGTTGCTGCCCAGAATACTTGTTTTCCCTCCCTTCGACTCCCACCCTGTTGATTTTTCCCCCCCTCGCCTCTAAGCTGGCAGTGCAATCACATCACTGAGGCAAAATTACATTCAGTTAATCACCTCAATGATTTGTACAAGCTACGCCCGTCAAATAAAAGCCGGATTTGACTCCCATGCAAATTTTATGAACATGGAAGCTCAACATACTATACTCTCATTTTTAAGATGATCTAATGTGCTGTGTGACACACGTTGTACATGTGAAGCTGCGGACTTGCTGCTGCTGTCATGGGAACAAAAGCTCAGTCTGAATAGATGTGGGATTCTGGGCTTATGAAACCTTGAAGGCTAGCCGTTCACTTTGCTCTGCTCTTACCTGGCTTTAGTGATCACAATCCTTTTTAGCTCAAGAAGTATGTAAAGAAAAGATGCCGCTCAGAGTCGTGTCATATAGCTGATTTCTTTTGGCACTGCACAAATGCTATTATTGCTGCTGGGAAGTACGAACAGGATGCAGCTTAAAACTTGAAAAGAGGTTTAAGCTCATTTCAGTTCCCATGGCAGAGATAACAGCAGATTAGTTTCAATAAGTTTAAGCCTCCATATTTGGGAATGCCGTATTTACTGTAGCACAGGGTAAAGATAAACTTTCAAGTGTTCGTGTTGTATTAGAAGCAATCACATAATAATAATCTCAACAGCCTTTTCATAGATGTAAATGAAATTTAAGAGGGAATATAGGGCATTTAAACTGTTTTCTCATGAACTACTGGACATGTATCCTGTGATTGTGTATTTTGATGCAAACAGTGATTATTTATAGCTGCATCTTCCTTTTGTTTGTTGATGTTCTGTTCTTAAGTCACACGCTTCATGTCTGTCATGATTTAATCGTATTTCCATTGCACTTTTATCAATACGACAACTTTTGCACCTCAGATTTTATCACATTTTGGCATCTCCACTGCAACAAATTGAAAATGTGCATAAAAACAGGTGGATGGAAACCCAGCTGTACGCACATCATTCATGCAGGATGCACATGTAAACATACATGGATTTGGCATTATATCCATCTAACTGGTATGTTTGCATTTAAATAGAAAGAAAAACTTGTCACAATAATTATCTTGTCACAATGTGCTTCTGTTTGTCAATTTTGTTTTGTTTTTCTTGTTGTTGTTTCTATTATTCCATAATGTAATAATGTTCACTCTTTTGTAGAAATCTTTGGTCACTAATAAAACACGCTGCCAGGTCTAAAATCACAAAGGGCAGCTGCTGATGTCATCTGATGAAACAAAAAACACTACACAAAAATGTAATAGTTGCAACATTTAATTCAAAAATATTTCTAAGAAGAGGGATACTGCATAATATGGCAACATTGGATAATATTCACTGGACCCCACTAACTAGAAAAAAAACAGAAAGACAAAAAAGTCCCCTCCAAAATCAAAGGTAAAGACAATGTTTAAAGAAGAATTCATTAAGAAAAAATTACAAAAGAAAAAAAAAGTTTCATACTGACAATGTTGACAATTATAATCCTGTCAATTATATAAATCTATGATTTAAATATGACGAGTATTCAAGGCTATTTTGTCAAGGACAAATATGGCCAGTTTAAGAATACAGACATTTGAGGGCTCTGTCAGTGAAGGAGCTTAGCTGTGCTGTTCTGGGACTGTGTCCATTACATTAAAACACGTCACACAACTCTTCTCCAGCACGCCACGTTTTATTCACCAAACGTTTTCAGCCATCTCGCCAGAGAACAATGTACTGTAGATGAGTGCTTTCTACTTTCTCACAAACCAGAACATATTTTAGCATTTTATGTTCTACATTTCTTAAATTGCACCATCACATATAACAGGACCAATCAGCATGGACTGATATTTCACTTTATTTTCATATTTTTGTGATAACAGATACTGTTATACTGTCTATATCATTGTGAATTACATGCATTTTTATGTAAAAGAGTCCTCTGCTAGTTATTTTGTGTCTGGTAACGACCTTATTCTTAAATGTTGTATTGGGTGGTGCAGCTGGGAACACGCAGTGTTGGAGAAGTAAATTGTGTAGCTCTTGGTGTGAGAATACATCCTCCTCTGTTCTCATTGAGATGCATCTCAGTGGAGCTCCTGTTTCTGCTGCTGTTACAGTCGCCCCTGCAGTGTGAACAAGCCCCACACATACAGCAGCAGCGGCAGCAGCAGTCGGCTACGCTGCACCCAGAGGCTGGACAGACACAGCATCACTGTGTCTGTGGGAATGGGACCACGGAGCATCAGTTACACATCTTCACTCGGGTGTGAAATGAAAGAGATGATTTGACTTGACTCTGCGTAACACCTTCCCAACGCTGCTTCTTCTATTCAACAGGGGTATATTTGAGTGCGTAATAGATGTGTGTGTGTGTGTCTATGAGTGTGAGTTTTTAAAGACTGAAGGAATTGAAGATGCCTGAAGCCTTATTTTACCAATGAACTACCATTAAAATTGATTACTTTTTGTCTTTATCTTTATATTTCATATGAATCACCTACTGAAATTGTAATGTTTGGTCTTAGGGCATCAGTTTTTAGATTTATAGAAAGTGTTGTATATGGTAGTTAGGTCAGTTCATTGTGTAATATGACTTTACCAAATTAAGTTGCAAATTCTGAAACAAGAGGTTGAGAATATACGTACATACAAGCGTTTCCTGATCTGAAATAATCGGTTAATAACAAAAGTCATGGTTTTGGTTAAATACACATTGTGGTTTGGGTTCAAATTACTACTTCCTTAAGATTACGAAACCTACATCGGCGTGGTTTTAAAGTCTGATGTTTTGTTGTTTTTGTTTCACCTGATTTCCTCCTCCACGCTGTCACTTGAACTAAAATATACTATATGTCATTTTGGGGCACTTGTATTTATGACTGATCCTGTTGTTTTTCTTGGGAGGACAGTCATGTTATGTTGTGTTGTGAGTTAAAATCTCTTCAGTTTTGCTGTGTCAACCAAAAAGAAAATGGAAAGGGAGGACAGCCTTGTCTCAGGCCGATGGAAAATGGTAAATGTAATTACTGACTTTATTTTATTATTTTATTTACTGTTTTGTTCCCTTACCTTAAAGCAACATTTACAGTTTTATAATTTGATCTTAACTTGTAAAAGAAGAAATAACACAATCCTTTTCTTACATACCTCTTAAATAATAACTTTTTAGGTAATAAAACACACTCTTGTTCAGTTCTATACACTGATGCGTTTAGCAGCTACAGCCTTACTTTAGCTTATGGTGACTAATGTTAGCTACAATTACCAAAATGAAGATAGAGACTGCTGTGTAACTGAGTCAGTTTGGCGACTCTTCTCTTCTTGTGCTACTGCATTTGAACATATCACCGATAAACATATTGAGTAAAAAAAGAAATAAACTTTATGCACCCCTGGATACAATTACTGGTTCTTATTTGTCTTATTTTGTCCTGTTTTACATGCTCTCATGTTGCCAAATGATGATGTCTTCTAAAGTAACTCAAGGAAATTTGGGGAAGTTAAGGGAAAATGAAAGTGCTATTAACCTGCAATTGCCTCTTGCGGCTGGAGTGAACGAAAGGTTATGGTAAGTGGTAAATGGACTGAATTTATATAGAGCTTTTCTATTCTACCGACCACTCAAAGCGCTCTACAACACATGCCATTATTCACCCATTTATACACACATTCATACACTGATGGCAGAGGCTGCCATGCCAACCTGCTCATCAGGAATGATATAGTGTTTTTTAAGATTTTTTTTTATCCAAAGCATTTTCTAATGCTCACTCACCCATTCACACACAATTTGGGGCTCAGTATCCACTTCGACATGCGGACTGAAGGAACTGGGGATTGAACCACTGACCTTCTGATTGGTGGACGACCCGCTCTACCTCCTAAATGTCTGGACTCCACAAATATAGATTACTGTGTGTTTCATGCTTCTTTGCTTTGGCTCCAGTCTCTCCTCAGTAACCATTACGCTCACTTCAGTGCTTGATTCCTCCATGTCCTCCCATCATCATTAGCTCTTGTCTTTTTTCCCTCAACCGTTTGCAAAAGAGGGGATTTGATTATGCTGGGATCATGTGATCAGCCTCTCTAGGCTAATGTCACACGGATTACAGAGGAAGTCCTCTTGGCATTTCTTCTTCTATTTTCAAATTTTTTTTGTTGCACTCTGGAAATGTAGAACACTCTGTTGTTGGGAGATGTGTCATCAAATGTCCGTCACCTCACCAATCTCTGTCCTACCTTATTCTGTTTCAACAAAATGCCTCGTCAGTCCAGCATCTTCTTAATTAAATTTCTGCTTGTCGACGTCGCCTAAGCTTTCTTTCACTCCTCTATATCCTCAGCAAAGTCAGTTTACATTGGAGTTTTATGTCTGCACTCCATGTTCTGAGCCTCGGGGCTTTGATCTTTGTCTGTCAGTGCCGACCGACAGCGTGGCCAATTTAATTAGTCAAACAATCTGACAGAAAATTACACCAGCTGAGAGGTGCCTGGATGAGAGGAGATAGCTCGGTTCCACAGAGGAATCCACCCAACACAAACTGGCTTCAACCACCTGACTAGACGAGACGCAAGTCTCTTCTCATATAACAAGGAAAATTAGACTCATTGTAATTCTGAATCATCCAATTACATAATTATTATTACTCTATGCTTCATATTCTCTCATCTACAAATTACACCCTTTGTTTCAATGTATGCTCGCACACATTACAATCATTACAAATATCATTATCAGTGGTTTCACCAAACCGATTAGTGATGTTTTGGAGGACTTCCTACACACTGCAATTATAATGATTATATTATTACATACTGTAGCAATGGTGCGAGGAAAACCAAACCATTTGAGGACATGGAATAGGACGAGCCTTGATCCTCTTCAGACCTGTTGTTTATTGAAATGCCAGCGAGTTAACATGCATAACCTGACATTTCCACTGGCCAATTCAATAGTCAGGGCGTGCGGGAAGGAGGCAACAGTGGTGTCGTCTTTCACATGAAGCTGCTGCGGTGACACCAGAAGAAAAGATTGTGGATTTACAGCCTCGGATCTGGGAGAGTTCATCCTCCACGTGCGCCCGAGCACGACTCTCAAAGTCAACCTTTTCATGCTTGTGTCGGTGCTAGAGAAACTGGATGCCTCATCAATTTCCACTCCCTCATTAAACAGTTTCCACATAAACATCACTCAGTGTCGTGTTGAATCAGTTTATCCTGTTACATCTTTTGCACGTTTAATCCCATCAATAGTGCTCTGTAACAATAATGGTAACAAATCTTTCCTAACCGTGTTAAAGGGCAAAATGATTGAATAAGCCCTGGGTTGAAAATAGACTGAAAGTATTCTGTACAGTCCGTTATCCCAATGAGATTACAGCAAAGACAAAGTCAATATATGACAGTACAGGCAGCCTCTGCAACCATGCAGTCTGGGATTGAGTGCATGCTTCAGTGTGCTGCCTGTAATTTTAAGAAAACAGTACAACGCTGCAGCAGTGCTGGGATGTTGATTGATGTTGATGATTCTTATGTTGCCTCCACATATACCAGGTTGGACCTCTAATTATATCATCCTTTTAAGTTGTTTGTGTCTTCCAGTATTAGGCTTTGTGCACCATTTAGGTCACAAGAACAGGATGTACCAGTATTGCGTGGAAATAAAGCAATTAATGCTTCATTATCCCTTTAAAATATTAAGTTGAAGGCTACATAAAGCAGTAATATCATAACATATTTTACTTGATGTGATGATTATGTTCATTCTATTTGTGTATTTTTTACAAGAAATCAGCAAAATCTATGAACACATCTGTTGTATTATGACAGTAGTGGGAATAATAAATACATAGAGATGATCGAGATATTTAAATTAATATGCAAGAAATGTATAGGTGCCTTCTTGTAAACAAAGTTATGTTGACATCATGTGTTTCTTACCAAAACACATGATGAAGTGAATCCTTGAGGTCTAACAAAAGTGTTGAATGCATTTCCTTCTTCATAAAAACATTTGCGAAGCAGATTTAGACGTTTTTAATCCTCAATTGTTTACATCCATGTTTGCTAGCAAACAGTCTCCTTCTTCACTGCCTTTATTGGTGCATTGCTGCATTTCTTTTACGCGTTACTGCCACCAACTTTCGATTACTATAATAGAGTCAAACAAACCAGGACTGTTTATTCCTGTATGTGTCCTTGTGCACAATACAAGCGTGTAAAAACGTTGTTGTGCATTACTAGTGGTTAAATACTTCTTCCTTTAACACTAAGAGGCTCTACAATTAGTCTATGTACCAAACTGCAACACTTAGCCTTGCCAAACTCAGCCAGGAATAGTATTCACAGGCGAACGAGCACTGAGTCTACACACACAAATCTGGTGAGTTTGAAGCCCCTAAGCGGCCTCTTTAACTTAGGGACAACAGTTTTCATACAGTATGGGAAATGTCAACAGCAGCGAGTGTGTACTAAAGGCGATATCAGCAGCAGCGAGCTGAGTCAGGTCCAGTCGAGTATACGGATTTGTAGTCCTGAATGAGTATTACAAAATCATACAGCTATGGTTAGACCTGAGGGGAAAACACGTGTCAGTCAGTCACCACCTGGTGAAGGTGAGAGCTTTTGTCAATTTCCAACTCATTGTGTGAGGCTATGTCTATTTCCTGGCAGCAGTATGAGCCAGTGCAGACCGACTACGTACCAATCTCGTAAAAATCTCAAGAGAAAAGATTCATTGGTTCATTTTTTTCCAGCACAACACTGCAGCAGAGCCCAGATCCTTGATGCTGATACTGAGGACTGAAGGCTACATTAATCTAACTGTGAAGATGGTAAAGACAGCTGTGCCTATATTGATGAGAAGGAAGAGGGGGACATCAATCGAACGGTAGTGGACTGAATAGGCCATTAATCGCTCAGAGGGCCAAGGACATAGCTCACTTTAGCCTTTGGCCAATGGTCCCCATGGCAACCATAACTGGAATAAATAGGGATTCCCTACAATACATTTAACAGTCCAAACACCCTGCGCCTGAACCTGAACGCACACACAGAGCTGGGAACTACTACAGTTCAGGTGTACCATTGGTATGCAGTGTGTTTTGTGAGGTGTGCTCACTTTAGCCCATTACAGTGGGAAATGAGACACAGCCCTCACCCATCATTACCGTAATTGGTTAAATTGCAGCTACATATATTGCTCCCCACCTGCTGCCAATTTAGCAATGAGAGCATCCTGTGGAGAAAAAAAAATGTTGCACTGGAATAAAGATGACAGGTGAGTTTTCTCCTGGGAGAAGATACAGAAGATAAGCAGTTATATTATTATTTTTATGTTCCTCCTACACTGACAAACTCAGACACTCTCTGACACTAACAACAGCTTAAGGGACAATATTAATTTGATTTACTACTGAACATTTTCCAAAGCATACCAGATGTGCTTAGACTGATGTCCTACCTCCCAGGCCAGCTTTTGGTTTCTATTCATTTCAGTACAATATTTGACATGAAGAGGCTAGAAACTTGCTTGAAGTAGATTATCCTTATTGTTGTGTGGTACTGATACTGCAGAGACCATTTTCAAAAGTTTCTGTGACATTTGAGAAATGCTAAAAAACTGCACAAAGTAAATAGAGAGTCAAAGTGAAGCCGGACCTTTCAGGCTCTGTTCCAGATGTAAGAAAGCCTAATAAGTAAAAATCTCTACTCTCTCATATGTTTAGATAAGGACGGTCGTTTTTTAAAAATCTATTACCATTGTTTATCCAATATTTATGTTTTTAGTGACCTTTAATGAACGAACACCATTTCCTATAAACCCCAGATGTTCTCAGGCTAAACATCGTGGTTCAAACAAAGACGCAAGTCCAAAAGCAAGTCGAGGGGTCGAGGCTAATGTTTTGCCTAAAAAGTATTCAGACAGAAAGCAAAGTGCAGTTTTTCCTTGTGTACCATTAAAATACCAACAGATGCACTGAATGTGTCTATTAGAGTGTGCCTTTGTTCCAGTCCCTCATCTTTTTCCTCTTTGTTCTGTGAGTTTATGAAATAGATTCATAAAGCTCCGCGATAAGCACAAGTAGTATGTTTACTAGAGTAATTACTGTACTGTACCTCCTATTGGGACCTAATGGTAATCTTACTGGGTTTTCATTTCTTACTGGCATGGGGAATATAAATTATTTGATAGCTAGCTTAGTCTATCATTTTGTAAATCTAGTTTCCTTTATAATTAATTTCTACAATAACTTTGGTCTGGCTGTTGTTTATGGCATCTTTATTCTGGTATGCAATCCCCATAATTTAATTTATTCTACAATTATTGGCAATCCACTGTTTCCAACCTTTATTGGTTACTGTAGGGCAGAAGAGACAGTATATTCTACAAATGCCCCTCGCTATAAGGCTCCACCTGTTGTGCTACCTTATGAATTTTGAATTCAGACAGATTATTCAAATATTAAACGTTTTTAAGCAGTTTGAATTTTAAATTTAAAGCAACAGCCCTCTAAAGCATACTGTGCTTTGAAAAGTTACATCTGAAGGCTTCAGTTTTGAAAACTGATTAAATTCTCCTCAACCTCCATTGAATTTGGATGGCAGCAGAAATCTTTGCAAATAAAACAAAACTGTTCAGCCAGATGCTAGAAGAGGTAAGAGGGAAATCACATCGATAATGCAACTTTGACAATAAATATATCAACAACAAAGGCAGCGGATTGTTAATTTTTAAGGATTTTCTATCTTAGGTTTACTGAAATAAATGGAAACCTTTGGCTGCCTGAGAGGTAGGAAATCATGCAGTTAATGCGCTAAATCCACATCAAACCACCAGTTTAGTGCTTTCAATACACACGTGCAGATTCACACACTTCCACACACTCCTCTACACTTCTCCTCCCACTTGTAGGGCCTCTTCTCACCCATTGTGAAAGAGAAGAAGAATCTGTAGTGTTCTCACCCCTCCTCTGCCCCGGATTGATTTTATGTAGCGTTCCAAGAGGAGAGCGGGATAATGAGATCACAGCATGCATTTTTCATGGACAGGATGAAAGCGCAACAGACACGGCTCAGAATCTACATTTCAAATAAACTGCAGCCCACGTCCCTCCCGCAAGAACCTTTGCCTCAGAAAATGAACTCATCCTTCAGTGTTCTGCCTCTAAAGTAAAGACAATAACCTTTGCAAATGCTGAAAGACGCAGTTTGTAGAAACCCAAATGGAGCTGGAAAGCCTTACTTTACAGACCTTGTAAATTAAATGACAACAAGGAACATATAATTGAATTCTGAATGAAAAGATGGAGGGCTGCAACTAGTAAGAGATTTGTAAACTGACATTGTCTTTTTTGTTCACATAGATTCAAAGGATTTAAATGCATTCAGTCCTAAACCTGCAAATGCGGAAGACCCTCTAAATACCACCCTCGATCCTCAGCAAAAACACATGTTAAAGTCCCCCTCTACTCAAAAATGTGTTTGACTTATTATTGTTACTTGGATGTTCGAGCTTCACTGTGCAGGAGGATGTATGTGCAGAGTTTGACACTAGAAGGCTGTTTTCACACCTGCTGAAGGAGGAAAGTTTCTCTGTACTCACCTTATATCTGAATTTAAGGTGTGTACATACGAACAAGATCTGTGAACTCACAACTCGTTTGGATCCAATCATGGTCCAATATGCAACTTACACAAGTGTGATGTTTTCACTGGAGACATCTTGTTTCCAGCAGTTAAACTTTTGAAATGAAATGTTTTTTAAATGAGGGAGATGGAGTAGAAGTAATTTTAGGAATTTGTAAGAATGTAATTCACATTTGTTTGCGCAAAAAACATATCGGACACAAATTATTATTCAAAGAAGAGAATATTTCTAAGAGCCTTTTTAATTGTTCAAAACATCTGCCATCTGCAGCAGCCCCAAACCCATTTCCAGCCATTTCCTCTGGCTGTGCGACAGTGCAGGGGGAGACAGCACAATAACAGTGATTACATTCTGATGAAGGCAGTAATTTCATTGCGGCAGGCAGGAGCTGCTGAGGATCACAGCCCCGAGCGTTTCACCATGCAGATGTCTTGTTGCAAAGGCATGTTTCAACACAATGACACATGCTTGGATCAGTAGCGCTCTTTGTTGCACTTCTGTACGGTTTCGCCGATGATGGTTTCTGCTAAGTGCATCTTAGTAACTCCTAACCACTATACAATATTACATATTACTAGTTACTTTCATTTAAAAGTAATAAGTTACTTTATAATATTACTATATGTGTAGAGTAACATGTTACTTATTACACTATTTTTGCATTACTTTCACCAAAATAACTGCATATATACGACTGGACATTAATGTTGTTTCATAATAATCAAAGCACAGAAGCTCAAGTTTGTGCATTATATTCATTACAAAAATGATTCATATGATAAATTTAGCACTGCTTTAGTTGAGGTTTGGTTAAGTTTTAGCAGAAAAAAATATTTGTTTATGGTCAGATAAGGATCACAGTCATGTTTTAAAAGTAAACTAATGTTGGCTTTTAGTTGGAAATGGAAAAGTGAACATCTGTCTCTGGTGTCAAAGTCACATGCTTTCTTGACCCAACAATCCAAACCAACATCCTCCCTTTTTTGTGCTACAATAACATCACACATCATACTTCTGAGAGCCAACAATCATAATTCATACAGACACAAGAGGTTTCTTGTCCTCAAAGTTGAAAAATTTTAAGCATTTGAACGAATGACCAATACTCTCTTTCTGTCTGTTCTCACTGCTTTTTTTGTAGACACTAATTTAATTTTTTCTTTTTTTATTCATTTGTATGTTTTGTCTTAAAGATACAGTGATGTAAATTATATATGTAGACAAATACATTCACATAACTACACAAACACATACATATATGTATACATATACATAAAAATACCTGCAGAACAGATGGAAGCTGGCTTGTACAAAGATCTCTATTAAAAACTCAAAGCAAGTTTAACAAATCACAATATTTATGAATAATAAAGGAGGGAAAATAAATTACAGAACAATAATAAAAAAAAGAAATGGGAAAAAAATTATAAATTTGGCTTGATCTGCCAATCAGAAATCAACAATATAAGAAATCTGAATCATAATTAGAGCTGCAACAAAGTCAGTAATCTGTTAGTCGATTGAAGGAAAATAAATTGTGTTTTTGAGTGGAAAACTTTGTCTCTAATTTATAGCATGTAAGGTCATGGTGTGGTTAAAATACTCAAGGAATGGCCAGAAATAATTTATTTACCACTCACTGGAATGTGTGGATTTCACTCTATTTGGATATTAGTATAACTTATCAAAAGTTGCAGGGAGAATACATTCCACATCACTAAAAAGTAATTGGTTTTGAGGAAACTGTTGTCCGCCTCTGAGATTTATTTACCGCTACAGCTCGATGGGCTGGAATAATCTCTGGGGCTTCTCATTTGCTCTGGCTATTTCTTTTGGTCTATTTCCACAGAGGTCTGGATATTCTGGTGCCACATATCTTGATTGAGTGGCAGCTGATGCTTTTCTCATGCAATGCAACGTAATACCACACTGACAGGAAAAAAAAAACACTTTTAATAGCTAGGGGTTAGAAAAAAAAATACTGTTTACAACCCCCATCCTCTGAGAATTAACAAATTACTCTGTCGTGGGAAGGAAGAGTTGGCAAACACACACACACACACACACACACACACACACACGCACACACACACATCAGATCATGGTCACTTTTGGGGACATTACATAGACTTACATTAATTTCCTGGAGACTTACCCTAACCTTAACCACTACTTGACTAACCCTAACCATGACCACTGACCTGACCATCTATCGACTTAACCATTGTCCCCAGTTGGACAAGCCGTCCCCAATTAACTTGTACTAAGTTAACACACACACACACACACACACAAACACAATGCATGCAGACACTGAGAAATGTACTCTCCTGCAGTGCACTTGTAGTTGCTCATTCTGGCCCACTGAGCCGTCTGGAGATCAGCATTAATGGAAATGCTGAATGTTTCATTTATCAGGAGAGAGTTGTTCCTTGTATTGTTTGGACTGCTAATGTTTAACTCTGTGCCCTGACTGTCTCTTAAGATGTCTATCACCGTTTTTCCCTTTTTTCTCTCTCTTTGTTTGCTCTCTTTCTCCAGTAAAGAAGTAGCTTTCTTTCTCATGTCACAGCAAGTACATGCTGCAGATGCACCAGTTAACCCTGGGAAGATGCTCTCTTCTGTCTGCTACATGTATGGGTCACAAAACTACTAGCTGTCACAACAAATTTGTGCCTCAACACCAGTACGCTGTCATGTTTGGGGATTGGTGTGTCTCCTTTTCAGTAGTCCAACGAGGCGATGTCACAGATAACTGCTCAGGCAGACAAGGACCAAAGGAGGAGAAATTGCAGTACACTTAGTCAGGACACCCGTGTCAAGGTTTTAACCATTATTGCAACAGTTTACATTTTAGTTTGGCATGTGAGTCTTGCTCTGGAACAAAACTGAGCAAACTTGACACAGGCTGTCCCTGAGATACACAACATTTTATGAACACGAAAAGGAACTTTAAACCTTCACAACTTAATCAATAAATACTAATGCACGCGGAGGCTGGGGAGGTGGAGGAAGTTGGAAATATCTGATAGCAGGCAGCAGTGTAGCAGCAAGGATGCAGAGCTCAGCGTTGCTGTATGCAGACAGAATAATGTTCATATGAACCGCCCATTTAAGGAAACAGGAAAGAATTGGACATACATGATTGGAGGATGTATGAAACATGTAAGTATAAAATGACTTCTTGATGTAGACGTAGTCTAAGTTGGTTAGCTGCATTTTCTCCTTTGTTTGGTTTCTGCCATGGATGTATTATAAGATCTGGATACTGGACTCAAAGGTGCATGAGCCAAAAAAGTTTCTAGTTTCCAGGTTTGCTTACAGGGGTTTGCGGCACACTGTTTATTTGCAGTAGTGTTTCTCCTGCTGGCCCCGCCCTCTGATTCCTGCTCAGTACATAGACATTAGGATGAGGTCATGGATTTTTATATTGTTTTTCTCGACTCGAGGAAGGTTTTACTAATATAAAACCTTCGTGGATCAAAAATCCATATTAGAAAGAGTCATAATTGACCTTATTTGCAGTTCGAGGTGTCCTGTCAACAGTTTTACAGACATCTCTCTTATAATGGTGGATTATGGGGAAAATGCTTTTTGGGCCGCAGGGTTTTTTTTCGCTGCAATACTGTGAGTGGTCACTTGGCAAAATTGGCAGCAAGGATGAGCGCTGTGTCCAGCTCTTATTATACATCAATGGCTTCTGTTGACACATGAAAAAAGATGTGCGTAGGGCCGGAGCAAAACGTAAACACGGAGGAAGATCCTGAAGAAGTTCCTATCTGCCAAAATAAAATATCAAACAAGGCTCATTGCTAGTCGAGTCATTCTCATCTACATCCCAGTAAAGTACACCTGGCTATGGGAGCCATTCAAACAGAGTACGCCTTGTAGTTGGCGGAGGTCGGATCACGTTCCCTCCGCAAATGAACTGCTCAAGATTTTGTGTGACCAGACCGAGACCACTTCTTCTTCTAAAGGGTCTGTGTGGTTGTTTTGGTCTACACCTGAGTAAGACTGCTCAGTTCAGATCAGCCCAAAAGAATTGTACTGAGGGGGAAAACAAACCCATTAAACCGGACTAAACAACACAGGTTTGAAAATGCCCTAAGAGTACAGCCATTCTTGCGGACCTGTGAGGCTGTACTAGCTAATGTCAGCATGCTAACACGCTCACAGTAACGACATCAGGTATGATGTTCACCATCTTCACCACCTACGTTTAAGATATTTGTAAGCTAGAAACTTCCCAGTGTTTATTGTTCTAATCCTTTTTCTCAGCTTTCTGTATGTGTGCAGTCACCTTAGTCCTCTATTTCCCACTGGACTTCACTGTCATTGTGTGAATTTGTCAAAAACCTGTTACCCACCAGACACCTGGGGAAATCTAAAGCTGTCTGTACTAAAGGACCTTTCAGAAAGCCAGGAACTTATATGTTGAACTGTAAATATGTGGACGAGGAACTGGGTGAAAGGAGCGGGGGCAGTGAGCTGGATAGTCAGGGGCAAAGAGGAATCTATGTCTTTCATCTCCTTAATTGAAGAACTGTCAGTGTATGTATCCATGTGTGCCTGTGGGACCACTAGGAAGCATTGCGTGTCCCTGACAAGTCCCGCCATGTAGCTAGACCGCTCGGTAGAGTCTCCATGGCAATGGCAGAGCGAGGAGGAAGAGCGGGGAGGTTTGTGAGAACCCATGTGGAGATTTCCATTGATCTGGACGAGACTATAGCTGGAGAGGATGATTCACTCACTCAATATAGAAAACAAGAACACAGAGGGGTGACAGAATGTAAGGCCAGTTCAGAGCCCAGAGCTTTTTAAAGAGAAGTGTGTTGAATTCACACTTTAAGTCACACATTTGTCAGCGAGAACCTCACTAAGACGTGGCCTGATAATCAGAAAGAAGGGCCGTTTTGTTAACACTCTATTAATCACTCTGACATTGCTCTCTTGTTAGCCGTTTTCTGCAGGGTGAGGATTTTCTTTGCCTAAGTCCTCTTAATATCAGTCAACACTTGGGCTGTGTATTAGCCATTGTAGAGATAGCATTAGTACAGAAACATGAATGGTATTTGATGTTGTTTTTGCAGACAATTTGCTGGTAAGCAGTAAGAAGCAGCACTACAATCATTTATAATACAGGAAAATACAAAGCATCTACAACTCTAAATAGGTAGGAGTTCTCTGTACAAAGTCTACTGTTATTGTACCTGTCTACCTAGTCCTGCTCCCACCCTGACGTGGTTATTTTCAACAAAAAGGGATTTAACTTACACTTAATTATGAGGTAATATAGGTGAGTGGTCAGCCTACAGTAAACATGCCAGCAGATTAGCTTTCTCGCGGTAGTGTTAGCTCGGTGAACTAGCGCCGTCTTGCCGGTCGTAGCAAACCGTCATCCTTGGTGTCATTTTGTCACTTTGGCCAACTGCAGTACTGCAACTAAATACTCTGCTGTGGCCAAAAAGCATTTTCACTTTACAACATCATTATTAAAGACATTGTTAAAGTCTGTAAAACTGTTGACGGGACAACTCGAACTGCAAACAAGGTCAATTATTACTCTTTGTATTGAAGGTTTTACATTTATAAACTTTCCTAGAGCCTTAAAAAGCTACATCTATGTGCATGAAGTCATCTCAATGCAATGCCATGTGTTGGATGGGGCTAAACAAGGAGGGCAAGAATCTCTGCAGCAGGCTGTAGGAGCAAAACACAAAGACAGAAAGCTATTTTGGCTTATGTGCTGTATGAGAATGACATCCAGTTGTTATAATACATCTCAGGATGACACCACGGCTATTTGAATCACTCAAACAAATTTGAGATGTGGATAATCCCAGTTTGTGTGCAGTGACATCAGCAGCGGGGCAACCGAGAGCATATATTTTCACAATGAGGGGAAAAAAAGAGAAATCGGATGAAAGCAAGCTAGTCAGAGACAGAGAGAAGAGGCGAGGAGAGAGAATGAATGTACTTGCTGAATGCCTGCCTGGCCTTTAATGCCTCAGATCCTTTTCTTTCCGTGTGTGAAGTGCATGTGTTGTAAATGTTCCTTCCCAGACCTTCATAAATCATGCTGTGTTATGAGAGGCCCCAGCCCTTTTTTCTCATTCTCTCTCACTCTGTCTCTCCACCCCTCTTCCTCCAGCTTCTCCACAGCCTTGCTTTCAGGTAGAAACTCTGTTGCCATGGTGATTTCAATCGCTGTTATTGCTCCAGCATTATGAGGAGGACCTGCTGGCGGAGAGGGAGATGCATTATATTTACATTCCCCGACATTCTCAGTGGCTGCATTTGTCTCCCTCTGATAGCTACCCCTCCCTCCGTCAATCTGCTTTTATGTTCAACATCTTTTTTCTGCTAGATTGGCTGTCGTTTAACGTTCAGTTTGAGGGGGGTCGGGACACCTGATTAATTGCTCAAACAATCAAATGACGCTTTTAGAGAAAGTTCAAGCAGAAAGACAACTGTCAGCCTATTTTGGCATCACACTGAGCCAATAATAATAATAATGAAGCCAATGCGGAAGTGCCAAAAACAGCAGTTCCTTGGCCACTTGAGGCTGGCTCCAAAAGCGAGTCAATCCACACAGACCCCCATGTTAAAATGCCCAACTTTACAGCAGAAATAAAAGTTTTTTTTTATAACTCACCCATTTAAATTTTATTAAGCTGTAAAGTTATGCATAATTAACGATGTGGCTGCTTTGAGTGACAGGTCGCTACCCGCTAGATGGCTTGTTTCAGCAACCGGGCTTCATTTGGCCCGCCTCACCTCCACCTCTTTGCCCATTTTGGATTATCCGGGAGTAAGGCGGAGTCAGACGCTGCCAAGATGACACTTTGAGCTTCAAAACCACTCTTCAGAAACCAATGGGTGATGTCACGGTGGCTACGTCCATATTTTTTACAGTCTATGGTCAAAGCCCCATCCATGGCTCCCCTGGAGGGGATCTCTGATTGGATGCTATTTATAGGGCTCCATTCATATATATAATTTAATCGACAGGGTCAGACTATCAAATAAAACTTTTGAATTCATGTCAACTTGTGTCTTACCTGACTGATCTACAGTATCTGGCTGTTTAATGATCAGATTGAACTAAAATGGATAACCATGCTAGTGTTGTGGCTCCAGGGATAGGTCTGTTGGTAGGTCAGTTGGTCCACTTTGGTCCAAACTGAAATATCACAGAAACTATTAGTTGGATTGAGATGTCCGTGGTCCCTGGAGGATGAATGATGACTTTCTTCTCTTTTTGTATTACCAGCAGGTCAAAGTTTTTACTCATCCAGTGAAATATCTCAACATCTACTTGATGGATTGGCACAAAATTACAGCGCAGTCATGTTTCCCAGACGATGAATCCTACTGACTTTGATAACATTTACTTTATCCAATAGTTTGGTGTAAGACCAAACACTTGCAAATGTTAACATGCTACTGTAACATGCCAAACTAAGATGGTGCATGTGGTAAACATTACCTGCTAAACATCAGCATCAGCTTAAAGAAAATAGATGAAACTGAACAGAACCGCAAAGAACTGAGTTGAAGACAGAGAGAGTAAAGAAAGTAGTTCAGATCTATGAATAGCACTTGTATTTATTTTAGCTGTAGGAAAATGGCTTATTTAGCATTTTTCAGCCTTTGGGTAGCCATGGTATAGTATGATAAGCCACTAACTGCCTTCCTCCTGATACATAGAGTATAAATCTGCCACTGAGTCTTATGGCAGGATTACAGGCTTCAGGACACGGAGACAGTGTTGATTTAAGTTTTTTGTTGATATAACAGTAACTCTGTTGATTTAGAGCATTCAGTCTGCAGCTCACAAGCTCTGAACGTTGATCATCAGGCACGTCAGGTGTTTTTTCTCCTCTTGACTCTGCTGTAGATGTGTGTGACCTATAGATCTGAGCAGAGGGTCAGCTTGCAGTTGAAGTGAGGCTTGTAATTGATCTGAATCTCAATAGCTCAGTCTTTCTAATTCCATAGTCAACATGATTATTATTTGTACATAGATGTGTTATCTTGTGCAAATCAGAGCTCCGCCCTTCTGCTCTTTATATTATTTTGTTTTAATAATCAGTTCTTTTCTTTGTCAGTTAATAATGTTATTTTCTTTGCCCCCCCCCCCCCACACACACACATACACACATCCTCACCCACCAACCCCCATTCCCACCCCAACATCCCCAATTACTCTCAGCTCCAACAGCAGCACTCCACATCCCCTTGCATTGAAATGGGCCAGTTGCTATGGCAACCCCATACAGCAGCATATTATTCCCCTTTCAGAATTCAAAAGAGGATCAATTAGTGATGATGTCACTGCGTCAAGCAAACCACTCAAATCCTGATCACGATTCTTTCAGAGCGGCCCAAGTGTGTGTTCGTACATACGTGTGTGTGCATGTGTGTGTGTGTGTGTATGTGCTATTCATGAGATGTATAGTAATCTGAGAAAGAGGGAAAGTAAAAAAAAAGAAGCGAGGATTCGTTCTTTTCTCTGCAGCTTGCGATGGAAGATGAAGGCAGACTTGAGGTGCCTGAGTCACCACTACATACTGTGTGGGAGGGCTGGATGACAGCAGGATGGGGAATACAAGTAGAATGAAACACATTGACTTTCAGCGTGAGGGTTAGATAAAAAAGAGAAATCGGATACATCTTAGATTATTTTTCTTCTGGAGAGGATCTTCATAAGAAAATTGGAAGTGGACAAAACAAGTTAAATCTGGTACACTCTGTGGCATTTCTCCAAGAGCCAAAGTAACAGAAAAATCAGCAGAAGCTGCATATCCAATACAGACCTCACTCTGACATTTCTCTGACAGTGCAAATTGATATAATAACCCACCTCCCACTTCTGTAACCCTGCTGCAACTCTGTCGCCGCTTTCCTTCCATCTACCTGCAGAAGAACACGGTGCACTGAGAATATGCAGGTTTGCAAAGACGTTAATGTCACAAGAGAGAAGGAACTGATCAATAACACACCTGGACTAGTTCAGTAACACTGCCTGTCTCTGCTCTAGACGATCACAGTTGTATTTTTTATTTCTGGTGGGAACTAGCGGATGTGTGCTTAGAGTTTTACATCAGTCAGACAGAGCAAGAGAGGAAGATAGTGGACATATTTTAGACACTCTAAAGGCCTCCTCCTCTGTTCACACATCACTTTTAGATTTAGATTCAGAACATACGCAACCATGCTATGTAGACTGTTATGTAGTTAATACATTGATTGTGAAGTACAGATGGGTGACCAATTTAAGTAAAGAACTCCAAGTGCTCCTTGACATAGATCCTTCAAATCTCTGGAGCTCTACTGGAAGGGATGAATTTGTCCAAAAGATACGATGATGACCAAATGATTCCCTCATTTGGTGTTTTTTAATGAAGGTGGTGGAGAACGCTGTCTACAGTCAATACACACTGCATGATAACAGCAACGTTTCAGGTCACAATCTGTGTCAAACTGTATCAATATCGGTTTTGAGGCATGTTTGACTGTGCATTGAATACCTATAGCAGCACTAACATAAACAGAAAACAAAATAGGCACAAAATTGATATTTTTCTATTTATATTTGGAAAAACCCCAATAAAAATGCAGCAAAAAACAAACAAACAAAAACCTTTGGCCATAGCACCAGCACAGGTTGGTTGGCTTCTTGGTTTGTAGACTTGGATCTTAACAGCAGGCACATTTTGGAGATTTGGGGTTTAAATTTCTGACTTGGCTGTCTTCTGTTGCCAAAGCTCTATATTGGCTGTTGATAGATCACAAAGCCATTATCTCAAATTGTACAAGTCACTGTGTCTCACCCTTCTTTAGGATGACATGCTTTTTGAGTGTGGCCATTTAAAACAGGTATAAACATTTTTGCCTTCAGACATGTTCAGATTACACTTCGTACAAACCAGTTTTTTGAAGCTGAATCTTTTAACACATCTGTCCAAAATCTGGCCTCTCAGTTAGGTTGAAGTGTGGTGACTGTGAAGGCCATAATATACAGTATGATTCACATCATGGTCAGTTTTGTGATTTAGACAACAGGTTAGCGATTTCTTATTCCTTAAGGATGGAGGAGACATTCAGCTCTTTCCCTTTAGCTATTTCTTTTAATTTGTCTCTCTATATGGTATGTGATTCACTTTTCTGAAATTTTATAGTACTAAAGTTTAATTTCCCATATCCCAGGTCATTTTAATGCACCCTTCAGATTTGCTGCATCAGTCACAGATGCCTGTGTTTATTCTTATATTATTCATAAGAAATCTCACGTAATCATCACAATTTGAAATATTTTTCGTAAGGCTGAATAAAATGATGATTGACGCTGTCCGTGGTCCTGAATGGTCCAGTTTTTAATCTGATGACCGTTACAATGACCTCAGGGAGGACTACACACTGCACACACATACGCACGCACGCACACACGCACGCACGCACACACCCACCCACCCACCCACACACACACACACACACACACACACACACACACACACACACACACACACACACACACACACACACACACACACTTCCTGCATGTTCCACCACCTCACATTCATATCATTTTCTGTGTTGAATCTGGTGTGACTGGATTATTTAACACAACCCGTTTATGTCTCACATCTATCATGCAAAATTGGATTTGCGTCTGCTCTCTCGCGCGCATGTGTGTGTTTGTGTCAGAGAGAAACAGAGAGAGAGAAAGAGAGAGAGAGAGAGAGAGAGAGAGAGAGAGAGAGAGAGAGAGAGAGAGAGAGAGGGGTTAGTTGAAATGCGCGGTGCATTCTTCTGTAGAGGGCGACGCGAGCAGCCATCCGCAGGGCAGCGGAATTGCTCGAAATATCAACAGTAATCATTCAACTCTTATCGCACACAGGAGAGGAGATCTTCATTAATTTCCCAATTTTTCCTCCAAAAACAAGACTTACCTTCTTTCTCGTCCCGGTGGAGAATCCGCAACATTTTGACCAAACTGCATTTCGGCTTTAAGTTGTGGTGCCTGGAGCCACCGGGGAGTCTTGTATCCTCAGAGCCCCGTGAGGGTTGATTTGCCCCCTGCGGAGTGTGCTGCCTTTCATCAGCCCGGAGCGTCCACGGGAGGACCGCAGGAGTTGCATTTGGAAACAAAAACGATACAATGGTAAGATCTGGCAAAAATAGATGAATTAGAATGGTGATATATCGAGATACATATCACATTTTTGCACCAGTGTTGATTTGTAGAAGGATGCGAGGCGGTGCATGTATGTGTGGAGAGGAGAATGGAAATAAGCCTGCCGGGATCTTGCGGCATGTGTCGGCTGGGATAAGAGAGGAGCCTCCTTTCCTTCAGTGGATGCTCACAGCGCGCAGTTTGCAAAATTACTGCAAGCGGGCAACATTTAGCAGCGAATTTGAGATACAGAAAGGCGTTTTATGGGAATATTAGAGTAAAAAAAGGTAGGTAGGTAAGTAGGTAGTATACATTTTAGGAGTCTTAACCTTTTTCAAGTCAGTTTAGGTGCTGAATTTTAACAAAAGCATCCTTAGAGCTTTTTTCAAGGACATCTCATGACACATGATGCTTATAAATGGTGTTAGAGTCAATGTTGCCCTGTGTTTTAATGGACATACCAGTTTCCTTTCATGGCTTCATGCCATACTGTATCATACACACATTATGGATCCACATGGCCTTCAGAAGGCCTGCAGCTTATTGGTTTTGACAGGAATTCAATCACCCACCGATAACTTGGACATTATTTAATATTGGATTTGTGTTTGTAGTATTCGTGCTGGCTGGTGGGTAAAAGCTGTGAGTGACCTTGTAATGCATCCTACTGTCACTGAATCACAATTGACGCTGTCTCTTTTCTGCTGCCTGTGTGTTTCAGCGAGGGTTAAAACAGCTCTGAGAAGCCTTTCAATCACTGCCTTCATGTGTGTTTGACATACGTGTTCTTCCCTTTGAGCACCTCTGACTACTTATGCATGTTTATGTTTGCAAAGAAGTGTGTGAAGATGTCTCTGCACGTATTCCTGCATTTCTTTTGTAATGCATGTCCCTCTGAATTGATTGTTGCAGATCGAAAGGTGAAAATAAGTGTGACATTCACCCATTTGTTTACATTTGTAAATACTCAGCTGCAGTCTCATTCATACATAGTGATGAATGAGTAGCAGGTCTGTCCTGAATTCTGAGTCGATGCCAAACAGGATCTATATGTAAAAACAGCAATGATATCAATGTCTGCACTGACTCCCTGTGGGAGGTGTTTTTAAATAAAATCTCCCTGCTGAAAATCTGCGAGAGCTGTTTACATTAAATATCTGAGCAGGTTTATCCAAAAAGACAACAATGTGTATTTGTTTCATTTTTGTTCAAATTTGCAGTTCATATTTGGCTCAGCGCAATAAGCAACTACAGAATCCTGTTTAGATTTTCTTGATTTATGGCAGACAAACCCAAGATGAAACATCTGGAGCATAAGTAGCAGGGAAGAGCTTTTGTATCTTCCAGTTCTCTGTGATGCTGACGTTTAAATGGCCCAATTAGCCTTGTGTTGGCTGGCCGGAGCAGCAGAGGAGAGAGAAAGTGAGGGAGGAGAGGACATTAGGCGTCGGGCCCAGTCTCAGCACGGCAACCTCGCAACACACCCAGTGTCACGCATGAGCCGAGTATCATTTAGTCACATCAAGGAGAGCCAGTTATGGGCACTGATACCTTTAACTTTCACTTATGGGTCTTTAAATTCATGACTGCATATTCTGTATCCACATGTACTAACATTTCATTGATGTTATATGATGTTTACACTGAATGAAATATTAAAACCCAAGTCACCGTGTTTTTTATGGCTGCACTATATTTTGTGCATCATTTTATACACACATCCCCAAATTTTAGGGTGTTTCCGAACTTTGTGAGTGTCTAACAGTGTTTGCCACACATATTGGAACAGACTGACCCACCAGCAGAGTTTATACAGGCACCAATTTAGAGCTGAAATTATCAGTCAAGTGTTCCTGTGTAACTATGTGACACCTACAGTATTTTACGCTGCCATTCTGACCAGGTTTCTCTTGTGCAAGAGATAATGTATCTCAAGAGACTTTGTGGTTAAATACAGGTTAAATAAAATAAAACGAGTGGATTGAGTAATTATTTCTAAAGCAAAACTGCAAAACATCTTCTGGTTCCAGCTTCTCAAATGTAAAGATTTGCTGTTTTTCTGCTGTTTTATGTCATTGTAATTTAAATGCTCTGGGAAATTATGACAGGCCTTTTTCACAACTGTCTTGCGAATTATATGATGATTAATAAATAAGACAATCATTGTTGCAACCCTAAAGTAGTTGCAGCAGTCTTTCTGATGTAGTTTAGTGAGTTCATTTTAGTTTAAGGACAACAGAGGCGCTCTACATGAGACTGAATGTCCACATGGTTAAACAACCAGGATCATGATGTGGACATGGTGGCAGTTGTTTCCAGGACAGAAACAGCATCATAAAACATGTAATCTTTTATTGGTCTTACCTTGATTACATGTTGGAGGTTCATGTTCACCGTAAGCATTTCTCATGTGCCGCTCTTCACCTCTTTACAGCTGCTCCTGCTTTTACTTCTGCTCTCCAGCTCTATTTAAGAATGATTCAATGATTGATGATATATATGAATGATAAATGAGTCAAATTTAAATGGACACTAATTTTATCACCAAAGAGTTAGCAGGCAATAGCTAATCTTGGTGTGTAAGACAGCACTAGAATGATTTATCGGCCAATATTCTCACTGTAGATATATGGCAGCATATAAGTCATTCATAGTTTTTTTCATCAGAGAATACCGAAGAGTTAATTTTCAACTGTAAAATGTCCCACTAAACTTCTTCTTCTTTGTCGCAACCCTTTATTAATTAAATTGAAATGTTTCTTATAAAAAAATGTCATGTATTCATGTAAAATACCTGACATTTTCTCAACACTTTCTCTTAAGAGAAATGTACACGTTGATGGGACGTCACAGTTTGGCCCACATGCAGAACATGATGAGTATCAGTAGTCAGAGCGGTTGCAAAGTAGAAATTAGTCATTTGCTGCAAAAGGGAAAATAGAATTTAAAAAATGGAGCCAGTTTATACATTTTTTAGAAAGTAAGCCAATTGTAGTTTATAGTAAAAGGTGTTAATATCAATGGCATACATTTTTGATATTATGTTGTAATTGTAGATATAGAGATATAGAGTATCACAGCTATATATTAAATGCTATTTTTAAAAAAAAGAAAGTGTAGGATTATGGTGTGGTGTAGCTGAACCAGCAGAAAAGGATCATACATTTCATCCAAACCACATGTTTAAATTGGCTTAAAATCAAACAAAACAACATTTTATTTCATCTCTTTAAACTCCTGATTATCTCAGTGCAGTTCTTTGTAGGTGGGTAACTCTGTTGTGCTGCACCTTTGACCTGCACAGCAGCTTGGATCCAGAGCAGGCAGTCAGCAGTCAGCTCTAACGTGATCATTCAGGCAGTTGATGCTGGTATTGGGCATCACAGTGCAGCCATGCAGGAGACGACGCTGTCTCGCTGCCCAGTGGGTCATGGTGGGAACGTGAGCAGTCACAGGACTGAGCTACGCATTTGAGAAAAGCCTCTCTGTCACCTCATTCCTACTTGCTCTTGTTTTTGTCACCGTGCATTGACTAGCTGCAGGAATAGAAGCACTCAAATATCTAACTAAAAGCAGGAATAAAAGTTATACAATCAGATTTTTACATAAAGCTGCATTCATTCATTTTTGGCCACTACTGTATTGGCAGAAAATCAGAAAAGATGACAGATACAAAGCCACCACATACTGGGTTAGTTGTGTATGTTATCATGTGGTATCATCTACTACTTACCAAGTGTTCAGACCGCTTTCACATTAACAAAACCCAAGGAGCTGCATTGGTGGTGGCATGTTGTTTAATGTACTGGTGAGCTGTTGAAAGGAAGGCTGCTTTGAGTTAATGGTCCATGAGTTTATAACGCTGTGAGACAGGGTTTTACAAGTGCAGAAAGTCATCATGGGAAAAATCATTTTATCCACCGTATTAACAATCACCATGGTAGGGCTGCAACTAACAATTGTTTTCATTAGCAATTAATCTGCTTTTTATTTTGTTGATGAATCATTTTGTCTATTAATGTCTATTAATAAAATAGTGAAAAATGCCCATTAATAATTTCCCCAAGGTCTTTAAATGTCTTATTTTATTTGATCAACAGTCCAAAACCCAAACATTATCAGTTTTCTATGATTACATCCTCACATTTTAGAAGCTAAAACAAGCCAATTTTGGAATCTATGCCTAAGAAATGACTAAAACAATTATTTGATTATCAAAATAGTTGCTGATTAATTTTCTGTTGATCAACTAATCCATTAATTGACTAATCGTTGCAGCTCTACACCATGGTAAACAGTAGAATTAAGAGTAGAATTATCTTGTTCATGTTACAAATGAATCCTACTGAAATGTACACTTTAACGTTTTGTATTTAACTGGCCAACACAGAGGTTTTGAATGAGGGGGTTGTATTTTTTCATGCAGTCTGAACACTGCCTTACACACCCAGAAGACATGGAGCAACATTAGCTTTTATTTCTTTCTTCTCCAGCTACTAATGAGCCACACCGCTGCACCGGGTGACATGTTCCTTCATTATGAAGAGTTTGGTCACGTTAGTTTGCTTAGACATGGCTCCAAAGACTAATAACAGCAATCACGTTTTCAGTCTCTGGACAGTAGTAAGGCAGCGGCACTGAGCATGTGCAAGAATGCGGTTCTGTTTACTGTAATTTGCGAGCTTGTTTTGCTAAATATCACAATCTCTTGACGTTGTACTAACATTTTCTGAGAAATTTACAATGTAGTACGCAGAAAGTTGCTCACCCACAGGGCAAAAAAGTTGGGGCTTTGTTTGGGGCTGTAGAACATGAACATTAGAGTTCTTCTAAAAAATGTAGATACAGCTAAGGCTGCAACTTCTCAATTAATTGATCAGTTGTTTGTTCCATAAAACATCAGAATACAGTAAAAAATGCCGATCACATTATCCAAGAGCACAAGGTGACGTCATCCAATTTCTTGTTTTGTCCGACCTAACAGTCTAAAACATGAACTATTTGTGTTACTGCTTGACCTACTGTGATGTGTAAGAACAAGAAAAGTGGCTCTCACATGTGAGAACTTGGACTCATCAGATGTTGATGCATTTTTGCGTAAAAATACTTAGTAAGTAGAATATTTAGGTAAAAGTACTTGTGGACTCAGAGAGGATCAGTCTGTTTGACTGCTTCTGGTATGTGTGTCTCTGACAGTGATGGGTGATGGGTATTTCTCGTTTAGTTCAGTTCCACAGAATCTTTGCCTCGGTCTTGTGACTACACAGTTCCCCAGTGAATTGTGGGAAAAACGGGACATAATGGGAGCGAGAAACCAGGACAGTTTTCATACTCTCACACTCTCTTCTTCTTTGTCTGTGTAATATGTGCACCTCCCTCTCCCTCCTCAAAATAATGAAGACTAAGTCATGTCTGTGTTTATTAATTCCTCCCGTAACTTCTTAGGCTAAATTTAGAGCTGGAGACTTTGAGTGACTTACTGGGATATTACTGGGAATTAGACTATCCACTGCTGGATTAACACATAAGATGATGATTCTTGAAGCACCAAAAAGAAGATTTTTCTCCTCTTCTAAAAAATGTTTTTTCAGCAGCCAGTGTTCGCCAGATGAGAGGTTGAAAAGAAAGAAGAGAAAGGAGAGCCTGGTTGTGTTTGTGAGCAGAGAGGGGATAAGCCTGTGCATGCCTTTACTCTCCGGGCCACAACAGCTGTCAAAACCAGACCAAAACATGCCCTGAAGGATAAAACTGCTCCCAGTGTCCCCAACGCAAACATGAAGATACATGAGGTCACTCTTTCTTTCTTTTCTCCCTCTTTCTCTACTTTCTCCCTATTCCTTTTCTCTCTAATGATGCATCTCATCATTTGAGATCAAGGCGACCATTAATTAACCCTTGCTCCTCTTTTCCTTATTCCTGAGAAAAATAATTCCTCTTCTTGTGAGAGGAGTTTGTTGTTACACCCACTCACATTCTTAAGGAAGCCACCAATTCATCTCTTTCTTCTCACAGCAGCTCCTCCTTTTACTTTTTCATTTCCTCCTCTGTCCATCTTCTTCCTCTTGGGTGCAACATTACACCGAGCCAAAGCATTTATTAGAGCTATCATAAACCTAAAGTAAAGAATGAAAATGTGTGTTTGTTTAAGAGACTGAACATGCTTGTGTGTGTGTGTGTGTGTGTGTTTCTTTAATTATGTGTGTGCTCTTTAGACGGTGCATCAAACATTACACACACTCAGGCTGACAGTGTTCAACATGAAAGCCGCTGAGACTCATTAAGCCACTGATTACAGCTCGGGGAGGAGAGTCCTGAGCAGCTGCTGCACACACACACACACACACACACACACACACACACACACACTTGCAGTGAAGTTTTTTTTGTATTTATTGTTTTTATTTGTCGATAACTACAACTTTGTTTTGTTTAAGTGTGTTGACATTATCTTGACTCAGGCTTGAAAGAAGGACTACAAGTCTGGACATATTGATTCAGTTCAATTCATTCCAATGGAATCAGGTTCAATTTTGGTGAACTTTGACCTGCCAATTTTTGCGGCATTGACCGAGAGCGAGCCGTGAGTTTACTAACTGACTGCAAAGCTCATTAGCACGGAGAGCTTTATTTTCCCTCTTCAATAACTTTTTTATTGGGTCACAATGGTGAATATAATGCCAGGGAGAAGTAAGTTTCAGTAAATTAGGATGTCTCCTACTTCACTGTAAAGTCCATTCTCAGTGTTTGTGCACTGGAGCCTTCAAGTTTCCACATCACAGTTGCATAAATTGAATAGTGGACCAGGATCGGCTTCCAAAATAGTTATGATATCACACATCATGCTCGTAGGCCAACGCCTTAAACTTTGATTTTCAGTGAGCACAGAGAAACTTTCCACTTTCATGCTGCGGTTTCTATGTTTCTATTTTATTGGACAGAAGGCTAATGTAACTGTACTTTTAAGTAGCAATAATCAATATTTTCATGATATAAATGTATCAGTATCACATGATAGTGTGTCATGTGTTGGTCGTGGCTCGTAGTGATGAAACTACAGATAATTATCAGTGACTCTGCAGCTTCCCTCGGTTTTACGGAGCTTTATAGTGAGTTTCAGCTCATTGTTTATCTGTCCGGCTGCAACTTTACTGTTTTGGTTCACTCTCAGCGCTCTCATAGCGTCGTTTTGGGCCGCAGCAGGCAGCTGTTTTCAGAGAAAAAGCTCTAAAAAGCCACTGTACACTACCTGCTCAGCACCAAACAGCAAACAGACACAGTTAGCTGTAGACTAGCTGGTGAACATAGTGGAGCATTTAGCAGCTAAAGAGCCAGATATTTCCCTCAGGAGTTGGTAGAGAGCAAAAACAGCTAAAAGAGAGTGAATATTGGACTTACATTCACCAGGTGGACAGAAACACGACTCCTAATGAATGATAATGTTGCTCCGTAACTGCTGGATGTGGAAATAAGCAGCTGTTTGCTCACTCAATTAGAAGGTGATGATATGTCAGCGTTGTGTTCACTGCTTGTTGTCACCAAGCAGCCAAAAAAAAAAAGAAATCAGTTATTGCAGGTTTAAGTGTAAAAGAGGTACAGAGAGAATGGAAACTTGATTAGAACAACTTCATGGGAATTTCCTCACTAATAGTTCACCCACACACACGCACACACACACACGCACACACACGCACACACACACACACACTGCTCCCACTGTGGCAGGATGAGATACCATCAATGTTTCTGTGGTTTGTAACAAATGAGTGTTTTTTTTCCTCAGAAATGAATTAATGAAAGTTTGTGCTGGAGCACTCACCATGAAAGCTTTTCCATGGAAGTGCATCAGCAGTCATTATGGTGTTCTTGGCAAAGCTAGACTCTCATTCACGTTGTGTCTTGTTGTGTTATGTTTTTGTGCGTGTCCTTCTGTGACTTACTCAAGCCAAATATGAATGAAGGTAGTGTTTGTGTGTGGTGCTGTAATGCATTAATATTCAGTGTGCAGGATTCAAAACTGCTCGATTTGCATCTAAAAAAATGGTGTTTCCTTTGTTTTTATAGAACTACAAATTGGCTTTGGGTTGGGTTTAGTTTTTAAAGACGGTTAAATGCTTATTATGATGAAAATAAAGTATATTATCAAATCTATTTACAGTAGAGCAGAAGAACAAGCAGAAGGGGCTTCCAGGTCCACGTGGTCCAGTTCAGATCCAAACTCAGCAGCTCTCTCAGCTGTTGCTCCTGACAACGGCAGGAGGAGGAGCTTGTTGCTGGCAGGGTTTTGGTGGAGTAGGAATGCCAAGCTGCCAAGCTCTCCCTGTGGGACGAGGCCTGAGTGCTCAGTCCTGATACTTGGCCTTACTCATGTGAACCCTCCGGGTCTGCAGTCAGGCTCCATCCATGAAGACACATAGATACATACAGACACCCAAATACATGCAACCTGACATACTTTTGTTCACATACAGCAAATCATTTGACAGGCAGACAATATCTTTGTAACAGCTTCCCGCATTTCCTTTAAGCTAAAATTAAAAAAGGTATTAACAGAGTCTTTTCTGTGTTTCAAACAGATTTTCAAACAGAAGCAGACGTCCTGTTATTCAGCATGCTGATCAAATGCAGTAAATGTCACAGTGACAAAAGCTGAACACTCAGTAAACTTAGCAAATCTTGGTTCAGATCACATATTTTTGTTATTAGCCTACTTGCAAATTATTTTAAAAGCTTGTAAACAGATTTGAATGGCATTTGTTTTCGCCATGAGCCAAGAAACAAGTGATTAGTTGGTTTCTATCCAGGAATTTTCTTGATAAAATATGGTGCTTCATCCAGGCTCAGATCAAACATTTTCTATAATTAAAATAATACATTCAGAGGATTGTCAAGACTTGGCGGACTTAATGTTTTCTCTTATTTGCACCAAGCTAACCTATGAGCAACCATGACCATTCAAGCTGTGCTGGCATGGTGTTAACTGGTTCTGATGGACTCCAGAATCTAATGCAAGTGTCAATTTGGGCACTGCTAAGGAGCCTAGGTCACGGTCCAGTGAAGTCCTGCTCCTATTGGTTTGGAGCAATTTAACCGTTCATAAGAACTGCTGTGTGGCTCGAGTTACTAGGTTGTCAGGCTTGTCAATGATTTACGTAATGTAGTAGCGCACTGGGGTGAGGGAGAATGAATACCTTCTTCCAATGTCTCTAATCACTGGATATGATAAGAATAATAACACAGTAACTTATTATTATCAGTAGAATCAGTATGTGTTTAAAGAGTCTCTTCTCCTCCTAGAAATGTGTTAGTATCTGACAGAGTCCCAGCACTGTGGGAGGTATGCCCCTCGTTCTAGGCTTTCCCCCAATACAGTGGCTCCTGCCTTAACAATTCTACCACTGGTCCCTCTCCTGAGGGGCACAGATCAGCATTTCAACAACATTTTATAGAATTATTAGAAAGCAAGCGGCCTTACCGAAAATGTAGTTGAAGAGCCTCAGATTAATGAAGAATTCAGGACCAAAAAGATGAGAAGTTTCTGTCATTCAATAGATCAGAATGATCAACTTTGTTTTATTCAGCACACAAAGCAACTACAAAATCAGAGAGTCAAATTTAAGCTAAAAATCTTCAACACAACAAGCAAACTACAAAATCTCAATTTATAAATATAAATTTAAAAAGCTAAAAATCTGCTCAAAAACTCACAAAAAAACGCTAAACAACTCCCCAAAAAACTGACCTCTCCTCAGAGTTACATCTCCTTTAATGCAGCTGCAGCTGCTTCACTATTTTTGTCCTATCAGAAATCTACATGATACACATTTTAAATTCAAAACATTTCATTGGTTATATGGAACATACATGCATAATAAATTCAAAGCATTTCACTGGTTATATGTAAGCAGATAATACCAAAAATTATTGAAAAAAATACATTAATAATAACAAAGGATAGTAACAAATAAGGCTATTCTAACAATGCATGAAGCGTGCATACACAAAGGTCACAACCTACTTAGCAAAGATCCTGTTTCCTGAGTTTATGCAAGTGCACTTTTGTTAAGCAACAGCTCTGACCAAGTTAAAAACCAACAGTAACCACAGCGCATCACACATATGCTTATATCAAAGTTTCTGATCTCAAGGGGTTTCTCAGTCTGAATTAGAGCCATCATCTTCTCGGTTCTTCTCTCCCTTTTTTTCCACAGCACAGTAAGGTCAAAAAAGCCTGTCTACCTTGATGACATGTTGGAGGTGTGCTGGTTCACAAAAACCTGGCCTGCAACGTCTCACTGTGGCTGTTCCTGGGTGTAATATTCCTGCCTGCAATATTGAAAACTGACAGAGTAGCACTGAATATGGGCATATCTTGTTGTGTTGACCAATTAACACAACTCCCTTGCTGGTGGAAAATGAACTTTTAAAATGAAGAAGCAGCTGCAGGAAATGTTTGGTTTGCAGTTCGATACAACTGAAAGCAATCAGCAAACAGTAAAATAAAGGTGATGTTTAAAGATACAGACAAGTACGTATGAGTGAAACTAAACTCCAAACCACAGACCTTCAATTAGAAGTTTCAAAAGTACTGAGAGAGACTTTAAAATAGCTTTCTCTCTAGTCACCAGCACAGCCACACGTGTTTAACTGTCAGTTTGGCACAAAACAAGGCTTGTTTTGAGGGAGGACACCATCACAGGTTGGCCGCGGTCAGCTCCAGTAGCAAGCAGGATCACAGCGGCATGGCTCAGTGCGATTAAAGCTGTGGATACACGGCTTAAGAGCTTCCAAGAATTTTCCTCTTACAGAGAAACATAAAGACTTGGTGCCGATCCAGGAGCTTTTTTTAAAAGTATTTTTACTATTTTATCATGAACTGCACTTACCTAAAGAAATACAAACCAAGTAGATGCATCATACATTTACTGTGATGCAAATGGACATAATTTTCTAAACATTTTCTATCGTTAAAATAACAAAAGTTTTACAACGTTCTCTAAGTGCTGTGTAGTTTGGATTGGAGCTGATGTCCTGGTGATATATTTGAGACATCCTGTCTGTAACTGTCCCACACTCTTTGTCTTTTTCAGATCCTAAGGTGAGCTGACCTGCTGCTGTGTCCGTCTGTGTTCACTGAAATCTCCTGACTGAGAAACACAAAATGTCTGTCGCTAACATCAGCCCACTGATCCTCGTCCTCTTCCTCCTCCTGCCTCTGGTAAGCTCATCACCAACCTTTACCGAAGGCATCTTTTATTTGGAATTATTTTTCCTTTAAAAGTACAGTATAGTGTCTTCATTGTGTGTGTGAATCAGAGAGCATACTTGTGTGTGGGCCAAATGATCAACATGCAAATAGACTCAGCAACAGGTGCAGCTTCACCTGAATAAATTCACCAAACAGGGATTGAAGCCTGATTTTCATGCACTTGTAAAGTAAAGCAACCATATGGAGTGTCTGCATTAATAATTCATTGATCAGTGTGTGGCAGGAACGATGGATAGGGATGCATTCTCATCATTTATTCTTATTTATTCAACATTATTCCTGTCTGTTAAATCTGTGAGGAAGAAGGTCCTCATCACCATGTTGCTCTCCTCTCCTCCCCTCTCCTCTCCTCTTCTCTCCTCTCCTCTCCTCCCCTCTCCTCCCCTCTCCTCTTCTCTCCTCTCCTCTGGTTTCTTTTAAACTCCCAAATCCAATCAATCACATCGGCATCCTAAATTTATGTTATATTGAAGTATCAGTCAACACAAAGGTGAACAGCTGGATTAGTTTTAAATATTATATGACACATGACTCACTCTGTGGGTCATGTGATCATTTAGCAATTATTACACAGCAACACACACACTCCGTCAGTTATGTACATGTGTGAAGCTGATTATGCTGGGCGTACACAGTTTGACCTAATTAGATAAAGTGAAGTGATGTAGGGCAGAAAGATGTGATATAATTCGTTATAAAGAAATAATCACAGAAGCTCACAGGCTCCTTTTTAAACTTTCCAACACTCACACTGTGTGTTTGGCCTTCCTGCTGCTCCAAACACCCATCCCTCCAGCAACCCTGTCACCAACAAATTAAGTTCATATACACTTAATCTGCGTTAATGATTGATGTTCTCTGGCAGTGTTCAGAGCCAATGAAGGAAGTAGAGACTTTAATACGGAGCAGTGAAGAGCTATGATGTGGAGCTCAGGAGGGTGGATGGGTGTATAAAACAGGCTCGAGTCACGTCTCATACTGCAAGTCAGGGTTGATATTCTTAATACCGAAATGATAATAAGTCAGCGTGCTCAACTTTGTTTCGCTAAGTGCTAAATCTCAAACACAGAAACTCAGAAAGTCATCAGCAGGACAGCACTACAGCACAGACGTTTTTTTTTCTAACCATTACCCAAATGTTTCCTTAACCTGAAAACCCCGACACATTCCCAGGTGTTTCCACTTATTTTACCTGATTAGATTCCTTCTCATGGTGCAGTCAGATCAGATTTCGCTTCCCGTTCATGTTTTTGTGAAATGGGGCGACACATTCACTTCACGCAGATTTTAATCTGATTGAACTTTGACACATAAAATCGCGAGGCTCTCCAATGTCCAGCCAGCTTGAGAGAGGAGGTGAGATTGACCTCTCATTCAGGAAATATAGTTTTTTTTTTTATTATAGTTTTTAACTGGACAGCAAAATAATACAAACAGCAGAAGAGATGCTGTTTAGCATGTTTAATGACAGTAAAACACTGTTTAATTCACAACTTTGTGGACTGTCATTGTTAGCACGTTAGCCATGCTTGCTCCTCTAGTTTATGTTTACACCCCTACCCATCTGTTTCCTGTTGGATATATCAGAGCTTTCAGAAAAATCTATGTTGATGCTATTTATAAGTCGTAATTATGATAATTCCAATATTACAGGGTTTCCTAAACGTTAATATACCTTAAACATGCTTCAGCTGCCACATGCAGACATTGTACGTAATATGAATGTAATTCTTTAGGATATAGGTTTGCCTTTAGCTACCATGTTCACCAAAGTTCATAAAGCGATAATCAGTCACTGGTGTACATATTGTGTGCACTGGTATTGCAAAGTAATGTTATCTGCCGTCACACTCTACACAACACCTGCAGACTGATCTGCAGAGGCAGGCTGAAATAAACTAGCTGCCATTATTGCAGTGGCATCTTACTTTTAAAACCTGTGCAAATAAAGTTGTAGTGAAGGGAAAGTAGTGACAAACATCACCTGTGGAAACAAATTGCAAAACTGCAGAAGAATTTTCTTGAAAAATACAGTCTTCAAAGATATCCTGGCCACAAAAGTTATGCTTTCATTTTGCGTTTTATTGGTATTTCAAGAAATCCTGAGCTGAAACCATTTGTTGAATGACGATAATATGCTTGAATATTGTCTGAAGACGGATGGGGAGGTCAGCCACAGGAAGTCAAACGTGATGATGATGTATTTTTCTTCCAAACCCAATAATGTGTCCAATATCCAGTATCCGACTGTAAGACTGAATAACAGCCACATTCACATAATTTCACAGTGGGTCATCAATCCAAATATGAGTGCTTTTACTGTCAGTGTGTTCAGCTCGACTGTTCCGCTGCAGTAATGGTACTGTGGCTACAGAGTGCAGCACATAAATCATCCAGCAGATTCGTGGATACAGAGAGTGTGTCGGCGCTTGTTCCAGACAATGTCCCAAAACTATTGTGTCTCAATTAAATCTGGTAAATCCTCAGCGCGTGAATCCCAAGCGAGTGCTGTTGACGTCAGCAGATAAAAGTCAACTGCTCCCCTGCTACACCTCATAAAGCTGTGACGTGGTGTCTCCGAGGCTGACGCCAGCGCACAGACACAAAATCATCTTCTTACCCACCACCACCCCCCTTTTCTCCTGTAGCTCAGTGTCAGCCCAGCATTGTGCAGCTGTCAGAGGGGCTGTGAAGAAGGTGTCTCTGGATGTGACCACCATATCTGGAGTTGTAGCTCTGGGATTCTGCCTGTTGTTGTGATCTTTGGCCTCGATTGTGTTGAAGCTACTGGAGAGTTCAAGTATAAACAGTCCTCTCTGTGTGCCTGTCCACGGCCCTTAACAGATGGCAGTAACGCCTGGCACGGTCCAGTGTGAAAAGTGCACGTCTGAAAGCCTTTCCTGCCTTGTTTTCATTAGAATAATGCCCCTTCTCTGGGTCAGTTAGCATGGGGAGAGTGCCAGCAGCTCTGAAATGGTTTGTTTAATTGGTTGAGTGTTTAAACAGATCCCAGAGCTAAGACCTCTCCCACACTGTGATGTGAACTGCATGGTGAAGCTAATGAAGCAGCCTTTTCCATTTTACCTTTGGGTCCTTTCTCTCTGCTCTGATGTAATCTTCAGCCACTTGACTCTCTCTTTTTCTTCTCTGTGGTGTGTGTTTCTGTGTGTGTGTGTGTGTGTGTGTGTGTGTGTGTGTGTGTGTGTGTGTGTGTGTGTTTCGCAGGTTTCGGGCCAGCAGGTCCCGGATATTTGTGTGATCAAGAGAGAGCAGGAGAAATGCATGGAAATGATGGCTTCGGATGATCCTGGGAACGATCCAGAGTTTGGTAGGTTTTTGTGAGCGTGTGTTTGTTTAGCCTTTAACCCCCCCCCCCCCCCCCCCCCCCCATAACATTTTTCAACAACAGCTAATTAAAATTTTAAAAAAGAATAAACACAGAGATTAATAACACGAACATCTTCAGGGGCTTCATACTAATGAGCAGAAGATAATTCTACAAATTGTAGTTGACTCAGATCTAAAGAGAGATCATTAGAAAGACACACAGTTTGCTGATGTGTGTGTGTGTGTGTGTGTGTGTGTGTGTGTGTTTGAAAAACAATGAAATTAGGGCCAACAAAGAGATTCAGCAAAGCAAATCAATTCTGATGTTTCTCTCTGCGCCTCTATTTCCAGTCAGAGGCTTTAATTGGCAGCATCTCATGATGATGATCCTTAAAATGAAAGTTGATGAGTGAGACAGTGTCTGACTGGCACCTCTGTGGCTGACTGATTAGATGATGGATGAAGGGAGGAGCAGACTGAGATGGGCTTAGTGTCTCCCCTCTTAACGCTTGTTTAGGAGTCTCTTTTGGTTTGGAGTGGCACTCCAAAGACAGAAGCAGAAACACTGGGTCAATCCCAGTACCCATACTTGAAGCACTTAGGTGTGTGTTCACGTGTCACGAGTTGGTAAGCAAGTGTGTCCCATGTCTGAAAAATGCCAACACACAGTACGCTTAAACTACATTAGATGCACACCTATAATAATAATAATAATAAAGTTTAATTGTGTAGCACTATTCAAAAGCAATGTTCTGAGTACATTGCTGTTTGCACCAAAGATGGAAACCAACATGATTGTTGTAAATATTCCATAATTCAGTTCTATATGCAGCCATTTTCTCCAGAGAAACTCCATGATTGTGTCCCATCCAGACTAATGTTTAACTTTAAGATTTTGTGGCAAAATAATATTAAAATAGCAAACCAAAAATCTCTCTTAACTTCTCACTAATGTCTCTTTTGCTAAGACTCTGTGGTCTCCCCTCTTTCCCCCTTTTTATGTCTTTGATTGTTGGCAGAAATTGATGCTTTTATACATTTCTATAAGAATAAACACCCGCAGTAACAAACACCAATGCACAGGCTGAGCAGCTAGATGTAATTGCCAGATAATTCAATTAGTTTATTTCTGAAATTAGATTTGGAGGATTAAAAAGAAAAGATTCTCGGTCTAACTCACATTGAGAACTCGCTTCAGCTTCCATATGGATATTTCAAGGATCTGTGGTTCTGAAGTAACGATACATGAGTCACAGCTGGATCTGTTTTCCCAAAAATGAAGATATGGCTTTTTATACTGAGCGTGTTGTGACTGTCTACCTGTTGTATCCTCAGGGTGTCCGTGGATGTGGGACAACCTGACGTGTTGGCGGGCTGCCAAGTTCGGTGAGGTGGTCGAGGTCAACTGTCCCGAACTCTTCTCTCAGTTCATAAGTGAAGAAGACTACGGTCAGTGAATAATGAGGAGCTGCAATCGACTGCTTATAGAGTTTTATTGAATGTTTTCAGTTCAGCTCATTGATGTTTTGGAGGCAGTTTGTTTACATGTGTGGATATTATAGTGTATAATTTAAATGTTCAGGTGCTGAAATGTGAAATTGTGCCACTGTAGCGTTCCTGCATAACCCTAATTTGTGTGATTTGGCTCCAGTTCTCACTGAAATAATTTTTCTCTAAAGGTCTGCTTCTCCTGTGTCCACAGAGCAGGGGAAGGTGACTCGTAACTGCACTGAGTTTGGCTGGTCGGACACTTTTCCTCACTACATCGACGCCTGTATGTATGAAGAAGGAAACAGCAGTCATCCGGTCAGTGCATCATCACTGTGTCTGCAGCTTTCAGGGCTTCAATGAGAAGTTTTTCTTTTGAAAAACAGTCTTCACATGAGTGTTTTGTGTTTCCCAATTCAGCACATGTACTTTGTGTCAGTGAAGGCTCTGTACACTGTGGGCTACAGCACGTCTTTGGTCTCCCTCACCACAGCCATGGTCATCCTGTGCAGATTCAGGTGAGATTATCGTGGTTGGTACTACACAATGTTTACCAGACAGACTGAAGAAACTACTTAAACCACAGTGATACTGGTGGCTCACAGAACACCTGATGTGGGGGGCTAAACACAGGATCCAACAAATTTAGTGATAGCAGTCAAGGATGTTTGGGTGACGGATATACATGAAAATATAATATTACAAATCTGAACACCAGCAGTAAACAAATAATTGAATAAATAAGGTACATCGGGTTCATTCTCACACATTTAATGCATCCACAGTCTTGGCATTTCAGTGATATGCAGGTTTTGCTAAACATAGGAATCTAATATAATGCAATGCAAACCAATCTGTTCAACACTAAAGCAAATCCATGAAATATCAGCCAGGATTATAAAGGTGAAAAGTCCCTATTTTGGAGGGAAAAGTGACTCACAGGTCTAAAGGGTGGAGTTTCATCACTTCAATTAACACTGAAGAGAAAAAGTGAATGTCCCTTTTTCATTATAGATTTCTTTATTGGGGGCTTTCATTTTATTAGGTCCTGCACAGGTTCGTGATCAGATTTTAATGATGAGAAATTCTCTTTTTATAAGTTTTACATTGATTTCCATTGATTTTAAAAGAATCAGGCTTCTCAAATTGATAGAAATGCAATGCTAAGCCTGTAATTTGGTATCATACAATAGCTTTTAGTACTGGTAACACTACTGTTGGTACTACCAGTACTGCTGTTATTGTTTGTACTACAGTACTGCTACCACTATTACTACTGTTGATGCCAGTACTACCACTAATGACTGCTGCTTTACTACCAACACTATTATTATAAGGTACTACTACTGCTACGAATGCTTCTCACAGTCAAGGTCACTTATTTTGTCTTCCTCAGGAGAAATTCACCTTGGATAAAGGGAACTGCTGCACTCACACGACTATTAGTGTTATTTCTACTGCTAGTATTGCTACTACTACACTTACTACCACTTCCACTACTACTACTACTTCTAATTCCTGCTACAAGAATTTTTATCTTCCATTTCTGTTACTGTTAGTGCTGCTGCTATTGTTTGTACTACTGCTACTACTACAGTACTGCTACCACCACTATTATTACTGTTAATGCCAGTAGTACTGCTACTAATACTACTACTGCTGCTTTACAACCAACACTATTACAGTACTACTACTGCTGCTAATGCTACTGACACTACCTTTAGCATTATTTCTGCTGCTAGTATTGCCACAATTACTACTAATCCCACTACTACTACTACTAATCATTGCTACTAGAATTTTTATCATTTTTTCTGCTTCTGTTACTGCTAGTATTACTGCTACTACTATTGCTATTACAGCTGCTGCTACTACAACTACTACTACAGTTCTACTGCTACTACTACAATTATTGCCACTTCTGCTACTACTATGTCAATGTAACATCTTCTTCTATGTGTTAACTAATACTTTAATTAGCAATTCTGTACAGTAATCAGAAGTGTTAGGTGTTTATTAGTTCAGCATATTGTTCCTCTGTATGCTGTGCTTGATTTGGGGGGCTTAAAAAAAGCACGACACTGAGTGTGATCATTTCTGGTTTTCTACACAGGAAGCTGCACTGTACCAGGAACTTCATCCACATGAACCTATTTGTGTCGTTCATCTTGAGAGCTATTTCTGTCTTCATCAAAGACGGCGTGCTGTACGCCAAGGACAGCGAGCACTGCTTCATACACACTGTGAGTAACACAAACACGCCTGCATGCAAAAAGTTGTCGATTCTCGTGTCACCAAGCAGCCGGTGGTTTGTACAAACAGAGCACAGAATATTTTTAGTAAATTTTCATGCTCTTAACTCTGTCTCATCTGTCTAATTCATCCCTGAAGCTGGAGTGTCGAGCGGTGATGGTGTTCTTCCATTACTGCGTTCTCTCGAACTACTTCTGGCTGTTCATTGAGGGTCTGTACCTCTTCACGTTGCTGGTGGAAACCTTCTTCCCTGAAAAGAGATACTTCTACTGGTACATCATTATTGGCTGGGGTGAGATATCTGACATCAAACGTGTCATACAAAGACTTAATGAGCTGCTGGATTTGATTCTGATCTGAAATGGTTCATTTTCCTTCTTTTCCTCTTTAATGATGACAACAGGAACCCCCACAGTGTGTGTGACCATCTGGGCGGTGCTGAGGCTGCACTTTGATGATATCGGGTAGGTTATGAACGGCAGAATTTATTCCCTTGTGGAAGATTGTCTGTTCGTGTCCTGAATGTCATTTTTCCCTCTCAGCTGTTGGGACATGAATGAGAACGCTGCCATCTGGTGGGTGATCAAGGGACCTGTGCTGGCTTCAATTATGGTGCGTTATCAGTCTGTTTGAGAATTAATGAACAATGCTTCTTTTACCAAGATGTTGTTTGTGATGTCTTCCCATTGCATTTTTCTACAGATCAACTTTGTGCTCTTCATTGGTATAATCATCATCCTCGTCCAGAAGCTACAGTCCCCAGATATCGGAGGAAATGAATCCAGTATTTACCTGTAAGTAACAGTCAGTTGTATCTTTGCTGCCTGCAATTAACGTCAAATGTTTCTTTAGCTACAGTTACAGGAATCAATGAAGATGAATTTTGATCTGGTTAGAGGCTAACAAAAGCAGAAAATCCCCCTTTTACAGTTTACATCATAACTTTCACATTATTTTCCACAAATCTACTGTTGATAACGATGTAAACACAATCCCAGTAAATCTCAATAAATATGACCTCAGAACATGTAAACAGCCGTTACTAAATGTACTAGATGAATAACACCAATAAATAGTAAAAATAGTCATAAATAACAGTAACAGAAATATTGTGCTGATTGTATTTTTTATAAAGCAACAATAGTTCTTTCATTCAACCAATAATGAAAGCAGGTCACTATTTTGTGTGTGAATAACTGATCAATTACATCTGTAGTCTCGTGCAACACAGAACATTTATTCGCATATAAGAGTCATTTTTTCCTAAATGAGTATTAACATTTAACTCTGTTAGTCTTCACTTACTAATGGGAAAAATGGCATCTGCTGTTGGAAACAGTCCTAAAACAAATTGTTTTATAAATCAGTTTTGTTTCCTAAATGAATTAAAATAAATAACAAAACAGAATGAAAACACATAAACAATGACCTGTGGTTGAACCTTGTTGCTGCACTGTATGTGCACAAAGTTTTTATTTCAATCTTTGCTTTAAATTAAAAGTTTAGCCCGTAAACATTTAATGAATGGAATGACTATAAACTACATGAAATTTTATGATGTGTTTGGTATGATATGCAAGAATATACCACATCATGATGTAGAGTAGCAGAGTAAATCTTTATTATCTCCAAAAGGAAATTTGTTGTGCAGCTACCAATCAATTTAAATTCAAATATATATAAAAATGAACTATATGATTCAAAATTCCTCTTTCTCACCACTTAATGTGATTTTTTTTCTCCAATTCTTCTCACTTAAAAGGTATTTTATGGGCTAATTTTACAATTCAGGAACAGTCAAAAACTGACATAAATCTGTCAGTTATCAGACAGATGAATCATGCATAGATGCAAAGATGCATATATGCTTCAATGTTTCCTGCAAAGTTTAAATGCCAGCTTGTGCAAACTACTTGTAACGTGCACGATGACTGAATGATTAAAAACTGCAGAAAAAGTTTACATGAATTTTTAAAAAACAGAATATTGTCCTTATTAAGGCCCCAAACTGTTGAACAGGCCCAATAAAGATTTTAAAACCTACCTTTTTAATTGTGTCCTTAAGTAGACTACTTACATCTCATGTATGAAAGGTACAAATACAGATATATATATTATTATGATTATTATTATCAGGAGGTTGGCTCGCTCCACCCTGCTGCTGATTCCTCTGTTTGGGATCCACTACACCGTGTTTGCCTTCTCCCCTGAGAACGTCAGCAAGAGAGAGCGTCTGGTGTTCGAGCTCGGCCTCGGATCCTTCCAGGTGACTGATTCTCCATCGTGGATAGATCTTTAAGAAAAACTGTACAAACTGGAAAATACAACCTAACAGCCAGTAAAGGAGAGATACGTATAATAATAGGAAATCTGTAAACTTGAGACTTGGACTTGAGTCACACCTGACTGCTATAAGACTTGACTTTTTGCTTTCAAGTCTTGACAAAATCCTGAAATGCTAAAAATAAAAAATGCAGCTTTGGAATGAAAACGCTCATGTTGTGTCATTTTAATTGTCAGCATCCAGGCCACACAGAGATGTGTAATTTGCCTCTAAAGACTTACTTGACTAGGACTTGCCCTTAAGGACCTGAGTCCCAAAAAAGCTCTGACATTAGTCATGTAATGAGACTGTTAAGGTGTCGTTAAATATAAATTTAGCATCAAGATTAAAACAAGAGCCAAGACAAGACAGATTATACCTCACATGTTTAATGGATCTGAAGTAAATCATTAAAACAAATCTTCTCTTGCACTGTTGGAAAAAAAGTGAAATTATATTCATGTATGAGAAATGGTTTCAAGTTGTTTTTGTCTCATGCTTCTGTCACCTTTCAGGGCTTTGTGGTGGCCGTCCTCTACTGCTTCTTGAATGGAGAGGTAAACCTTTAAAACAATCACTGACACAGTCACATTTGTTTACTGAATGAAAAAACAGAATCAGCATTTATCTATAGGAATAGATTAGCTTTGAGATGCAAATAAATAGATCTGAAAATTGAATTGTGTAATGGTTTATACAGCACAAGTCAGGCTCATTATTTTCAGTGTTCATTACAAAACAAATTCTTGATATTTTTGAGAATGTATTTATTTTGATAAAATCTGAAATAAAAAACTTAAATACTGGGTGAAGAATAAGTAAAAGGTGTTCCCGCACATTTTCCAGCAATGTTAGTCTGTTTGCAATATTAAAGGTAAATCAATCAGTGTGCTTCACTCTTTTCTCTCTGGCGTTGGGTAAAGAGCACTTGTGACTCTTCCTTGTTTTTTCAGTTTGTTCTTTACTTGCTCAGAGGGACTCTGGCACATAATAAGAAGCTAATTTGCATTTTTCCCACCATTTATCTTTTTATTCTCTATTACTGAAAACATTTTCTGAACTCAGCATCTTCTTACAGCAGGAAACACAATACATTTTAGAGATGTAAAATTTGTAACCAATTTCTTCCTTGTAAAAACCTTGTAAAATTCGATCGATAAAAACTGAAAACAATGAGCCTTAAGAGACGGGTTCACAATTTTTTAAGCCTGTCTTAAATTAATAGTCAGGTGTACATATGAACACTGAAACCTGTTTTTCTTGCTGTAATCATTCCTCCTGTTCATACTGACCATTAGAAGATCCCTTCATAATGCACTTACAATGGAAGTGATGGGGGACAAAATCCACAGTCCTCCTTCTGAGCAAACATGGATTTAAAAGTCTATCTGAAGATAATATGAAGCTTCAGTTGTCTAAATGAGTCAAAGTTTTTTTGTACTTTTTTTTGTACTGCAGCTCAAAAGAGAAACACTGTCCAGGGAAACACAAAGAGAGAATTTTATACTAAAAAGACTGTAACTGTGGAAGATATCCACTTGATTTGACTAACCTGGGCGGCTGAAGCCTCATATTTCTGCACAGCAGGACTGCTGATTTTGTTCCCCATCACATTTAAATGCATTTAGGAGGGATCTTTTAATGGTCAGTATGAACAGGAGGAATGATGACAGCAAGCAAAACCTGTTTCAATAATCATTTGGGCTCCTGACTTGTTTTTTAAGACAGACTTGAAAAACTGTGAACCTTATCCATTAAGTACAGACAGAGGTAGAGTGAGACTGAGGGACAGTGAGCTTGTCTCTTTCCAGCGAGGTCCATTAATAATGACCTTGTGAAGTATATCCCTCAAGGTGCAATCGGAGATCAAGAGGAAATGGCGCAGCTGGACGGTGAACAGGTACTTTGCTGTGGACCTGAAGCACCGACATCCCTCGTTGGCGAGCAGTGGGGTGAACGGGGGCACGCAGCTGTCCATCCTCAGCAAGAGCAGCTCGCAGATCCGCATGTCGAGCCTGCAGGCCGAGAACCCGGCCACCTGAGTGGTGCCACCGGGAATACCACGTCTGGCAACGCCGCCGCCTCCGGACCTAACGCTGCCAAACCAACAACACCCACCCTCGTCCCGATGACCAGCCTCACCAACCCTTTCTTCAACCCGTACCCCAACCCCTACCCAGAGGAAACCATGATGGAAACCCAACTCAACTCCAGCGACCCAGAACAGCCTCTAGTCTGACCCCCTTTCACCCTGAAACACAACCGAACCTGAATGTCAGACGCCAAATAATGAATCTCTTGAAGTACCAACTCTGACCTGGTTCAGGTGAAACTGGAGTGACAAACTACACAGGGCATGATTATGGAGTCCAGTGTGTATCTAGTGTATTGTTGGACTCAAACATGCAGAAGAAGCGTCTGTATATATTGTATTAGTGTTAAAAGTTTTCTGGTGCTACAGTGTAAGCTGTGTAGCACAGAGGGACCAGTTTAATACTGCAGCCAGAGAGCTTTGCGTGCCCTCTAACACGATCATTCCAGTCTGTCTGAGGAAGAGAAGTTTTTACATTTGTCCTCAAGTTTCACCCTTGTCTCAAAATGTATTTTAGACTATAACGATACACTGTATTCCTCTTCACAGACATCACAGCTGCTGTGCCATTTGAAATTACTTCATTTAAGACTTGGCAACCCTGATGTAAATACCTTAAAGGACCACTGTGTAGGATTTAGTGGCATCTAGTGGTGAGGAGTGCAGATGGCAACCAACTGGATACCCCTCCCCTCATCTGCCAAGTCCATTCTGCTAGATGCCACTAAATTCTACACACTGCACCTTTAAAGCGGCACATGTGGAGATCAGTTTACGCGTCATGAGGCCTATGAACACGGTTTGGCTCTGAAGGAGCTTTGTCGAGTTTGAGAAGAAAACCCCTGATGATGTCACGGTGATGTCATCAGGGTTATCTGAGCTCAGGCTTGGAGCATGAAGTTTGAAAGACAAGGTAGGGAGGCTCTAATGAAAAGACACAGTTTTGTTGAATTATGGGAAATGTAGGATCCAGTGTTTTTGCCCGTTCTTATTTGAATCTGTCTCTTGTGAGTGCCCCGATTTTATGAAGGCGTAGCACTAAATAATAGAGTGTCTCTTTAAGACAGGTTGTTGAGTTCACACTCACATCACTGATAAAATGATAAAAATGGAACTTTTCATCCTCTTATCACTGTTATTGATTGGGGATAAAGGGTCAACTGAAATATTATGGACCCCAAAGTGGCCATGACTAATTTGTGGAGTCATACCTGGACTTATTAGACAATTCCTCCTCAGCTGGTTCAGCTTCATTGCAGAAAAATATTTTTTGAGCACTCTCGATGTACGTGCAGTGACTGTGTATGAAAGCTCAGTATTATTTCCCACTGCTGGCATGAGACACAATGTCCTGTGTGACTCATGTAAAACAATATAATGATTACTGAAGAAAACCAGATTGAGGAATGTCGAGGAAAATTTTCTCCTGGAATTCGCCTGAAACCTGGGAAAAAGCAGTATTTATGAGAAGGACATATTTTCTACAGTTATAAGAAATGCCAAAAAAGGGTAAAAAAAAAATGATGTGTGCACAGTGCTAAGTTTTGTTGACTACGACTACAAACACAAACCTCTTTAAAAATCTCAGCACTGGAAGACGTCAGTGAAGAAGACGCCTCTGTGATCGTCTCGGAGTGCGTCTGTAGTTCTAAACAGCCGTTAGTACAGAAAATGTCAATGAAAATGAACCCATGACAAAAGCGTCATGAGTTCACCTGCTTGCATGAAATTGCATTTATTGTCCATGTGGTTTTGTTTACAGATTTATTTCCTTTTTTTGGCGAGAATTCAGTGTTAAATTGTTGGATTTCTTAACAGTTTCTTTTTCTTCATGAACTTTTCAGTATTTAGTATCTTTTCAGTATCTTTTCAGGCTGTTGTGGAGGCGACTCGCTGTAATACTGATTTTCTCGTCACTTTTTAAAAGTGGAGCCTCTTCAACAGCCTCCTGCAGGAAGTTTCAACATTGTACTGGTCTAAGTGAAGGTGTAGACCATCGGAAACATCACAGCACTTCAAATTTTCTATGATAACATTTCCTGATTTTGTTTAATTTGAATCAGTGAGTGTTTTCTTTTCAGACTAATCCCTCGTACCACCTGGCAGTATCTCTGTCTTTCTGCAGTGGATCTTTGCTCTCTTTATGCTTAAAAACAACCACAGAGAGAGACTTTTTTAACTCGAGGGTAATTCTCTCATTCCAAAGACGAATTAATCGACTCCTCTCTGAGTTTTTTTGCACGGCCGTATCTGTTTGCAAAGGCTTAGTTAGCTTTGCAGCTGATGTCACTGCAGATTTTTCCTTTGGTCTGACTCGACTATCCTCTGAATCCCAACGTTCGACTCTACTTTGTCTCCAAAAGTGCCTTTAAGCACAAAACAAGGATGTTGACTTCTGTTGATGTTATACAGTAGATATATATATAAAAAAAGAAAATTGTATTTTCTTTTCAAAAACGAAACTGCAAAGTAAAGAAAATGGTTTAACAAAGTGCTTTTATCATGCTTAAGACTAAATCAGTATTTTAAACCTGGAGGCCTTCAAAGTACTTTAACTCATCTTTGTTAAAGATGAGCAGAACATACGACGATTAGTGTTTTGAATAAAGCAGTGCTACAGGATATTAACTCAGTAAGTCAATATACAGTACACTATATCACATGCACACAATAATTAATATGTTTTAGTTTTTTGTTTCCCAGGCATATTCTTTAATTTTCTCTGTTATAGGAAAAATACTGGATAGTATTACATCTCATGCACCTGAACCACAAGAGAAGTTTCTTTATATTCTTATTCTTCTACTTTGCAGTGGCTGCATCCTAAATGTTAATTTAATTTCTCTTTTCTGCTATGACAGAAATAATTTGATTTTACTGCAAAAATAAAATTTAAATAGAATTGAAGTGGATTTAAAAACCAACCAAACTCCAAAATAATGACAAACACATGAATTGTTTCATTAGTTTAATTGATATTTGCAGGTTATTTCCTGAATAATATTTATTTATGACTGACAGTTATAGAAAAAGCACATAAGTTCAGTATTTTAGTTGAATGTTGAGTTTTTCTCCTCATCAGTTGTTTGAAGTTATCCAATAAACATGAATCTGGTCATTTGTAGATATAAAAAGACGTTTCCCGGCCAAGATAGGCATCAATAGCAATGACACAAAAACAAATATCATAAGACTGTTAACACAAAATATGCCACAAAATCAGGATTAAACAGAAATGTGATTATAAAATCATGAACAACATTACGAATACAATTGTGTCAAAGATTTCATTCTATTAAAAACACAAATGAAACCTTAAAAAAAACTGTCTAAAACCATAAAAAAAACTTAAGGTGACACATTAATACATTAAATTGTTAAATTAACCATTAAATTTTATTTTCTGTAAATTGTATCTGGCTATGATGGTTTAAATTCTGTTTAAAGCTGTAACCTCACTGTCTGGAAGATTATTCCAACAGAAAATAACTAAATCCACTTATTTTCTTGAAATTTAATTTTTAATTTTAATCTTTTATTTGCCAGAAACACCCTAATTTTAAATATTTAACAATCAAGCAGCCAAATTCCCAGAAACAATAGAAAAGATTGATATAAAAGTGAATGTTTTTTGACATCTAGATCACATAAATTCCACTGAGACTGAAAGATAATTCTTGACAGTTGACAAAAAAACTCACCATAAGGTCCCCTAGTAGCTGTTCAGGAGCTTTCAGTTGTATCCCATGATGTTCCTTTTTTGAGCATATTAAGGACTTATATAGCAGACAGCAGATAGACAAAGTTAGAGACTAGCTGGTGAACATAGTGGAGCATTTAATGGCTTAAGAGGCAGATATTTCCCTCAAACCTTTGGTAGAGAGCAGAAACTGAGCTAAAAAGAGAGAGAATATTTGACTTACATTCATCATGTGGCCAGAACCATGACTCCAGTTCAATGCTAATGTTGCTTTATGTGTGTGGGGTGTGTAAAAAGACAAATATCAACTTAAAAGGTGATAATATGTCAGTATTATGTTTACATTACAGTTAATGGGGGTTTAAAGTGCTCAGAAAAATGGAAAATTGAACATTACACTTCCTTGATAACTCCATTGTGTCATAAGAAAAGATTTGCTGCTAATGGACCTTGTGGTGAGGTTATTTTTGTCTACATGTAACCGATGTTTAAACAGCTTTTCAATGACTTTATTTCAGTGTGTATCAGTTTCTAAATAGACACTGAAATACAGTCACTGAAATAGGGCTGCAACTAACGATTATTTTCACTATCGATTAGTCTGTTGATTAGTTTATCGATTAAATTATTGGTTGTTTGGTCTATAAAATGTCAGAAAATGATGAAAAATGTTGATCACTGTTTCACAGAGGCCAGTGTGACGTCCTCAAATGTCAACATGTCAACAGTCCACAACCCAAAGATATGTAGTTTACTCTCATAAAGGACTAAAGAAACCAGAAAACATTCACTTTTGAGAAGCTGGAACCAGAAATTCAGGAAATGTTCTTCCTAAAAAATGACGATTAAACGATTAATTGATTATCAAAATAGTAGGCGATTAATTTAATAGTTTAATCGACTGATTGTTACAGCTCAACACTGAATTAATGATTACATGTTTCCATCCAAATTTAGCCCAGTTTTACACGTTTTCTGACCTGCAAATGACTGAGTCCATGCTTACTGGGAGTCCAGACCACGCGAAGGCAAAGACCGATAAGAAGGGCTGACCGGAAACTGTACTGTCCTGTTGTTCTGCTGTCTGTATTCAGTCTGGCCTGCAATAATAACGGTGCAGATCCAACAGCAGCCATAAGGGGGCCCCGTTTCATCTTCTGATGTTTGGGGAAAGGGCCTGACAATCACCACCTGCTCTCTGGTTCAGTTGAATGTTAAGCCGAGTTCATTACAGACAATCTCACCAGGTCATGAGCCTAATTTTTGTTTATTTATTTATAAATATGAATTATTTTCTTTAGCGTTAATAAGGGAGTTGGAGCCTTATATTGCCAGTACTATGTTGATGTCAGACAAAGATGTTGCTATTATAATAGTAAATATTCATTTGAACCTGTTGTTTTGAAATATGAAGTAGTTAGTTGAAGTGTTTAAAAGGTCTGTAGCCAACCTTTTGTGACTAAATAAACTGCAGTTTTAAATGTGCGAGACAGAAACAAGCTGCCAACGTTGTACCTTGTAAATTGAGTTTTCTGTGGTTCAAAGTGAATAGCTGTCATTTAAAAAAAAAACAACTGCGATGTGATTGTTGATCTCATATTTCTATTTCTTTTATGGTGATCGTGTTTGCTAAAAGTATAAAGCGTCCTGTGACGCCTCTGTACTCTCTAATGCTCTAGGCTGTAGGCTGATGCATGCGCGTTAAATCGTTTTGATCTCATGTGAACCAGCAGATGCAGTCACAAGGGAGGGTCGAGCTTTCAGGCCATTAAGGGGAACTGAGCTGTGTATGTGTTTTGTTTTTGAAGGCAATTAATAAGCTAGAACACATATTGGGTTTCAACTGTGAAGGATTTATCAAATTGTAGCTCTTGTGCCGTCAAGACCCATGAAAACTTTTCCTTTGAATGTTAATCTTTCCAGAGGTTCATTGACATGAGGAAAAGTGCCATAAAAACTGCTGAACTTCTTTTTTGTTCTTCTTGTTTTTCTTTTTTTAGCATGACAAGAACATTAGTTTCAAATGTTTTTTTTTTTTTTTTTTTTTTAGCTTTTTTGATGGTGATTATCTTTATTGAACTGCTTCACTGTATCAGTTGCCTGTTTGAGTTAACGGGTCATTTGTGGGGTTAAAATGGGGCTCAGCAGTCTGTGTACTGATGGCTGAATGTAAAACTTGCTTCTGTCTGCTCATGAGCTTTCATTTGATCTCTCTCACTGCACAGTGCACCATTTTATCTTCTCTCAGTGTGCACTTTAGAAGGTTTTTTTTGTACATTATGGATTATCGACAATAAATGTTTTTAACTTGTTGGCTCAATGGTGTTATGTGTTAATGTCAGAATTATTCAGACGTCCTGTACAGCTTAAACAATAAAACTGGCATTGGTTTTAATTTTTTCTCATTGCCTATAAATCCAATGAAAAGACCAAAACTAATGTGTTACATTCCCACAACACTTTCTAATTTTTCCCACTACTAAGATGTCAACGTTTTAAACCAGGAGAAAAATATACAGTTTTATTTTAAAAAAGGAAAAAGGCTCAGTAATGTCCTGAAACAGCTAGGTACTGTAGTTTTTAAGGATTGCTACTCAAACAGGAATAAATAGTGCATTTGTGGGGGATTATTTTTAGCTGAAGATTAAAGGCCTCACACTAACATTTAAAACTGCTGCTTTTGCAGCGAAATAAATTCATTTCAATGGATTTGCTCATAAGGGCGAAGTAAAGTCATGATAAACTTTCAACTTCGAGTTCAACTGCTGAACTTTGACAGAAAAATGTGAGCTGTTGACCAATAGCAAGTCGTCTTTACAGCGATGACATCTGAGGGAACGGAGAGAAAGTAAAAAACTGGAGGAAATAAGTTGCACCGTCCACCTTTATTTAACCTCTACTGTCGTAGCACAAACTGCTTCACAAAAGAGGAACAGCAGACAATTATGAGTCAGGAGTCAACGGCACACATACGTCTTTTGAATAAACTATGTGAAATTATTGTCCCATTAGCGACCGAGCGTTTTCACTGTCTTCAACAACTCTTCATAGAATTAAATTATGTACTGAGAACAAAATGCCAGGAGGGAGTAAACAACACAGTACTAAGAAAAAAGGTACAAATAATATACTTAAGCAATACTTAACTAACTGACTCATGATGATTTCATGCATGAATTAATGCAGCATGTATCAGAAATTCATGTTGCTCACTATTAACAAATTATCAAGTCACTATGACTTTATGTAATCAGCTTACACTTAATAGATTAATGAATGTTAATTCACGGTTACTTTACCACAGTTACTGTGAGTATAAGCATGTACAATATATCCATCTAGTGCTGCTAGTTTGTAAATGTGGCATAAAGACCACTGGGTCATGCAGCAGCATGTGGATGTTTGCATCTGATTGATAAGAGAAAAAAGCAGCTTCAGAGAGGCTGATGAAATGTACGGATATAAAATACTTACTATAACTGGAATTTAGCTAATTTGGTATTTGGCATATTAATCAGCTTAATGTATGAAGTAACTGTGAATTAACATCATTCATGATACATCCTGCATTAAAGTATGCACCATCGTGACACATGTATTAGTTAAGCGTTACTTAAAACATGAGTTGTGCCCTTATTATAAAGTGTTACCAAAAAAAATAAATAAAAAGAACTTGTAAAATATTGTGACTGACTAGCATTAGCATGTTCCTGGCTGGCTAGCATGTTTAGACAGTAGCTCACCAGCTACAGTAGCTTTCCAACTAAGTTAGCCCTGCGAGTAGTCACTACACCGCCGAACCTTTTACACCGTCTATTTCATGAGGACACAGTTAGTTAAATATTCAAGGTAATTAAGGAATGGCTCCCACTGCAACAGTGTGGCTCATTGATGTGTTTTCTTTAACAGCTTTTGAACAAGAGCTCTATGGCTGACGAAGGAGATATAACTATTGCAGGCAATACTTGTTAGTAGGATCAATTCATTGTTGGTTTTGGTCTTTTCGGGGGATTTGTTGACTATAAGAAAAGTATAGAAAATTGCCAGCCCAAATAGGAAAACACCAAACCAGACACTTGTATTCATGTAGTAAACCGGAACCTGTAAGAGAAACATTCACATCACTGTTCACGTTTTGAGGAGAGTAAGAAAGAAACAACACTTCTAATGTCCACACCGACGCTGTAAATGCATGTAATCTAAAAACACAAGAGCTTTTTTTCAAAAGCATCACGTCAACACATGCTCAGGTAATATCATCCTTCACTTTCTTGCTGCACAATTTTAAATGTGATGAAAGCTTCTTTTTTTAAAAGCACAACTGTCACGCCTTGAAATCAACACAATGCAGAAGGACACCGTTATGCTGCTCAGCAAAGACTCAAGGACATATATCACAATCTTAAATACATGATGTAGTTATACTGATTTTGAATGGAAACCTGCTGTAGGTTCAATCCACCTGAACTGCAGAGAAAGTGAGTTTAATTTGTACGGTAAAGGCACTGTGATGTGCAGAAGATGAATAATGCATTGGATGATGATGGCTTGGCTCACGGAAGGGCATTGCGTTGTGGGAGGACTTGGCGCATTCAACTCCTGTTATGGCTAAAATATTTCAAATAAACCAACATCTATCTTTACTTTTTCTTAACATAGATCATCTAGATTCTGTGTAATTACTAGTTCGGCTATACTACATTGTTGATATATTCAGTATCTTTTTACGACCCTATTTAAAACCCTAAACTGGAAGAACTACAACTGTGGTGCTGATTTGTATCAAGCTGCATGGTGCAGCTCTAGGGAATTGTAGTTTTTATAAAATATTAGTGTTTTTACTAGAATTAGAAGTTATAAATACTGAATTGGGTGTCCACTGAGGAGTTTAAGGGGTAGGTAAACACATTTCTGTAATCAGATTTTAAATATCTAATTGTTAAATGGATGAAAATTAATATTAACCATATTTTACCCATATTTGACAGCGCCCACAGTTGTTGGCTATACTCACATGATAGCTGAGGTCAACAGCTCTCTATAACCGTTGGTCCCATGTCTGCAGCCCCTTTTGTTGCTGAATTATAAGCCTTCAAATATGCACTGAGGTCAAAGTTCAAAGGTCAGTATTTTGAAGCAGGAGCCATGTAGAATCTTCATACTGACAAATGAGGAGACCTTTCCAACAGTGTATTTGGTTTGGCTCCACGACAAAGTTTTAATTTTCTCATTTCATGGACACAAGCCATCACAGGCCTAGTTTCACACAGCACTTTTTTAATTTGAAATTTTAAAATCCATTTACATAATGAAATAGTAATAATTGTGAAATGGGATATAAAACTTGAAAGAACTTAAGTGTATGAAATATGTGAAAGTGATGAGAGCAACAGTGGAGGTTGAATGCAATGCACAATGTAAAGTCCAGTTTGATGAAATATATGAAGGTGAGGTGCAGGGATTAAATGGGGGACGTGAAATGTAAAGTCCAGTTTGATAACCCCGTCTTTATGTGGCCATGGTACAAGAGTTGATGCAATTTAGTGCAAATGCATGTTAGGGTTAGTATCCATGATTCATTTATAATTTATTTTGTTTTTGTAATTGATTTTTTTTATAATTTTCATTTAGTCCTCCCACTTCACACACACACGTTTTAAGAAAGAGGCTATAAAACACCTTTTCTTAACAGAGATAGTGGCGTTTGGATTCGGGTTGTGGCCGACTTGCAAATGGAATGAAGCCCACCGAGGGCAGACAACCCCAAACAGGAGTCACACACAACAAGTCCACCCACAACACAATGCCCTTCCCTAGCTTTCTGTTAAAAAAAACAAAAAAACTTTATTTCTCAGGATTGAAGGTAACATAATTAAATGGCCATAACATTAACCTATTGTATTGTTGAGTTATCAAGGACACTTTTGTGTTTTTGTGCTGAGAAATGTTGAGGATATCGTTAAAAAAGAGAAAAATACTTCCCGGCAGCGAGTCCTCCGGTCTGCCCACTGGACTGACACGGACCATTGACTCTACTGATAAAATTAAAATAGAGAAAAGAAATAAAAACAAGGATAAAATCTTGTGATTAAATGTTGAGTCATGTAGCGGTTATAGTTAGAAAAATAATAACAAAACAGACAAACTGACAGGACAGAAAACAAAAGGTGCTGCAGGTAGTTTGAAAAAAGTCGTGCTGAGTGTCACAAAAAAATGGAAAATTTGTGTCCATGTACATCTATAGATATACAATCTATAGAATAAATTTTGTGACTACTTAATGAATTGCCATGAGACTGGGTTGACTGTATATATACACACACACACACACTTGAACAGTGTACAACTGCCTACAAAGTAAAAACACAGAGAGAAATAACCAAACAGAGATACAAAGCAGCCTGAAAACAGCTCATCTAGTCCCCCATAATGATTCCTGAAGGAAAGGAAACAACTCCTCATTAGCATTAGCATTAGCACAGGAATCAGTAACTGGACACTAAACCTATAGTACAGGTACAAATAGGGAAATTTACAATATAATTTTCTCCACATTTTGCAATAATACAGCATATAAGAATAAAACTAACATGTATCATACAAAAAATATGTTAAATATAAACACCTATCTATTTCAAAGTAAGTTATATTTTTTTACAGTGTTTCATTTGGTAGCAGTGTATACATCTGGAACTATACTGTTTTCATAAAATACATGTAAATTGTAGTTCAAGTCTTTTCACATTCACACAAAGACATAAAAACAAATAATTTGACAAATAGCTTTTACAGTCTAGTGCTCCAGACGTGTGCTAGTGGGCACGTTCCCTTTAAAGAATAAAATTGAACTTCATAAGAATTCTCTCTGAAATATTATTATAATATTGGGATGCCCAACATTCAAGAGGCCAGGTGGCACAGGATCAGTAATAGCAGAACTAACATGGACGTCATGGTGAGCAAAGTCCAAACACTAATAATGTAAATGACCCAAATCCATTGGGTAAATGTATAAAAAATAAATACAAATGTACAAAACTGAGAAGCAATAAGTGCACGTGAAGTGATCAAAGATTTTCATCTAACGGTGTATGAGTGTAAAAACGGTGTATAAAGTGTGTCATTTCAGGGCATTAATGGACAAATTGGTGATTGATAATCTCGGGCGTTTTCAAACCTATAGTTCATTTTCTCTGGTCAAAATCAGTGGATAAGTCTGTAAACTTGGTTCAGTTTCTTTTAACAGAGAAAAATCCAAGCGAACCAAAATGTATCACTAAAAGCCAGGTGAGGACATTCTCTCCTCTCATTGGTCATATGTGTCTGGGGCGGGAGGAAGGTCCTGAAGAAGCTCCTCTGGCCAAATGCAACGTACTTTGTTGTTAGTCCTGGTCTGATCTTGATTAATTCTCTGAATAGTTGTAGCAACTGTTAAATTTGCCACATCCCAGCATGCAAAGTGCAGCTGGCTGCAGGAGCCATTTAGACAATAAAGGTTTACAATTTGGCCCACAGGTGGTGCAGGGGGTAAAGCTTTGTAAAGACCGTGGTTCGATTCCCACTAGCGATACCTCCTGCTCGGTCATGTCTTCCAAAAAACACAACTGACCATATTTGATGGTGGGTGGGAAGCCAGTGAGGGATCATGTGACTCCTATTGTTTGGTCTGGGCACCTGCACAGTGGAGGGGGAAATTATAGAGGATACTGTGCATTACTCCCTACCTGTGCAGCCTCTTGCTGTCAGGTGGAAAAAAACAGCTGTGAAAAGAGGCAAAAACTGCAAAAATCTTTTAAATCTTGAAGATGAATGTCTCTACACAAGATTTCTGACCATCTTTTCCTACTTCTACTCCTGCAGTAGAAAATATATTTTGTTGACGCCCATTTCCATGTATTTTTCTGTCCTTTATGAGAAGCTCAGGATGTGAAGATATGAACAAAAACAACACAAACACAATATTTTATCACAAGAGACAGCAGCGATGGATGATACAGGAGGAATTAATCATAGTTCTTACTTACAGTGAGATATTATTGATTATTGAAAAGACAATGCTTTGAAGCCAAATTTCACTGCGTACTTGATATACTGTGATATCAGTACTTTTGTAAAAAGGTGGCAGTAAATCTGGTGGTTGTGTGTAAGATGTGGGGGAGGACTCCTAAAGCAAAATCTTGTCTTGAGACCCCAAGGGGCTAAGCCCGGCCCTGGATTACAAAATAATTGTTGTCTTTGTTAGTTGAGGTTGCATTCATCCGTTTATATATCAGACAAAAGATAAAGAAAACATTTAGAGCTGGTGGAGTCATTTGTATCATGAGTAATATGACCTCTCTGTCTGACCACACTAGCCTGAAAGTTAAAGAATAATCGATGTCATCTGGGGAAAGTTTTCAAGTTTACAAGTTAATATCTGTAAATTTGTTTGGGGTTCTGCAAAAAACTTGTACTGTACAAAGTTGAAAGGTACCATAACAACAACAATCAGGCTCTGTGGTTTAGTCACTCGCAGTATGCAAACATCGCTGCTGTCAAATGCTTCTCAGACTGTGGAGATGTTGCTGGGTGTGAGCGTGTTTGTGACGGTGTGCGTCTCTGAGCCCGGCTGGTCTTTGGGGCTGGATTTGTCCAGGACAGATATCTGAGTGACCGTGCTGCTCTCAGTGAACAACGTACGGCGTTGTTTACTGTAGCTCAGGTAGCTCTGAGTCTGCCACTTCCAAAACCTCTTCTTCAGCTCTGCCTGCACCTGAACACACACACACACACACACACACACACACACACACACACACACACACACACACACACAAATACATAAGCAAAAATAAAAAAGACAACATAGAAAACGAATAAACTAGTTTACTGTTTTTATCAGATTTATTAAGACTCAGACTCCTATTAATTCTCTGCATACTTTCCAACTGATCAGAAATCTAATCAACCAAGATAAGTGAAAAGTGGGTGAACAGGGTGTTTCTTTTATTTATTTACACATTAGAGGGTCCTTAGACTCTTATTCATGTCATATGGGATGCATGGTTGAAAGATTCCCATGTTAATGATTTGTGCAAGTTATTAAGAGGGTTGTATGATTACAGAGTTTGGTGTGTCAGGATTAAATTTTACTATGATTTGACAATATAACACCATATTCATTAAATTTATTTTTAATCACACTAAACAACGGTCTTTGACTGGTGAATTGTTTGGCTTTCAGGCACTACTCTACTATTAAGTGCCAAGTTGGAGCTTTCAGAAAAAAAAATCTGATTTCCCATAATAATCATAATCATCACTTGTATGTTGACATGACCCATATTTATAAACTATGTAATTACGATAACTCACAACAGGGCCTACTCACCAGATGACAGTAATGCAATTACTACGACACGCTGAATCAGAGCTCCCTTCGACGTTTCGACCAACTACAGGTTTTACTCAAGCAAATACCTAACACGCAAATAAAGGTAAAGGGAGCTCTGATAGTAGTAGTTTAATTGTGTTTTGTATTCAGCACCTGTCAACAGAAAATAAAGATGGTATCTCAAGCTCAAGTCTCATCAAGTTGATCTTAAAATGGCTACCTGGAGGGCAAAAAAATCAAGGTGACCCTACAAAATGTTGTAGTGTATATCGTTTACTTACCTCACCATTTAGGAAACAGTAGAGCAGGGCCACAACGAATCCCTTATGAGTACAAAACACATTATCAAACAAAGTTAAATATTAAATGTTAAAAATACAGTGTACATCCTGAGAAATTTAGTTTCATACTTTGAAAGCATCCATGTTGGGTTACAGGTGTTGTTTCGGCTTTTAATTCTATCTGTTTTTATGTGTTTTACCTGAAAGGATCCCAGACCGAGCTCTATGAAGATTCGGACCTCTGCTCCGGTGTTTTCTGGCAAGAAGGCAAACACCATGTAGTGCATCCCGAACAGAGGAATGAGAAGCAGAGTGGATTTGGCCAGTCTCCTGCACACACATGTAACAGAGAGGCACACGGTGACTACATGTGTGAGTGCAGGTACTTTGTTTGTGTTTGTTCTCGCCATCATGCATGAAGGAGGATAATAATTCTGTCTCACTTGAAGTGACTGGTATCATTGCCACCGACACCAGGAGATCTCAGCTTCTGCACCAGAATACGGATCACATTGATGAAGATGATGAAGTTCACCTGCAGGAAACAAACAAATGCAGCCATTTTTCTTTGTAGCACAGCTGCTGTATCAATACATTACACCCGCAGAATGTATTACAGAAGATCTGGCATGCATTGCTGCTTTTGATACTACCAATGGGGGGTGCCAGAGTGAGAAATTTCACAGAATGTTCTTTACGAAATGTTAGCTTACTCATTGCTATCACTCAAACCTGCATTATGTCTTAGAAAACAGTTGCTTATTTAGATATTCAGCAGACAAAAAATTCATTTGTAGTGTTTCTGGCCACCTGGCAAATTTAAGTCCACTTATCACTCTACTGTTAGCTCTGTTTAGTTCTCCAACAACTCTTTAGAAAACTATCTGGCTCCTTATCTTATCATTTTTTGAGGTGACTGTTAAAATTATGATTACATACAAGTAGTAAGCATTTTTTATGGAACCAGAAAGCTTGTTACAGCTATAAATAACTTCTCACTCAAACAAACAAAACCAAAATCACACCAGCAGGAAAACAAGGAAGTACAATGATTAACTGTTGATGTAAAGTGCCAAAGATGATAATCTGCACACTGGCCAAGTTTCCTTGCTTCCATGTAGGTAATGAATGGGCTTTCCTTTTATTGTTGGTCCTAATGTGAACACCAGATAAAAGTCTACAGTAGCTGCTGCAGAGTGAAAATGCAAGCCTAATCTAAGATTGAGGACTCTTGTAATTCCTCAATAGCTCCCCCTGAAACTTGTTCTGTACTCACCAGTAATGATGCAGTTATTGGAGCTTTTATGATCCACCAGATGAAGGCCACATCTGTGTCGTCCCAGCAGCTGAGACACACAACATACAATAATGAGATAAACAAGATCGTTACAGGAACACATTGTTGATCAGAGATCTCATCACAAAACACACGACATCTCACTGTCCACAGCCAGAACATACAAACTGTGCATCATATAGAGTATGTCACAACCATCCACTCACCATGCCATCACCATAATATATAAAACATAAAAAGCTATGCTAATGAGATAATTAATTAATCTGATTTGTGCATAATTTAGTATCTCTACATTTAACATGTAAACATCGTGAGTAAGAAGCTTCTTAAACATTTAATGAGGTACAGTTGTCCAAAATGTACTTTAAAAAAATAGGACATAGATTTTAAAATATATATTTTTCTACATTTATATGTATATTTATAAAACATGGTGCTCCAAATGTAAAGCAAATCTTGAGAACCTGTAATGCACGTATGAAGTTTCACCAGATCACCTATTTTTCTTGAGTTATTGTTTTTAATGGCACCAAGAAGGCATCATGTCCCACATGCCAGGTACAGTGGTGGTTGGATGCATAAATAAATGAAAGTGCATCTTATTGGGAGGTTACTTGAGTGCATCTATTGATTCTTTCCTCAAAGTTTCCTCATTTTTATGTGACATCGTCTTTGATTTAGTGCTGCAGCAGCTCACCCCCTGTTATCGTAGAAGTTTCGAGTCAGGATCCATGCCGTTATGATTGTAGTTGGGAGACCTGGTAGGCACAAACAGAGTGACCTGATCATTAGAGTCAAAGAAGAGCCTTTCTCTAACAAGAGGCTGGGGCAGGCAGGAAGAAAGAAAATAAAGGGAAACAGAGAAGGATTATGATCAGTGGGGCACCCACCCCAGCCGATGAGTATGTACCACCAGAAGTACTTCTTCTGGAAGACAAAGGTGAGCGCCAGCAGTGTCTGCAGGTACATGCCCTCCACCAGCAGCCAGAAGTAGTTGGCCAGGATACTGAACTGGAAGAAAGCCACTGCTGATTTACAGGATGTCTGCAGGACAAAAACAACAAGAGCCAAGGATCAGATTAGTCTGTGGATCTCATTTATCTCGAGTGGTCGTAACAGTAATGACCTCTCCCATCAGTTTGTGGGTCACAGTGAGGTCTATGATAATAATACATTTAACGGTACAGAGGATAATAGCCTGATATTAACTTGTAACCTTTTATTTTAAAAGCTGAAATTCTCTGCTTGGTCAGACAGCATCTGAAGCTGTGGATGTGTTTTATAATTACACTCCAATTAAGCTTGAAGTCAGTAGGTTGTGTTGATATAGATGCTGAGGAGGGATCGCTGCAGTGTTGGACAGTCAACACAACACTCTGTAACATGTAAGAGTAATGTGATTACTTTTTCAGTGTAAGTGTAAGGTAGTGGTGTAAGGCCAGAAACATGCTCCAAGCAAGTACACAAATAGCAGCGCCTGGCCCAGCTGGCACAAATGCACAAACATACTCCACTCAGAGGAGGTGATCAATCTCAGTCCTCAAGGATGCGATATAGCAACACGTCTCCTAGAAATTATGTTCATATACAATGAAATTGTGTTCCCAATTATGTTGCATTGACAAACGTAATTGCTGCCTGGATTATGTTCACATGTAACATGTTTTTGGAAAGTTGCACTGACGTCAGAGCAGCCAGCTGCTGCTGCAGATGCTGGCTGGGGAGACATCAGCTGTTCATATCAGCTGTTCATATCAGCTGATCCAATGAATGGGGGGGATATCTGCAAGTAGATGCAATATCTGCATCTACTTGCAGATATTGTACTGCAAGATCGGATATTTTGTTGGGAAATGAAGTAGGTACGTTGTCTGTGAACATTTCACTCCTACATTCAGTATCAACATTTTGCCAAATACGTTCATTGACAACATTTTCTCCTTGGCTGAAAACATGAAGTTTCTGGCAAAACGTGCGGTTGCAATTTTCAGGGTTCAGCTTTCTACTGTTGTTTCATCCAATGGTGACCCCTAGCTGCAACACTCAGACTGCAGCTCGTGCTCACGTTGCGTTAAGAATTTTCATTGGACACACACAACCACGCCTGAAATCGATCTTGCGTAGCTCGAACTTTGTCTGTCTGCTGTTTGGTGCTGAGCAGGTAGTGTACGGCGGGTTTATCAGTGAAACTAAATCATACAGTAAATGTGTCGTAAAACCAAAACAGTTTCCTAAAAGAGGCTAAAAAGTTCGGGAGAGCTGCAGAGTTGGAGACATTTCGTCATTATGAGCATCTCTTTCACATTACAAGTCGTCATTTGCTCCATTCATACATACAACATAATAATATTGATATGAAGACAGAAGGCATCTTGACTCATGTTACTATTTCAACTGTTGAGTCAATAGTAATTACTTTTTCCAAGAGTAATAAGAAATGTGAAGTCGATTACAGACTTCTCAAGTAATTTAATTTTGACTGTTCTTTCATTCTCACTTTTACTCTTTACCCTTTTCCAACACCCTCATCTATTCATCACCATTTTTTATGTTTCTGCCTCTAATTCCTGCATCTGTTTTTTCTCTCTTTCAAACAGTGTTTTTGTTCTGATGAAGCACGAGAGCTTTCTCTTTCCTTCTTCTTCGGTCTCTCATGGCCCTGTTCATCTCCGCCTCTCTCTCACATCCCCTCTAAAATGAGTCACAGTGATGTGCTGATGCTGGTCCCTCATAGCCACACAAGAGGGACACTTACCTTCATTCCAGGCAGCCTCATCAACAGAAACAGTCATCATTAATGCTCTCACAGGCACAGGCTCAGTCACTCCCAGTATTTCAATCCCACTCCTTCCTGCTCTCTGTGATTATAATCTCTTCTGAGTTTCATTTCCAGAAAACAAAATGCAGCTAATCCTGACTGTGGCAACTTAGACATGACAGTCTTTTAGCTGTCAGTTTCAAAGTTTACAGTAACTATCACAGGTGGAAAGTAAATAAGGTAGGAAGGTAGGTTTTACTTGAGAAAGGTAATTTTGCAAGATTTAGAGGCAAATATTGTACTTTCAGCTCCTTTTCATTTATTTCATGACTGTAAATACTAATTACTTTCAGATTCCACATCCAACATGAGATAAGATCATAAAATATTGGTGTCATCTTATCAGGGAGTCCTCCAAATTAAACGACAAAATACCCTGTTGGTAACTGGACGACACACATGAGTGTTTTCTGATCTTCAAACGCTATTAAAAATCCTCGTTGCAAAATGAAAACAATCGTACTCAGCTATGCTTAAGGTTTGGTCAGGTTTAGGCGCACAGATGACTCGGATAGGGTTGTTTGGGTTAAAATTATGGGTTCTTCACAGTCATGGTTACAATAGTAGCTACGTGGTTGTGGTCATTGAAAGTAAACAACATTGACTGTTGGTAGGAAACGGTAGGTGAACAGTGGTCCCCTATGTCAAGGTCAAAATGACATTATCACCACGGCTGCAACAGCTTTGTCACCTGAACGTAAACATCTCTAGTTTTAGTCGAGTTTCTGAAATGACCACATCATACTTTATTTTCTCTTATTTTTCCTTAATTCTTTCCTTTTAATCTTCTTTTTGTGGTTCCTGAAGTTAATGCTCCTTTAATGCTCCTTTACTTCTTATCAAAATTGATGTATTTTACTGTTCTATCAATTTTACTTGCTGCTTTTCGTCTTTTGCATTATGTGAAGCACATTGAATTTCCATGGGTATGAAATGGGCTTTATAAATAACCTTGCCTTTCCCACATCATGTCTTTCCTTATTTCCTTCTTCCCTCCACTTTCCCTCCTTCCCTGTGTCATTTCAGCTTTCTTCTCTTTCCTTTTTTTTTCTCAAGCATGAAAATGAAATGAAAGTTTTTGACAAAGAATCTTAAAGATCCCCTCCAGTAATGAGGGGATCCAGTAAGACATATTAAACTACTCTCTTTTGAATAATAATTTGTGTCACAAAAAAGGTCAATTACCTAGTAAAGAATTATTAAAATTAAAGAATTCACTCAAAATCCAGAATCTATGAATGTAAATATTTTTAATTTCAATAAAGTTTAACAGCTGGACACAAGATGTCTCCTCCTTCACTGTAAAGTCCATTCTCAGTGTTTGTGCACTGGAGGCTTCGAGTTTCCACATCACACTTGTTTCATACTGGATCACGATTGGCTCCAAACTAGTTGTGATGTCACAAATCCTGCTTGTAGGTTCACGCCACAAACTCAGATTTAAGGTGAGCTCAGAGAAACTTTTCTCCCTCAGCAGATGAACGTAAAAACAAACTCTGCACATACGTCATTCTGCACAGAGAAGAGAACAACTGAAGGAAGAAGAAGAAACAAACACATTTTTGAGTGGAGGGGGACTTTAACTTTTACTCTTCTTTTTACTTTTGATACTCTTTTGCAGCTTATGCTTGTCAGCTTTTACTGAAGTGGATTGTTGAATGCAGGATGAGAAGTAGCGCGACACATTTCTCCTTATGAGTCCTTCACTGGTAAATATAGACACATTAATGGAGCTGCGCGGATGGTTTCACACTCACCGTAGACATGAAGCAGTGGTCCAGGTTTTCATCGGAGAAAAGAACTCCATCTTTAATGAAGACGGCGCTCGCTCTCAGGATGAAAGAGAAGAACAGGTTGATGTGGATGTAGTTCCTGGTGCAGTGAAACTTCCTGTAGAGCAGAAAAAAACACTTTCCTCAAAGGGTTTGAGGTATTTGTGAATATAAATGAAGACTTTTAGAAAGTGTTGAGAAAAAGTGCTTGGTCGTGATGGTGTTGGGACACTTTTATACGGATTGAGTGTTTAAGTATTTCTCATGATGGTTTTACCTGAACACAGTGAAGACAAAAATGGCAGATATGAGAGAGATGAGGGAGGTAGCGTAGCCAGCTGTATACACCTGTTTGAAGTTGGAGAAGTATGTTGTCTGAAATGAAAAGGACACAAAAGTGCAAGAAAAAAAGTAATGTTAGCATCAATAACTGAGTTTTTTGCCACTTGTGGGCAGCAGAAAAAAAGTAGTGAACACAACACTGACAGCTGCCTGCTGCAGCCCAAAACGACGCTATGAGAGCGCTGAGAGTGAACCAGAGAAGGAACGTCGCAGCCTGACAGCTAAACAATGAGCTGAAACTCACTATAAAACTCCATAAAGCCGAGCTGCAGAGTCGCTGATCATTCATTCAGTCATTTAATGCGTTGTTATAAAAATATTGATTATAGCTGCTTTAAATCACCCACCCCAACCTCCTCCCAAAGACTTTCTGCTACGAGGTCATGCTGCTTCTTTCTCAGTCAATATTTTCATGACAGCATGAAAAATAGAAGTTTTAAGCATTTTAATAAACGACTAATACCAATTTTTTGGGCGAAGACACTCTTGAAGGCTTTCCCTTGATGCTCGAGAGGAGAGAACTGTAAGTCATCTTATTTACCACCTGTGTGAAATAACATCTGTCTTTTAGCGTTTCCTGACCATAAAAAGCAAAAGTAATAAAAAACCTTTAGTGAGAATTGAGGTCATCATATGGGTAAGTGTGTAAATGACACAGCCAACAGTAACTACTGATCTGTGACTGATAGGAATGTGCTGTGTATCTTCAACATACAGTAGTTACACAGATAATGGACACTAAATGTGTGTCCTTGCAGAATGTTTAGACTGAACGAAAAAGCTAAACAGAAATGATCGACTAAACGTCTACCTCTGGCTCTATCTCCTCGTCCTCTGCAAACTTGCAGGCCTCCTCGTACGCTGGGTGGAGATCGGACCATCCGTCTTCAGTGCAGTTCCTATAGACGTAATCTGAGACACAAACCAACCTCTCAAAGATAGAACAGTTGCCAAAAACAAGAGACCAGAAATCCAGAAGAATATGTGAGCACAAAACCACAACTAGGAGGGATAAGAAAGGTTCAAATCTTAACAAAAAACTGAAAAGAAAGAGATGTGGCTCTTAAAAGTCATCAGAGGGAAGTGGGGTAGTGGCAGAATAAATAAAGGCCTGTCACACGAGAGTGTAACAGATTAATTTGAGGGGGAAGTTTGCACTCAGAGACTCTGCAACACTGGAGGGACTTCAGACAGTTGGCAAAGAAATGTAAACATAAAGAGATGAAAGACTTGATGCTGCCTGACTTCCTGGGATTCTGGGAATTTGATAGATAAAAAAAATTACATATTTATGATGTCAGTACTGGCAAGTATGTCAGTCGATGTGGCTACATTGAAGTGTACACTATGTGTAGACATGTTCCACTGATTTTCACCGCTACCAGAAATGAAACAAATATTATAATTATTAGCATCAGTAGCTGTTTGAAGGATCAGTTCACCCCAAAAAATCTAAATAAAATCATCTTTATTCACTTACTGCACATCTTGTTGTACATATAGAGTACATATATGTACACACACACACACACACACATATATATATAATGTTGGTGCTCAAAAATGGAAAAAATACATTAAATACATTTTAAATAAAAAAAAATTTAAAAACACAAAAAAACGAATGAAGTGATGCCTGCTGTGTGAGATCAATGTTTCCTTGTGGGAAGCGAGCCTAGACGCCAGATACTAATGCTGTACATATTCTTCATTTAAATAAAAATCTACTCCACGTGAGTTAGCTGACTAACAGTGTTCTTTTTTAACCCTCGGAAAAATAAATAAATAAATAAATAAAGCCGATCTTGGCTCAGATCTTTTCAAACTCTAGAAAACACCTCTGAGAGTCGGTACAGTCTCAGTGATTGAACTGCAGCATCACATAAAACATGCAGATACACTGTGATGGCTGATTAATGTTCAATTTGTTGCCGTTTGTTTAGATTCGTCAGGCTCCAACATGAATATGCAGTTTTCTTGATGAAGTCTATTAGTTTTACTGGGACACTGATGAATAATAAGAATAAAACCACTCTCATATCACCTCTTCTCTGTGTGTAAATGCAACCCTAAACACATCAGCACAGACGTTCTAGTAGTTTCTCAGAAGAGAAATAACGCCATTGCTCTTCATTAGGATTCAATGGGCCACACTAAAATCCCATCTGCCTGTTAATGACATAAGTGGCTCCTATGCAGAGGGCACACGACAATCATGTGTGTAACAATGGCATACATACTTTTCTTCTTGCCTCATGCAAGAAACACTCGTATGAACAGATTTGAGGCATGTACGAGTGATTTAAGAACATTTTTCTCGTATTTACAATTTCGTCTTTGGTACAAACAGAATATACCTGTCGTACGAGTCCTGAACAGATAGTCACTGCCTTTCTTCACAAGGGGAGAAACATTGAATCATAATGTCTTAATCTGACTGAATTTGGAGTTTTAATATGATACCAAAATCAACTGTCAATTTACCAAGAGGGTTTTTAGATTTTATGATATTTATTGGCATATTTTGGCACAGCAACTTATAGTAGTTGCTAGGAAACTTCTCTCATTCTGACAGCTGCCTCGGTGTCTTTCTGCAGCTCTCTGTCCAGTATCATCTTGTTTTGCAGCTGACAGTGAAACATCACCTGTAGGCTATAAAATTCTCTGAATGCAGGATGAGATATCTGATATCTCTGTGACTGTCACATGACCGCCTCCCATATTATTCACGGAGCACTTTGCTTTAGAAAGATATTTTTTAGCATCTAACTTCATGTTGAAGCATTCCTTCTTTATTTCTGTATTAATATTTTCTATTGCGGGTTCCCTGCTACTGACACCACTAAAATTTTCATGTTTTTGTCTGCTGATTTGTGAAAACAGGACTTGAAGCTCTGTGATGTGAAATTCTTGTTTTGACTCTTTGGTAACATTTTTGTGAAGGAAACTTCACAAAAATGTTACCTGCTGCGGCAAATGAAACAAAACAGACTGGAACATGTTTCCTTAAATGGCACTTTTAGGGGTGTTGATTATACTGATGATCAGATCTTCTGAACGTTCACCTCCTCATGAGCAGGTGACATTCTGGCAGTTAAGAGAGTTTGTTGAATCCGACTCGTACGAGCAAACCTCACAGAAAAAAGTCAGTCAACACGAAAATGTTCTTGCATGAGGCCCAATGTCTCTGTGTTATGTGTTCCTCCTGCTCTGATATCTGCAGCTAAAAATACTGTTTTGCCACAGTAAACAACAACACTTTGTCAAACTAGTTCAGTCCTTTGGGATGCTCTGATTCAGACGATGTACTTGTACATGCACATATAAATTTTGCACCTGATGTGCCTCCGCTTTCCATAAGTCCATTCATTTTATTAGCTCACGGCTACCCTGTTCGCTGTGAAACTGGTGATTCAGCATGGCCAAGGTAGGCTGTTGGGGTTAGTATGTTCTTTCTCTCACAAATATATTCCTGACATCTGTAAATCCTCCGTATGCAGCACATGAGCAGTCTGAGTTTGTCAAAATGCAAATTATAATTACATTTTAGTGTGCTAAATTGGTCATATAACCTGGAGTAGTGCACTTGGAAAGCTAGTTAGCAAGCCATTGGTGTAATGACTATTTATGACTGACCAGTACATCTCAGTATATACAATATGTTCTGCTCCTATCCAAGCAATAGATGGCATCTCGGAAATAGAAACTCCATCATTCCTTTACACAACTAACCTCAACACTGACTCAACACTGGTAATATAAGACTTTGTTCACTTCTCAAAAGGCTCTAGGTAACTCGACCAGGAGAAGCTTCTTAATGATGAATTTAAATGAGGTAAATGTGCAGCCATGTTCTCCCACCATGGCCTGCAGTTAGAGCTCACTCACTGAGCTCTATGACAGCCATGACGCATTCGAGGTCACAAGGTTTTCTGTGTGAATATGTGTTTACAGGAGGGAGAATAAAAAAGTTTACTGAGAAATAACAGAATTCAGTTTCATGATGTGAGTATGCCTGCCTGTCCGGCTCCTCAGCGCAGCCGAGGAGAGTGTGGGGGTTTGAGTTGTGGGTGGTTTTACCGATATCTGGTTGCATTAGCCTCAGTATAACGCAGTGTGTAGAGCCTTCAGGGCTGCAGCCGCAGCGTCAGTGGGTGAATGGTTGGATGTGAATGGAGGGGCAAAGGCTGAGGCTCCAGGGAGGGCGCTAGTGCTCATACCGCTATGCTTAACAAGCAGCGCCAATTCCTTCCTCATGCTCTTGGCTCCTACTGTGAACTCTTTGATTTTCCAATTCATTATTTTCTCTATGCATGCAGCGTCCCGTTGGATAAGCTGGATCTCACCACACATCTACAACTGTACAGCACTTGACTTATCCTGCTGTCTGTGGAGGAGGAACTCCAGCGGGGTCCAGGAACCCACTATGAGGTCATCAACAGCAACCCCCGCCTCCTGATCCCTGCTCGCAAAATACATGCTCAACTCTCACTCAGAAGCTGCTGTGGTTTTTATTCTTCTTCTCTGCTTTGCGCTGTCTTTCATTCTCACTGCTATTTGAAATCAGTCATTTCTTCACGCAGCATCCCACATACAGTACATGCTCTCTGCTGCTACAGCAGGAAAATAATTCAGCAACACTCAAACTTCATCCAGTTTGTTTTTACAAGGTTTTCAGCAGGGTTTTCATACAGAATTACAGGCTGTGAAAGCAAGCCTCCTTTGAGTCCAAGTGTTTTATTCTGTTATCTTTCTTTTATTGAAGATGTGATGATGTCCCCTGTTGGCATGGCAATGCTAATGTAGCTAAGAAGAACTTACTCAGCAAAACTATGAATATTGCCAGCAAAATAATAAGCAAGATGGTGTTAGTGTACAAACCCCTCTCAAATATTTTAAAACTTCACCCAGAACACTGCTTGTTCAGTGAGCTTCAGGTACTTCCATCAGGCTGATACAGGTACAAAAGTAGCATCAGCCGTCACACTCTATATCACAAGGTTGAGTTGCAGCACTGGGGGGCCGGTGCACACTTGCCAACATGAGTCTTGCACATGAAATACTCACAGCGGTATTATGGTTAGTGCTGCATACTAGTAGAAAGTACTGTGTATATCTCTGTGCTGTATTGTGTCTTTGCACTCAAGGATCCAACAAAACTGAACTGAAAACCAGGACTAAAATACAAACTGAACAAATGAAACAACAAGGAACAGGTGGCAAGACACAAGGGCAGACTGGGAGCTGATTTGCTGGGAAGACAGAGGAAGCAGGGCAGGGCTAACGAGGCTTGATGCAGGACAGCTGTGGAGCACAGAAACACAGAAGGGAAACACGGAGCAAACAGAAAACCAAAAAACCCAGAAAACACAATATAACCATCCCAGAACTCACATGAACACAACTTAAATAAGTGCACAACAAGCACACAGCAAAATAAACTTCATTATACATTGCTATTGAAAAAAACATGAATTAATCAGTCTGTCAAGCAGAGATGCTGCATATTAAGGCTGCATGAAACAACATAAATCAAACTAAACGACAACTGCAGCTGTGAATAACATAACTAGTGTTATAGTTCACTTGAGCACTTAGATCCCGAGAGAGTCAATGTAGAAAGCAACAGTATCTCAAGTGGTCTTTAAATATAATCTGCAACCTCTCTTATCTGTCCTTCCCACTCAGTCCAGTGTTAAACAGGCAGAAATGCCTGAGGGCATCTGGTGGACTGGTGGGGGGACATAAAGCCAGACTGGGACAAAACCATAACATTAGGGAATGATTCCTTTAATAAATTTGTTAAATTATTGGAGTGATCCTTATCTTTATGGTTAATTAAATAATTGTGACTTAAGGAGGTGGTTTGAACTCATTCTAGGCAGATGTTAAAAAGGTATAAATGCATTTGTGTCTCCATGACATATACATAAACTTTACTCCTCCTCAGTGTAACAACATCTGCCTCTATGGGAAGAGACACTAACGGGGTCTGTCCCCTGTGATAATGACAGCTGAAGTCACAGAGCATACACTGGAATTAGCTGTCGTTCATTAAAGCAACAGAGGGAAGACATTTCAACACATATGGTCATAGAGAAGAAGCACCATTATAGTGTTTGTCTGATCTGTGCAACCACTGAACGATCTGTAAGAGTGAGGGAGAAAAAACATTTGCAAACTTTTGTCTTGTGCATAGTTTATCCACTTAATTGTAACTAAACTGCTAAAGTGCAAAAGTTTTCTTCTTCTGGTGTTTTTGGCAGTTATCAAACAAGCACCCTCTGGACTGAAGGAGGGCTTGCCCTGATTTGCATGTAGCTCAAGAAAATGCAATCAGATTTGTGATCTGGCACCGAGACACATACAGTATATGTGGCTAAATGTAAATGAAAAAGTATTAAATCACATCTGGATTTTACAGGACACTTGAAATGACAAGTGTAAATGTGGCCCAAATTACCTCAAACATAACTTTGACATTTCTGTACTGTTATTTCTTGTTACTTATCAGCTGACATACTGTTTATGATGACAGCGACATATCTGTGATTACATAAAACTAGCCAATAATATCAGCCATGTGCATGTCATCAGTCAGGCTCTGATATTTACTTTTATCAAGTAAAACTAAACAAACGAAAGTACACCATAAAATGTTAAAATGTTGTAAAATGTTAAGTTAAAACTATCACACAGACAATCACAGAACACAGTCACAGACATAAAGGAGAGTATTTAAGATCTAAGTATAGTAAAAGCCTGTTAAATGTAACAACTGCAAAACTCTTTTTTGTTAGATTATTATGCTCCCAGGTTCATGTTTCAGAGATTATAAATCCAGACACCTCTTTCTATATCAGTCTCAGGAGCCCATCATTGATTGTTTGACCTCCCTTTCACCAATATGTAGTTTTTTGCACTTACATTTAATCATATTGATTTTTCTTTTTGCTCCACAGGTAATTGGTCTTTTTAGAAAAATAACAATAATAATAATATCCTTTTTTACCCTTCACCAGATACATTTTTTTCACTGCCTCTTCTTCCTCTCCTCTAAATTCTCACTGCGTCTGTTGATGACAACGTGCAGATTTTTCGTCCATCTCCCAGATGCCCAGAAACACATTTTTCTAGCATCTCAACTGTATTTTTATCTGTCTGTCAGCCATTTGACACTACATGAGAGAATTTGAGTGTATTTTGCTTTCTTTAGACCAGCCAGCTGCATGAGACAGGGGTTTGGAGAAGGTGGGGGTCATGTAAATAGTCGGCACAGCGCCGCTCTCTACAGCCAAGTTCAGACGCAGGAGGAAAGGAGTCCACATGATCCGTGTAGAATAAGTCTCCGTAAACCACTCAGTGAAAGCATAACACGGTCCTAAGAGATCTCTAAATATAACATGGTCACTTTGCTGAGCTGTAAACTGAAAGATGGATGAACTGAGAGCAAATTCATTATGCTGTAAAAGTTAAATCTGCCTGTTTTTTGGCTTCAAACAGTACGAACACAAGCAAAAGGATAAAACAAAAGATCAGCATGACTGTTGGCAGCATTATAAATCTTTTCTCTACACTGCTTCAAACAGGGATGATATAAGCATTTCTGCTGCCCTGCAAAGGAAAAAATGTGGACAATAAAAATTAATTCTAATTCATGACAGCTAAACTTCCTCAAAGGAAAAAATAGCAAAGAAGTACAAAAATCTACATAACAACATTTTAAGATACATTCCCTTATTTAGGTGTAGTATGCCCAGATTTTAAAACCTCTCAAGCAGGAATAGTGTGTATCTTTAATTTATAAATTAAGACCTAAGTCATTTTCATTTTGTGTGGGGGTCCCCTGATGGTTGGTTAAAGCAGCTTTGCCTTAAAGTGTTACCCACTTACTGTATGCTAAAAGGTGAGTGGAAGTGATTTACCTTCATTATTAGCAAACAGCTGCGAGACATTAGCACACGAGACGCTGACCACCTGTCCCACCTCAGCACGGTACCAGCAGCGAATCTCGTCCCACTGTGTTGGACAACCTGAGACAGGAAGACAACATTTATCACATATTTATCAGCTGGACTGACAACTTCACAGTGTGAGTAGAGAGCCTGGCAACAAGCAAGACGTGAACTATAACAAACTGTATGAGGATATAACATACTGTAAGGCTAGAACTAGATTGTGGTACTGAATAATTGTATTGCACCTGTAAGCAGAGCATTATGTGAGCAAAAGATAGATACAGGGCATAATTCAGTATGAGTCAAATGATGGTAATCTCTGAGGAATTACCTAAAATGTTCAAATATTCAGTTTGGGAAAATGTACAGAGATACAAAAATTGGACAATATGAAGTGAATGAGTGATGCTAATATCCAGCTGACACTGACTGTGTATTTGTTGAAAGTATTGGCAGACCATTTATGTCCAGGGCACAAAAATAGCAGCAGCCACCAGCCAAATGCTGGTAAAATATGCAAGTGGCTGGTAGATTTGCTTCACCCACCAGCCAAAAAAACAATGGTAATCTATTGAGTGGCTGGTAAAATTTGAACATTCACTAGCCATTTGGCCAGTGGACAAAAAAGTTAATTTTGCATCCTGTTTATGTCTGTTATTTGTTTTGAGAAAAAGAAAGAGAAGGTAATGTAAGATATTTCTTGTGTATTTGCTGGTCAGGTTAGGGTGTTGAAAAATATCACCATCTTCTTAGGTTCAAACCTTATTTACTTTCCAGCTAAAATCACATTTATTCATCCCTTTTTTAACCAAAAATAATGTAAACTGTAATGTTTTTTTTTAAATGTATTGTTAATAGCTTTTTCATTATTAATAGGAAGGAAAAAGAAAGAAAATACTTCTTTTTGTCTCAGCGGCTGGATGAGTGTGTCAGTGTCTGTGTTTGATTGACATCTGACAGGAGAATGAGAGAAAAAGTAAACAAACTGCTGTACAAGTCATGAGCAGACAGTGCGTTGTTAGCAGTGGTACTAAAGAGTAAGGACCAAACCGGCATCTAATGACATTTGCAGCTATGTTTACATCCTGTTTATTGTGCTGCAGTTGAACAGCTAATTATCTATGTAGCCTGCTAAGTGACGTAAGCAATGCACTTTTCCCAGGTGAATGTTTGTTTGGTGGCTTGTTCAGCAAGCTAAGGTGCAGCTAAGTTAGATAAGAAGGAGACTTTAGCAGGGAAACTAATGTGGGTTGTGTTGTGTAGCAGGATGCTATCAGGCTTAGTGTGACCGTCTCCTCTGCCAATGATAGAACATGTTATTGCTTTATGCAAAATTTGATTTATTGAAACAAGGTCTCCATCTACTTAGATGAAGAACTAACAGTATTCTGACAAATTAATTCTAAGAAAGATATCAGCATAAAGATCATGAAACCAAAAAATATAACACAGGACTTGAACACCTCCTAATGTTACAGAATTTGCTACTGTTAACTCCTGACTCATTTAACCTCATTTAAAATCTTTTTATCAGTAAATAAAGTCAGTCCTCTGATGCAATTTTTCAAGGAGTTTCCCCCAGTCTGGGAAAGTGAAGGAACGTTTGATTTAGTGACGTACTCAACCCTCCTCTCTGCCCACGCTTTGTCTCTGTTGTTCCCCTCACATGGATGACAAGCTCTCCCTGCAGCCTCCGTCGCTCCAAACGGGGGAGGAGTGGAGCGGGGTTGGGGGGAGCGGTAATGAGGAGCCCATCTCTCTCCGCCACCACAACGCCTCATACATCAAAGCGCCTCGGCCTTGTGTCAATTAAAACAGCAGCGCGCAGGGACACACCACTCATTCATTATAAAACACAGCTTTTGGCTACTGCTGGAGGTTCTCCTGCCAAAGCTGTAATGAGACAAACATCTCGCTGGATAAATGTGACTTTGAACTCTCCTTTTTTTTATAAAAATTTGCCTTGATAATGGCTATTGTTTGTACAATCAGAGAGTAAGTAAGTAAGTAAACTTTATTTCTATCACGCCTTTCAAAACCAGAGTTACAAGTGCACAGACAACAAACTATTAGAGAAAAAAGGTTAGAGAAATGCCAGTCTATGTAAAAATGTAGCCCTGACTCAGCTGATCTGATACTGAGGGGAGTTTGTTCCACAGTGTTGGAGCTAAAAAAAGTAAAAGCATGATTCCCTTTGTCTTCAGCCTGGACTGGGACTTGTTAGATCTGAGAGGTCTTTTTGCAGAATAAGGGGTTTAAAGCGGAGATGTTTGGATGTGAATACCATCTTAAATTGAATTCTGAAAAAATGTGTATGTAATTCAGCCATGATCCTTCTAACGTGTTTGTTAGAAGTCTTCCTGCTGCAGTCTGCACCAACTGTAGACGGGCAACTGCTGCATCATTCAGACATTCAGGTAAATAATGAATTGCAGTAGTCGAGGTGAGAGGGAACAGCTACGTTTTGGGGGAGCAATATTTGTCATTTCTAAATAACAAAATTGACCAAGACTGTGCTGACTGAAGTTGAAGTATTGATCAAAAACAAATCCTACATTTCTGGCTGATTGTTTTAAGTTAGTTTTCAGATGTAAAAGGTGGAGGGTGACATTGTTTGAAACATCATCAGGACCAGTAACCTTCAGTGTTCAGCTGCAGAAAGTTGGAGGCCATCCAGTATTTGATGGCAGCGAAGCAGCAGTGTAGGGGAATCCAGATTGTTATGATTTTCAGGACTGAAGTTGAGCATTTCTGAGACTTAGCTGAGCTCCAGTCGGCGTTCCATTTTGTCCTGCTGATCTACCAGCGATGGGGAGCGAATTATCCATCTATTATCAGGATGTCAAATGTCTCCTGACAAAGACAGGAGGTGGTACTAAATCAAGTTGTCGTCACAGCTCAAATACAACAAACACAACATAGCACTAACCACCGTTTGACTTTTCTGTGTACATCAGCAAACGAAGAACAATGAATTGAATAATTGAAAAATTTTTTTTAGAAAAAAAATGAATCAGTCACTCAAAACTTTTTCAATTGTAACCTTACAGCCAAAGTTTGGTCAGATTTTAGTTGTCATTTCCAACATCAACATAATTTTATAGTTTATATTAAATATAATTTATTTTAAATGCAAAGACCCTAAAGTTGATGGTTATAATGGTAATTTTGTTTATTCACAGTCATTTTTTGATAAGATTACTAATTATTTCCATCTCCCTTCATGATTTTACGTATTTTACAAAAAGTTTTTGTCTTCCTCTTATTCTCATTGTCCTTTATATTTGTCTTTTACGAGACTTGATTGTAATTTAGATTTACAGAGATTTCCGAACCTTTGTTTGTAAAACACAGAGGAAAAGCAACCACCTAAGTTCCAATAGGTTTAGGGTACGGGAAGCTCTGGGTTAAAGGTCGTTAAGGTCCCGTAGTGTAGTCCGTAGCTGTACGTACAATAGCTGTCACGCACACCCCCACTACTGCCGAGCTGCAGATGACATTTTCATCTGGTGCACTGATTGAATAAAGCACCCTGTTGTAAATAACCTAATGGCTCTCCAGCTAATGAAAAGCCACTCGATGCGTGGGCAGACTGTAGTAGTGTAAAAGGCCACCGTGCTATAATTTGAATCAGTATGTGAAAGGGGCTCTGCTGGTGGCACCGGTAAGTTCCTTTATTAGGTGCTAATTAAAGCTTGTGACATTGTGACAACATGGTACAGCAGATGAATGGACTGATGCTCTCTTCCTCCTCATCACAGGTATTAATGGTTGCATCTCTTTGTCCCGTCAGCAGCAGTATCTTCAGTACAAAGACTTGTTTTTTTCAAGCTTTCAGTAAATCTCCTCTCCAGGGTCTCAGTTATCTTGTAAAGATTAGTGGTCTGTGTGACAGGCTGTTGTTCATTATGTTCATACATGCATGAACATCTCATTGACGCACACCTTCGCACATTTTCACAGAACTGGTCCAAAGGCATTTAGCGACAAAGCAAACAATGCGGCCCCCAGATAAAACTGAAAAAGTGGACTCTTTGGCTTTCTTTGTTTATTTTTCTTAAAATGAATGTCCTTAGCCACACTAGCCGCTAAAAACAATGGCAATGTCTGTCAGTCAGTTGGTCCACCACTTTGGTTCAGACTTAAATATATGCCATTACATTTTGTACATATATTCATGGTCCCAAGAGGATGAATCCTACTGACTTTTCCTCTAGCGCCACCCAGAGGTTGATATTTCTGGTTTATGGTGGAAGAAAGGATAGGCATATGGACTTCATCTTCAAATAAAGTAAGCAAGCCTTAACGCACTCTCTCTCTCTCTCTCTCTCGCACACACACGCACACACACACACACACACACACACACACACACACACACACATACCTACCAAATTGTCATATCCTATCTGTTGTTAAGCTTCTAATAATAGCCTTGAGTGCAGTTTCTATTGTTGTTGCTTCAGTTTGAGTGCCGTGGATTTTTATTTTTTGTAGTTGTTGGCATGTTGTTAATTCTTGTGTGATGACAGCGGTGGTTGTTGTAAAATATTGTAAATGGTCAAAGATCATGATCTTGTGTTGCAAGTTAAGCTTATTAATTTGAAATGCCTGTTTGTAATAACTGATTTCAGGATAACCCTGTGGATTGCATGAATTATGGGGGAATACATGGATCTGTGCAGACTATTGTGCATAAGCCTATTTGTTGTTAAGTTTTTGCTCTCTCTCTCTTTCCCTTCTCTCACTAGAGTTGTCGCTTTCTCTTTCTCCGTCTCTTTGTCTCTCTTACACAAACAAGGTATTGCAATATTATGAGATGTAGCCTTTTGGGAGAGCGGAGTAATGGGGACTGTTAAGGAGTAATTGTTTAAGTTTGGTAATGGTATTTTACAATCTTGATTTTGAAGGATTCTCTTAGAATGCGTTGTGCACTCGCCTGCCGACACACATGAAATACTCATCGGCGTGTGCATCCCGGTCTGCGACTGCCTACCTGACCCTAGATCTCACAGCACGTTACTACCGCTTTGACATTTATGCGACCTATAATAAACATCAAGAACAAGTTATGGGGGAAGCTCTGTCATTTCCAAGGGGCAGACATGATGAGGGAAGGAGAATTAGAGTGACCAAACGTCAATCTAAACTTATGTCCTGTATATTCTCTTCACCAACGTGGCCATATTTCAGTATTTTATTCCTCCTCTGGCTGCAATTTCATCCCTCGTACTTCAGGTTCCAGTGTTTTCATGGTCCAATAAAGCATTTGTCTTATGTTTTTCATGTACACTGTTGCTGCCACAATATTGTTACACATATTACAGGAGAAAAAAGCTCCACTGGGATATACAGAACAATATCTGCCCTTTAATAAAGAATGTTATGTGATAAGGGAGAAGCAGAAGTGGACAGAGAAACAGAAAGGACGAGGAGAAAGAAGTGACAGAGGGGAGATATTCAAAGGGACAAAGAGCTTGACCAGAAATTCAGGACGGTGCTTGTCTGGCAGATTATGGAAACATAACGTCTCTTTTATGTTCTGTTTAGACTGAGCAGACATCCCTACTCCCTGAATGTCCCATCTAATCTCCCTCCTCTCAACCTTCAGCTCCCTTCTCTTCTGGAAAATCAAACTCTACAACCTCCCACTAGCCCCTTACTCTGATAATCCAAAACTGAAAGTTAAATCTTGATGCAGTAAAACGGAGGAGCCAAAGAAGTCCTTCAGTTAATGGCTGAAATTAAGTTTTAATGCGTGAGCAACTCCACTTTACGCCTTTCTTCTCCCTCATACCGAGCATTGCTACTGAGCAACTCATGAGGAAAGACAACTTTCTCTGTGCAGATGAAACAGGAAGGCATTAAACTCATCCATCTCTCTTGAAACTGTTTGTACTGAAGATCAACCCTTCTTTAAGGTTTACGAAAGAGATAATTTTGGATCAGGTGTACATTATTCACTCCAAATACTTTTACACTTGAAACTGAAACTCTTTAACCTGTATATTTACTTAAAGGTGCAGAGTGTAGTGGCATCTGGTGGAACGGACTTGGCAGAAATTGAATATAATATTCATAAGTATGTTTTAATTAGTGTATAATCACCTGAAAATAAGAATTGTGTTTTCGTTACCTTAGAATGAGCCCTTCATATCTACATAGGGAGCACCACCATGATTGTACAGTAGCCCAGAATGGACAAACCAAACACTGGCTCTAGAGAGGGCCTTTCTCGTTTTCACGGCTAGCGTAGGTTATTCTACATGCTTGGAAGGGGAGGGGGGAGGGGTATTCAGCTGCCATTAAATCCTACACACTGGTCCTTTAAACATGCTATGTGTAAATGTTATGATTAATCTTATGTTGATAGAGTTATCTGACTAATCATTTCAGCACTAAAATTTACTTTTGTTACTTGTTACTTCACCTCTGGTATTTAGTCTGTATAATTAGTTATGAAGATGACAACTGCGAGACCACAGAGAGACACAAAGGGCAAGACAGTTATGGTGTGTGATAATCTGTGGAGATGCCAGCGGTGGAGCCTCTGAGCTATGCTCTTTTTCAGGCACGCACACACACAAATTCATGAGGCTGGCTGTTGCTCAATGTGAGTCTAGTAATAAGTATCATTGGAAAACAGACGACTGTTAACCTCTGTCTCTATTTACTCTCGTATTCTGGTATTATTTCCTTTCTGTCACTGACTTCCCATGTTTCCCCTCTGATGGTGTTTCCTGTGGGATTAGAGGTGTAAAGGTAATTAACATGAAGACTTCTGCCCTCTCTCCCTTCACTGGACATTTGTTGATTACTCAAGAAAGAGAAAATGAAGGCGACACAGTGAATGCATCTGTTTCTGTACTTTATTCCTGCTGTAGAATTACACTAACAACTGTAAATTCTATCTTTATCCATTAGTAGTGTCTATCTCTTGTGCAGTCTTTTGTAGCATTGCCAATAAGAAGCCTCATAATTTCCCAATCACTATTTCATGAGCCGTATTTGCCTCCTCTCTTCAACTCACCCATCTGTTCGTCCCTCATTTAGTCACATCTGATGGGCTCTTCCACTCTTGATGAATCATGATGAATTAGGCTGAAAGGATCTGCAGGTGAATGATGTTCCTAAAGCCACCTGTTTGACCTCATATTCAAATGGACAACTGTCTTTCATGCATTGAAGTAAACAAGTATTGAAGATCATCAAGCTAAAAGAACGTATTAAATATTGGGTAAAATTAGACCACTGAATCAACCATCCTGTCTCAGATTTTGTTGAGAGATTTAAATAGTTTGTTGCTTTTGTAAATCACGATAAGCCTGGAAGTTTAAAATATAAATTCAACATTCTCATGATCTTATTCTTCCAGAGCCCATCAAGTGTCATAAAGAAAACAAAGTGTATTTGTGTACACAATTCATACAATATATTAATTTGTGCTCTTGAATGACCTTTGTAGGTAATTCTCTCTATTTACACAATTATTTTTCTCAAGTAAGTTTCAAGTTAAGCTTAAATATCCATGTTAGTGCTCTCTCAGGTTTTCCAATATCACAAAAATTGTTGTTTGTGTTTAGGCTACCTATTTAATCAGCAAATTGTCCTTGCAGAACTGTTGTTGAAATGTTGTGTGAATTTGATTAGATATGCCAACTGTACAAACTGGCAAACTCAGTGTTGACTGAAAATGACGTCAGAACCACTGTATGTCGGTCAGTAGTGATTAGGTCAAAATCACCTTCATCCCGCAGATAATGGGTAAGAAGTGAAATGTGAAATTGTAGAAATTCTCATTTCTGGAGTTGAAAAATGATATTCCTTTTCTATAAGTTTGAGTAGCTACATTCTCTAAAACTAAAAATGCATTAGGGCAAAAACAAGCCTTCTTTTCCCCAGAGTTCCTGAAAAGTCTACACTTTGGAGAGGACAGGCCTTTCTCACAGAGGTCTTGTTGACTGCCAAACACAGGTGTATGTAATAACATTAATCATCCATTCAGGTGTGCTACTGCAGGGCCATGGCACTGTGCATGCTGGTTTACTGGCATGTCAAGTAAAAATGTTTCCTGGGAAAAAGGCCTATTTTTATCTAACAGTGATGGTAACAAGTTATTCTCATATTAATGTAAAATTAAAGTAAGACAGTGGAGTAAAATGTAGCTGAGTAAACATTAAATCTCCCTAAATGGAAGTAAAGTAGTACTGCGCAGTAACTTCACACCTTCACTTCTTTCTGCTCTCACCTGTATTTCCTACAATGCTCCAGTCAGAGACATAAGGACCCTGACCCACATGACCCCAACACTTCTCCTCAGGACAGCTATGATAAAACAGGCTTGAATATTTATGAGTGTAAGGCTCATTAGAGGTTTTACAATCAGTGGATGTGTGTGGCATTTTTGTTTGTCCACTTTATCTCAGGTATTCTGACCCTTGTTCACCTGGCAGCTTGCTGAAAGTTAAACCACAGGGGAGACCATACAGAACCAGCTGGGACTGTTTCTCCCTCTGGACAGTCCACATTTGTATAAGTTGACTGAAGAAGTGAAGCAGCACCTCCATCTACCTCAGTCAGTCTTCAGTCCGGGCTTGAAGCGGCTCATGCCGCTTCAAATGCTAATTGTCACGTCTTTGCTTTGGATGATCACAGGAAAGGGTGACAAATGATGCAATTAATTCTGAGCGACACCAGCTGTGGCATGCACAGGCAGTCTCACCGGCGAGCAGACAACTGTCTCACAGACGACTGTCTCACAGATGACTGTCTCACAGACTGTGTAGCTTTCATAACAATCTTTTCAGAGTGGAGAGACAGCGTAAGGAGAGAGCAGAGCTTAGCCACCTGGAATGACCCTGTCGCATAACTCAAAACACTTGAAAACAAAGAGAATTCTTATTTCGGGTGTAATGGACATGCTTTCAGACTGCATCTCAGATGGAAAATGACGCGCGGCCCTCCTGAAGGACAAGCTGTTCCAGTGGCTGATTTTTTTTTTTTCTGAGGCATTGAAGGGAGGATAATGGATGAATCTCCTCTGATTCAGTTGGCTCACCTTCTTCCCGAGCAGCAGAGATGAAACAGGGCCAGTGCAGGTTGACCAATCAGCACCTTTTAATCCAAACATCTCCTCACCTGATTAGTTCCTCTGATTGTTTTGGCTGTTCTGCCAAGTGAAGGACGGTAATTTGATAACAGGAAGCAAATGTGCTCACTATGCTTTTGATTAAAAAGCAGTAATCATTAGCAACAGGAAGCCATCCAACAAGCCTGCTGTGAGCTTTACATCCAGGTATGGTTTTGAATGGTTTTAATCTATAGTTTGAGATGAAATCTGAATACTGATGTAATCTAATGTAAGATGTTTACAATAGTGACCCTGGCGCATGCAAAAGCACATACTAAAACACCTACATTATTTACAGTTAGTTGAGGAAGAAGTTGGTTGAGGATCATAAAATCTTTGATAAATTTCACTCCAACTTTCATCACAAACACAGTACTGAGACAGCATTATTAAGAGTATTAGTAAGAGTAACTATTGACATTCTCATGCACGTAGAAAAGGGTGAATATTCTATTCTCATCCTACTTGATTTAACTGCCACCTTTGATACCATCAACCATGCCATTTTACTTGATAGGTTGCATAACTGGGTGGACATTTCTAGGACACAGCTTTAAACTGGTTTCATTCATATTTTAACAAATAGATATTTTAATGTCTGTTTCAATAATCTTGTGTCCTCATTAGTTCCCCTCCAGTGCGGAGTCCCTCAGGGTTTCTTCCTTGGGCCAGTCCTGTTCTCATTGTACATGCTACCTCTGGGTCATCTGTTCAGCCGTTTTCAAGAAATGTCATATCATATGTTATGCCGATGATACTCAGATCTACTTCTCTGCCAAACCTAATAACTTGAACCAATTATCGTCCCTCCATGATTGTTTAGCTGCCACCAAAGAGTGGATGACTCAAAGTTCTTTTATTGGCCCTGATAACTCGCCACTGCAGCTACTCAGTTTATTGGTCCATTTCACCCAAACATTAAATCTACTGCTAAGAATCTTCGCCCAGTATATGACATTTGACCATCATGTTAATAAGCTTGTCTAGTCCTGTTTCCTTCAGTTAAGAAATATTTCAAAAATAAGACCTATATTGTCCACTATTGACCTTGAACGATTAATCCAGTAATTTCTGTTTTTTAATGCTTATATGTCTAAAAACGTATATTATTTTGAACACCATGTCATTATTTGTTGTCTTAAATAAAATCTCATCCCTACTATGATGTGTTACTACAATGATGCTTCTCTTGTTTTAAACTACATGTAGCCAACAAATGATACAACATCTAAGCAAATGCTGAATGGCTTTTGGCTCATAGTTTTAAATATACTAGATTATATTTTTGACGTAAAAATAGATCTATTGCCTACACCAATGAGAAGTTATGGACGCATACAGCATCCCTGCTTATTGAGGCCTGCTGGATTTATTTGCTCTGTTGATCCAAATTAGATTCTGGAGTCGGGTTTGGACACTTCGGCCCACAGAAAGTGAGGAACTGAATCACAGTCTGCCACCTACAAAGCTGTAGGAGAAAGGTGAATGCAGCATTAGGTTTTTTGCTTCTTGTATCTTGTAAACAATCACAGACCATGTTTTGTGCATTTATTGACAAAACATAATTTGGTCTCTCAGTATTGAGGTTCATCCAAATCATATAGTTTTGGTCCGAGATGAGATCGGCAACCAGGAGCATCCTGTTTCAACTTGTTATGGACATATTTTATATCTACCAACATGTATGATTTTGAGAGCTTAAACTGTCATACAGCAGTTTATATTATTGAATGAAATAATAATGGTTACTGTAGTAGCTTTGATGCAGAGGTTGTCAGGTTCTCCTCTAATGAGGAACCTCCGTACAGCAATCAACCCTCTGGACACAAGAAATGCGGGAGCTCATTGACTTTTTTTCCAACTACTGACACAGACTGTCGAGGCTCCAACGCCTTTCACTCCCTTTAACGCCCTCTGAGGGAGGTGAAGAGGGCGAGGATGGAAAAAGTGACCCTTCATCCAATAATGATCTTAAGTGAAATCTATAAATGTGCTATACATAGTCAATAGGGAGTACAAAGAAATTAAAAAAATAAGAAATAAGAAATAAATCTGAAATAAATCCAGGCCAACATTGGCTTAAGGCACAAAAACAACTTGGTAAGGTTTTAGGAAAATCATGTCATGTCTGTCAGTCAAATCAAAATACAACTAAAATACTCAGAAAAGGACACTGTATTGGTTTATTTACACGCACGCCCAACCCTACTCTAACATAAAACCAAGTCTTAACCCTAAAACAGCTGATGTACCAGCTGGTGGTACCTGATGTTTGTCCCCACTTGGGAGATGTGTCCCCATAACACATTTTAAGAATGAGATGAAAACAAACACACACCTGTCCTGTTGGAGTGGTTGTTCTCCTCCTGTTTGAGGAGCTGGTTGCATTCTTCCTGAGCCTTCATGTGCTGAACCACCAGAGCGCAGTCTGGGTGGATGGCCTCCGTCTGAGGAGCAGAGAAAGAAATCACACTTCAGTTATACATTAAAACGCACCACAGAGCAGTAATGATGATACAAAGTTTTAGCAGGCAGTGAAAATGCTACATTAGCAGTGTTGTCCGGGAATCACTGGAAGAATATTCCTAACATGAGTAATGTCTAAGTAAGAAGAAACAAAACATCTATACACCTGTCTCAAAGATTTGGAACGAAAGGTGCTGTATTGGCACGAATATAAGATGATATTTTATCATTTATTTTATCAAACATTTGAAAAAGTGGGGGTTGTCTTATATCTGAGGACTACACAATTATATGTTCACAAGATCAGAAAACCTTTTTGAATGAGAGAGTACCCCTGTAACACTGACTCCTACAGACAGTGTCGCATTATGATTTGTTTGAAGCATTAATGCTGAAAGGCTAACACTTAAGTATTTTGTTAGTCCAGTTTAACTCCAAAAGTTTTTTTGAACCTGCAGGAGTTTCTGAAGGCGGTAATGTGTCTTTCTGTTGTGGGAGAAATAAATTCATGAGAAGTGAAAACGAGTCGAAAGCGTCTTCTGATGTCTTTACTGCAGATCAGGGTCGAAATCGTCTGTCAAGCAACCAAAAATTACTGCTGTCACAGATGATGAGGAGCTCAAACAGTCTAAAACACTACTAAATAATTTTGACTGTTTCAGAGCCTGACAGGAGAGAGTGTGAGTGTGTGACTGATACAAGATGACACTGATGACAAGATACACAAATGTGGGATTTATGCTCTGCTTTGATAGAAGTATTTCACTTTTACGAGGGAAAAGGCTTCAAGGATGACGGCTCTCTTTTTCTTGGATTAACAGTATCTAAGTGAAATTTTCCCAATAGGACGAGTGTGTGTGTGTGTTGTATTTTCAAAAAGCCCTTTGCCAAAAATAGGTTTCTGTCTTATAATCAGAGTCGCCAATACAGTACTACAATATTTAAATTTGAAACAAATATTTTATACAATATTACCTATTAATTGTGAATATTGTTGAGAACATGAATGTTTCTAAAATGACAATCATAAGAGTCATAAAAGTCTTCTTCTAGGTAAATATTTGAATAGTTTATGATGATAGACCCCAACTGAGAACATTTTAATGAAGTTATCATAACTAAAGTTCAGGAACAAGTCCAGGGTCCTTTCTGTGGTGAGTTTGCATGTTCTCCCCGTGTTCACGTAGGTTTCCACCTGGTGCTCCAGTCTCCTCCCACCATCAAAGACATGCATGTTAAGGTTGATACTTCCATCTCAGTAATTCTCCTTCTTCCTCTTTTATTACAGGAACCACTGGGGGATGATGAAGCAGAAAGCTCATCGAGACGCGCCCCCACCCTGAGTCTCGACCCCCGGTTTCCTAGATGCTCCGGCTACGTCACGACTCCAATTGGCCCCTGTTCATCCCCATGCAATCAACCCCTTTCATCCCTCCCCTCATCCCTTATCATCCCACCGTACATGACCTTGGCCAATCTTTGGCTCCTGTTTATCCCCCCAGCGACTGACCGTCTTCGTCCCTCTCCTCAAACATCCCATCACATTTGACCCTCATCTAATTCTTCCTGAATCTTCTCACCAATCCATGTTGATTACTGAGATATCAGTCTTCCAATCCACATGCTTTTAAATTTTATGTGTTCTTGCAAGTTTGAACTGCTCCTCATAATACATATCTTTGCCATATCCTTCCCCCTACATGAAAACCCTCTGCTCCAGTGATGAACCTCTGTACGATAATCAGAAGCCCTGACAACTGAAACGTGGGAGTTCAACAACTTCATCCAAAGTCCTGACGTCTCTAATCAAGGCTCCTCTGTCTTTCACTTTCTTTCACGCCTCCTGAAGAACATGAAGAGGAGGAAGACTGAAACCGGCAGACCTGTACTGTATAGGCTTATAATAATCTTACAAGACATATAAATTCACATATGAACTTATATCAACTTACCTTGCAAGGCAGCTGGATTCGCGAGATCATGAGATCACACGAGAATCGATCTTGTCAGGCTTCAAGTTATGCGCTTGTGTACGAACCACCGGTGGTTCGGACCAATCAGCGTCCTACGAGGATTCTCGTGTGATCTCATGAATCCAGCTGCCTCACAAGGTAAGACGGTGATAAACGGTGACAGACAGATGGTTCATCCAATCACCTGCCAAGTATTTTTTGAAAGTGCCTGCCCTTTTCCAAACAGTTCCCAAGTACGACTTCTCAGATGGTTCTGTGTATATTACATATCAACTCCTAAATTAGATTTCTGCATTCACAAATGTTGCGAAATTGATTTTATTTTAATCTCTACCAATCTATAGTAGGCTGTCAAGTAGGAAGTAATCCTTCTCACTGCTTTGGAGGTGTGTAATTGATTTATCTGGTGGATTATTTGGCTTGAAAAGTGTGAACCATCACATGTAGAACACCTGTCTGTTGGACAGATGGAGACTCTGCAGGTGAATGTGACCTCTGATCCCATCCTCTCACAGCGCTGCAGTTTCCAGGATTAACACGCCAGGAGATGTTCACTGCTATTGGACTGAAACACCATCTGGCCTGTTGCAGGACATCTTACCCTGCAGCTGTCAAAGTTGTCTTTATGTCAATCTGTGTGTGTTTACAGTGCCTGTATGTGTTTTTCCTTCATGGAGCAAGTTGTTGAGAAGCTGAAGCATTAGGTAGGTAGATAGATAGTTTCTTGTGTTGGTATTGTTAGTCTAAGTAATAGTAATAAGTCTAAGTAAATAACTTTAATCTTATTTCAACCCTGTCTCCTAAAGATCATGTTTATATAATACTAATTTGCAGCAAATTAGCTAAATTAATTTGGACGAAATGTTTTGCACCCAACATAAAGTATGATTTATGTTTTTATGGATATGTTTAGGTAACTATAAGCCTGATAAGTTTACAAAAAGATCATAATCTTGCTCGAATGTGCAAAAAGCATGATGACTTGAAGCACAACACAGGACTTTGGGGCTTCTAGGTGGGCTAAGGTTTTAAGTGGACGTATCATGCACATTTCCAGGTCTATATTTATATTCTGGGGCTCTCCTGGAATATCTTTGCATGATTCACAGTTCAAAAAACTCCTTATTTATCTTATACTGGCTCTTTATGCAGCCCCTCAGTTCAGCCTCTGTCTGAAACAGGCAGTTTTAGCTCCTGTCTCTTTAAGGCCCGCCTCCTGATGAGCCCGCTCTGTTCTGATTGGATTCCTTCGTCTCGGGAGGCTACATAAACAAACAGTAGTAACAGGATTTCACTTCTTTTTCTCATTCTTTACTCCAAAGAGAAACTTCTCGAATATATCTGTACATGTTCAAGCCGATATAAGATCAGAATGCAAGTGAACAACATGACAAAGACAAAGAACGGACAAAGAGGAAGTAGAGGTGACATTGCAAACGGAGCATTCAGAGCAGGTTGAAGCCCTTGCTTTTGACTTTCAGGCAGCACTTTTACATACGTTCACCTCAGGATTACAAACTGTAACGATGTTTTGATCTGACATTATAACAGTATAAAAATGATAGAAAATCACAAGCATGTTTTGTCCCCTTTCAGACGCTGAACATGAACTGCAACATCTCTGATTCGAGTCCTCCATGGAACGTGTTGCATGTTGTTACCATCTCTCTAACCACTAACATCTACTAATCACACACATGAAAAAAAAATGTAGTACTTCATGGATGACAAAAAATGTTGCAAGTGAAAATTTCCCAAAAGGATTCACTCTGAAAATACTCCTTTCGACAAGTGGTTCTTTACCTTGTGACCCATTAATGCAATGTAGTGTCTTCTTGAAACTCTTCCACCTGGTTTTAGCATGCAGTCTGTATCTGGACACGTTTAACTGGATAATGACATCTGATCACAGGTGTTTGCATTTACACCAGGAGAAGATATCCAGAGGCCTGAGAACATTGTCTCTCGCTAATTTTGATGTTTCACTGATCAAAACAAACTTTATTATATTTGTGGCCCGTGCACGATAATTCAAGAGAAGTACAGGACAGGATAAGAAATGTAACGCTGCAACCATGTGTAACCTGCGTGTAAGCGGCGCTCGCAAATGGCTTTTGTGAAACTATCCTTGTGTACATTAAATGTTAATACCAGATGTTAATGGGGTTTTTGAGCAGTGAGTAATGCAGTGGTTTTCCCTTTTAATTTGAATAATTTTTGAAGCCTAAAGACATCAAACGATACATGAACAGTAAAAAGTAGCAGAAGTTACAGAAAAATCACACTTCTGTGTCGCAGTATTTTGTTTTTGTTTCATTTCCCAGCTTACCTTGTAATCTGTGACATTGATCTTGTGAGCTCCTGTTTCTCACTCTCAGGTTGGGAGCTGCTGCCTTATACAGTAAATCCAGACTTTTTGATAAATAACACTGTCAGTTTGTTAAAATAACAAAGAATAATATGCTTGGATGAGACTTTAACAGCAACAAGAATGATGCCTGAGCCTTCTCCTTTATTGTCCTGATCTCTCAGTTATCTCTAATACTCTCATTCTCTCTCTTAGGCATTATCAGATAATGCTGCCCCCTAAACACATTACTGAACATGAGGAGAATTCACTGTGAAAAGGCAATATATTTTTTCACAATTGATTTGGAGTGGGTGGCCCATAAACTCCTACATCATTAATAATTTACACCTACAGGAGCAACAAATGTTTTTGTGTGGCTGAAAAACTCGATCTGGCAGCTGCGCCTCACCGTGACACAAGACAGCACAGTCATATTTGCCCTGCATGTATATGGAACAAATCTCCTTTAAACAAGCAAGATAGTAGCATGACATGCTGTCTTATGAAGCAACACAATGTGTATTTTTACAGATTAGTGATGTGCAGAATGTGGTGTAACTCATATGATGAGATGCCTGGCAGGTGTTTTCGCCACTTCATAGGTGTGTAGAATAATAAAATCAGATGTGTGTGTTTGAGTGTATGTGTGAGTGAAGAGCTGGAGAGCCATCTGAGCATGCACTTTGATTATTGTAACCCCAGCTCCTAAATGGCAACAGTTTATGTGGCAGCAGTTTCATTTAAATTCAATCACTGTCTTAACCGGGTCATTATCGCAGGACGGCGATCGCCTCCATCCAACCTTTAACGAGGCGCCATCATTTACATTCAATATTTCACAGTGATACAAAGGACGGGCAATCACCAGGTCTCTGATGTCATTATTAAAGTGTGAGTGTGTGTGTGTGTGTGTCTATTATTGGCCGTTTAATGTTTTCAATCTACATTCTACCTCGGGGTCAAGTCATTTGTAATATTTCTTTTCATTGTGGCGCTGATGACATACAGGTATATTGAATCCAGTTCACATCCTGTCTTGAATCTCCAGCAATTTTCTGTAACAATGAATGCAGATAAATTCGAAGTGATGATCTTTGACCTTACGGCACACAGGGGACAAAAACTACACTTTAGGGTTTGGGTTTGGACTTTGCACAGAAATCTTGACCTGGTTTTTGTCACAGACTTAAGCTGCTTTACAGCGTTTACAAGTTAACTGCACTGTATGAAAACGGTCTAATGAAATCTTAGTCTCAATTTGTGTCAGACTGTACAATATCAGTTTTGAGGCATGTCAGATGGTTAAAGCTGAACCAGGGAGACAGTCTGTAAACTAATAATTTTTGCCATTTGCTTTAATTTTTCTTTTCCAAATAAGTCAATTCTGTGGCTTTGTTTACAATCTAATTGTCTGACTGATCGTGTTTCCAGCTGAGATCTCAGCAATTACTGTAATTTGGTGATAACAGTTATATCATAACCAATTAGAAAAATGTCTTTATGATTGTTGCCATAGAGATAGCGCTAAAGTAAACAATTTTATAGCAATGTTGTGACCAGGGACAAGGTCGCCTGGGTGCTACCTGAATAACTGAGAGTGGTTCACCTCTTTTCCTTCAGACTTGCTGTGGCATTTCACCGTGTCAACACCGGCACTTTGTTATGTAACTGTTGTCTCCCTGATCGATCAAGTTTGTGTTTGTCAATAAATCTCTTTACTTGAGACATCCCTGTCTCCAGGAGTTTCTGCATTTACAAGTTAACCTGTTCTCAGTATTTTCATTCACACTAAAGCACAAAAATAAGCCTCAATTTGTAATAAATCTGAATTTCCTAAACAAAATTCTCTAAACATTTCAACAACATAACAAAATCAGCCGTCTTTCAGCTTAGGAGCATCTCTAAAATTGGATAATTCAGTTCATTTCCAGACATACACGCCCTTTGTTCCTCCTTTGTGTCCAACAACTAGATTACTGTCATTATTTACACCAACAAATCAATTTTCACCTTCACTTTTGGCAAAATACAGCCGCCAGGGCGGGGCACTCACAGGATCTAAAGAAAAAAAGTGGAGCACATTTCCCTCATTTTGGCCTCTCTGCTCTGGTCACCTGTGGCCTGTAGAACTGATATTACAATTTTACAGCTTGTTTTTAAAGCAGAGGCAGAAGATGCCTCAGGTGGGAGACATAAGGGGAGAAGGTCATTTGACAGTTTAGGACGTATTTTTTTAAATTAGCTTTTACCAGCTATGGAACATAACTCAGTACATTTAAGTGCAAATTTGAGGTACTTACTTGCTACTTTATACTTTTACTCCACCACATTTCAGAGGGACATATTGTACTTTTTACTCCTACTACTTTTATCGCACAGCTTTAGTTGCTTTGCAAATAATATTTTACAAATAAATCATATAATGGGCTTATAAAATATGCTGCCTAGTTATAGATTAAACAGTACATGAAGTAGTTAGAATTAGCTTCACCTCGACCAGCAGTAAAACTTGTGGAAAAAGCTCCTGGATTCTCTGATAGGGACATTTTACTGGCCTTTTGTCTGTCACTCTCATTAATCGCCGAGCAGTGACAGCCAATTAGATTCAGATGGTAAACTGAGGTAGCTCTGCTCTGTGAGATTAACGAGCAGGTGTTCAACTAGCAGAGGAGCTGAGACTCGTATAGTTGCTGGTTTCTGCAGTGGAACAATTTAATGCCTCGTCCAAATGTCTATAGAGAGCAACTTCCAATTTCTTTATTACACATTATTGCAACAGTAATATTAATCCAGTAATATAATAATATTATAACACTTACAGGTGCCATTTTGGTGCATTAGGAGTACTTTTACTTTTGAGTACATTTCGCTAATGTTACTTTTACTTATAGTGTGGTATTCTTAATTTTACTTCAGTAAAGGATCTGAATACTTCCTCCACTTCTGGTTTTTACTGTGATTTTTTAATATTTTAGATTTTTCTCTCAAATGCTTTGTATTTATCGAATTGTATTGTATATGTTCATACAACTTATCTGTTAATCTGTTTGTTGAATCTTATCTCTTATTGTTAACCGCTCTGGACAAAAATGTGCCAAATGAATGTAAGGGACTCTTATGAGCTTGTTTTTGAAAGCTGATATATATATAAATAAATGTAGTCAATAATCTGTATATCAAAAATAGAGAAAATTGAGTTTTTTCTTATCTGAATTGAAGGTCTTGGTTGTGAAGGTGTTGTAGCTGTACAGATTGTAAAGCCCATTAAGGTACATTTGTGATTCTGGGCTATAATTGACTTGACAGAAAGCAAGAAAAAGACAGAGCTTCAGAGTGTAAACATGGACGTGTGCACACTAAATCACTGTGGCTGCGATAATTTCACATGCAATTATAGTGATCCAGCGGGTCAATAAGTGACTTTAAGACATTCATCCTGCTGTCATCAACAGAAAAGTGACCTTTAATGAAAAAGGCAGGGAGGATAAGATGAGCACCTTCACCCTGATACCAATCAGTGGTGGAACAAAGTCTCTGGAGGAAACAGCTAATGAAGGAACACGGGATCATTAACAGCCTTTAGGAACAGGAAAGACACATCACAAAACCATCATGATTTACATTGTGATCAAACCTCAGGTGAGAACGCCTCCATGATGGCAAATCCAAGTTCAAATAAGGATAAAATGGGAATATTCTGCACCCTGGATTTTCTTTATTATTTGAATTTCAAGCCAGCGTATGTGCATATGCAGAAAAAAATATTAATGCTTTCTCTTTGCTGCTGTCTGTGTGGAGCCAAAGGCAGCAGAGTCAAGAGTGTCCAGTGTTAATGGAGTCTCAGGACACACCACTGGATCTTCTCTTTTTATTTATTGGATATTTATTTTAGGTATATGTGTATTTATTTATTCATTGGTGGCTCCTGTTCATAGTTTTTTCTAAGATGTTTCATCAATCAAATGTTGGGGTTTTTTCTTCACCAAAACAAAGCAACTACAAAAAAGGCAAAAGTCTGAAATATTGAAACCACTTGTTCATTACACATAATAGTCAATAATGGGGTTAAAAGGGGAGCATCGGTCATTAAATCACTGATCCCCGGGGATTATACTCCACTCAAGACAAATTAATCACCCACCAAGTAATTATGATCGTAATTCAATTCTTAGACGTCAGAAAACAGGAACAGCAGGTCTGCAGAAAGTCATTTACACTTTTTGTAAAAAAAGAAAACGCAGTTTGACGACTTGAAAATCATTTTTGATTATTTTAACTCTTCACATATATTGAGATAACTTTTTCACCAATGAAATGTGTGGAAGTCATCAACAACCAACACGATAAAACATAAACACCTAAAGCATAAAAATAGGACATGAATCGTTTTAAAAACAGCTTATGGTCTGAAATCTATAACTTTATTCCCTCAATGATTCCTCAAGGAGGTTTCTGGACATCATGTCAAATACAAAGCTCAATAGACAGAGACACTTGTTGGTGGTGGCCAAATGCAGTACAATAAAAAGGAAAATATTTTTTAAAGTAAATAAATCAATAAACAAATATAGAAATGGGCAAATTTGAAATAAGCACACTTGGGTAAATATTCAATAGCCTGCCTACTGTATTTATAAGTAGCCATTATTAACAAAACTGTTTAGTATTTTTAATGTTGAGTAATTATAGATATTTAACAGTGCTTGGATCAATCCTATAGTATCTCTAAATTAAGACCCAATATCTCTTCTTTAAAATTATGATTATGACCAACACAGCCAAATGCAAATTACAACACGAGGCTATAAGCAAAAGGCAAAAATGAAACCAGCCTTTTACAACTTATAGTTATCACTGCGTGTTATCATTAACCTCATCACGCCGGTCCTGATGACTGAAGTGTTTGTGGACTCACCGTTTCCCACACCGCCAGCTGCAGGAACACACCGAAGTGAAGTAATGTGGGAATCCATTTCAACCACGAGCTTCCAGAGATGAACATACTGTGCAGTAATGTTTTTTTAAGCTTTGTTCACTTTGAAAAAGTACGCACACGAAAGTTAAATTATCTCCAAGAGTCTTCGATGATGACAAATCAGTTCTTTGCTAAATTTCCAGAGCCGGCAACATGAACTGAACTCCATGAACTGAGCCGCCAGTTGGCAGTTTGCAGGTATGACTGTTGTCCGGTGTCTCTCCGGGGTATGAGGAGGTCCGCATTACGCGCGGAGCAGAGCCGGGAATCGACTGAGTCAGACAAGGTGCGCTCCTCCCTGAAAAGGCAGAGACGGAGCGGAGCGCAAAGACGCAGCAGCGGCGCAGAGCTGCACGCAGATCTGAACCTGCGCTCTCAGCCTGCTGGAATTACAGTGTGTTCATGCAGGCAGTGACTTTAAATATACATATCATGTACAGCACTGTGTCTTTACTGTGTCATATAAATATATTTATTGTATATTTATTTTTCAGAGACAGCACACATTAAGTAATATCAATGTGATGTGAATGAGCCAGATTTATAAAAGGCAAATCTTCATCAACCTAAAGAATAAAGAGGCAAACAAAACAGAATGCAGACAGGAGATCAGGAGTGAATTACATTTCCTGTGTGTGATATTGCTTTCAGTGACTGTGTGTTTTATCTGATACATCAGCGTGCCGTTGCAGTTATGTTTCATTACTCAGCACACTTATAAACATTCAGGATGAACATAAACAGTGCGAATCGAAAGCAGCGCTGTGTGTGTGTGTGTGTGTGTGTGTGTGTGTGTGTGTGTGTGTGTGTGTGTGTGCAGTTGGAAGCACCTTGCAGAGGTCGATCGATGACAGACGGTGCCTTTGGCTTTTCCACCAGACCACCAACAATGAACTTCCTGCAGACAGCAGCACCTGTGCAGAACACTGGGATTAAGCTGCACATATTATTAGTTTACGTTTGTGCTTCAAGAATATTGCAAAGCAATATGAGAGCCTGAGAAGGGCTCAGTGTGATGCAGCAGCTGTTAGATATGTGTGTTTATGTATATGTGTGGGAAAGGGAGACTGTGTGTGTGCTTTGTGTTTATCATGTTGTGAAGACAAAAAATGTTTTAGGGTTAAGATTTTATTTTACAGCAACATTGTCCTCCAAAAATGATTCATGAGTGTTTACAAACCAATCAGTTAGTTCTTGTCCTTGTCCTGTATAAAGCAGTTATAATCAATATTTTTTATAATAACAATCTATGAAGTGACAGATTGTAATATAAGAGGCGTCACTCGTAGTGATGAACCTACAGAGAATTATCAGTGGCTCTCAGCACCCGACACAAACACGTGAGGCCCCCTGCAGCTAACTCTGAGTGGCCCCTTTCCTGCAGCACAGTGCAGGTGAATTTTAATATCTTTTACACTGAGGATACTTATCATTTCAAACGCACAACAAACTTTAACAGACCACTTTAGAGCACTGGACACAGATTATGGAGTTAACTGTATTGAGTAAATTTTAAACCATTGGAGCTTTTTAATATTACAAACTATGAAGTGTCACAACTGCTGTCAAGGTGCTGATCCTGCGATGGCCATGATTGCGGGAGCTGTCCAGGGCACTCTGTGTTTCACTCCTCTTCATTACTCATTGTCACAGAGTGGTGTGGAGTGGTGCTTTACGAATAGAGTGTGCACCAAATCTTGAACTGCTCGATTCCCTATGGCGGACACTAATGCACGTCTAAATGGGAGAACTTGTTCTGGAAAATCCAAGGATAAGTCATTTTTGTATTGGTCAGAAAGGGCACTTGATGATTTATACATTTCATCATCAGATTTTAACAAAAGTTCTTGTGGGTGTAAAAACCTAAACCTCCGTGCCACCTCTTACACGCCATGGAACCTGCTTGTCACCTGTGCTATGGCGTTGTCTACAGCTGCATAAAATACTGACACTTTGAAGTGCTCCTCTGCATTCAATATCCTCACATAAGTCATCAAAATGCCTTTTGGTGCACCTAGCGCGTTTCTGTGGAAATGAAGGAGCAAGACCCCATGACTGGGCAAAATTTTGGGCAGTTTCTTTAAGGCTGTGAAACTCCCCTCTGAGTGAAGCAAGGATCTCAGATATTTGCTTGCCTGCAAAATGTCAATGTTCTATTTTTGGAGACTTTGTGAAACAGTGTTGTTCCAGAATTTTACCCTGCATCACTTATAGGAGGACATATTCAAATGAAAAAACAAAAAACTCTCATCATAATAGTTGTTGACAGGTGGGCTGCAGGGCCCCCCCGCCTCACAGGGGCTGCAGGGGTATATTTTGTGGCCCAGGCAACTCTGCAGCTCCTCTCGGCTTTATGGAGCTTCATAACGAGTTTCAGCTCATTGTTTATCTGTCCGGCTGCAACTTTACTGTTTTGGTTCACTCTCAGCGCTCTCATAGTGTCGTTTTGGGCCGCAGCAGGCAGCTGTTTTCAGAGAAAAAGCTGTAAAAAGTCACTGTACACTACCTGCTCAGCACCAAACGGCAAACAGACACAGTTGTGTGTGGATAAAATTATTGTTGGTTTGGCTCTGTACATGAGATTTGTTGACAATAAGAGAAATTTAGATAATCACCAGCCCTTTCCTTTACATTTTGGTGAACTTTTACACACAAATATGCACAGTTTACCAGTTGCAAACCATCTTGACTCGGCTGACCTTAAAAGAAAGAACCGGAGGGTCCAAAATTGCAAGATGGAGGAAGCATCATATTAGCTGTATTGCAGTATCCATATACAGTATTTTTTTTTTGTAACCACACTCTACTGAATGATAAGAGAGAGCTTTAGTATTTGTATCCATGTTGTCTCTACATCATCAATCCAACCCCAACACCTGTTTCACCAAAAACATGCAATATAATTTTGCAGAGCCACTTTCTGATATGATACTTTCAAAAGACTGTAAGAGGTCACTTGTGAGGAAAAAGTAAATACAGATAATTTTAAGCAATTTGAACAATGTGTGAATGCTGCTGTTTTTCTGGTGAAGACGGTCTGCTTACAGTCAACCTCCAGAGAATGAAGTCACTACAATGACCTCACAAGCACAGTGAGATTTTGTGTGCACGTGTGTGTAATGATGTGTTAAGCAGAAAAAATTGTCCTCTCTGAAGCTGCTTGACTTTGACTTGAGGACAAACTGTCCTCCTTTCTGTTATTTTCCACATCTGACGTCCTGGTTCATCTCTGTAAATCACAACAGATTATTTTTCTATCATGAAAAAAACACACCAGAGATTTTCTTGTTTATAAGAGTTTTTTTTTTTCTTTTTCTAGCTCAACACAACAAAACACTTCACACAATGCATTATCACTGTAAAACGGCCTCAAAACACCAAAACCATGTGAGGAAAATCTTTTCATAAAATATTTAATGCACTCTTTTTAAAGTACTGTACATACTTCTCTGTAGTTTTATCATTCAGCCTGTAGTTGAATTGATTAGAAGATTTATTTATCAGCTGTTAAATTGGATGTTGGATCTTATCTTGATTACAACCATAGAAAGCTAAAAAAAAAAAAAGAAAAAAAAGAAATTAATGTTCCACACATTTAATATGGTTAGAAAATGTTGATGAAATGAGTGATAGTCAAATCTACAAAAACAGGACCTAGCTTGTAAAAGAAAAAAAATTGACTTGGGTTTGAGAGATTAAACACTTAAAGGGGACATATCATGCTTTTTGTGATTTTCTGTCATTTATATGCTATTATGATGTCAGATGTCGGATGGTAAACATGGTCAAAGTTCCAAAACCTGAGGTGAACATATGTAAAAATGTTTCCTGCAAAACGCTCCGTTTCCAAAGTTGCAAAGATCCCGAACATGTACGGATGTATTTGAGAATTTTATATTTCGAATAAAGAACAGAAAAATGAGCCCACTCTTTTCTGGCCAATCAGAAAAGAGTGGGCTCATCGGGAGGAGGACCTTAAAGAGACAGGAGCTAAAACGGCCTGTTTCAGACAGAGGCTGAACTGAGGGGCTGCATAAAGGGCCAGTATAAGATAAATAAGGAGTTTTTAACTGTAAATCATGCAAATATATTCCTGTAGTATAAAAATATAGACCTGAAATGTGCATGCTATGTCCTCTTTAAACAGCAGAGAGCTAAAAGTTCTACAAACTGAGCAGAATTATCAAACAGGACGTCAACAGACATCTTTGACCTTTGACCTGGACCCCTACAGCTAACCTCTTCTCTGTTTGTGCAGATCTGTTCCTTTGTGGATTGGTGCTACATTTTAAACAGCATTCCTGTGTACAGTATATGTGTGTGTGTGTGTGTGTGCGTGTGTGTGTGTTGTCGTAGCTGGACGCCTACTGTTTGCAGCTGCATGTCCCCAGACAACTCACAGAGAGACGCTCTGGACCCCAAAACGGAAATTGATGGGACAGACTTGTTCAGATGTGTCACGTATCATCTCCTCACCTCAGGATTTCAACCCTACTCCAGTTGTAGGGAGAAAAAGTCCAACATTTTTATGTATCATTCGAATAATTAGGCATAGATTTAGCCTTGTAGCAGCTATCAATCTTGTCTATCAGTGAAAAAGAGTCGCTGATAATTCTCTGTAGGTTCACCACTACGAGCCACGCCCAGCACATTACACATTGTCATTTAACATACAGTATATTATAAAAATATCTATTATAACCGCTTTAAAAAAACAATTCTAACAGTAAAAATACAGAAGCTCTAAAGGAGGAAAGTTGTTTTTCCTCTCCTTCAGTTCAATAAAGCCCCTGCTCATTATTCAGCAGAGGATTGCACAACATGACTTTGACCCACATGTGTGTTCACAACATGTGTGCATCATCTACATGTCCTCGTGTCTCTGTTACCCTTTGTGACTGCAGTGAAGTTGCGTCTCCCTCCTCCTGACGTCTGCATCTGGCTGCCTGCAGACAGAGAGATCACTGCTCTCGCTGACGCTTTTGACAGACGTTTCATTGACACACAGGACGAGATAACCTTCAGACTCCCCTCTGCAATTCATGAGGAGACATTTTATGAGGATACAGCAAGATGATTTGAATGATAATACACTGAGAGTCATGATTATACAACATTTAATATTTTATATTGCTATTAGGATGGACTGACTTTTAAAAGATCTAATATGGTGATTTTACTGGAGAGCGTTTCTGTAATCTTTGCCACTTTCTCATTTCATCCTTGACACATTGTCTCTTTGCTGTTTCTTTGTTTTCTAAACAAACTAATGTGGCCAAACTTTTCATATTGAAGGAACATGTCACCCAGTGTGGCACATTGATGTGCTTTTAATAGTTTTTGGACAACAACGGAGGTCTACAGCACAGAGAAATAAGATATATCAGGCTTTGGATGCACAAATACTTGTAAGTAGATCAATTCAATTTTTTTGTTTGGCTCTGCACATGAGATCTATTGATTATAAGAAAAATATAGAAAATTGCCAGTCTTATCCTTTAACCATCTTAGATTTCTGTGTTAGTATGCTAATGTTTGCTAATTAGAAGTAACAAAGTAACAAAGTACAGCTGAGGTTGGTATCATAAACCAAAGTCTTGGACAAATTAAAATGTTAACCTGATGATGGTGCTTTTAATTTATCCTGAGGGGGTCATGAATGTCTGCACCACATTTCATGGAAATCCATCCAATAGTTCTTGAGACATTTTACTCAAAACCACAAACATGAATCATGGTAACACTAGAGGAAAAGTCAGGGAATCACTTAAGTCATTACAATACATCATCTGGGAACCATAAATGTCTGTACATAATCTGGGTGCCAATCCATCTAGTAGATGTTCAGAAATTTGACTGGTTAAGTGAACATATTTACCTGCTGGTGGTGCTGGGGGAAAGGATTACCAAAGGCATCAGGATTCATCCTCTGGGCACCATGAATGTCTGCACCAAATTCTATACCAGCAGTTTTTGAGATATTTCAGTCTAAACCTAAGTGGTGGACCAACCAACTGGCTAAAAATGTGTTGTATTGGTTACTGTTATGTTTTATGTCTTTATTCTGTTTGTGTTTTTTTTTGTTTAGGATCAGTATGTGATATGCAGCCATGATTGTGAACACAAATACCAATGCCTGAGGTTTTTCTTTGTAGTATTTTTGTAGTCATGTTATTTCATGAAGAATGTGTCATTGCAATGGTATAATACAAAAAAACATACTGAACTCCCTGAAAAGTCCTTAACTGAAATACTGTAATGGTCCAAAATTCGGTGCTGGAAGATGGATTTTTAACCGTCAGGAAAAAAATTGTTGAGCAGGAAACATCACAGCACCTTTTGATGAAAAATTATCAAATATTTGTTCATGGATTATTTTAAAAAGACTGCAGATTCCCTGCCTCTAAGGAAACCTAGAGGTCTATCACTGTCCACTTTTTCTGCCTTTGTATGGAGGACAGAAGTTTATCTTAAAAATTAAAGGTCACGCTAAATCCCTCCTGTTTAAGAATGAATACAAATGAATTCTTACAAGTAAGAATGAAACAGCTTGAATACGATCAGAATCACTTTGACAGGCTTTATTGAAATGTTTTGTATTTTTTATTTTGTGTATTATTGAGTCCAAACACAATACTGTGCAGTATCAACAGTATCTGTCCTCAAAGCTCTTACCCTAACCGCAGTGGAGCCTCTCGCACAACGACAGCATCATTAAAAAAGAAACCTGATCAGCATTATCTTTATAAGGACTGACAACAGCAGCACCAGCAGGTCTGTCCCCACTGACCCTTCAGAGGAAAAAGTCTGCTGTCTTCTTTCATTTTTCCTGACCAAGGTCAGGAGTTAGGATGAACAGAGGAAACAGGTTTGAATAAAATATAGTCCAACAATGAGGATGTTTGCTGTCTCCACTAACATCCATAAGGCTCATAAAAGCCTCATTGAAGTTTTCACAAAAAAATTGTAGATCATCATCGCACTTGCAGACTCGCAGACTTTGCAGTGCTTTCCCAGCAAGTCTGCGAGTGCCGAGGGCTGTCCAAATTCACCGATCATCAGGTCCGCAAGGGGCCTCAAGCAAAAAACCTTCAGGGGGTGCAGACTTCACCAGACTTTGCTTGGAAAATTACCAATAAATCACAGCAAAATGGAAGTGACAATGTAAAAGAAAATAATCAATAATTTAAAAATATTTATAATAATTATCAACCAAATAATATGTGCAATATTTAGTTTTGATGGCATTTGCTTTGTATTGACTTGAGGCCTATAGGCTTAAAAACATGAATTGATTTGTTATAATCTGCTGGAAGGATGATTTTTATTCATCTACAATGCGATGCGATGGTCCTCAGTTTAGGATTTAATTTGAAAATAACACTGGAAGTGTTTAGCAGTTCATGTAAAGGGAAAATTTATGTTGCAAGTAACAAAACCATTCAGAAATCCACTTTGAAATTAGTGACAGGGTCAGGAATTTCAATTAATCTCCATGGAAACACTTAATCTCTTAATGCGTTTTATCCCCTCACAGCCCAGCACCCTTGCAGACTTGACGTGATGACGGTGAACAAGTCACAGAATATACAACTAAAGTCTGCAAGGGCTGTGGGCTCAGTCCATAAGTTCGGAGTGTGGACATTTGGATTCAGCTCACCTTCACTGCCCAGGGACCATGAATGCCTCCATGTTCACTCATTTGTAAAACCGTGCTAATTACCACGTCTTGGGGCTGATGTAGGGTAAAGTCCCTGCATATTTCGAAGCCTCAAGCAACAGACCGGCTCTTTCTTCAAGCTACAAGAACCAGCAAGATGCAAAGACCAATTCTCACCCCAGCCAGTCACACACAGACGAGCTGGCACTTTTATCCCACTGTGAACTGATTTTCAGGACTTGAATAACCGATCCAAGAACTGATCATTGGGCAAACCAGCCTAAGAGCACTGGACAGCTTGCAAGTCATCACCATCAACAACAAGGAGAACATGTCATTCCCCGTTGACATACAGACACTCACAGACATTTACCAGAACAATCCACACCAAACGTGGACACACACACACACACACACACACACACACACACACAACACTAACATCTTGTTTAGTACCATTCTGCTTGTTTCACTCTCAGAACGCTGAACCTACTATCAAAAATGCAAAATTAGGAATCATGCAATTGTTAAATTGTAAATACTTTGATGAAAAGAATAACTGCATTCAGGAATTGTACCTGCCTATCCATGGACAGAAGGGGACTGACTCTGCTCTCCCAGAACTCTGCAACCCCTGGGATTGACCAGGATGCACCTTCTGGGCAGAAGGACCGAAACTTTAAAAACAGTCCTGTATCTGAGACTCCAGGCTGGTTTTTTCTTGCTGGTTTTTCTTGCTTTTGTCTTTGTGTTCTTGCTTTCTGCCATGGAAAGCTTTCATTTTGCTAGTCTGAAGATGTGATTCGGAAACCTCAGAAACTAGTCATGAGTTAAGGTTTAAGATGAGGAGAGCCTAACCAGGAGCTCTCTTCCAATGGGAACTTGTCAAATCCGGAGCGGCCGAATCACTCATCATTACAAGATCCAGACTCCAGCTTCTCACCCCAGCACATCAAACTCCATTCTCCATGAGAAGCCACCCCAGGAAGCAAGCAAGTTATCTGCAAAACCTTCGTTAACTTGCTTAAACCTTGGTGCTTTCATAATTTGTAACTTCAATTGACAATTCAGAGCTAAGCTGTTGTACCATTGATTTGACTCGCTGCTTCTTAGGTATAAGTCATCTCATCTGTTTATCAGGTCTGTCATACAAACTGCACAATAGATAACTCTGCATCATTCATTTCAATCATTCACCAGCCATAGCCTTATGTACCAGTTTCCATTTCCCTCATGCGTCTTGTTTGTAAAATGTTGTAGTGCTTAGTACTTGTAGCTGTAGTATTCGTAAAAAATGTGAATGTAACTAAAGTGGACTTATTGGTGTTTTCTTGTGCTTGCATCTCAGTCACTAAAACCTAAAAGACCTATACCCTTGCAAAATCATAATTAAGATTAATTACAATCATAATTCTAATTGACCTCTCTTGTGTGGCCAACAAGGGAGAATAGTTCCCTATTATTATACCTACTCTAATTTGAGTTATGCCGCTGGAGGAATAATTTCATGTTGGAGTTGTGTACAATAATAACTCATAATTCCCCCATAAAATCATAAAACTGTTTGAGTGCACAAATTCCTACACTGAAGTACCTTAAAGTGCCACTGACGGCCGCCAGATGCTCCAACTGACTCCCATTCAAAAAGCCTCAATTTGTCTCTAGAAATAGTAAGTCAATCATTTTGGTCTCAATCTCTAAATTCAGGACCTCTAATAAGTGTGCTGGTGGTTATTTTGGAAATTATTGCTCTGTTAATAAGATTTGAAGACTTATAGTAGCTTTGACGTCTGCTGTGTGGACGTTGATTGACAGCTGTGACTGACAGTTGGCTCACCTGCTCTCCTCGGCTCCGGGACTCACAGTGAGTCGGACTAATGTCAAAATATTTTACTGAGTTTAATGTTACTTTATTATGATACCTGCCCTGTTAGCACAATTTGGCTAAAGTAACTAACGTTAGCTCAAGTATGCAGTGTTCCCAGTAAGCTAGCGATAGCTTCGGTCTCAGGTAGAGGGGTGTGTTTCCAGAGCATGAAAGGCATCGCCCCGCACTCCTTATCTGGAAGGTTCTGGATCCAAGCGGAAAATATGGTACCGACCATAAGCTTCAATTCTGGGCTTCAAACCAGCATCGATGCAAACCAATGGGTGGCATCACACCTCGCTACGTCAGGATCCATGGGAAGTCTCTCTCTCAGTCAAGTCGCAGAAAGAATTTGTGACTATGTCATCACCTTATCTGACACAGCAACCATTTCAAATGATAAAAATATTGTGTGGTCTTATTATAAATAAGATTCTTGTTGTTATGAGCCCTGTACCTTTGTCACTCCTGTGTTACAGTACATTAAGTCTATGGCTCCTCTTTGTTCTGACATGCAAGGAGGCTTTGATGAGGATATCAGGTTGGAGACAGATAGCTCGCTCCTAATCATACCCTCATCCAAAGCGCGTGTGCCTTTTAGAGAGGCCTCATTGATCTCCTCTGTTTACATGTTGTTTCTCTGAAGAATCGAGCTTTCTGTATGACGACAGTTGCTATAGAGTTTCAGAGGACTAGGTTTAATCAGATGAATGAGCCGATCCCTGTGCATTTCCTCCCTTTCTGAAGATGTCCTCTAATTGAACACTCGAAGCCTCGCATTAATCATCGTTATCTCATAGTACGTAAACACTGTTCACATTCTTTCCATTAGGGTTGCTGTCATTTATTAAGATGATTTGTTGTTTAAGGTGCAGATTCAGATTCGAGTGCTTGTCACAATACGTCAATGTGCATAAAAGCTCACAATGGTACAAAATCATATTCTTGCAATGCTTATTTTTGTGTTTTCCAGGTAGTTTTTATTGCAGTGGGTAAACAAAAGGCAATTAACAAGATACAAAAATAGAATTAAAAAAAAAATTCACTAAATTAGGTATATTTTTCTTTAGTCTTTGCTTTTTCTTGTAAAATGCTGGAGAGTTGTACCTCCACAGGACTCTACAAACGATTAAAATGAAACAATCTGACAAGGAAAAATTACACTTTGGTAAATAAATTCATATTTTCATAATTCCTTGGGCCATCAGTATCTATCCAAATAGGCCACACCTGTTTCTGCAAACATGATTGTCTGCCCATTAAAGATAATAGTTTGACATTTGGGAAATACACTTATTATCCTTTTTGCAAAGAGTTAAATGAGAAGATTGATACCTCTCTCATATAACAGTGGTGTTAATCTTTTCATTTAACTCTTGACATAAAAGCAAATAACTGTTTAAAAATGTTGTACCAATGACCATAACCCAGTGATCATGAGTCTGATTCAGCTGGAATTTAAAGTACATATCCAGAATATTCCCAGGATTTAGGTAATCTCAAAAAACTGCAATATTTTTGATTATGAACATTTTCTGTTACAAAAATAATGTTTAGATTATTTTGCAGTCTTGGCAGTTTTCTGCTTTTACATGTGAAGTTGACATTTGGCAGATGTTCCATGACAGTCATGAGAATTGTTTGCATACACCACTGCATGGCAGCTATAATGAGAGACATGAACGGTGCTTTAGGGAGTTGAATGCATGTCCCTCAAAGTGCCAATATTATAGTTGCAAATCAGTATCTATCTATGGAGCTCAACAGAAAGCTGCCAGTTGCATTGAGGAGCAAGCAGTCTGCAGGGGATCGATCGGTGGTTTCTCACTAAAAGCCACTTTTCATGGTCCCATTATGGGTAAACTCATCTCCCTGTTTATTGTGATGGATGAATCAGCGTCAGTCCCTCAGGCAGCTTCTTTCTGAGCACGACAGACACACAACATGCTTTATGATTATTCATCATTATCAGGCTTCGTGCAGCCAACTTCATATATGCCAGTTTTACATTTTTCAATCACACACTTCCAGATTCACGTGTCAACTTCAGTCCCTTCACATGTCTCAGCTGTCCTGGGTCTTGGCTGAAGTATAAAGGAAAACATGGAAATATAAACCACTCTGAGTCGCTCTTTTAGGGGAAATGTTGAAGCTGCAAATGAGACAGAGTTAACCTTTACGGTGCTAAATTATGCAGATACTACATTGTCCAGCCGCCCCATTGTGAATACTCCCAATGACCCCCGTGGAGTCATTGGCTCATCATGATGGTGGATCCGGGTCCCACAGGTGCAGATGACATACAAATCTCCAATAATATCCAAAGATCACCACAGCCACACCACTGTAAATTCATTTCAGACTCTGGAGACATAAGCCTCGCAAACCCCTTTAAAGACAACTGCATTAGGCCAGCGTGTGTGCTTTAATGACACATTTATGAGCACTAATGCTGATAAGTAATTGAAAGAGCATATGGCTGTGAAACTCATCATTTTCACAAGCCAGAGAAGGCGGCAATAAAAGCATTTCTTCTCATGGGAGAAGAGGAACTACTTTGGAACTACTATGAATGGACTGAATGGAGATATTTATGAAAATTGAATACATATTTGACATTTAAAAGCAAATTTTTTATTAAAAGGGAAAAAAGAGGATCCATTCAGAAATAAAAATAATGAATGTGTGAGAGTTTATAGAATGAAAAAATAAACAGTCTGAATTCAGGTCAGAAATAAATGAATTCACAATAAACCAAATGAAAAATGAACCACAATGACAGAAACCCCTGGACTCCATGAAATGGATGAAACAGAATGAGAAAAGACCAAGTTGTTTTGTTGAGCTCCGGGATCAACAAATAAAACTTTTACAGTCCACAGGCTTAAAAGAGATGTTTTATAGTACAACACAATGCTTCTTTTTGAAATAAAACCAGGATGTAGTTTGATTTATCAGAATGTGCTGCTGACAGGGTCAGCACAAAGATGTCACCGTGACTTCCAGTTCATCAAGACTGATCTTTATTTTTCCCTTCCGGTATCCAGACTGCATACAGTGAAGATGAATGCGTTCAGATTGGAGATAACAAGGACGCACAATGTATTACAGCAAAGCATGTCACAACGAGATCAGAGGAAGAGTGAGTGTTGAGTAACTTTCTAGTAAAAGAAGGTTTTCTGAAGCAGCAACTGTAGTGTAGTGAGGTTAGAAGTCAACATGTGAAAATACTTACAATCATAATATACAGTATGAACAATCTATTCCATATGTGTATGTACAGATTTGTATGTTCCTCTCCTTGTTCTGCTTTGTTTTGTTGGTTTTTTGCTGCTGTCTCTGTCTGTTTCTCTTCATTTCAGAGCCTTTCTCGTCCTTTTCTGCTCTCAAGTTTACTTCTTTTTTTAACTTTTAACTTTTCTTTTTTGACAAACTGGGCTCTATGTCAGTGAGCTCTGAATGCTTCTCTGTCATCACTGTGTCTGCTGCAGGACTCAAGTTATAATGTTAAACTGACACAAACCCAGTTAGCAGCAGGTAGCGTTAGCATCAGCAGCTAGCAGTCTGAATGTATTTCATATTCTTACATATTAAGATTTTGGCTTTCATTGCTCATATTTTAAGTAGTCAGAGTAACTTAAGTCACTAATAATAACAGTAATTATTGCTAACAACTGCTAACTGTAATTAAATTTGCTAGCTAACTAGCATGGTAGCTAAAGGTAAAAATCTGCTTCTCACTGAGTTCAAACAAGATAAAAAACTGACTTTAACTCAGCTGGTGTTTGTAGCAGTGTCACTCATAATGATTTTGATAAAATAATCAATTGGGACACAACTTTCTATGATCCTTTCAGCTCCTTTAACCACAGTCACTCAGCAGTGAGGTCACATGGTAAGGAGATGGAACATGATTGGTCCTCCTGTCTACATTCCGAGCTTTGATTGGTGCTTTGCAGATGGAACCTTATAGCACCAAGTTTAAGATTTTTGAGATAAAAACCTTTTCTTTTCACAAAACATAACTTGTCAAAGAATAGTTTCATGTGAATAACTCACTTTTGCCAAAAATGTCAAATAGAAAACCTTATAAGTGTAAGCTCACGTCCATTTGCATGCAGAAATCCAGTTCTCATTTGGTCCTCTGACTTGCAATATTAATCATTTTGTCAAAATTCTAAGCTTGATTTTTAATCTCAGCCTTAGTTTAAAGATTTGCATCAGCAAGGTCATTAAATCTTGCTTGTTTTTAATATACTGAATCCATCATGCATGTTTTAAGTTCATTTTATATATTAAGTTATTTATGTAATGGTTTATTTCTAATATTTTGTTCTTCTTAGTGTTTTATTTCATTTAATTTATGTCTTTTAGATTGTGTTTCTTTTTGTTGGTGTCTTCCATCTTTTTGTAATAGTGGTTGTTGGTAGCACATGCTTTCATTTCATCATACTTGGACAGCTGTGATGGATTTCTAATGGGCATAAATCAACAAATGATTTTAAGATTTGAGGTTTTAGATTTCTGTTAAAGCAATTTATCTCCTGGTTCCACATCATGTCTATACTCTCCCCTTTTATGAAACAGCTGTCTTACAATTTGACTTTATTTAGTTTTTTATGTATCTTTATGTACTTTATGTTGCTATCTCTGCTCCTTTTTGCCAATTATTTGTAATCACATTTTTATTCCTGGTATGTTATTAGTCATTTTTCTTTGTTTTTCTTATTGTTTAATCCTTACTGTACATACTGTTTTTTTTACATTTGAGAGCAGTAAAAACCTTTAATTTTGGTGTGTGTGTGTGTGTGTGTGTATTCTTCACAATAACATTTATTGAAATCATAATAGCAGTTATGTTCTCCTGTTTTATGTAACATAAAAACCATAATATGGTGTGATTTTTTTTTTCTCACCAATCACACATTTTTTCATGACTGATGAGTTATTTATGAATGAAAAATACTTTTCTTGCTCAGAAGTTTGTTATACAGACTAACTATGAGGGTTCAGAATATGAACAGTATGGGGTTTAAATGTGCCTTTTGCAAAGAATTGTGTAATTGCTGATTTAGGTAAGTGTGACATAAATAAACTTTATCATTATTTTTGTATATCATCATATCAGGGACAAGTCAGCATAACTCCAGACTGTCTGCGCGTTCAGTGAGAAACATCTTTCCACTCCCACTAGCAAAACTAGAAATGTCATGTTGGCTTTGATGTGGAAAAGGGTCCACTGCTGCCTCTGCTGTGTTTTATTATGCAGGCATTACCTTCTTTCAACAAACCAAGGAGTAGTTCAACTATAGTGCTCAGACAAGCACAACTCTCCCCTTTATGTAAAAACACACATGCAGGATCTGTACTTTTTTGCATAATGATGAATATGCTTGAAAATGCTGAGCATGTTGGATTAAAGGGATTCTGCTTTGCAGGGCCGTGTATTAAGACTCAAGGCTGCTCCCCCCACTGCAGCCAGCTGTGCCCTCGGGTACATGAAAGAACCAAACTCATCACAGAGCACAGCACAGCACAGCACTCCTAACTAGTGTAGAGGTCATCTACAGAGCTGATCACAGCGAGACGAAGGGGAAACACAGTGGACAGCAGGATGAAAAGCATCTGGAATGAAGACAAATATCCAGTGAGGCATCGTTTGAAAGAAGATGAGACAGAGGAAGTAAGAGCTGAGGAGACTTGCACTTTAATGTAAGAATCCTCAGTGTCTATTCAGATCACATTAAGTTGTGGCACATGTGATGTTGGATTGATAAAGCTGAGGTTGGCATGACACCGAAACACACTTCAAAGCCGACAAGGCAGCATTTTCTCCCATCGTAAGTGTAACAGACATTACAGATCCCGGCAAGGTTATGAACCTCACTGTAAGCCTTTGAAGTGTGCTAATCAGTTCATTTCCTTCTTGTTCTGTGTTTCACTGCTTTGTTTTCTAAAGGGAACGCTAACAGCTCTATAGTAAGCAGTGAAATGCATTTGCAGCAGGTGAAAGCTCAGAGATAATGAAGGCAAACCCACAGACGGCCCCATTTTAGTGAAGTAGTGGATTTAGGCTTCAATGGCACAGAGGAGACACTTAGTGAAAGACAAGTTATGAAAGATGTATTGTTTACTGACTGTAAAATGTACACACTGTGATGATAAAAATGACAGAACTGGTCTTTCATCAAATGTTTAAAACTACCAACGTTTTCCTGAAAAGTGACTTCTTGTGGCCGATAATGACCGTTCTCTCTGAGTAGCAAAGGTGGAAGTCGTGTGATGTTATTCATACCACCAAAAAAAGTCTTACTGTGTGTTTAAAAATTTTAGATCACAGTGTGATCGCACAAACAAAAAAAGTGTCCCGCGGGCCGTCATCCCGCTACCCAAATGACATCACACAAGCAAGATGGCAGCTCCCAGAAAGGAGATATTTTGGCTTCACTTTTGCATAGTGGTAGGAAGTGAAGACGCGCCATCCATATTTATATACAGTCAATGTGTTGCACCCTGTTGGCGCCGGAGAGAGGGCTAGCCAATTGGGAGTGTGCGTAAACGTCACATCCTTTGGCTTTCCGCAGAAAAACCGTCCCAAGTCCTTCACAGAGAAATCAGTCCACAGGCTGTTACAGGCAACCGAGAAAGGGGAAGGTCTCATTTTTTTAGTTACGTTACAATCCGTTCACTCGTTGGCAATAGAAAGCGATTAATACATGTGAATTGCTTCACAATTCTTACATGTAGCACCTTTAATCTGCAGTTCACAATTTACATCCAATGTCTAGTGTATTCTTTATTCAATTAAACATTTTAAATAAAGAAAACTTATCCATATCCACAATCTTTCCCTAACCTCGGCCGTGCTGTAGATGCCATGCACAGATGTTAAAAGGAGAGAATATTAAAAACGTAAACATATTCCTGGATTTTGTAGAATCATCCTGTCTATAGGACTGGGCAAAATCAACTAATGTGAACACTATTTTAAGTTTTGGGTTTAGTGTCAGTGTCAACCACATGACCAAACTTAATTTTGTTACCTGACACAGAGAACAGTTAAATCTGTTTATTATAAACAGATTTACAACTATATCTCCAAAGAATTTTACAATTTGCATCCACCGACAGCCAAATAATTTTGATTGCTTTGCTTATCAAAATGTTAAGTTATGGTTTCATGAATGTTTCAGCAGCATTACAGTTAATAAAAGGCAGCACCTTGCTTATGTCTGTGCTTAATGATTAGTTGTTCCAAGAAAACACACCTCAGCCTCGGTGAATAGCCTGACAGACATACACTCAGAGGTACACACGACTCAGCTGTGACCTCGTACAGCCACTGAGTCCTTTCACTAAAGCAACATTACATTTTCCTGTCCAGCAAACCTCACAGTCACATTCATCCCTTATTCATGAACACTATTTACTCCCACCTTTTTAGAATGAATGTGTTAAATGTCTTGTTTCATATTCCCATGACTTTAATTAATTTAATTTAATTTCTTTCAGTGCTTTGATCTGCCCTTTTTGACTCACTGCAGAACATCACTCTGGCGAAAGCTGTAGATTTTAGTTCATAGAGGATAATGATCAGTGGAACGGGTTCATCAGCATTCGTCCTTGTATCCTTTCTTTATCCACTTTCTTTATCACTCTGCCTCTTCATCCTCTCACAGTGAAAAGTCTGTATTCTCCACGAATGGCAAAGCCACTCTCCATCGACCTTATGTCAGTTTTAAAAAACATTCATTCTACTTCAAGAGAAATCATCTGCTCCATATAAAAGCAATAAATAAATATATCATATCTATCTTGTATCTATCAATTTCTTTTTTACACTATGTCCTAACCTCTTGTAAACTATCATAACTTTCCTTTAGACTTAATCAGATATCTTTATGTGTGACCATAAAAACTAAAAGCACTTGTGCAACATGGCCTACAGTAACAGGTCTTACACCAAAGGCTTCTGACCTGTGTAGTTCTCTGCAAAGACAGAGAGGCTAAATGAAAACACATTTCCTGCTTCTGAGACACAAATCAAACTTATCTAATAATAATAATAATAACAAATTAATCTAAAAGTTTAATTAACAGGCCTCAGGTTTCCAGGGAACAGAGATATGAACAGCTGTTTTTCATCAGCATATTTAATGTTTATTGGAATTTTGTCCGAGCATGTGGACATCAAAGATCGAACGTTTGCAGATATAAAATGCAGAGATACAGAGAAGTGTGTCCTCAGGAAAGATGCTAACTAAATAAACATTGACCCAGATGATCTTGCATTTATAATGTTGTTATGATCATTTTGATACTGACAGTAGAGGTGTTTAGGGTGGGCTTTAGTAATGGTTTGACTGCATATTTATAATCCAGGAAAAATGCTCGATTAAAAGGAGGTGGTTAATTTAGGTAACATGTTTAAAAATTAAATTAAATAAAAATATGAACAAACTACAGTGGGAGATGCACTGAGAGGGGAAATTATCTTTATAAAAATAGACTCATCTGCTTGATTTCTCAATTAGTTAAATTAATTTTATTTGTAGATATCAAGACATTTCTGCAGTTTTATTTTCCACTATTTGCTTACAGCAGTCTCTTTTAGACTTTTCTTTTTCAATTCAGTACTACATAAAGGACTTTGATGTGTATCAAGCACTAACTTTTCAGAAATATCATTAAAGTCAATCCCACAACTTGATTGTTGAAATTGTCTATCATGTAAGTATTAATAACTGACAATTGGCAGGGATTTTGCACATTTGGACGGTTATGACAGAATTTCTGCTCTAACACAAATGAAGTTGGTATCAAATACATAATACATTGAAGTTAAGTCTTTGTAAGTTAAATATCAAGGGCTTGAAGCCAAAGGGGCGTAAGTGACATGTTGGGCAAATATGAGTATTCAAATGAAAGCTCTTAGTGGGATCTTTTCAGTGCCAAAAGGACACAACTGAAATTATGAGGCTGTAATTAAAAGAAAACTGAAATGCGGTAACAGTAAAGTGGGGTTTTGTTCTGTGCCAAAAGGGCGTAAACTCACTTGTGCCCTTTTGACGCCATGTTTCTACGGGTTTTGCGGCCACCGTAGATTCTCCTACATGCTGGTCCTTTAAGTCAAAATGGCTGAGAGGACAGCATGGTCAAACATTAAAGAGAAATATTTTACAGCAGAGGAGGTTTTAATGAGTTTGATGGAAGATGAACCAGATGAATTAGATGTATATGATCTTGATATCGACTTAGAGCCAGAAGGTCAATTCTTTTATACTTTTCTCACTCACCATTAGCATGCTAACAGCCTGAGCATGCTAGCAACATGATAATTTTTAGTAGGCTATCAAACCTATTCATATCGTAATTAATATTCTGTCAATATTAGATTGATGACATCAAATGCTTAGGCCTCTATATCTAAAATGTTATTTTAAAACTGTGTGAACAATGAACTGGCCAGAATGAGCTGTGGCATTAGCTGTTAGCCTGTGAATGCTATAATGTGTACCGAGTGTTAAGCACACATGCTATGTACCCTACATACATGCTATGAAAAAGAAAAGCATAAATCCATTTTTATATTTATTTATAAATTGTTTATTTAGGACGGTATTCGACTGAGCCCCGGGAGAAAGAGCAGCCAGGAAACAAAGGAGAGAGAAAAAGAATATGAGAGAGCTCAAGAATAGCAGAGAAAACAGCCAGGAAGCGAGGGAGTGAGAGCTCAATACAAAGAGACAGAGTAGCCAGGAAACATGAAAGGGCAACCAGGAAAAGAAAGAAATGGGGAGAGAAAACAAGGTGAGGGTGAGACAAATAATCCTTGTGCTGGAACCAGTGCTGATGGAGGATGTTGCCAACAATGTGGAAAAACTCAGAGACAATGTTATGCAAAGTGAAAGGAAAAGAAAGAGATGTACTGAGAACTGTAAAAAAGCAAAAAGACTGAGAAGTTATATTAACACATTTAATGTCATGTGCTGGCAAAAAGGGAAAAAAAACTGTGCCTCTTGTCGGTACAAATGCAATGAGAATTCAGACAGGTTGAAAATATTTGAGCATTTTTGGTCAATGGGAGATTCAGATTCTTGAGGAAACTCAAGAAGACACACACATTTGAATATCATCTCAGTAAAGATGGAAAGCAGATTAGAGTTTGCAAACACTTGTGATGTCTCTGAAAAGTTTTCCAGGTGTGTGAGTAATCAGGCCACACGTGAATTGGGAATTTCTTCTCAGAGCATTGCAATAGGGGACATCATAAGCCAACAAACAAAATCTCTGAGGAAAACAAGAACAAAATTCAAGAGCACAACAACTGAGTCCCACCACTGCAGAAAAGACACAAGAAAGCTTTATTTAGAGGGGAACTTGAATGTCAAAAAAATGTATGAGTTGTCTGTGGAGAAATTCAACAGCGAATGGAAAATCGGACCTCAAATACAAAGCATACAGAATGGTGTTTGACACTGAGTTTAACCCGGCCTTCCACATGCCAAATAAATATGCCTGCAAATACTGTGAGTGGTATCAACAATTGAAAGATGGGGAAAAGAATATAAAAACAAAGGAGAGTATGATGCCCACAAAACACAAAAATTGCTTGCCAGAGAGCATAAAGAAAATTACAAAAAAAAAAAAAAAAGCTCAAGAGCAGTGTTACAAGGCCTCGAGCAGGTCCTCAATACTCCATGGAGCAATGTGAGTAGCCCGTACCACTCGCACAAATGGAGCAATATCGTCTAACAATATATGAACTGAACACTAAAGACACAGAATGCTACATGTGGCATGAGGGGGAAGGTGGTCATGGATCATCTGAAATAAGCACTTGAGTGTTAAAATATCTCTCAGCACGTTTGGATGTAAGTCAAGTAGTTCTATATTCAGACACACGTGGTGGCCAGAACAGGAACACAGCTTTCTGCTCAATGTGCCTTCATGCAGTCAAAAGCTTGTCCCTCTCTCTGATTGATCATTAACACCTGGAGTCTAGTCATAGTCATGTGGAATGTGACAGTGTGCTTATTACTCTGTTTATCAGTGGGCACAGTTACATGCTGAGAGAATCCAAAAGCCAAGATTACACTGAATCTGTAATTGATAAATAAATCAACTGGAATAGTTACTTCTGAAACTATCAAATGTTTCCGTCACCTGTGATTGCAAAACATTTTTGCCATTTTTGTTATTTCACTTCAAAAAATTGTCAGCAAATATAACTACAGATCTAGAAATTAGAGAAGTCCATCTCCTATTCTTCTAATAAAAACACAAGAAATTTGTGAGATTTCAAAACATTGTTTTATTTGTACATTTATTATATCAACTGTACTGAATATCAGAACCTGTAGCAATAAAGATATAGAAATAGCTAACTAGTTTAGCCAGGACACCCAATAGCCATCTAAGTGCAGCTTGCTGTATACTCTGTTATCCCAAACATGACATGAATTGTAAAGCTGACAGAAGCTAACAAACAACATATGGGACAAAACATTTTCATATCAAAAAGTATCATTTCCTGAGGTGGAATTCAAATATAAAATATTCCACATTCAAATAAGAATCTGAACTAATTTCATTGAAATATGTAAAGTAACCGGTCCAGCCACTATCCTAAACCCTATTTAACCAGAAAACATTAAGGTACAGTGCTGATCTTACTGAGCAAATTACAGTATATTTACAATAGTGCCTTCCTTGTATATTACTATGCTGTATTTTGGATTTAGGCAGATTTGTGTATGTATGCAAGACTCATTCATTCCCATTGTACAAAATGTAAAATATAACTTTTAAAAATAATTATCAAACAGCAGGAGGAAACAAAGTCTTAAAATTAGAGTGCAACATGTCATTTATCTTTGCAATCATATACCGCAAGTCAGTGATTGTCAGTATCTCTATTATTATTATTCAAAATGCAAGCAATGTCAGTTTTTACTTTTTCTTCATACAACAATACAGAAACACAACAACATTGTCATTAATTATTCAAGCCTGATATTACTTTCCCAATACTAGGGCAGAAATTATATTTACATACACATTTTAAATGTTCTTGTATGTACTTCCACACATTCATAAAAGAATAACAAACCAATCAAGCAAAAGGAAATTACATGAAAAGTGAAGGCAACAATATGTTTTTCTCAGTGACAAATTGTGCAATGGTTGAGAAGTGCGTTTTTTCAAAGCGTTGAGGTTTTCCCCTCAGCGATAGAGGCACATGCTGGTGCTCTGGTACAGGTACATGTAAGCATCACAGAAGAGACGCTTAGCCACACCTTTCATGTCCCGGGGCACCTGATTGGCCAGCTCTGCGGGGGACATTTCCAGGTACATGCCGACCTCAGGGCAGGCGTGCACCTCTGGGATATTGAAGCCGTCTCTCTCACCTGAACACAACACACAAATGAGCCAAAGAGTAAATGTGTGTAACATCACACTGCATTAAAAAAAAAAACAAACAAACAAAAAAAAAAACACTCACCTTGTCTGTCCGCCATGCTGTCAAAGAAGATCCAGTCTTGGCTGTTTGGTCCGTATTTGATGAAAGACACGTAGTGGCTCGTCTCGATGCAGAGCACAGCGAACAGCTCCAGTTTGTCTCTGGTCAGAGTGTGAGGTATGCCACGTCCCAGGTAACCCTTGGGGATGTCCAGAGGAGCTGGCTGATGGGAGCGCCGCTGAGGATGAGAGTGCACCTGCAAAGAAATGATGCGTTTCTTATTCATTTCTTCACATTAGGGCTGTAATTACTTATTATTTCCATTATTGCTGAATCTATTGTTTATTGAGAAAAACTCAGGTGAGACTCAGCAGCCACACATCTCTCGGTTCTCTATTTAGGAGCAGCTGAGATTGACACTAAAATGAGAATAGCTGGTCCACCTTAAAGGTCAGTCCACCTTCAGTGAGCCTGGTCAGGTTAGGCTAACCCATTGTTGCTAACTTCGGGGCTAACCCCCTTCACTTTTTCAGCAGTTGGGGGAAACAACAGATGAGACTTTTGTCTTGAGAAGCTGCAGCCTTTATTAACTGATGCTGTAGCCTTTACTGTATATTTACTGCTGAATGACAACTTCCTTTTTTTCTGCTCCGCTCGCATTCACTGTCACTTTTCTGCCGCTTGCTCTCTCACACTCACTCAACCACACACTTGCTATGCACACATATTATGCACTGCCCTGTTCCTTGAAGGAGCTACGCTACAAGGAGTTTCCCAGGCAACGACACAGAGGTTGACTCACATTTTGGAACAGAGGCTCCCAAACGCAAATGATTATTGGTTTTTGAGCTGCAATGATTAGTTGATTAATTGATTAGTGACCAACTATTAAATTAACTGCAGACTATTTGGGCAGCAGTGGGCTAAAGGTTATAGAAGCGAGCTTGTGACCGGAGGGTTGCCGGTTCAATCCCCCGGACCAGCAGGATAAATCTGGTAGGGGAAAGTGAAGAACCAGTGCTTGCCCCTCCCTCATTACCACCACTGAGGCACCCTTGAGCAAGGCCCTTAACCCCAACTGCTCCAGTGGAGCTGCTCAGTGGCGGCAGGTCAGCTTCTAGGTATGAATGTGTAACTGTGTGAATGTGATCAGGGCTTTCCTGTAAAAGAGAGCATTGCTCTCAGTAAAATACCCCTGAATAAATAAAAGTCTATGACAGTAAATTTAATCTTTTTTTGGGTTCTGTGAACTAATGTGGACAAAACAAGACATTTGAAGATGTCACACTGGGCTCTAGGAAACAGTGATCAACATTTTTCACCATTTTCTGACATTTTATAGACCAAACAACTAATTGATTAATCAAAAAAATAACCAACAGATTAATCAATAATGAAAATAATTGTTAGGTGCTGCCCTATTCTGGCCACATTTCAACTTCCACAGATTCCAGTGATTGTTTAGTTTATTGTACAGTTCAATGTTGATTCTGATATCTTTTACTTTTTATAAATATTTGTTTGTTTCCTCCTGGTATCACAGCTCTATCTCTTAATAACAACCAGAGCCAGTAAATTAGTGGTCATATCACATGGAAAAGTGACATCTATGCATACCCTCTACATACTGCACAAGATCCTAATGTGAATCCATTATGTGAAATACAGATAAAATGACTCAGGTGTCCGAGTAAAACACAAACCTGAGCGGAGCACGTCGTGCAGAAGATTTTGAATCCTGTCTGGCTGAAAGCAGGATCTTTAAAACAGTCTGTGCACTCTTCCTGGGCCAAGTTTCCACAGAGCATGCACTGCTGAGGACCTGAAACACACACACCACATGTTGTATTCACTGTGCGTCTACATTTCAGTTTGTGTTCACTGTGTGTATGTGTTTGTTTACCTTCAGACAGGAGATCCGTTATGTCCAGCTCCAGAGAGGGAATGATTTTGTCAAACATCTTGAATTTCTTTCCAAAGCGAGGCATCTGGAGCATGAGGCAGGAGGGCACCTGGAATTATAACACAATGACATAAGATCACATACTGAACACACAGAGTGCATTAAAATGAACTCAGTCCATGAGATGAAAGATTTGCCTTGAAAAATAGCCAACAGAGCCATCTACAGGAGAATCAGCCTTAGAAAAGGAAAGCATTAAATAAATAAATTCCCTGAACTATAAAAGGCAGAAAGCAAGAAAGTTAATACATTAATTACACAGATTGGCATCAGTTGAGTTAACAATAGATATAAGTAAAGTGTAGTTTGATTTACAGATTAAAAAATGCAAAGATTAGTGTGTTTTATCTTAATATCAAGCTTCATATTAACTTTGAAATACATTTTTGCACGGAAGGAGGACTGTGTATTTAACTATCACTTACATTGAATGTGCACTGTGAAGGGATCTCTTAATAGCCAGTATGAACAGGAGGAATGATTACAGGTGAAAACATGTGTCAATGTTCATATCGGCACCTGACTGTTGTTTTAGGACAGACTTGAACCACCAACTTACCTGAGCTATAGTGAAAAAAATCACTAAGTACCAGCTTAATTAACCTTCAGTTTAATCTGTTTAAAAGATCAGTTGCAGATGTGCACCTGTTCACTGAGCATCATGTCACTTCTAATCTTTACTGTACATTAGATAACATGACTGTGGTTTACTGTCAACACAATATATAAAGAGTCTCCCAGAAACCCAAGTGATCTCACCTCTGCCAGCTTGAGTCCTGCACTGTGGAAGGAATGTTCCAGCAGCTGCTGGACTGTAGGCAGCACCAGGCTGTGGTTCTGGTCCAGGAAGATCTGATAGCAGTAACTCTCCTGTACTTTACCACCAGCTGAGCTAAAAGGGAGAGGACAAGAAATGTGGAGTGTAAATGTAACTTTTTGTAAGATTTAAGTGACGTTTATGCTACGTACAGTTTGAGTAGAGGATCCAGTGCGAGAATGTGGTGCATGATGACAATGAGAAACTCCTCTGGATCTAAAAGACAACAGTCACATCAACAGTCACTTGAAACCAAACACAAATCATCGTCTGTTAAAGCTTCAAACAGAAATGCAGATTAAGCTGACCCTTCTCATCCGTGGTGAAGGAGCGACTGTAGCCGTGTTTCTGCAGCTGCTGCCGGAGCTTCATGATGTGCTGCCCTTCCACAAAGCCCTTACTGCAAAGAACACAGACAACATAACACATAGTATTCTTTTACAACAAAATAATGAAATGTTTTGTAAAACACATAAAAGCACACACCTGCGGAGGGGATTGACAATGTCATGGAGCAGTGTATACTGGATTGGGGCATCTTGAGGTTCTGTTGATTTAAACAGCATGGAGTCCAGCACAGAGGAGCAGGAAAATAAACTGAAAGCACAGACACAAGCAGACAGAGATGAAAAAACACATTATACACTGGTCCAAATTCACAGATTTGATAGTAATATCCCAGACACCTGCACTAAATTCAGGGAGTCTAAAGGAACCCGTTAACTGTGGTCAGCCAATCAGAAGAGAGGGGCATTGAGCAGACACAAAACAGCCCGTTTCAGGCTGAGCGAGACAATATGACCTCTTTAAGTTGGAGAAGCATACTGGTATTTGTACATTGTGTGTTTTACTTTTTTTTTCTTTAAACTTTTGTCGATTACTTGATATTATTACCTCTTAGTATGAATTTTTAGTGTTAATTATCAGCAGTTCGAAACATAATGAAAGTTTTTAATATGAATGAATGAAACCAGCTTGAGACTTGTAATTTATTGCAATGAACAATGCTGTACATGGGGAGCATTACATAACTTTTTAAGATATATTGTGAGTTTTTCCACTCAAACAAGTTTCAAGTTGCTTTGAATTTGAATTCCACAGTGTAAATGAACAGCTGTGTGTAAGAAATCAATCTAAAAACTGATGTGCTTCGAAAAAACAGTCTACAACAATGTAAAGTACATCCTGACCTGAATAGCGCAGCGTCCATGTAGCAGGAGTTACAGTGTCCTTGGATTCCCTTCATTCGTCCAATCAGAACCTGGTTAATCTGCTCTGTGCTGACAGGAGGAACAGTGTCCAGCTTCCCTGCAGTGTGCTCTGTTTCTCTCTCTGAAGCAAAAAACTAAATCATCATGTATGTAAAAACATAAAACAATAACAATAACATGTATGCACGTCCGGCTAGTGATGGTTGCTGATGCAGTGTGGCAAATGCAGCTTTCTTTAAGTAATTTTTCTTTTACGTTTTTGAATAATAAACGGGAAAGGTTAAATGCTTTATCTGAACTAAAATATATTTTCTGTTAAACAATTTTATTTTATTACATTAAAATAGATTTTTAAAAAGTTTATACATTTTCCAAGTGGATAGGAAAAATGCAAAAGGACACTCTGCTGTGTCCACAAGGGGGCACTCACTCCCTACCCAATTAAAACTGTCCTCTATATAAGAACACATGAATCTTCAGTAAAGTTGTTCTTTGTGAAGTCAGAAGTTGGTTGATTAATTCTGTACAGACCTGCATCTTCATGTTTTGGCATCGTCTCACTGTGATTGGCTGATAAATTCTGAAACCGTGAGTCAGGACGGCAGGAGCTCAGCTTCACAAACAGAGCTCTCTTGGGGGGGCATGTGAAGAAACGCTCATTTTTGAAAGTACCATCACTCACTCCCTTGTCATCCTCCTGCAGATGGAAATACACAGAAGAAGAATGTCATTACAGTCATGTAAATGAAAGGAATCAATCATTTGCAATGGTTTATAACAATGACCCGTCACAGAGAGCAAACCTAGAACAAATCTAGGAGATTTTCTTTCATATAAGATGATGAAGTTTTTCTACGGCTTCAAAATCTTTAGCAGTGCTTCAAACTGTGTTTCCATACTAGTTTTAGTTACATTTGAATCTGTACAATAACATGTCAGTATAGATATTACAAGCTCTAGTCCAGCCATGGTTTCCTGTCGACCGGGCAGCGTGCCGATCCAGCGGATGATCCCATATGAATTGCCTGAGCCCAAGGTCAACTCTACCACAGAGTTCACACTCAGACTCATGTACAGATCGTCAGTGATTGGTTCCATCAGGGATGTGTCGACGTCCATGCTCACTGTCTCTACAGTAAAGAATATATTTTTGGGTCAGACTTATTACAAATGTGAGAAATAGCTTTAATCTTCAAATCACGTAAATAGCTGCTCAAACCTGCAGGCACCTCCCCCTTAGCCACAAACTGTAGTGGAACTTCAACTTCGCCTCCTGTCTTCCCATTCTCATCTGTGTCCTGAAAACACCAAGAAAGAAAAATTATCAATGTACTGCAAACTGATAACTTGTACTAGTACTGAAATAAGTGACCATTTTTTAAATCACAGAGCTAAAGGATGAGCAGACATATGCAAGATGTGAGTTTGGTGTGTGATGGCTAAAAGAAACTGCCAGTATGTGTAGATATGACTTTAAAAAAAGCTACTGGAAAAGATGAATTATCAGCACTGCTTCATATACAGTACAAACAAACGATTTTTGAACAGCTACCTGTTAGAATCAACAGTGATCATGTGATCAAGTCACAGAAGAGCTTGTTTTAACAAAGCCAGGATACTTGCAAGTTTCATTGACTCACATTTTAAGACGTTAAAGACCTTTTCAATAATAATAATAATAATAATAATAATAATAATAATAATAATAATTAAACAAAATTGATAAGATAAGTTAAATTTGCAAAAATATATATAATATTATATATTTTAATATTAGGGATTTGATTCATTTCAAAATTTTACAATATAAATAAAAATTTCCCCCTATTATCAATTTTGTCTTTTTTTAATCTATTTAATCTTTTTATTTCACTCTATTTTATTATCTTTTTTTTTACATTTTCATAATTTTTTATTTCTCGTATAAATTCATCTCAAATTGTTTTACTGTTTACTGTCTACACTTTCACTGTTTTACACCGTCTTATTATCAGCTTGTCAGTCATCTGTGAAGCACTTTAAATTGCACTAACTAATATGACAGCTGCTAAACAAATAAAGTTTGATTGAACATACATTTTTTAGTACTAATTACTGACTTCTGGCAAATCATCACTCACTGTGGAGATACGGACAAATTGTTCTCCGTCCTTTTCCTGCACATTCACCACCATTCCATGACGATAGGAATTCTTGATGAAGTAAGTGACTCTGTCGCCTGTGGCTAGCTCTTGTGTTTCTGGCTTTGAGGAGGGTGGCGGGGAGATGGGAACCACAGGCCGGACTCTGGAGAACGGGGCAAAAATGCCACAGTTTTTCTTACAGGAGAAGAGGGTTTCATACTGGTACTTCCCGTCTGTATTCCCCTTCCCCCTGTCTTCTCCCTGGAGGGAAAGAAGCATAGCAGCAACTTTGAATTAATGTCACTTACAATCTCAGCTCAACACCTCTACAAATTAACCTGAATATTTTACTGTTCATTTTAAAAGCATAGATTTAAAGGCTCAGTTCACCAAGATTACAAAATATTTCACCCACAGTGATACTAGTGATGCAGATACTTTTGTTTCTATTTATTGATGCTAGATTTTTGAGGCTATCAATATTTGAGTATAAAAAACATGATCATGATATATCAGCCAATATTGTTTTTACATATAAACACAACATAAACAAATGACATTTTAAAGTTGAAATATATACTTCTCGTTTTTTTAGTGGACAAATTATGCATTGGCAGTAGTGTTTCTAAATTACCTTGAACATAATTTTGGCTTGTCTGTACTGCAATTTGTTTGTTACTTATATACCTGATATATGTGCAATAAGCCTATTGGCCAACATATCATCCAGTAAATTTAGTTTCACTCGTTGACATTTTGAGATATCCATCTCTGTGATTTCTGCCTCCATCCAAAAACAATGGATGTGAATGAAACTTGGTTTGTGGTGCTCATTGCTCTGAAAAAAAAAATACAATTAAATTAAGTGTTTTGCACCTTAAATTATATTTAGATAATGTATTATTTTTTGGTGCACTGTTCTTCTGAACTAGTTTCTACCCAAGACGTATCCCCAATGAAAACCTGACAGTCTATTCTATGGATTATCCAGAATAACGGGGACACTGTGTCTGGAAAGAGATATCGCTGTTGCATTTTTTCAATGTAATTTTTCAATGATGTGAGCAACACAATTGTCATTCCTATTCTAGGGCAATGCCTTAGACGAAAATAGCCCCAAGGAAAACTGTGCACAGCAACCTCTACGGATCATCAACCACTAGCCATGGAGATAGCATGTGTGCAACAGACATGAGAGCAAAAGCAATTGTTCTTATATAGGGAGATAGTCTGAAGAACTAGCCCAGAGGAAGAGTGCACCAACACTGCATTTTAAAACATAATTTAAGGTGCAAAACAGCATATATAACTATTTTTTTCCAACACTGTGAGCACCACAAATGCAATTCCACTCACCTCCTTTATATTTTCTTCTATCTTAAATATCAGAGATGCATACCTGAGCAAATGAAACCAAAAGTATCTGAATGGCTAAATACCACTGAGGAAAGTGATAAAATGTGTTGTTTTTTTCTGATTTGGTTGAACCAACACTTTAAAGTCACACCTGCAGTTCAATTCCAAAGAAAATCCCTGATATGGGTTCGTAAAGGGGTGGCGTCAGCTTTCCAATGTAGCGGATGATGCCTGTCAGCTTCTCTGCTCCTTCCTCCACAGTCACTGCAGCACCCTCAGTGAGTGCCAGAGCTGCTTGGAGAGCATCTTTCTCTCTGAACCACTTCAGCCTTTCACAGTCCTCGGGCAGGGCCTGCAGCAGCTCAGCTTCCTCTGCACTCAGTTCCTTTATGCAACTCATGTCTATCATATAAGTTAAAGATGAGTGTAAGCCCATGAAGAAGACTGGTAACTTTACGAGAGAGCCAGGTTTTGAGATTTCTGATGTGTACGTGAATTTTCTGATGTAACATATGCGGCCTAGATTGATGTGTCGATAGTGTTCAGGTATTTCTGTTAGGATGAAGTACAGGTAGTCTGTTGACATGTTGCTGAAGTCAGGAGACGTAGCAGGATACTGTAGAGAAACACACACACACATACAGAGTACATACACAGGTGTTAATACACTAACAATAAGTCTATCATCGATATGTTGTCGACAACAGTACAGCTAGCTCGCTAGCAAGCTACAAAGTAAGCTCGAGACAATAATCAATACAGCCGTTACTGTAACGTCAACATACGTCAACAGCAATCATAACAAACCTCGGAAACGTTAGCTGTGGGTTATAGCAGAAATATCTAGAAGAGTGTTTTTCTTACTTTGTCAAACAATAATTTGTGACAAGGTTAAAGTTACCTTCACTTTTTAAGCAACTTTAAACCCTGCTTTCTGTTTTATCTTCGCTCTTTTAAGTCCAAACCAGGTGCTGTGATAAGTTTCACTTCCCCTTTCAGTTCACGTCGAGCGGCGTCATCGGCGTTTCACATTCTTCTCATGAAAATGGTTTGTAGCAAAGCTTTAGACACGTAAACAACTTATTGGCAAACAAATGCTTCTTCGAAAGAGGTTATTAATACTATGAAGCGCAAACACATGAATATTTTCAAAGTGACGTTGTTGTTTTCAAATCATTTGACAGCCAGCAGCACGTCGCGTCATAGAAAAGGGCAATTTAAGCCCTCAGTACGGTCTTACAGATGATCACTGCCTTTATTAGATCAGTACCTAAACCTACAAACATGAAAATTGCGCAGCAGAAAATGTGTTTAGTGTCATGAACCGGTTTATATATAGAGTCCATAGTTTAATCAAGTTATCATTTCCCTGTTGGCTACCTTTGCAGCTCCATTCTGTAGCTGATTACAGCTGAAGGTACTGTCTATTACAGGTACCTCTACCAGAGGTGGAGAAGTAGCCTACTCAGATCCTTTACTTAACCAAAAGTACCAATATAGCAATGTAAAAATACTACTGTTTCCACACGTTCATCACTGTTAAACAATTAGAAGTTACCAGTGAATGTGGTCACACTTCTAGTGACTGTTTTATGGTTCTCCTCATTGAACATACAAGGGACTTTAAGGTGATAATCATATGTCAACAAATAAGTCATTAATTGCAGAAGTCACTTTGCTGAAACATGTTAAACCAATTTTAGCTGCTCTTTCATGTTTCAGCAAAGTGACTTCTGCAATTAATGACTTAATAGGCTTTAGTGTTTCAAATGTCAAATTAAATGTCATATGTTCTGGCACAACTGGTCTTTAACAGTCAGAATATTTTAGCTGAGTTTATGTCTTTTGCTCAGAGTATCCCAAACTAAGTTTGGATTGATTCCTTTTTGCTTTTTGTATATTTTTTCATGTATAAATATAGATCTTCATTATAAAAATTAAATGATAATAATTACACCAATAGATCATAATAATTTATATGTAGATCATAATAACCTGCAATTATAATTATATCAACATTCTTTCATTATAAATATTAGAAAGCAAGACATTTCATTCATTCTGAAAATGAGTTCATATTTGGGATTCACCCTAAAACGTCTTGGTCATGATCTGGCTAACTGTCAATAAGCTGCACATTTAGCATGTTTGGGCTACATGACTTGTTCCTCTGCAGTTTCAGATGCATTTTAAGCCAGCTTTTCAGAACCAAAAAATCCAGATTCATGTCAAATCATCAATATTCTAATCTGGATAACACGGTTATCCACATACGAAGAACGGGACCGAGGACATTTGTTTCTGGAAAGCCACTTTAACACTTTACTGCTTTACTGCTGTGGTTGAATGCTTTCAGGCAAGACTCTCTCTTGAGTTATGGGACATTTTGATCGAAATACTTATTTGTAACCCTAGTGCCATTATGAAATCAAATACTATAGAAATATTATTATATTTATATGAGCTGAGTGTAAAAATATGGATCATTACATTTTTGTCATAATTTATTATTATTTCATTATGTCTTATCACATGATGGGCTATTCATTAAATCCTACCCATTAATCCTGTCTGTTGAATAAAATTAAAGAAAATGTTGCTGCGTATACAACTTGACAAGTAATTTTTTTTCAAGCAATATTTATTAGAACATACAACCCAAGCACAAATAAATGGGCAACACAGGACAGGATAAGGTCAGAATAAAAAAAACCCCAAAAACAACAACAACAACAACAACAACAACACTTACATATATACAAAACAACAACAACAAAAACAACAAAAAAAAAAACAAACAAAAAAAAAAAACAGCTTGACAGCTTTTCTATTCTCACTGTTCAAAATAATGGAAATGTAGTTTTTAATTCCATTAACCAGGAAAAGAAGGGAAGAGGATGAAAGAGTATTTACACTTATGGATCTGAAATTTAGCCTTAAGTAATTTTTTTATTGATCAGATAGAACTTGTCAGTATCAATGCTGTCATGATAAAAAAAAAACAAAAAACAAAAACAAAAAACAAATAAGACGTGTTCCTATTTCAAAGAAAAGGCATGATGAATACCGGATATGATAAAAGAATATAAATCCTTGCAAAGACATATAGAGTAATGAAAAAACCAAAATCGGTGAATGACAGTCTCAGAGGAACAGTCTCAAAAATCAGGCAGTATTTTGACAAGTAAATAATTGTTTTTATTTTAAACTCCACGCCTGTAAGACCAAACTGAGGGCCACAAGGCATAATGACGTCATCCGCAAACGTCTGTCTTCGTCGCTATTCGATGACGAAAATTTTCACTTGTAAACATGGAGGAGAGAGAAGCACTGAAGAGGCAAATTGATCTTCTTCAAAGTAAGTCTCCTTTGTAAGAATGTGGACATGTTTATTGGCAGCAGGCGGGTTGGAAAACACGTTTTAATTGTTGCGAACTTTAAATTCAGAGCTGTCGTGCGGATGTGGGCCTGCGCTGTTTAGTTAAACCGTTAACCGTTAGCTCTGCCTCCAGTTCAAACCTCGCACATGTCTACATGAGACGTTGCTATTTTTATCTACTCTGCATGATATATTATATCTACGTATAAACAGTTAATATACAATGTGTCTAATTGGAAATATGTAACTCGCTGTTTGTGCTGGTTTCGGTAAGCTAACGTTTCCTGTAACAGCCAAATAGTTCAACCATGTTTTATTTCTTCAGAATCAGATTTAATCGCCAAGTAGCAAGTAAAAGGAATTCAACAGAAAAAAGCAATAAACATGAACATTAAACAATAAAAACAAACATAACAGTGTAAGAAAGAGAGAGACAGTAATTTACAAAGTTTCTGTGTAGTGGGGGTGGATATGTGCTTTCATATTGACATGATAAAACTATGTGTGTGCTAAAAAGCAGAATATAAATATATAAATAGAAGTATAAAAACTATGTGCTTGCATATTGACATAACAGCTAAAAAACTATGTGTGCAAAAAACAATATAAATAGAAGTATGAATACCAATGTAGGTATAAATATAAATTTAAATGTAAATAAACTATGAGTGTGTATTAACAGGGTATATACAGTATGTAGCCTACCAGTTAGCAATTTAAAACATTAAATCTATATAAATCTACACAGTGCAGGACAGACAAAGACACAGTATACACAATATGAATTTGAAAGAGAGATGGAGGTGAAGTGGAGTTGGTATGTTTCTTCTGTCATAACAACTCTGGAGAAAACCAGAGAGGAAGCCAGATAGCTTAACTGTTCAACTGCCAGGTATAACAGTAAATGGTCGGTTTAGCCAACAAATTACAGAAAAAACACCTAGTTTTTAACATACCTCTGGTGTATTAAGCAACAGGTGACAAAGGAAAAACTCTTACAGGTTTGAATGCTTGACCCCTACAGTGAGGGGATCTGGTGGCTTTGTTATGCTGTGGGGGGCATTTTTTTGGCATGGTTCGGGTCCACTTGTCCCCTTAGAGGGAAGGGTCACTGCAATACAAAGTTGTTCTGAGTGATCACCTTTGTCCTATGGTGAAACATTTCTATCCTGATGGGAGTGGTCTCTTCCAGGATGAAAATGCCCCCAGCAATAAGGCATGAGGGGTCACTGAATGGTATAAAACTGATGTGAATCATATGCTATGGCCTTCACAGTCACCACATCTCAACCCAGCTGAACAGCTATGGGAGATTTTGGACCGATGTGTTAGACAGTGCTCTCCATCACCATCATCAAAACACCAAATGAGAGAATATCTTTTTGAAGAATGGTGTTCCTCAGCCTTTGCAGTATTTCTACAAGTGTCTGGAACTCTTCTGGAGGAATGAACACCATTCTTAATGCTGATTAAGCCTATCACAGCCAGATAAATCTCTCTGTATTTCACAGTATACAGAGTTTTTAAATCTCATGTCAGGAGGGACATTCCCGCGCTGGCTGTTTGAACGCACACCCAGAGACTTCCGCTGGCCAAGCCAGCTAACTTCTGGTTAGCCCTCTGCTAACTTGAATGGGGATAAATTAATTGAATCGTGTGGCTCTTCTAGACTTTCCACATGTTATCAGACTGAACGGCTCAAATTCTGATAGTGAAACGAGTCATTTCGCGGGGGTCGTGTGACACTCGTGGCAATTCTATCCACTGTTTTAAAGCCGCAACAGTAGCGACAGAGTAGGCTACGGAGTAGCCTATAGTGTAAACATGTGTTGACACTGTTTTTGTAATAACTCTCACTGCCAGAAAGGGAGACAAAAGTCCTACTCTTCAGCTTTAACTTGAATGCATCAGTTTTGCAGATGTGTTCATGATACTAACCACACGTGATCACCAGATCAATTTGGCCAGGCGCTTTCTCTGCAGGGAAAAGCCGCGAAAAGTCAACAGCCATATCTACCCCCTCCTCTCCTTCTTCTTCTTTGGTCCTACTGGCGGACTACAAACCAACGTTAAAGGTGCATTCTGCCACCTTCTGTACCGGAGTGTGTTACATCATGGTATTCACAGGCGGATCCGTTGTCATGTTTGTGAGAGAGAGAGAGAGAGCGAGAGTGGGAAAAAATATGGAAATAATCATTAGTGCAGGCCTATTTTTATATGATGTGTGTATATATATATTTTTTTTATTATTATTCTTTATCTGGCATAAAGCAATGTGTTGTACTAAATCACTCCCATTTTTGAATTCTCAGATCTAATCAATAAACACAAGAGCGTCCATGGCGACACCCCGTACAAGAGTCGGGCAGAGGCATCCAGAAGCCTCAACATCAGCCAGAGGCAGGGGTCACAGCACATCTGTCATTCATCCTCACAGCTTTAGGGGTAAAGCATATGTCCCTCAGAACCGTGGAAGTTGGAGGAAGGCGTACTCTCTGAGAAACAAGAACCCTGAGTCCTCTGTTGGACAGCCATTAGCTTCTACCTCCTCCTCTGTGCATCAGTCTAGTTCCCAAGGTTTATCTCTCAGCACATCACTGCCCAGCCACAGCAGAGGAGAGGACAGTGATAGAACCAAAACTGCCACTTTATTATCAGGGATTACTGAACAGAAGAAAGAGGGACTTATGAGTAGCATCACAGGGATTAGGGAGTTGCAACAGAGAAAAAAGCCATACATACTTTTAGAAAAACAGTGGTAGCTGCGTCTCAGCATGAGGATGGACAAAAAGGTTCAAGCTCAACAGTCAGAGGAATTGAAGACAGATGTGTAGTCCTGCCAGGAAAGAAAGTGAGTAGTTCTTCAGAAACACCTTCTTCAATCAAGGCCAACACCACCAGTTTACAGAACATCTCCCAGTTACAGATCAAACCTTCTCTGACCAGCACTGAGACTAAACAGACTATTCCAACCACAGCTTCAGCAAATGTTACAGCTGGTCCTACAACACCACCTCACTCTGCTCTGTCTAAGGTGTCAAAACAACCTTCCATTAACCCTCCCACATCTCAGACCAGCCAGGCCCAAATCGGCGCACCTTTTTTGAAAAAATCCAAGTTCATCTGGGTAAAGAATCAGAGTACAGGAGGAGGGGAGCCCAGACAAGGTAGCTCCATTTCCTCACCCACGCGGCAAAGTTGTGACTGTTGCCCCAATGTCAGGCTCAAAAGGTGGAGTTGCCAGTGGAAGCTCCCCTTCAGCCGCAGTCAGTAAGAGGACCCCTGCCAAAAAGTTACCTCGAAAGCTTAGTCCAGTCATTGTAGCCCCTAAGACCTCCAAGTATAAATGGGTCTCCTCCTCTGCTGGGGCTCAAGCCAAGACATCCAGAAAACAGCTATCCCCAAAAGCCGTGACTCTTGCTCAGAGAGGTCTGGAGAAGGGAGAGGCCACAAAGAAGCTCAAACTAGGCTCCACTCCCCCTGCAAAATTGAAAAAGGGAGTAGTGGGCTCCTCTACCAGCTCCTCACTCAGTAACCGTTACCGCTGGAAGGCTGGTGGTCAGCGGACCACTGCAGCAGTGACAGGAGGGGCAGCAATCGCCCGTCGTAGATCTGCCTTCCACTGGACGTCAGAAAAAAGCAACAAAGGAGTGAGAGGAGGGCTTGTTGTTTCTCCAACTTTACCCCAACGTGCCACCTTCCCATCCTCCTCCCCTGGTGGATTTAAACTCCGCAGCAGGATGAAAATCATAAGGCGGTCGACAAGCAGGTACATGATCTGGATTGTTGTTTTCTTCTACGACAGGTTTATTTTAGCTATGGAACATTTTATAACTGTTTTTTTCTCCCCAGATTCAGTCTCATTGTCTTTTGTCAGTAGGTGGCAGCAAAGTATGACTTGTGATTCCTTGTACATGAAAGCCTGCTGATTCATTAGTTAAATATGTTTGCTGACCATCATTTGTATAATAGTACCTCTTGTTTATCAGTGTTTCCAGTCTGATTGTGCTGTTGTCTTTTTCCCTTTGTCCTGTGACCATAGTGGATGTGGGTCAGAGAAGGGGAGCAGCCTGTCCGCAGTAAAACACTCCCCTCGGGGCCGGATACACACCTTGACCAGGACTCCCATAGCAGTTAGGAGGACACCCTCCAGGGAGCTGGTGTCTTTTGGTAGACACAAGTTGAGGCGGCTCTCCCCCACCTTATCAAGGACAAGTAAGGAGCACACACTCGCACACTTGCCATAATTAATTGCTCTAATGAGCTGTCAACCGACTGCATGGAAAATAACATTTCATGGTTAAAGGAGGGCACATGCTGTGTCTGGCTAGTTATGGTACAACTGTGTTGTCTGTGGTCTTTTATTAGAAGTGCTGAAAATGTTTATTTATAGTTGCTTACATTCGCCATCCCTCTAAAGTGTGTGGATCTCAGAAGAGTTTCAAAGTTCAAATTTTAACCTACTACTCAATAACAGTTATAGCTTATGGCCAGAGGTTGGCGCTATAACAACCATTTTAACATGCTGGTCAATAACTCCCTTACTGTTCATTCTGTCTTCAAAAATCTTAAATCCACTCATTCTTCAAGTCCTGCTGGATTCCTGAATCTCTCTTACAACATCTTCCTAAATTTCAGTGCTAATAGTTTTTAGCTTTGACCTACGTTTTGTATGCTGTCATTTACACCCTTACAAAGCCCACTAAACCCAATTTACACATGAACCATGTTCACTAGATTTGCCACAACAAACATGGCACAAATCCAACTGATGGGTCTGTATTTTGTCACTGTATGATCTCTGCCAAAAAGCATTTAGCTGTTAAAAATTAAGTTAAGTTAAACACGTACTCAGTGAACAGGTTTGCGATCCTCACACATAGAGGTCATCCTCAGAGGGAACAGTCTTGCCATCAGGTAGATTAGCAGTTATTTAGCCTCTTGCGGGACAAGATCATATCTGTGACTGGGTCCAGATTTTTTGAATAGACGATAGATTTCTTAGTAGCAACACTCTCTCAGTCAACCTGTCAGCCTCACCTCACAATGTCCCGCCTTGTCTTTTTCAAGTGCCATCAGGGAGATATTTGGGTCAAACCAAGAGTCATTTGAGCAATATGTTCATCTTGATTCCAACAAAATGAACATTTTACTGGCCTGCAAAGAGATTTCCTTTACAAGGTATCACTGTCAGTCCTTGGATTCTTGCTTGGTTTTTTGCTTCTTAGTTTATTGCTTTTGGTTGACTTGTATTTCTTTTTTACTTTGGCACCATGTCTCTCTTCAGTGCTAGTGTCAGTTCTACATCACCTGTGTCCCAATACTATTACTGTAGTGTAGTACACTATGCACTATATAGAAATATTTGGACACACATTGCACACATTTTTGCAATTTATTTGAAATTTGTAAATTGTATTTTACCATAAACAAGAATTGTAGCATGTGGGCAGACGGACGTCAATCAAAACAGAACTTGCCAACAAGATTTTAATTTTTTTGTTTTCCATTTCCCTCCATTACTTTTGTGCATTTGTATTGTGGGACATCAACAGCGCACTTGAATGCTTGAACATACCACATACTCAAAACCTGCTTAGAATTAATGCATAGTGTGTATTTTGGACAAAGCTGGTAAGTAATTGGCCTTCAGCTGTACCTCTGACAGCAGCTATTACAGCCATCTCCAGTAGAGGGCAGCAGCTCACATCCATGTCTTCCTTGTAGAGGCTTTGTGTTGCTGACTGTCACAGGAGAGGCGTACAGGCGGACTATAAGAGGAGGAGGGGGGAGGTTAATTGATTGCCCAATTCAGCCGTGATGGTGAACAAGTGCCGATAGCGGGTAATTTGCAGAGGTGGAGGCAGGCAGCGCCACTGCTATCAAGCCCTGGCACCGCTCTCCCTCCAGTAGATAAAAAGGAGCTAATGCATAATTATCCTTTTGCAAATTGGATTGTTTTAACGAACTGTAGAATATAGGCCTAACCTGATGGAAAGCAATCATTGTTTTTACAGCGCCCCCCCCCCCCCCCCCCCCTCTCCCTCTTGCTCCCCCTCCCCCCCTCCTCTTGCCCCTCCAACCCTCCGGTCATTCTGCGTGTACCCTACACGCCTCATACCCATCTTGGTGTAATCTCCCATACTCAATGGAGTCAGAAGACATTAGAAAAGCCATCACTATTAACATTAGGGTTTATTTGTCCCCATGGCTCTGAGTCTATCTGTCTGCCTCCCGTTTTCTGATTCTTTGACCCAACTTTATGCATCCTGTCTCACCCCTCATGCGTCCCTCTCCCTTTCCCTTCCTCTTCATCATTTCTCCCTGCTTTTTATCTCATGTGTGGAACCTAAATGGCCTACAGTGGGAACACATGCATCTCTAATTAAAGATGGGGATTCAGACTCGGAGACACGGGAAAGGTGGAGCTGGGGGTGAGTGCGGAGGAAGATGGAGTGAGGAAAGCTGCTCATAGCCGTCTGTGCCTCCGATAAGAGCTGCTAATAAAGAGCAAATTGAATTACTAATGATGGGAAGCAAAGTCCCTATAGATGAGCCCGTTAAAAACCAACCTTATGACCACTCACACATGCATGATAATACACTCACAAACAATGTTTCTTAATTTCCTCAATGACCAGCTTTAGCTTCCCCTCTCTGTGGTAGCAGGCGGGTGTTTTCTGAGGTGCTCGGTTATCTGCGGTTTAATTTAAAGAGGGCATAAACCTAAGTAAGCAGTTAGGGCTGTAATGAATCGAGAGGTGTGTGTATGTATATATCTATATATGTGTGTGTGTGTGTGTGTGCGCTTGCATGTGCCCAGAGACAGCCATGTAGCCCAGATAATCTAATAAAGCAGATAAATGTCAGGAACGGACAGAACACAGAGAGGAAGAGTGCTGAGCTGAGCGGCTTCAGGCCCCATTTGACAGGCTTCTGGAGCGTTTTAGGTCTCTATCTCACTCCGGTTTCTTTCCGCCCTCACCATCTCTCATCCAGACTCTCTCAGTCTTTTTTCCTCTTTTTAGCTGTCTTCACTCTACCGCTAATATTCACTGTGACTTTTTTAAGCCGGGTATATCTGGAGGACTGCAGACATTTTCTGTATCATCCCACTTTGTGTCTGAACTGTATTATAAAGTCAAGAGAGTTAGAAGAATTTTCTAAAAATGAAATTTAAAGTGCTAATGTAAAAGGAAGATCAACAACTAAACACACACAGAGCAGTTTGGTTTTTTTTTCCAAAAAACTGAAATGTCACAAATTGTTAAAAGCTGAAGACAAAACTGTACATTTTCAAAAGACACTTGAATATAAAACAGACTTTAGATATTGTTGGAAATCAAACTTTCAATGAGAATCATTGTACTCTCTTGTGAAACTTTGTATTCGAGTGTATAGACATATATTGTATGTTCCCTTAATGTTTTACAGGATATATTATAAATAATTTAATTGCAGGGAGAATATTTTTGTTTTGTTTTGACCATCATTCCTTTTGATTATAACATTTTACTCACAGCTTTACAGCTCACTTAAACAGGGCAAATTATACAAGCGTTCAGACAACCAGAATGGTTTTAAACATTAAACCCAGTAGTTATTAATACACACTGTGAAATGGTTCAAAAGTTGGATGAGTATTCATATTAAAGCCCAGAATGAATGTTAATGTTAAGCCCTGTTTATCTTGACCAAATTACAGTATTTGGAAGTGAAAATAAAAGCTAATGTACCTGAAATGTCAGTTATAATCATCCACTATATTGAAAATCACCTGCATCTACAGCAAACACAGTACAATTGATCAGAGTGCGGTGCTATCAATTTTGTTCAGATATGTGCATCTGCATGTTCCTGATAGATAACTTTGTAACATAAACAACGTAATTCTATTTGGAGATGATTCAGATAAAATGATCATTGACTTTACAACCTTCTAGAGTTGTAAAGTCCTCTCTCTATTTTTCTGTAAAATATATCTTAAAACTCATGAATGTACAGTTTTACTCAAACAGGACTTGAACTTGTATCGTATTTCATCTTCTCACAAGTACTGTATCAACTCCAGTGTTCACCGTTTTATTAATGTAAAGCTGTTTTCAGCCTGAATCGAGCCTGTTTGTGTGTTGTAGTAGAAGTGACTCTCTTACAGTGGCAGTGCTGCCACCACTGCTCTCTCAGCATCAGTTTACATGCTGCCCCCCCCCCCCAACACTCCGACACCATGGAGCCCATTACCACCACAAAAGAATCCTCCCTCCTTACCCCTCCCTCAGGGATCCTGTTACTGTGCTGACGGTGATCCCATTTATTTAACCCATAAATCATATGTGCTGCTCCGCATTGAGGCCCTGCTCTCACTGACATTTTCCATTTTCTCCAATGATATTGTGGGTACACACTACTGTATGTATGGATACATGCAAACACACATGGGATAAACTCATCACTACTTATTAAAGTTTATATTTGTGGTAGAAAACACACTATGAAATTAATATGACCTTTTTTGACTTCAGCTTGGCAGACACACTTTTGTTTATTTGCATCACTGTCTGGTTCACACTTGACCCAGTTTCTCCCACTTTTCCTTCACACTGCTGCCACTTGTCCTGAGCGCTCCTCTCACTGACTCACGCTCCCACATTTACACACACAGCACAGACACACGGAGTCAGCTTATAGAAGACATTAACCCGCTGTTTGTTTGTTTGTGTGTTTGTTTGTACCTCCATGCACACAGTTGGTGTTGCTATTTGTATACTGGAAGTGTCACACTATATCTTATGTGTACATGTGTATGCTGATCTTTCTCCGAACTTTTTATTGGTCAAATGATTTTAATAGTTGTTTGTGTGTGTGTGTGTGTGTGTGTGTGTGTGTGTTGGTGTATAGGATTCTCCCATCAGCTGCTTTTCTACATACCGTTCTCTAAATGCCATTCCCCAGTGCTCCCATAGTATTATCAGTTGGACGACACACACACACATTTGCACTGTGTAGACCTTAACGTAGAGCTCTCTCGCACACTCTCCCTCTCACACACACACACACACACACACACACACACACACACACACTCACTGGCATTCTGCTCATTCCTCTGCACTTTCTCAGGCTCTCTGTGTCAAACAGGTGGACCTCTGTCTCTGTCCCTCTCTGTCTGAGGCTTTATGTTTCTTCCTTTCTCTTTATATCTGCCACCAGTCGCACACATGCCGTACGAGACATGTGTGCCCACACGCATGCAAACAAATCACATCCAGAGTTGTTGCATCGACATAATGATTTAAGGTACTTTTGACATTGCAGACAGAGAGAGGGAGCGTAAACAAACGATAACGTCTACTTTAGAGTTATGTTTGTGCCTATATATAAGCAGTACGGCTATTTGGTTGCATGAATGATTCAGTTTCTCATGTAAGATGGTGTCTTGTGCAGGTCGGACTCAGTATAGCCCCGTGCCACGGTGCACGGTAACATTTGGCATTTTGATTAACCTCTCAGGACCCAGGGAGCTGTGCATGCCAGTGATCAGACCCCTGTACCTACAGTATGTCCACAGGAGTAACTCCTCCCCATCTGTGTTGTAAGACCCCTCCTCCTTCCCCAGACTCATCAAACTGTCAACTGCCCATAATTAAAGTTCTGACTCATTTGAGTTCAACATGCAGATGGACCACGCTGGTCTTCATGAAGGACACACACAGAGTCAAATAAATGCTCTGCTAAACCTGGTCACATGACTGGATAACTTGTGTTGAAAAAAAAAACAAAACGTACAACATTTTTTATATATTGTGAAATGTTCCTTAAATCTTTTATTAAAATCACTGGATCTTTATTTGCACGAGCTCAGAGTGCTGTGTGCTGTCATGAGGGGGTGTTTTTATCCTGTGGATCTGCGAGGGGGGGGGTTGAGAGGCATGTGTTGAAATGTGTAATCAATACTATTGAGTCCTGAAACTTTAGCCAGAGATTACTGTGACTCCTTCCCAGTTAAGGAGGTAAATGTTTTCTTGGTATCCAGAGGAGTGGCACATGTGCCAGGCTGTCCGAATAAATCAGAAACCTATCAGGACGCAGGCAGAGCCCTACTAATTATTTGAGAACACATGGCAGGCAATGCCGGTGACATTTATTGGTAAATGGCTTGGCAGGGGAAAGGGTTGCTGCAGTGTTCAGCTATAGGGGTATGAATTTGAACAATAGTGTAACTTTCCAATATTTGAGGCTCTTGCTAATTCTTCATGCTGTTGTCTTGAGTCTACAGTCAGTGGTGGTGAATTTTTTTTCTGTTAAAACAGTGATTTTCTGGTCTCTATTGTTTATTTTACTTTACTCATTTTTGAGTTACAGATACCAGTGTTTATCTTATTAATAAACTTATAAAGCAAAATTATTTTTTATTGATATTACTGCTGTCTATTATACAATGAAAGCTGTAGGATTTCAGGTTTGGTACTGATACTAAAATCAAAAATCAAGTGTGTCAACTGCACGTATGGAACATTTTTGTACTAAAGTATAGTAAAGACTTAAATCTGTTCCATGATTGTGTTGAATACTGCTGTATAAGTGCAGATTGATTTGAAGTGAATTTTTAAAGTTATTTCTAAGTAAAAATGATAAAATTTTCTGGTTCCAACTTCTTAAATGTGATCATTTTCTGTTTTCTTCAGTCCTCTATGATCCACCATTTTCTGCCATTTTATAGACCAAACAACTCATCAATTAATCAAGAAAATAATAGAATTTATCTGATTCACGGCTTTGTTCTCTCTTCATTCACTCGCTTGACCACCACTGCTCTCTCTCTCTCTCTCTCTCTTGCTCTCTCTCGCTCGCTCGTTGAACCAGGGAGGAGGGGCCAACTTTGAATGCTGTGTGTTTACAAACACCAACAGACAAATCCTGCATAGTGTACCTTCAAAAATACATTCTAAACTCTGAACACTGCAGTTTGTTTGCAGAATAATTCATGATATGTAATAACTGCTAAAACCTTCAAAAGAACTGCTACAGTCCTTAAACCGTCACCCCTGTAAAATGTCTCCAATTTTAAAAATTGGGTAAACTCATAACACACACACAGCAAAATCAAACCTCAGTTTAGTTTTAGCTGTTTGTGTTTATTAATCAGTGTGTGTCATTATGTCCAGTGGGGTTTGGGTCTTTGGCTCTGTTTTGGTAAAAGGGAGGAGAAAGTTGGGGGCTGCTATGAGCTACTCCATAAATCTTCACCTTTTGTCAGTTGGAGAGCGTGCCGGTATAGTTGCCCTGCTGTCCCCCCGACCCTATGACAGTAACCCTATCCCCCCCAGCTCTGCTCCATATGTCTGCACACACTGATGTGTTACCATAATAATCATTGGGGGTTTGCCGTTTACGTGGGAAGATGAGCAAAGAGTCTGAGGAGTGCCCGGCATGTTAATTATGTCCCACACACACACGGGCCTGGACACATGGTAGAGAAGGGACTGCGTGTCTGGGGGGGGTCACTGGTTGGTCATTCAGGCTGGGGCAGGGTTATCTGGGCACTGGGCATGGCTGTTGACATGGGGGATGTTTATCACTTCAGTCCTTGTTTGGAATTTCTAGGAGGTTTATAAATTGTACTGTACTATTTAATCATGTAATGCAATCTTCATTTCAAGAGGTCAACTCAGGTACCTCTATATTAGCTTTGCAGAGCCAAAGCTGAACTGTGGATTAATCTGAAACGCTGGTTAAGTCCAGTTCTTAGGGTCCAGATTGCTATGTATACTTTTAGGCACAAAATTACATTCTAGCTGACAATTTTAGACTAAGACTAGATAACAAAACAGAAAAACATTACCATAAAGCCAATTATTATTAGTTACAAGTCTGTTATTGAAACAGACTGGGCAGTAACATTTTCCTTCTTTTCAACTGTGGGTTTTTTTTTTCATCATATTGGACAGCAAAGAGGCTGTAAGATGGAATATTTTTCAACTTTGCACAGTCAAAGGGGCCCTTCAAAAGACAAAGTGCCTGATGCGCACAAGCAACATGCAAGATGATTGAAAACTGATTAATAAAATGATTAGACTAAAGGCTCCTCTCATTGTAGGCTTCAGACATCACAATGTTGTGGCCAAATACCACATTAACAGTAATGTACTGAATATTGGAGCTCTCAAAAGGTATTTGCACATAAGAGTTTTTTGAAACATGTATTTAGTTGTTATGATATGATGGTCAAGCAAGTAGACAGGGGTTTATGGGCTTTACAGGCTATTCTCAGAGGGTGATACTATAAAAAAAGTATTGTTTTGGTATATTTGTTACTGAAACCCGGGTGTCAGTGTTCAGATAATGTCCAGCTCTACTTTCACCACAGAAAGAACATCTTTAGTGTGATTATGTACGTACTGTTGGCCCTGTCAACCAAATTTGGGGATCAGCGCTCTATAGGGGTCAGGATCTTCAGGCTCAAGACTCATGTTGTTGTGCCTTCGCCACAGAGGTCACACTGACCACACACATGTACACACACAGTGTGCAGGCTTTCTTCAGTACTTTCCCTTCTTTCTGGTCTTCTATCTGCAGTCACATTCTGTAATTGGTCACCCACACCCTCACTCTATTTCTCTCCTTCCTCCCTGTCCACAGGGATTAAACGTATTCCCCTAATTGATGGCTTGGCTGCAAGTCTCAGTAGGCTGGCGGAGCCAAGTTGAGGCCAAGACCCATATTCCTGTAATGTTAGTGAATTTTGTGTGGTCATGTGAACTGATCATCACTTCTAGCTCAGGTTTTATGACTATAAGCTCTGTGTTCATCTCTCTTTCTTGTACACTTGTCTGTCTCTATCTCGATTGAGATGGGCCCTCCCCATCCCGCCTGCTCCACCTGGCGCTCCATCCAAATCCTTGAGCCAGGCTTCAGGTCAAGGCCCCCAGGCTGAGGGGAAACCCGACTCCTTATCTTCTTGACGTTTTTTTTTTCAGCCTTTCCAACTTTCCATTTCAGTCATACCGGCCTAGACACCCGAACCCTTCAAGTCTATTCTGGTCTTGTTGAGTTATTCAGTGACCCTCTACTATCTCCCCCAATGGTCCCTACAACTCCTTTCCCACCCATCTAAGTGCCTCCTTGCCTCCCTCGTCACCACTCATCCCTTTCCTCCTCCCTCTTTGACCACTTGCGTCTTTGTCCCTCCCAGCGGGTAAGTTAGGTTTTGCTCAGTCTCTCAGGGTCTCCTGGGTATTTTGACTGTGTGCCTCCAGCTATGATTGGCATACAAACCTCTGAGCTCAATGACTCGACTTTCCCTTATGTCCCTGACCTCCCTGCTCTCAGAGCTGGGGGATAGACTCCTTAAATCCACCATAACTTCACTACAGGTGTTCCCCAGATCTAACCATTAGAGATGTCTTTGTTGATGTTGGAAACAACTGTGGAGCAGATTCTTCAGCAGAGGCATGATGGACAGGTGTAAACTGAATGATTAATTGGTCCTGTCAACCTCTTACTGTGTATCTTTAAACATTAACTCTGATTTATTACAATTTATTTTTGTAGTTTGTAGCCAGAAAAATTTAAATAGGGTTTTGCTACAATACACATACAAACAAATTCTATTTTAACAGTATAAACATAATTCAATTAATATATTTATAATTGATATTTTTCTTAAAAATGATAAATCATATTAAGACACTCATATACAGGGTTATTATAATATTATTTCTGTCTTTGATCAAATACTGTATGCTAATGGAAACCTGCGAAAGTGAGGAGACACAGCAGGTAGATCACCAGTTTAGTGTGTTAGCATGCAAACATTTGCTAATTACCACTAAACACAAAGTACAGCTGAGGCTAGAATGTCATTAGTTTTGCAGGCATTTGGTCATAAACCAAAGTATTGGACAAAATTAAATTTTGACCTGATAATGGTGTTTTGGGGAATCAAAGTTATCACGATTCATCCTCTGGGGAACATGAATGTGTGAACCAAAATTCACAGCAGTCCATCCAATAGTTGTCAAGATATTTCAATTAAAGAAAAATGTCAACCTCATGGTGGTACTAGAGGAATAGTCATCAAGACAGCAGGATATATCGTGTGGGCACCATGGATATCTGTATCATCCAGTAGATGTTGAAATATTTGACAGCATAAGTGAAAACTGCTGGTGGCACGAGAAGAAAAGTCACAGATCCATAAAGTGATTAGAATTTATCTTCAAAGGGACCATGAGTATCTGTAGCAAATTTCATGGCAATCCATGTAATAGTTGGTGAGATATTTCCCTCTGAACCACAATTGTCAACCTCATGGTGGCGCTAGAGGAAATGTCAGGGGATCACAAGTCCTTTACATTCATCCTCTGGGGGGTGTGAATGCCTGTCATGGTGAGCCATCCAATAGTTGTTGGAATGTTGTTGAAGTGTGGACCAAAGTGAAGGACCGACCAACACTGCAATAGACGCATGCCGGTTGCCAAACCTGCAGGTTAACCAAATATATATTTTGTTAAGAGGAAAAAATGGATCTTGAGATTTGTGTCGCTAGATCTCAGCAATGTGGTGAGTACAGTGTATAATGGAAATGATGGCCAAAAGTAAGATCCATGTTGTAATAAACCAGAATTAAGCTTTAATTTTCCTTTCTTTCTCCTTTTCATTCATCTGTTTCTCTCTCTCCCTCGATCTCACTTAACTCCCCCTCACCTCCTCCCATTACCACAACACACATACCCTCCCACCTCCCCTCCTCCGCAGGGCCTCGGTTGTGTTTTGGTATTTAATAATGGATGATTGTTTGTGTTTGTCAGGCACCACGCTCTTGTTAAAGGGCTTTAAGATAACTGCTAATTCCAGTAGGGCTGTATTGATTAGCTGCGCTGGGTGAGGATTGTTTTATAGTCTGAGAAGAACGCGGCACCCCCCTCCTTCACCCCCTTCCCATGCTCCTTCGGTACCTTCTCCCTCGCCTCTCCTCTCGTCAAGGGTCTCTTTCTCTCTCTGGTTGAATAATTAATGCTTAACCTATTTAATTAGTGAGATTTGCTCTGAACAGAAGCAGAGTAATTGAGTCCTCAACTCTGTGTGGTTGAGGGAAGTGTGTTTGTGTTTATCTGCGTGGCTGTGTGTGTGTGTCCATCACCCGTACAGTGATGGCAGCATTAAGTGACTCACTTCCTCCTGCACCCTCATTTGAAATGGCTTGTATGATTTACAGTACAGCGATGTGGCTACTTCTACGTAACTGTCAGTGAGTTGGCATTACCTGCGTTGGCATTTGTGGTAGGGGAGGTGTAACCGTTTTGGTATGGCAACTCTGGTGCTGGAAGCTCTTTCGTGCAACGATCGTGCCGACCATGTTGGCATGGAGGGCAAAGAGGGTTAGCAGCGATAGGTGAGAGCTCAGACGGTGAGGTCTGAGTGTGATATTAATAACCGGTACTACAGACCAAACAATGATGCAGGATTTGTTGACCATCTTTGGTGTTATAATAGAGGCTTAACACGTTGACCCTACATTCTGATTGAGTAAACTGACACAAAATATTTAAGGAGTCACAGTGTTTAGTAGGGACATTGTCATTTTTGGACAGACACTAATATTTTCACTTCAGCTCAACAATGTGTTAATTATTTCCCCTGTAATCCATTTTATTAAGCATTTTAACTGCAGCAAATGCCCCTGTGGCCATCGAAAGTGTGGAAATTCAAAGGTTTGACTTGGATACATTTTACAGTTTTCAGTATGTTTGCGTGTCTGTGGCTGCAACTAAAGATGATTTTCATTAGTAATTGATCTGTTGACAATTTTTTAAAACTAATTTATAGTTTCTACAAAAAGTCAAAAAATGGTTGAAAAAAAAGTATCCAAGATGATGTCTTCAAACTGCTTGTTTTGTCAGTCAATCCAAAACTGAAAGATATTCCATTTACAGTGATTATAAAACAGACTTGAGCAGCAAACCCTCACAGCTGAGAGGAGAAACCAGAGATAAATCGTTTAAAAAACTAACTGATTATCAAAGTTGTTGGTGATTCATTTTCTGATATTTTAGTTAATAATCAACTAATCATTTTAGCTCTACAAAGCTTAAGAAAAGTAAAAGTTAATATCAGTAAATGTAATAATTTTAAATTAATTTGATGATGTCTTGATGATGATTAGTTGGTTTGTACCTAATTTAAGGCCTGTCTGGTGGTTGGTTATCTGCAGTTGCTAGTGTCTTTTGGCAGTATTAATGGTTTGACTGCGGTCCCACATTGACGGGCAGCGGACTGCAGCAGGCTGCATTGATTGGTCAGAGAAGACTGCTGATCTTGATTTCATCACATCTTCTTGGGCCAGCAGAGACTTGGCAGGAAAACCTAGAATCAGGGGTCAGTACTATTTATACTCACCTGAGAGTGGGTCAGGGTGTACAGCCAGATTCAGGACTCACAGATACACACATACACACACACACACACACTTAAACACGCACCTGCACGTGTACGCGTACATGCGTGTGCACAAGCAGAGCTGCTGTTGCATTCCTGCCTGTGAGCTGCAGAGGGGGCTCTGCACATGTGTGCTGCTGGCTCAGCAACCTGAGCAACTAGTGACCTCCTGCCCTGCTCCGACCAGGACTCAGATCAGAAACCTGTCACTCTGACGCAAATCAGACTGAGGTTCAATCGGCACATATTTCCACAGATGTGCTCTTGTGTCGGCATCTAAAACCATTGACCTTTTTTCAGGATTCAATTTGACACCTTAATTTATTAATTTTTGGAAGATGATGACCAGGGAACATTATATCATGGTGATGTAAATGTTAATTTCTGCCAGCAGTTTTAACTGATACCTTTCTGCCATCCTGCTGGTTCTTTTCCAGCAGTAATGTTTCTGTCACACTGATTTTGTCTCATATTTTAGTCCCTCACTGACAAATGAGAAAGACTGATAGATACCGCCTCTCTCATTAAAAATTAGATTTCGATTTAGTTAGAAAGACAACCAGAGAACCCTGACCTCTCCACTAATCACATTAGCACATCAGTTTTTTGTCACATCCTCTGCTTTATGCTTAAATGCAGAGAGAGTTCAGTTTTTATTTTACAAATATAGCTTCTTCGCTTTCGGATCATTTTAAGTCCCTCAGATTATCTACATACAGATGTTAAAGAAACGACTGCAGCAAGTAAACATCTTACACTTTTATCAGGGACAGAATTTAATTGACAACAATATGTCAAAATGTTGCAGATTTATATGACATACTATATTACATACAACCTGCAAATTAAAATTTTTTTAAAAGTAATAAATGGTTAGAACAAAGTATAATCTGTGTCAACAAAAACATTTTAGGGAGAAGCACTCAGTGTGACCACAGATCATTTCCTCTGTGTTAAGTCACCCGCTGCTGTTCACAGTTGACTCGTAGCTGATGGCTACATCATTTTTATACTTCAGTATCTCTGTGGGAGGATCTTTTTATCTGTGGGTGTGTTGCTCCAGGTAAATTGGTTTATTCATGGAAACAGGGACATTGAGTTGCAGTGTATTAAAGCTGCATGTGAGCAGGTTGACCTTAACCAGAGTATGACAAATAGCCAGGCTGCATCATAAATGTAAACACACAGGAACAGTTCTTCATTGGCTACCCGGGTCTTTATTAGTTTCCAGGATTCTGTCATGTGGCGTAACACGCTTTAACACATTAACACACTCTGCTTCTTTTTTCCAGTTAACAATCATGAAGGTTTATGCACAGAAACACACTCAACATTCTCATTTCCCTCTGAGATTCTGAATAAAAACTGAAGCATCCTTTCCTCTGTGACCAACACTTCGCTGTGTGTCTGTGGAGAACAGAGAGTGACTGTGAGAGAGTGTACAGTATTGATCTGGGGCAGTTCATTTTCTGCTGTCCCCGGTGAGTTGCTCTGGGGGAAATAGCCAGTTTGTCTCCTGTCATTGTAGCTTCAGAGTTAAAGAGGAGTAAAAAAAAAAAAAAAGAAGAGAGAGAAGAAAGCCACTTGTCTAAAGGAGACAAGAGCATCACAACCACAGACCTCCTCAGTCACAGGGGAGGTACAGGATCAAACTGCCTTCATTTGGGCCTAAAATATTATGTTATGCACAGGATTGATATACTGTCCGCTGGACACAAGTTTGTGTGTTTGGACATGTGCATGTGTTATATGTATCTGCGTGTGGGGCTCATATTGTGTGGGCTCCCCTGAAGAAGGCAATATTGATCATTTGCCGTTTACTGTCCCCTGCTCCCATGTGAATTGCTCTGTGGGAAGTGGTTAATTTGTCTCCTGTCCAGGGGGCTTCTCTCAGCGTGTGTGTGTGTGTGTGTGTGTGTGTGTGTGTGTGTGTGTGTGTGTGTGTGTCCCTGTGGTGTGTGTGGTTAATTTGTGTCCTGTCTTTGGGGGGCTTAGCTGTTAAATACCTCACTCTGTCTCTGTGGTGACACACACTGATATCATTGATCGTTTTGTTCGATGACAGTAATGCTGGACTGATTGCCAAATAGCTGCCATTAACAATATGAACCCTAATGTGAATAAAGAAAATGAAAAGTCGTGCGACCCGCAGGGGAAAACCACTGGGTAGTATATTCTTTTTTTCTCATGGTTGATTATTTTTGGAATATGTTTATTATTAAAAGTTCCTTTGCTTTCCATCCACCGTCGGATAGAACATAGAATACCACCACCCACCCAAACATCCATCTTCTGGTCCAAACTTAAAAATCTTAACATTAAAAAATGAAACAATTAGTGACATCAATGCCATCTTGTAATTCCTCTGTAGTATATTTAGAAAGACATGCCCCAGAAAGAGCCTACTACAGGCTGGTGTATACTCTGTTGGACGGTTGAACAGCTTCACAAACCTTCTCCCCTCTACACCTCTCCAATGTTGGGAGCCATGTCTCACAATTTCTATAACTAATAAACTGACAATCCGACATTTGCACCCACTTCGCCGTGATTGGCCAGTGGAGGTGAGAAAGTCACTGTACTTTGTGTTATCGATGGCTTCCGGGAATTTTTGGGTTCCCTTTTGTACATGTATACTTATCCAGTGTACAATCGTGTGCAACACTATGAATGCAATGTGAAAATGTGCACTGTTATCCCTGTACCCCCCCCCCCCCCTTGGCTTTTCACTCTGCCTTCAAGTGTGGATGTTGGGAACAAAACACTTTTGATTTTCAACAATTATGTACTTCGTTTCAAGCATAATCCAGCCCTTACAGGGACAAACTAACACAGATTATTTAATAGTATATATATTCATTAATATATCTAAAATTATTAAAAACACTGCTACAACTAAAAGTATGTGAAGAAAAGGGAAATGAGACGGGACAGGTTTTTCATTGAGGTTACCATCTTAAAAAGAACTGATGAACCTTTAATGAAGAAAATCATACCGCTCAGCCACAGAGAGGAAGGTGGTGGCATAGAAAATAACCAGTCTCAAGGTTTTATGTCAGGGTTATATTCCACGACCATCACATAGTACTATGGTTAAATGAAAAGGTCGGGTTATATAGTGAAATAAAGAAGCCACCTCGTTCCATCCTGTTTCTGTCTCCTGTTCTTACAGAGAAACATTAGATCAGTGCCTCCTGCTAACACCACATACGCCTGCATGTATGCATCTGTGCATGCTTGCATATGATACTTAATAGCATATCTGCTCTCTTACAGTTTAGCTTAAGGTTCATGACCCCTGGGTCTATTTTGGAGAGGATTACCATGCTGCTATTTCCTCATTTATCTCTCTCACATTGAGGCTTGTCTTTCAGTGCATTCTTGCTTTAATGAGTTTATACATATAAACGACCAGTTTGGAGCGACGCGTGTTGAATTACCACGGTGATGAGGATTGTTTAACTAGTGCACCGGATTTAAATGATGTCAAGGGAAAAATATTTTGCTGTCACAACCTTGTGCAGTTTTGTCTGTTTTTAATATTAGTCACATTAAAACCTTTGAGAATGAGTTACACAGTTATACATCCACAAAGTCACAGTGCGCACCTTAAATCTGAGTCATAGCTTGATGTGTTCTTCATATAGCAATAGACTTAATGAATGAATGTTTAATACTAAATACACATTTTCATTGTTTAATTTAAGGATAAGAAATATATCAAATTTTACTGAAGTAATTGATAACATATCAAATGTTATACCAATACTTAACCAAGCTATTATTGTCAGCACAGTATTGCTGATTGATCAGTAGGTTTTCTGAATGTTGTAGATTTAGGGGACTATTTCACACAGACAGTGAGGAAAATGGGCGACACACACTGCAGTGTATGACACGTTCAATATACCTGTGCCTATTGTGTTCTATGTACGCCCACATACCAGCGGTGTCTCTGACACATGTTGACCTGTCAGGTTGTCCTGTGCCACTGTCTTATTTCCTAGCTTTGACATTCCAGAAAAGACGTAAATGTATCACATTTGTTACCAAAATTGGCTTATCTTGTGTCAGTATGTGCTACGGGCATCAAATGACATGTTGTTACGCAACACATAAGGTGTGTATTGCAGTCAGTTTGCTTACATTCTGGCTAAGAATGTGATGCCACTAGCAAGCAGCGCTGATTTATCCAGTTAAGCTAGAATACATAAAGGTTGGAACATTATTGTTGCAGAATATAAAAACAAGGTCAGAACTATTTATGTGAAAACCAATAATTTGTGATGAATTTTGTTGTCATTTTTCCATTTCATTTTCTGTAGTTAAGTCATGTTGAGACTTAATGCGTCAAGTAGTTTTAGGAAGTAATGTTTTTGTTTATTTTTTCTACTTTCTGTAATCTGTGATGTTATAGTCAGTAAGCATAGCCTAGAACTGGCATATGACGATACAATAAATGTGATCTTTCTGTGACTTTATGTAGTGAATGACTAGACTGCTGTTAGTCTGGTCTTAGTGTTATTGAACAGAGGCTTTTTGCTGTTGGCCATGCTCTGGTCTGCTGTGACTTTGAAAGACCTTTATTAGTACATATGCCTCTGTGTATATGTTTGCGAGCAGACTATGCCAGCGGTTCGGCAGCAGTGTCCGCTCCTAGCAGATGCCCGCTCCTCCTGGTTGTGATCAGCATTTTAGCGGGCTGCTGCCAGCTCTTCCCCGGCCCAAAGGGACCAATTAGGTGCTGGCAGCTGCACCCAGAATGCCACCATAGAATGAGGGGGCTGTGGGTGGGTGAGGATGGTGCACAAGAGAAGGGCAGATAAACCTAAGGACACCCATGTAGACATGGAGAGTAACACTGAATTATTACAGAAAGGGCCCAGAACTGAAACTGAAGAGCAGATAGCTTGGTGGGAGCAGAAAGTGACCAATTACTGGAGAGCATGAAGAAGAAGAGAAAGGTGGAAAGTAGTTGTTGGGACACAGTGTTTATTTGGAGCCGTCTTCTTCAGAGCACCTGCTGGTCTTCCAAAGGATCAGAAAGAGGAGAGTGGAAGCCCCATTGGCCCCCTGCCCTCACCAAATTAGCGCCCGAGCCGACAAGAGACTTGACTGTCCCTCATCACGCCGTTGTCCCCCTTTCTCCCTCCTGACCTTTAGCCCCCGAACCCTCACTTTTCACCCCAGTAAAAGTAGTGCTATGTCAAGAGCCAGTCCTCCCTGTCACTGAGCTGACCATGGCCGGAGGCCAGAGTGAACCGTCAGACACAAGTTCTGTAGTTATTCCAGCAGGCCCCTCTTCATACATTACTCAAGACTCAAAAGGTCAAATATCAGTATCATTTCCAAGGGTCATCTGTAAATCTATACTCTATATATTATTGGACACACAAATCTTTACAGTAACACAAGCAGGGCACTTTCTTATCCTAATTCAGTCATTATATATAAGGTACTGGTGAAGACTGTGTTAGAAGGCTGTCATTATGGTGGAGGGGGTAGAAGCAACAAAAACAGAATAATAGAAGTAGCATGTATCTAATATAGGAGGCCCTCTTCATTACATTAAAGTCCAAAGGAAGTAAAGATCAGCATGATAAATATTCAAATTGCTTGGTAAAAGGAGACTATTTGATAGAGAAAGAAAAACAGTGCGTTTTTGAGGGTGTACATAATATAAACAACAACAACTCTGCCAACAAAAATAGCAATCTGTGCAAAATCAATCAAATTGCATAAAACAAGCACAATAGATAAAATAGATCACACTCCCACTCTTCTGGTTTCATCTTTTCTACCATATGTTGGAACGTGGCTGCAGGGATTTCTCCCGTTCAGTCACAAGAGCATTAGTGAGGTCCAACACTGATGATGGGTGGTAAGGTCTGGCTTGTTGGTGCTAGATGGGATAGAGGTCAGGGATCTGTGATGACCAGTCAAGTTCTTCCGCAACAAACTGGGAAAACTGTTTCTTTCTGGAGCTGGCTTCATGCACAGGGACAGTGTCATGTTGAAACAAGAAAGGGACAAAAACAAACTGCTGACACTAAGTTGGAAGCACACTATTATCTAAAATGTCATTGTAAGTTGTAGCATTTTTCCTTAGTTAGAACTAAGGGGCCTACCGCACACCCCATATATAGTGTTTATGTACATGCAGTAAATTACTCTTAGCACATATAGTACAGTGCAGCATCTTTATGCCTCTTCCTTATTTGACAAATCAACATGGAGAAAAGGAAAAACACTGGAGAAGGAGAAATGATTTTGATGGCCTGGCAGTGTAAAGAGCTAAGTGGCAAACTGTTGCCTTTGTTTTTGTTCCCTGACCTTGAAGGAGTGCAGCTGTATCTGAGCCCAACTTTTATCCCCTGAACGATGTGCCTCCGCTTACAGCCAAGTGTAAAGAACATCTAAATACTCCTTATATCCAGCGCCGTCCTCCCGTCTGTGCAGTTCTCATTTTGACCCCCCTCCCCCCCCCCCCCCCCCCCCCTTCATGATGCTTGTGTGTCTCCCGACGGGCTTGTACATCACCTCCTTGTCTCTCACTCAGTGGCTGAAACAGAAGTTGAGGGCCCAGTCAGTCCGACCGGCTGACTGGGGTCCATCAATCACTGGCCCAAAAGAATCAGCAGCATGATGGATGCTCAACATGCTGGCATCTGCAACCAGAACCTCACTCCTGGTTTAAATCTACACCACTGAGTCACCTCTGCTCCCTGTGTGTGTGTGCGTGTGTGGTGACTGACAAACTGCAGGGCCTTGCATGTGTCTCCATCTCGTCACTCATTATGAGGAAACACAGTCAAACCAACACACACTAGCTCTTCTTTCTCAATATTACTATATTCCAGTGTAAGAGTGTTGTCAGCCGAGACACCGAAGGCACAAACAACTTCTGGGTGTAACTACCAACATTTCAAAACAATAACGCGGTTTTTGTTACTGATATTGACTGATATTTACTGAGATTAGTATTCTAACAACAAATTTAATTCTTGTAGATGTAGGGGGTGGGGTGGGGGGGTGCTCTCTGGTGGACAAATTATGTAACTGCTACGCTGTTTGTTGTTCATCAGAGTGTCTGAATGTACGTATGTGATAAATTCCACCATTAATATCGGCCAAGTATCGGTTGATCTCTAACGCACAAATATACTTGCAAATCCACTTATGTAAACATTATACATCACCTTGAGAGGAAATAAGAGAAAAAGAGAAAAATTATGTTGACGCAAATTACCTAAATAAAAAATTAATAAAAACGCAAGCAAAAATTGAAAAAAAGTAAGTAGAAAAATAAATAATTGAATAAATAATATGAGAATAATTCAGTATCAAGCACTTCTCCCTACAAGCACCCTCAAAGAATCACAGCTACACAAATTCACACAAAACAAAAGACTCACAGTAAAACTGCTGTCAGAGCCATTAATAGCGTACTATTCTGTCCACATATCTTTCCCTCTTGTCTTTCTTTTCTATCAGTCACAGTCTGTTGTCTTTTCGCTGCCCCCCTCCCAGGGCTGCTTACTTGCTCGGGGGTCTTGACATGTATCGTTCGGGGCAGAGGTTCACATTCCCTGTGGAATCTGGTGTTGCCCTTTAGGGATGCTCTCACTTAACCTTCAAGTGCACCAGTCACACTTGGAAAAGGTTTTATGACAAGCGCTCCCCTGTATGCTTTTCACTCTCTCTCTGACAAACACACACTCACACACACACTTAGACTCTCCTTTTTCCTCACAAACAAATGCACATAGTATAACGTACTGTATATAATAATGGCAGCCCTTAAGTGGACGAAGCCCCAGGCTCTTCCTCTTGATGCTTCTAATGGGATTTCCTGATTGACAGCCGCAGTCATCCCTTTGACCCAACACAACACCGTGTGCGTGTGACATACACGTCATGGGACACACATGAAGTGTTTGTGGCAAATCACAACCTGACGGAGTCCCGATCACCGCTAAAGATTTTGTCAGCTCTCAGGGATGGTGTCAGGGTCAAGGTTGAGTTCAGAGGAAATGTGTGTTTTCATCATGTCTTATTTACGTTATTGATGTTCTTTATGGCTACAGGAGCATATGGCTACTCTCGAAAAGCAGACATAGGGGCTATTAACTTTTAATTATTCATCAAGGATGTTGTCAAGTCTCCTTGCACGTGATTCAAAGTTTGGAAACATACTTAGACATGTATTGTGCTCTTAATGTATGGACATTCTTGGTTTTATCTTTTGACAGTTAGATTATTTATTATGAAAATATAGATGTACAAAATAATGCTTTTATAAAATAATATATATAATAATGCTGATTACAAATTAAACAGTAAGGAATTATGTTCATCTAATCATTATTAAAATATAATTAGTTGAGGCCCTGGGTCAAATCACATACTTTTCTAGACCAAAAATTTATACTTTTTTGGTACAATCCAAAATGTGTTAGCAGCACAGAGAATGGAAAACTGTTAAGTACCCTGAGTTGGCAGTGAATGTAGCGTCTGTTTGTAGTCTTGTTTACTTATTCTTTGTTCAGATAATATTATAGATCAAAATATTGCTAATTTTGAAATAGTTTATTTAGGCAACGTTCTTGTAAGGCTGCTTGTGTTTGGACAACCTTTAACTTTTGAGAATATTTTTTTTAATAACCAGTCTATTGTTTTTAGTCTCTCCTCTTATATATTTGTATTGTGATAACCTTTCTGTTCTCTTATATAACCTTTGCTAACTATCTCAATAGTAGTTTATTGTGAATTCTGACTTGAACCACTACCCCCCCCCTCCCGCTCGCCCCGAGGTTCCACGGGTCAGCTGGTATATGTTACAGCTGATGGCTCCACTGCGATGATGGACGAAGCCACAGGCCAGTAGCCCCCTTCCCTTTCCTTCCCCCATCATCACCACCACCACTCACCCTCCCAAAACACACTCTTCCCTCTGAACACGCCACCACACATGCTGACAGGGTCTGGTGATGGCACACACCAGTGGCCTCCTGTGTCACTATGTGGCCCTACACCAGCCCAGCCATTAGCCTGTCAGTCCATGTCAGCCCAACTCTTCATCCACATACACACTAATGGAGCCCCTGAGTATTCTTCTCAACACTGTAGCAGGTCCATCATATGGAAATACTTTCTTAAAAATAATACTGTTTATTCTCTGGCGTCTACCGTGTTAATTCTGTAACGACACAGTACAGAAGTGAAGAGCAATTGAGTAATGTTACGACTGTCTGTCATCACACTTACAGTAATAACCCAGTTCTGTTCTACAACATTGTATGCAGTATTATTTTAAGAATTCAAAGTACATAAAAATGTACTCAATAATCCTTAAAGCACCACTAGTCATTATGTTTAATCTTAAAATTGAATCAAATAGGTCATTTGAAAGGTGTCAATTGTAGTGATGAACCCACAAACTCTGCAGCTCTATTGAGCTTTTTAGCCCCTTTTAGCTCATTATTTTGTTTTTTTATTGTATGCTTCAGTCATCAACCCTCTTTGAATGAATGAATTTTAGCAGTTTTTTTCTTAAAAAATGACTCAAAATAATTGCCGATTAATTTTCTGTTGATCGATTAATTGACTCATCATTGTAGCTCTAGTCTACATGGGCCAATCACTGCTAATGTGTCGACCATAACAACTCTGTAAGGAAATAATTTGTGAGAGTCGGATTATTTTGGGATTGTTCTGCTCCCTAAATGCAGCTATAATGACCCCATAGACAAATTAAATTAAAATTAAAAAAGCAAGTCACAAGCACATCAGAGACATAGTAGATCCATGATAATCATGTGTAGACTATTTTTCACAACTATGTCACAATAACAGCACAATACAATACAGTCCGACAGATATGGGCTTTTTAAACCTGATACTTTTTTTTTTTTTTTTACATAAAAACAGAACATAAACAAACATTTTCAAAAGAACATTCTTCTTAAAAGAATTATCAACATATCTACGGAGCTGGACGTTTTATATGAAAAATAAACTGGTCTTTGTTCTCTGGTGGAAAAACGATGGAATAGTGTCACCATTGCTTAACTACCTCAACATATCTTTAACATTTCTTCTTACCTATGGGCTGATGTATACATTGACACTGATATATCTGCGATAAGCTAAAATTTGGCTGATATTAATGTTGATAATTATTGACAAGTTTATTTCCTCATGTAGTGTTAAATGTCAGCTGACAGGAGCTAATCTTGGATCAATGTAATTCTGACCAAATGGTCCATAGATACAACAGACTTTTTTTTCTATAAATGGGATCCTAGACTATCATCTTGGAAAAACACTACAGATGGTTTTACCATTGAGGGAGTGGTATATGGAAATGTAGGAACATTTCATAATCTAGAGGCACATTCCTCTGACCTCCTAAAACAAGGCGTTAAATTCGTTCACATGCAACATCTCCTGCAAACTCACATTCTTGGCGTACTCCAGGAGTACATGATATACTGTGATGAGTTACAGGACGCAGTATTTTTAAGACCATGGAATGCAGTTCTCTGTTGGCAGGGTGGGGCATCAAACTCTGTTGACATCTCCGGGTAGTCTGTCACAAAGTATCACTAGGTGTCAAACACGCAGAGATCTTATTATCATAACCGCTTTGGCTTACAGCGGGTTGTTAAATCGTGGTAACTCCCTTGTTAAGTCTGATGTTAGCGTGGCATCGCTGTCTCCTGTAAGAGCGCTGGAGCAGTGGGAGTCAGAAGATGAGCCCCAGGGGACGGGAACATGGGATGGCAGGGGGAACAGGCTGTCAATAATAAGATTTATTATACATCGGGTTGTCCCAGGGAGGGGGCAGACAGAGACCGCTGTTCCCTGGAATTAGCCGTCAGGTATGGAGGGGGGGATCCCTAAGAGGATGGAGGAAGGGAGGTGCTGTGCAGCACTGGCCTGTCAGTAGCCCCAGTCAGAGGGCTGAGAAGTATGAAAGCTCTGAGATGGCAGACAACTTTACTCAAAGTCTAGTCCATGTCGCTTAGACGAGGCTCAGTCATCTTAAGGATGGGACTCTAGTTCAACACTACCAGATCCACTTATGTGATGTTACATCTGCCTCTTTATGTTCATAAAGCAGGATCTACATCAGTGATATGTCACAAGTTTTGAGTAGATTCTTCATGTGGACTCACAGAAGAGGATCAGACCTGTTATATCACTGAGAGGATAAACGAGGAAAAATAACTTTGATTTTGTTTTGAAGGGTTGATTAAAATTACATGTAGTGGTATCTAGTCATGCAGGTTTTCCTAGTTTTATTTGCCTATAATTTAAGATGTCTCTGTCAGATTTCTGCATCCATCCCAATACAAGGAGGAGGTGAATGGAATTTCATTTGAAAACTTATTAAAAGTACAATTACAGTTTATTACAACTTTGCTCATATTTTCATAGTCATGGGCATCATTTCTAGCAGTTTTGATAACATTGTACTCACCAAAGTAATTGCAGAAAAACACTTTACAATTCAATACAATTCAATTTACAATACAAGTCTGGTGGTGCAAGAAATGTGAGCAGTCAGATAATTAGACAAGTTACAAACAGTGCAACAGTTAACCTCTTACCAGCCCCCCCAATAAAGTGCAACAATAGTACCTCCAGTTCTAAAACTTCAAAAATGAACTCACACTAAAATAAAGTGCAACAATGATACCCCCAGCCAAAGTCCTCCCAGTCCTCCAGGCAGAGTGTTTAGTGTCGTGGTCTGAGGTAGAACATGAAGTTTGGTGGCTGTCAGGCAAAAACTGACCAAACAGTAAGACTGCACTCACAACTACGGCAAATCTGGTATGTCAAAGTTGAACCAGGAAGTCCATCTGTAAACTATGATGGATTATTAATTGACAATTTGGGAAATAATTTTAATGTTCACCTTCATTTTCTTATTGAGTTAAGTTTCTTGGGGTCTAGTTAAAATTTTTCTGATCATCTGACTGCACATGCTACTTGCTATGTTGGACTCAGAACTCATTAGTTAACTTGGTGAGTATGGTGTTATTATTACCAATAGAAATGATGGCCAAGCCTATGAAAATAAGACAAGTTGTGTATTTCTTTGTAAAATGTCATTCTGATGAAAACTGTTCAAAGCAAGCTCTGTGGATTATCCAGAGTAACAAGAACACTGATTGTAGAAAGAGATATTTCTGTAGCATTTTCTCCCCCAGTATCAGTTCTGATACCTTAAATCAGAGTATCTTCAAGTACCAAGTACCAATCTGAAGCACTTTTTACCACACTTATTGAAGTCTGTATACCAAACTGCGCAGACCTCATTGGAATGATTTTTATGAAAGGTAACGTGAGGCCAGGGATTAAAAAGTGAGTTCTTTTTTTAGTGCTGCAGTTTTTAGTCAATGAATCGGTCACATCATTGCAGATACCTAATCTACTTAAGTCAGGACGGTATTGGTGCAGATTTCTTATTTAACGGGTCAGACCCCTCATCTGTGAGCATCATTAACAAACTTCCATTCACCTCTATTGATTTGGTTTGAGACTGAAATCTTGGGGATGGATATGGAAATTTGACAAAACCTGAGCAAATAAACCCAAAACTATCTGCATGGATAGATACTTCCAGAATTAGAACATATGTTGAACCAGCCCTTACATGTGGCTCTGTGACTGGAAGGCAGGCTACTTGCAGAAGGAGCGATGAGTGCAGCGCGGGGCGACTAGAGTAGATTATCTGCGGATTCACAGCAGCAAGTCAGCGAGAGATGGATGGACGGCGTGTGAGCTGCATGCGTTTGCAAACGGTGTCTTCACAGCGCAGGGCGCCACTTCACTCACTCCCCCCACGTTGCAAGGCAGGCCACTGTCAAAGGTCTATTAAGGGAAGATTGAGACCCCAGGTGTATATGTGTGAGTAAGTGTGTGTTTGTGTGTGAGTGTGTGTGCTCACATACTCATTGGTCATGGTCCTATAGTGGAAGATTGAGACCCCATTGCTCCCAGAGCCACTCAACCAACACAACCTGCAGTGGTTTACAATCAGAGCAACACCGTCCATCCATCCCGCTGCTGACACACCCACACACACACACACACACACACACACACACACACACACACACACTGAGGGATACACACCAACAGCACTGCTCACTATAGATATCATTAAACAGTAGCCTAGGTGGAACAGCTGTGTGACAGCGTCATGGACACAGTGTGTGACATGATGTTTGGAACAAGAGTTTAGAGGCAGATTGAGGTGCAGGTTAGCGATGCTGGGGTGGTTGAAGCAGGGGGTGTACGAGGTTGCGGGGTGGTAGTCGTGGCAGCACCTTTGACAAGACCTATTTGTCATCTGCCAGGACTCCCAAATAGCTCTGACTGCAATACGGATGAATTGTGGAAGAAAAAGTGACTATAAGCCAGGCAACTAATCCTGTACAAACCCACCCTCCTCCACCCTCTCTATAGCTCTCTCTCTCTCATGCTGTCTCTTTTTCCCCCCCAAGTCTCCCTTTCATGACCCACCACACATCTGTTAGACCTACAGAACTACAGCTGGCTGATATGGTTGAACTTAGTATCACAATATTAACAAGGATATAGATTTTGTGATATCAATATATGTCACAGTGTGACACTTGTAAATATTCCAAACCATATATAAAATATTAAAATTGACGTTCAGTGCAGTGAACCATGTTTTACTCTTCTCTCAGAAGTTGCTTTATTCCATCAGACAAAACTTAAAAACTGCCTGTTCATTAAAGGATGACTCCAATTTATCGCAACTTTGGTGTTATTTTCATAGTTTTGGCTGTAACTTCTTCAGCTCTGGGAACATGGTGACATCGCTGAAAAGAAGTCAGACAGGGTAAGAAAGACAAGTAGTCAGTCAATCAGACGGGTTGTAAACAAGCCAGCAGTTAAACTAGATGATCTAAACCACTTTATTTGGAGGTGAAACTGGAAGTGAGTGCACCTGAAATGTTAAGCTGACAATGTTGTGAGCGCACAGTAAGAAAGACACAAAATTGTGCAATAATAAGACAATATGATCATATCACCATTAAATGATAAATAAGGGAGAATATAAGATGAGATGTCTCAGGAAATTATGGACAAGGCAGAGGCAAAGAATGCCATGATGCAAAGAATGCCATGATGCAAAGAATGCCATGATGCAAAGCGGCGAGGCATTTCTCTCCACTTCAGTGTATTATTATGCCATTGTCATTTACTAAACCTTATTTCAAATTTTGTTTGTAGCCAGTTATTCGTAGCTATCATTTAGTTTTAGTAAAAGTTATCATCTACTAACATGGCATCAAGTAAACTTGTTAGAGGAAAAGAGCCGGCATGCTTACTCCAAAGCCACAATTTTTATTCAAATGAATGTTTTGATCTGAGTTGGATCTTCGTCAGATCAACATGTTTGAAATGTTTTTAAAAACTTCTAATCTTTGAGATTTACCTTTTTTGAATTTGTGAATTGTGTGATGATTAACCACACACGCCACCATAGAGCCTGCCAGCCCGTTGGTGTGTGTGTTAATATATATATGTAGATTAGATCGAAACAACACTGCTTAAACTGGATTTTTGTTTCAGGTGTTTTGTTGTACAATTATAATGGATACCTGCCAGGCAGCAGAATGGTGTAACACAAAAACAGCCCAATGAACCTTCATATGTACATGATATGTGTGCATCTGCATGGTGTACACATGAAGGCACATTGTGTGTGTTTTTTTGTCCTAAACATGTAGTCAGTATTTCGGAAGGGTCCCAGCAGTCATTTGTTCAACAGTAAATGTTTGTCAGAGATGGATTCTCCAGCTGATCCAGAGCTGCATCCCAGCTGACAAATGAATCCAGTGCCTGGGGGAGGAAGAGTGAGGGGGAGGAGTGGAGAGAGATGGTGGATTGTGTAGAAGTGGAAATCGAATCATTTTATTGTTTGTCACCACGGCCCTCATGGTCACGGTTTGTTATTGGACGCTAATTAAAACGGCAACAATCCTGACAATTGGCAATTAAAGACTTGTGAAAGAGGTGATAGGAAATGAGCTCCTCACCGGGTGTGTAAACTCATTTGTTATCCCTCTCTCACACCTCTCTTCACTGTCTTTTCTTTACTCATTAGGAAGACAAAGTGCTGTCACTGACCACCGCAGTGAATGATTGGTGGAAAGGGGAAAACGTAGTGTAGATAATGACATGCAAGAGATTTTTTTTTTGTTGCTGGAATAATTTAAATGAATACGGCAAGCAACTGATTCATGTTGCTTTTCAGAAAGTAGTAGCAGCAAGTTTTGCTTTTTTTAGTTTCATTCCATTTACTTTGATCTTTTTTTCAGTATGTTTTGCCATTGTTTCTATCAATAATAATAACATTGTACACCCCAGGTTTGCCAATCAGGCGAGACTAATTAAAAAAGGGTTTAAAGAAATTAATTTACTTGTGTGGAAAAGCCAAAGAGATATGTGAGGAGTCTTGGCAACCACACCATTGTGACGTCCCCATGAGCTGTACAGGAATATCGCTCCTGATTGAGTCTAGACACTGGCGGTGGTGAAGGAATTGAACATCTGGATGGAGGTGATCTGCAGCAGGATTTCGAATGAGCTCACAGGAGGGACACATTGGACAGCTGGTTCTAGGGAAACTGGAGGTGAACGAGGTGAAGGTGGGCTGCATTGGTTGGACACGACATCTGACAGCAGCAGAGGACCAGTTTTGACGTTTAAAAGGGGTCAAAACTCCAGCAACACTTTTAGTATAAAGAATAACTTTATTATGAGAACGACTTGTTATGGGATCTCATAATAAAGTTGTTTCTTTATAATAGAAGTGTTGCTGGAGTTTTGACTTATTTCCTTCTCCATGCACCTTGGAAATAGGTGAAGTTGTGCCAGAAATCCCCACTCTACAGATTTTAAGTTTGACAGAAACGAGATGATTGGCTCACAGAGGTTATTGTGAAATCTGATCAGTAAAGTGGAAAGTGTGAACACTCTTAGTCAGCTGACCGAGCTTTCTCTAAACTAAATTTGAAAGAGAACATAATGGCATATGTAAATTACTACCCAAACTATGGATGGACCATTACTGACATTTCAGGTGTGTTCACTATTGTTTTACCTCCAAATAATAAAGTGGTTTAGAAAATCTGGACAAGCTGTTGGATTGTCTACAACCTGTCTGATCATCTGACTACTACTGTTTCTTGCACTGTTGGACTTCTTTTTGAAGAAGTCATTGTGTTACCACATCTTAACGATTAATTAATTGAGTACAGTGTTATTATTACTGACAGAAATGATGAGCAAAACTATAAAAAATAAAACACAAGTTGTAATCCCTTACATCTCCCTTACATACTGTAGAGAGGCTCCTGGCCCATGTGGTCTTTTATCTTAAAACTGGTGTAGTAAACTGGTGTGAACAAGGACTTACATGATCCACAATGCAAATTAAATTCTTTGTGCGAGTGTGTCGGCCAGGCCATCATAAAACAACATGATGGATACACAGCCAGATAAATAAATAAATAAGAACACTTAGTCCTCTTTTTTTTTCTATTCTGATCTTTCTACTCTCACGCTTCTTTACTGATGGATCTGTGAAATGATATAACGAATGAGACTTAAAGGGAGAGAGAGGGAGGCAGGAGGGATGAAGGTAGCGAGGAAAGAGACAGAGGATATGATTTATTAGGCTCATAAAAATTCTGCCTTTGTTATTCCCTCTCATTTTTATATGTGAAGCTTATTAAAGAGCACACCTGCCAGAATCCTCAGACAAACTTGTGTATCTGTGTGTGTGTGTATGCACAGTTTTATGCATTCAAAATGATGTGTATACTGTATGTGCATTTGTTCACACACTGACTGGATGTTTAACTACTGCTTCTGTGTCTGAGTGTAATCAGATTTTCTTATTCATCATCTGTCATTCAACTTTGCTGTCCCCCCAGGTCCCGCCTCTTCCTCCCACCGTAGCCCCACCTCCCAGCGGGTGTTCAGGACACGCTACAAGATGGTGACCCGCCCGGGCTCCAGCGTCGCACACACCCTCCACTACAACCCCGCCCTCTCCTGGAGAGCCAAGAGGATCCAGTCTGCCAGGTGATCTGCGTTAACAAAAAAGACAAATACACACGCACCTCCTGCAGGTCTGGGTTTAATGTGTCTCAATGGCTAATATCCTTCAGTGCAGAGCAGCGCCGTGTCTTTTATGTCACCGTCATGTGTAGCATGAGTGGAAGAGGTCGGAAATTTATGATGCTCATTTTTACACAGTAGATAACCCAGAGAATAAACCATTTACACCAGTGTGCTCCTCACATTAATTTACACCAGCAGGAATGGCTTCTCATCCCGGACAGGCGCAGAGAGAGGGAAGGGTGGCCCTTTTCTTAATGCCATTACAACCACCATCTCTCCTTTTTTTCCCCCCACCCTTCATTTATCTAACTTCCATCTCCTCTGTCTCTGCACTCCATCCTTCTGTCATTCTCACATTCTCACTTTAAACCACCAATAAGACTTGATTTCAAAGCAAAAATTTGCAGCTGCAACTGAAGATTATTTTTTTCAATCTCTCCATATTTTTTATTAACCTTTTTGTCTATAAAATGTCAGGAAATATTAAAAAATAACTATCACACTTACCTTGAACACAAAGTGACATTTTAAAATACCCAACACCAATACCCAGGATATTCAATTTACACTGATGCAAAACAGAGAAAAGTAAAAAAACAAACACTAAGAAGTGAGTAATGCTAACACCAAACTCCATTGAAAATATCCACAATATAATGTAACAATGATTGGCGATGGATCGCTTGTTAACTAGTCATTTAAGTTACATTTTTACTGAAATAAGTCCACATTTACCTACAAAATATTTGCCGAATTAAACAGTGGCTCCTAATGTTACTTTTTAAAAAAAATATCATCCATGTTGCTTGTCCTACACCTACAAACAAGGCCTATATTAAATTGTGTATTTTATAAGGGAGTTCAGCATGGGCGATGTTCAGTTCAGAGGCTCAGAGGCTGTTCAGTTGGGGTGTTTCTTCAGTGCCTTCAGCTGACACGCCCCCAGCGTTTCAGAGCAGAGAATACTGCTTATTTTACTTTATTTTAAACATTCAAATTTCAAATTCAAATAAACAAGCTTATTCCCTTTTTCTCATCAAATCTAAAAAAATAATGAAAAGTAAAGTCACGCTAGAAGTCTTTATGCTATCTTGTTTTTCTGTCTCCTTGTTAAAGTGTCTGAGTGAAACAAGCAGATTCATGATTCAATGTGTTGTAGGATGTCACAAATGTTACATTACTTTTATTTACCCACCACCATGGCTGGTAGGTTGAGCAAATTCACCCGTCACTACACAAAATCACCAGCATTTGGTGGGTGGCGGGTGCTAATTTCCAACCCTGGGTGATGGACGTTAATGCCTTATTCATGGCTTCATTGCTATGAAAAAAAAAAACACTTTTATACTCTGACATTTATTAGTCAAGTGGTGTTGAGTTTTTTTGCAGTGGTTACATACTATTTGAACCTGAAAGCTCTGAACTGGCTGTTGTGGTTCGTTCTGATGATCTGTTAATGTGTAGAGAATTAACAAGATGCTCCTCCTGGTAACTGGCTGCGGTGTGAATGGACGGACACACACAAACACACAAAGCTACACATGGTTGTAAGTGCCATAAGTACAAATGTGTCCACTCTTGGTATTGTTTTATTGGTAAAAGAGCTATGTAGGGCTGCAACTTACAGTTCAGTTCTTTGTCAGTGTTATGTGTTGAAAATTGTTTTGAGTATTCGATTAATCTTTTAGACTATAAAATGTTAGAAAATTGTTTTTTTGGTCGACTGGCAGCCAACAGCCCAAAACGCAAATATGTTAAGTTTACAATAGCAAATCCTCACATTTGAGAAGCTGGAACCAGAAACCAAACATCAAATTTTAAAATGATGAAAAATGGGAAGTATTTTAAATATTTTAATTATAAAAATTGTAAGATTGGAAATTTAAAGTCAGTTCATTGAAATTGCAAAAACATATATTTTCTCTCTCACCCACTGTAGCATGTAGCCTGTTTTATGTCCTAAGGTTTTGAGATATCCACCTCTTTAAACTTGTGCTGCCACCTCAGTCCAGTAGAGATGAATTAAAATGTGCTTGTGCTCTTCAAAGCATTGAAAAATTACTCAGCAATGAGTCTTTCCAGAAACAGCATCTTTGTTATTGAGGATAATCCACAGACATCACTATGAACAGATTTCATTAGGACTATTTGTTGTGGTTAAAAGGAGTTGCAGTGAAAACTGTTTGTGTTGAGAACTGTTGAGAGTAACGAGGACATCGTCTCTGCATGTAAATGTTGCTGTTTTTTTAAATATAATTTTCCAACTGAGGAGCACAAATGATGTTCCAAACACCTCCGTGTTGTGGAAGTAGCAGCAAAAATCTCAAAGCTGGAGTATGTGTCTTTTAATATAGTAGCTAAACTTATTGAATTACAGTATTTTTGTGTTTTGCATCCGTGTGTGTGTGTGTGTGTGTGTGTGTGTGTGTGTGTGTGTGTGTGTGTGTGTGTGTGTGTGTGTGTGTGTGTGTGTGTGTGTGTGTGTGTGTGTGTGTGTGTGTGTGTGTGTGTGTGTGTGTGTGTGTGTGTGTGTGTGTGTGTGTGTGTGTGTGTGTGTGTGTGTGTGTGTGTGTGTTGAGGGGTTCATTTGTGTAATCCAGATTTGGTAAGACAGAGGGGGCCAGGACTGTGGCTGGACTCAGCCTCTGGTGACTTATTACTATTCATTTAGCTGCTGCAGTAAATATTGATTCATCAAGGGATTTTCAATTTGAGCCCCGTGACATCTTGTGAAATATCACCAAGTGTGTAGAAGTGAGGAGAGAGATAGGAGGGAGGGGGACAGGTCGGGTCCCCAGGGAGAGTGTATCACCCCCCTCCCCCCTATCTATCTGTTTAACTCCAAAGACCCTCTACTTTTATCAGTTTGGACCTATTGAGTGGAGCATGAGCTCATATTCTCTGCTCTTAACTACTGAGTGCTGCTCTTCGTCTTTGGCCTATCAGACCCACTGATCCCTGTCCTCATATGTCCTCAGCTGTTATCTCTGTGCCTGCTCATAGCTGAACTCCTCACTCAAAGCCTTACATCTAAAAACCCAACCTCACATAGTGATCCATAGGTGTCTAATGTCTTCTAGCTGAGTAGCCTGAATGCACCCAAATATACTGTGATGATATTGTTTTAATGTTTAAAGTAGGACTCAAAGTTTAAACGATTTTGTCTTTTTAAAGGTAAGTAGAAGTCAAGCTGTTCTTTTAAGATAATCAGACTACCCAGATACTCTGGGGGGACATTTTTATGCATTCGGTTCTTCACTCAGTCAATTTTTATTAAGACAGAGTGGTGAGTTGAAGAATTAAAACCCCCCTTTGCATGGACACCCTCACAGGACAAGAAAAGCAGAGGTATGGTATTAATAAGACTTTATTTATTAATACATATCACCAAATCGCAAACGTATGCAAGTAGGCCTGCAGCTAATGATTATTTTCATCATTTTAATCTGACGATTATTTTCTCGATTAATCGTTTTGTCTATAAAATGTCATAAAATAGTGAAAAAAGCATCTGCTTAAGGTGATATGTTGTTTGTTTTATTGAAACAATAGTCCACATCTAGAGAGTTACTGTCATATATGACAAGGAAAATGTTATTTTTGATTTTCTGTTGATAGAATCAATGAATTGTTGCAGCTCTGTATGCAGGTTACATACAAAATATTGAAACTGATGTCTAAAGCAATGAACTGTTCCACCGTGATGCCTTACATCAGAAAAAATCTTCACATGTAAAACAAAAACTAATTGTTTTATTAGTTTTTAACAACTATTTTCTTGGAATCATTAATTTGAACAGGAGATTTGTGTAAAATGATAAAACAATATGATCATATCATCAGGATATGATTCCACTAAAAGTCTATTTTTAACAATACTGACTTATCAGCCCTACACAGAGATAATACTTAATACAAACAAGTTAATCATTAACCCGTAGAGACCCACCATAGACCCATTTTTTAGGGGGAGGCAGGGGCATCTTTAGGGGTAGATAGCAGGTCAACAGTAAATGCCACAAACATCATCTGAAAGCTGGGAAACTGAAGATTAATTTGAGACGCAGCTCAGCACTGTGTGTCGAGTTTTTCTAGTTATAAATCTGTAGTAAACTTTGTGTTTTGGTTAAGCCCACTTATTCAAATTTTGAAAGTTTAGAGTGTAGAAGGGCTTTGAACATTATGATGGAAGTATATGATGGTCATTCCCATGTTATGTCTCATAAGTTGTTTTTGGTTTAAAACTATTTGTTCATTTGTTACACAAATTTGGTGCAAAATTTGACCATTTCTGACCACTCGAGAATTGCTAAAAAGGGTCAAAATCCCTCCAAAATACCACATTAAGAAACCAAGACCTTGAGGAACACCACAGAAAAATTCATGCTGTGATTTGGAAATTGCTCAGAAGCCCCCTTATTGTCAATATACTTAGGAAAGCCATACATCCTCTGAAAGCCCCCAGTCTCTAGTTTGTGGTTGTAAAGTCTCATGAGGCTGTGATTATCCTAGAGTTCACAAGATCACTTTATACGGTGAGGTAAAGTTTCAAAAAATGGCCTCACTACAATGAAATGTCTACTATGGGGACTAATGTCATCACATATTAATACAACTGGGCTCATTGAATCCACAAGAGTCTCAGCTCTCCAGTCATATCCGATTTATGCATTCAGGACTGTTTAAGGACCCCAGAAATATTCAAATTACCATTTTTAGAATACGCGAAAATAACACATTCATAGTGCATGCAAAAAAAACTGCATGGTATTTGCACAAAACTACATGGGAATAGCATAAAGTGGGCATGTCTGTAAAGGGGAGACTCATGGGTACCATAGAACCCATTTTCATTCAGATATCTTGAGGTGAGAGGTCAAGGGACCCCTTTGAAAATGGCCTTGCCAGTTTTTCCCTCATCAAAATTTAGCCTAACTTTGGAGCATATTTAGCCCCCTTCCCAACAAGCTAGCATGACCTGCCAATTGATGCCTTAGGTCTTCATATGATACCAGTAACTTCACTGTAGCTTTAAAACTGAACCTGCTACAGCCTCTGAAAGACAGTAATGTCAGCCGCCGCCATGCTAGCAGCTCTGTAAGGTTGTACTTACTGTAGGCACAGAGGACCTAAGCAAAGGAGCTTTATTTTTATTGCACCTTTTTAAACATAGGCGCATTTCAAAGTGATTAGCAGTACATAAGAAAATGCTTCAGCAACAGCATCTAAAAACTGACATTTAAACACAGAATGGAAAAAGTGATCCATCAAACCACAAAGAAGAAAATAAAACCTGTCATACATTTTCTCAGCACACTGACAAACCTATCCAGATAAGCCTTCAAAACCAGCTTGTCTGAGACATTTCCTGCTCCCAGTCCCACAGGAAGTGAGGGGATCCAATACCAAGCATGCCATGCTCTTACCTGGTTTCAGCCATAACGTGCCTGGCGGGTGATTTAGTGCTGGGTGGCAGTTTGAAGGGGCGGGTGAATCGGCTGCAGTATTTCAGCCCCCGCCACCAGAAAATAGATATAATCCCAACATTAACTCCATTAATAGTAGCAGGAGTTGAATTAAGAAAGCCGTAAAGCATGCACACTGGAGGATAAATTACAGCCCAACCCTCCCTTCATCTCGCTCACACCCTCCCTATTTTTCTCTCCCCATCCCTTCTTTAATTTTCTATATCTCTGTGTTTGCTCTGTTGCTGTTTTCTTCTTGCTTTCTTTCTTTCTCTTTAAGATTTAATATGGATTTTGTTTCACATCCTACATAAGATTCATCCAAGTCTTATCTTAAATCTCATCCTTCTCCATCTTCCACTTGTCGTCCATCTTTTTTTTTTTTATCTGTGTCTGACATATATGTTAAAGCCCCCAACATGGTGGGACATCCCAGCCCCATATAAGTATACTATTTTCGAGTGTATACATATACACACTCATATACGCACATTCTCGGTCCAGGCGCTCATCTCTTTTAGTGCTTCAGTATTGATCAGTACAGGATGTAAGAGACTGGGCAATAAAGTGAAGCAGCACTCTCTCTTCTTCACTTCTCTCCTCCTTTTCCCGCATTCGCTCCCCCATTCATCCCCTTTTATACCCCAATTCATTCATTTACTCATTACTTATCACATTAGTCATCTACCCGTCGACCAACAGGAGTGTCTTATGATCCTCTTCTGCTGCTGTTCACGCTGTATTCTGCACAAATACTCTCTGCATTGCTTGTTAATGCTACTTTCTACCCTAAAAGAGGATTTTGTTCATTAGATTCGAGTCCCATTTAAGTTGGATTTGATAGGACTGTGATACGTAATGACACTGCTTTGGTTTCCTTTAAGTGCCCAAAGAAGAGCAGCAGTTCTCACTGTTAGAATTAGCCAGATGACTGTTTTTGCTGTGCTCTGTTTCAAGGGTAACTGTTTCCCAATATGAGCGTACTAATGCTTGGGTTGCAGACAAATAGACAAGGGCAGCATTATTCTGAGCAGTCGCGCGACCCTACAAATTCTTCCCTGTCACTAAAACAAAAGTCGGATCATTCATCAACAGCGGCGGTAGTGCTGAATCGCGCTCTCCTTTATCTGTGCATCGCATGGTCAGAGTAGTTCATGCACACACACCTGCAGCAACACACACACACACACACACACATACACATGCATATGCATGCCGATTAGTCACAGGGGAGTTTCTCTGTGCCCTTACCCCCTCCTCCATTTCTTCCTTTTTCCCTCCATATTTTTCCCTTTCTTTTTTGTGGAGTTAATGTTTTTTTACTCTGACCTCCAGTCATTGTTTGCTGTTGTATAACACACCTGTATAGGTGCAACTCCACACTTGTTACACGTGCTGAAATGATTGGTTGATTGATTAGTTGAGCAACAGACATTAACAGACAATAATTTAGATAATCATAATCTTAAAAAAAGATATTTTTCACCTCTTCTTGACATTTTATGAACCCAAATGACTATAAGATTAATCAAAAGTACAAATTATTGATAAGTTCATAAAGAACACACACACAGTATGTGTAATGTTTTAGTTTTTAATGTTAATGTTGTTTTGAAGTCTTTTCTTTTTTTCTGGTATAATATAGAAATAATTTCAGCAGTGACACAGTATTGAGTGCCGGCTCTGTACTCCAGCACTCCAGAGTAAGAGATTAAAGTGCTGCCATTCAGCTCATGTTTGTGGTTGTTTACATCCACATTATGTGAACAGTGTAGGAACTGCAGCCTTATCATTGACCTACTGCAGGGTTCCAAAACTAGGGGAGTGTGTGTTAAAGGGGCGGCTGTGGCTGAGCAGGTAGAACCGGTCATCCATTAATCACAGGGCCGGTGATTCAATCCTCGACTTCTCCTGTTCACATGTCGAAGTGTCCTTTGGCAAGATTCAGTGGTTATTGAGTGTGTGTGTGATTAGGTGAATGAGGGGCCTTGGTTAAAAGTGCTATATAAATGTAGTCCACTTTACCAAAGGGGCTACAAGTCCGACACTGTGAAAATAAAATTTCACACAATCATTGATATCAATGGGCTACTAATGAGCCCATTGAGAACAATAACACCCTACGTTATCTTGGAATTGTTTTGAGTCACCAACTAGTACATCAAACCCCAGAATCCTTCCTCTCCTCATTTTTCAAACATCTACATGAAAGGTAGTGTTATAAGAGTAGCGTAGCTCCTTTTGGGCAGTGCATAATGTGTGCGTAGAGAGTGTGGTTGAGTGAGTAGAGCGAGCGTCAGAAAAGTGACGGTGAATGTGAGCGGAGCAGAAGAAAAGGTTAGCAGTAAGTTGTCAGTCTGGCAGTAAATGTACAGGACAGACTACAGTCTTATCTGTTGTTTCCCCAACTGCTGGAAAAGTGAAGGGGGTTAGCCCTGAAGTAAGCAACAATGGTTTAGCCTAACCTGACCAGGCTCACTTAAGGTGGACTGACCTTTAAGGTGGACCAGCTATTCTGATTTTAGTGTCAATCTCAGCTGCTCCTACTGTAAACAGAGACTGGAGAAATGTGTGGCTGCTGAGTCTCTCCTTATGATGGGAAAAGTAGGGTCCAGGTTAGTATAGATAATATTGATTAGTGGGACTTTAAATAGTTTGGCAATTTGGGTGATGACTGTATAGATGTGTTCCTCAGGCTTTGTAGAAGAAAAAGAGGCAGTGACATATATCTGCAGTGTGCAACACTGAAAGGGCTTCTCCCTAAAACAACTTTGCTGTCCAGCAGTGGAGGATTTGTGCGTCAGACGGGCCTGCAGGCTCTCTGATAACAGATATCCCACTCGAGGTCATCACAGAAAACAGGCGGAGAGTCTGGGGACAGAGAAGAACTCCACCTTTTCCTTTGAGATGATGTTATTACTTTGTGATTGTTTGATTCTTGCGGTTTGCTTCTGTTCTTCCTCCCTCTCCTCCTCCTCTCTCATTACAGACAGATTACCTTATTGTGTCGGTAATCTGCTCCCAAAGAGGCTGTTTTCACTAATGGTGTTAAACTCAGTCACACGGCTGCATGTGTCACACGGATCCTGTGTTTAGAGTATGTATATGTAAGCAAAAACTCACAAGGAAGTATGAGAACTTTATACAATATATCCACAATTGAGGCTCTCAAACTCAAATACTAATCTACCAAAAATACAGATGAACATATTTATACAAAATCTTCTTTCTTCTTCTCTCGTCTCTTCCTTCAGGTTGACAGTGCTGCCAGTTCACACTGGTAGTTTAGCCCTAATCCAGGAGTGGTTTGGCAGAAATTTAGTAATATGAACGCTTGGGTCTGAGATTGGTTCCAGTCAAACTATGGTATGATTGAAGTGTAATCAGACCACTATACTTACTCCCACTACTTCCACTGAGTGTTCATGTCATGATTACATCAGTAGTGGCATTTTTCATTGTTAGCAAGACAACAGGAGAGATAAAATACCTCACTGATGTATAAATAGAGAATAACATTTAAGCCCAAAATGATGACATTATTTTCTAGGGTTGTGGAAGAGGGACACTCCTTCACTTGCTTGTTCACAATTACACTACATGTAACTGCAACATCCCTGGTTTGAAACCAGCCAGTGACCTCTGTTACATGTCTCCTTCACTACCTGTCTGTCTTCTTCTCAACAGTGTACCATCATATAAAGGCAACATGTCAGTAACATAAAGAACAGTGCCAACATCATTTCCTGGCAACAACAGTAAACAACTGCACTTAGATGAAAAAAACATAATGTAAAAGTTCAGGAGATTAAAACTGTGTAATCAGACCAACGCCTCACTCTAGGTTTGGACTCATCCAAATGAACCCAGTATGAAAACGTCCTAACAGACTGGTTGTTACACCCCCAGTCACATCCCTGACTGTGGCTCTGTGTCAGGGTTAACTGCCATCTGTGTTAACTGTTCATGTCATATCCCCATTAACCTCCATTGTGGCTCCCCAGGCCACCCAGTCCTTGTTTAAGCCTCCCTGGGTGGCAGTCAGCGCTCCAACATTAGCCTCCATTACGGCTCCCCTGGCTGCAGTTGCCCTGTGTAGGGCAGCCACTGATCTTGTATCAGTGAAACTGAGTGTCTGTGCTGCTGAGTTATGGCGTGTAGTCAGGAAGACTGTGTACATGAACGCCAGTGATGGCTGATTTTGGCTCTTTTTTTTCTTATTTGCAGCAGTGCAGCAGCTCTCTGCTGCATGTTAGGGGTCCATGTCAGTTGTTTTGTGCGCAGCGTGCGTTCGGGGTAACCCTCTCTTTTCTCTGTAATGGGAGGCATGAACTCTCGCTCTAAACCCATTTCCAGCCCATCTGAAATACGGCAGCAAATTACCTCCAGCGGCGCCCTGCACACCAGCCCCAATCCGCCCCAAATAGAAGTGACAGGACAGCGCAATTTATCGCCATAACCCCTGCACCGCCCCACCACCACCACCTAGCATCTCTGTACACACTGCAGGCTCGCACATACAGCCGCCGCACACATTCACAAGTCAGCTGAGTGACTCCTGAATGGTGAACATGTGTGTGTAGAGGCCTGTGATTGTGTGTACTGTATGTACTGTAGCCAGCGTGTTGTGATACTGTATATATGTGTGTGTGTGTGTGTGTGTGGTCTCTACGCTCCAGTGTAGGGGCCAACCTCGCTGCTCTGGCCCCCTGCCCTGCCTATTATCTCATTGATTTCCTCCTCTCCTCTTTTCAATTCTCTCCATTTCCACACTGCCGTCCTTTCCATTAGAGGAGCAATTTAACAGAGTGCTGTGACATGGGAGGGAGAGAGAAAGGAGGAGGGGAGGGAGGGGGAGACTAGAGGATGGGAAACATAAAGTGAGGAGGGGAGATATAGTGGAAGAGCTGGAGGGAAGACAGGCAAAAGAGGGGTGGAACTGGGAGGGATGAGCAGATATTATCATTCCAGCAAAAGAGCATTACTGAAAATTTCACAGTTTGTGCACCGAGCTTTATGGATAATTATAATCATTCCAAGTTTAAATAAATCAGAATAACCCTTTAAGTGAATATATGACTTTAAGTACATTTAAATACAAGTTCAGAAGATGTATTCTTATCCCTTATTTCATCCATTTGTCTGCATGCAGGAGTTTCCTCCAGAACCGTCGGAGAGCTCCCCACGACAGACACCCGTCATCCACTCAGCACTGGAGAGGAACCGGCATGTGCTGGATACGTGGTGCCCTGTACCGAGTGTCAGCCAATAAGCTTTCTCGCACAGTGGCGTCCAACATGTCGATCAATCGAACAGGTACACCGACGGTTGTGGTGATTTTGAATTGTCTCATAACAATTGTGTCTAGTTTCCTCTGAATCTGAGATGACTATAAGTATTCACAGCTAAGCTTGGTCAACACCTTCTTCAATTAGGTATTGATCAGGAGAAGACAGACTTAAGGAGTTTAAATCTGTGACTGTAAAAACACAGTTCCTGAACACTGACTTTGATTTTTCTTTTAATTCATTACAAAATGAAATGCAGCCCTCAAGCTGTGGTGATTCTGTTGCTTTTGAGGAGACAAAAAAGTATAAAGTAATGAGTTCAAGATCTACTTTCTGATATCTGAAGTCCACTTTGATCCAAAACTAAATATGATGGAGGCTAACATAACAAAAGTTACCAGTTCACATTGATCCTGATCAGTGAGCTGGAAGTATGATGGACAAACACCCAAGGATGCACTTTGTCACCTTGAAAACACATCTTTGATGAATCATTTACGTCTCTTCCGTAGCTGAAAGTTCATTAACCAACACAGATTTGAATCTTTATTAGCCTCCAAAAGCTGGCAACAAAACCCCAACACATAAAATCAGGTGTTTAGAGATTAGATTGTAGAGATTAATTTATCAGAATCAAGGGTGTGAAGACTGAGGGTGTCGTATGTTGTACAGATTGTAAAATTTTAACATTTTCAGACCATGAGGTAAAACATTTGCAAAGCCGAGTTTTAAAAATATTTAAAATCCTGCATCGTTTACATCCGTTGTCGTAGCTGCACATTGCTACATTTTTTGTGCATTACCACTATCAACTGTTGATCAATGGAATAGCATGAAACTGGTGCTACGAATGTGTGTTGCCCGCCTGCTCACACCCATGCACTTGCATCCTTGTGTGTGTACACAATACACACAAAACAGCGACCCACTTGTTAAAACACTGCCATTGAGCTACTAGTAGTCAGCAACTCCACAGGGTACCTGTTAAATGTGCCAATGGATGCCCACAGCCCTGTATTGTGTCTGCGGTTAAAGCAAAACAAATTGAAGGGTTGAGAAGGTTTTTGTGACTACACACACAAAGTGTACATTTGTACGTTCAGGACATGGATTGTGAGTGCAGCGCAGTAAGTCTGTGTGTAGCCGGAGGTGATACTGGAGTGTTTATTCATGTTTGTGGCTGTAACTCTGTCCACATACTCTCTAATAGACTTAGGGGAGCTTGCTGGATTTGCCATCTGAAATAATAAAGTTGTCATCTGTCAGAGCGGCGAGGGGGAGGGTCTGGAGAACTGGACGGTGCAGATTAAAGCCTGGATCTGCCTCTACCTCCAGCACACTTCTCTTTTCTGTACATTCTCTAGCAACTAAAGCTGCAGGTGAAATTGAAGAGCTCCATTCTGTTAAACTCGTGACCGGCATCCCAACACACTCACACACATTCCTGCATCCTCTAGGAAAAACACCCCAGGTGTCCTCTCAGCAGGAGTTGTGATTTTACATCTTCCCCAGTGAGCCTTACATTTGTTCTTGGTGCAGAGCCACTAGCCTGTAATCCTGCTCTGCTTAAATCATGCCAGAGCACACACTCGATGAGAGCCCTAACAGCCAAAAAGTTCCAAAATTAGCGGTCTGAATAAGATCAACTGCCATCTGTAACCCCACCCAGCTCGCTTTCTTGTCCTATTCTCCACTCCTCTCATGGCCTCCAGAAACCCTACACACACACACACACACACAGACACACACACACACACACACACACATACATACATACACATAGACACCTTCTCCTCCAGTGTCTGACTGGTGCATTGAGTACATAGTGTTTATGATGTTCTCAGACAGAGCTGCACGTCACGTTTGGCTTTGGCACCAACGTGTCAAACCACCACAGTATAAATAACCATTCACATATCAAGTTGTTATTGCATCTGTCTGCATAGACAGACACAACTACAACAACTACTTCATCTGATATGGCAGAAAAAATTAAAGCTTTCTTTTTTCAGATAAGATGTATGTAAAATAATATTTATTTAATTTTTAAATTTAATTTTTAAATTATTTAATATTTTTTCATGATAAATAAATCAAAACAAAGACAAAAACAGACCTTATCTCCCTTTTCCAAACATGTATCTATATCATTGTCACTATGCAGAACTTATTGCTTGTAATGTTGTAGTAACATCTCACAGCATAAGTCACTCAGGAGGAGTTTATGCTTCACAGGGTTTGCACAAATTGCTCCTGGACTGCTACCACAACTTGACTGAAGAAAGTGTAACGCATCTTAAAGTGAGAAACAGCTGCTGATCAGTTTGAGGACGCTGTAAATGCTCAGACATACCTTGAATTCTTCATATACTTCACTTCATACCTCAACACGTGGTGCATTCTCATGCTTGCACTTTTCATGAGGAAAGTTATCAGTCCCTGCACGATAATCAGCACAAGAAGCAAGCACCTAATGGTCAGTTTATTTGGTAGTGGCATTTCAGTAACAACCTCCATCAGACATTTAATTCAAGAAGTGACAATAAGCCCATTGTGGTGAATCAGTGCCACTCCACTAACATACCCAAAACATGCTTAATAATGATCATCTATGGGTAATATCAATAAACCAAAATATAGACAAAATACCATCATTCTTATCAATAAATATACAGTATTTCCTCTAATAGTGGTCACCCTGGGTAACCAGGGTAACTTGGCTGGAGAGCATACGGTACATAGCATTTTTTTTAGTTTTTACCTTTACTGTGTCAGACGCAGTTTTGAGAAAACACCAAATGTTTGTTGGTTTTATGTCTTTTACGTCTTAGCTGCAACTTGGATGATGCACCCATTATTTGGGGTATGGGGAGCTTGTTGAGTCTGGACATTTATATGAAGCAGCAGAAACTCCATCTGTAATGAAATTCAGCTGTATACATAGGACAGCAACATTACACCCAGTGGAGATTGAATGTATGAGGAGTTCATGTCTCCGACACATTTTTTGACTTACTGTGGAGATTGTTAGCTAGATTAAAGGATGTTTACAGTTTATAAAAGTCTGTCTTAAACAGCAGTCAGGTGTACATATAAACAGTGAAAGAGGTTTTCCTCGCTGTAATCATTCTGTTCATACTAGATATTAAAAAGATCCCCTTCAAATGTGCTTTTAATGTAAGTGATGGAGGCCAAAATCCACAGTGTGTCCACACAGTCATTTAGTGCAAAAATGCATTTAAAAGTAGATGTGAAGCTTATATGAGGCTTCAGCAGTCTGAGTTAGTCATATCAAGTGGATATCTGCCACATTTACAGTCTTTTTAGCATCAAATTCCCTCTTGTGTTTCCCTGTTGAGCTGTGGTGGAAGTATAGTAACAAAAAGAGGGACTTTGGCACTAAAAAGACTGTAACGTTGAAAGATATCTACTTGATTTACCTCATTTGGACGTTGAAACTTCATATTAGCTTCAGATAAACTTTTAAATCCATGTTTGCACAGAAGGAGGACTGTGGATTTTGTCCCCCATCACTTCCATTGTAAGTGCATCATGAAGGGATCTTCTAATGGTCAGTATGAACAGGAGGAATGATTACAGCAAGAAAAAAATGTTTTAGTGTTCATTTGGGCTCCTGACTGTTGTTTTAAGACAGACTTGAAAATTTGTGAACCCGTCCTTTACACTGAAAAACAACTCAGGACACGTGATGCATGTAAATTGTTCATTGTCTTTTTTCTCCAAAATTAGGAAGAAGTTTCAGCTTTGCCCATGTCTCAGCTGCGATTCCTGCTTTGAATCGGCCCTCTAGCACTCGTCATTTGGCCAGGTAGGCTCATCTCCTCTCATCAGATGCACTCAAGCCCACATGGTGTGAACATTTCTGTAAACGTAGCTAACTTTCAAACTTTTAATTAACAAGTTATATATGGGCCATGCTGCTGGCTCTTCTCCTCATACAACAGCACCATCATGAAATCAAATCCAGCCAAGACTGTTGCATTTGATCCTCCTCTCTCTCCCCCAATATTAACTGCCTTTCATAACTGTCAACTAAAGCTTGTAAAGCCAGAAGTAATCTTTTAAATTTAAAATTAGCATATGGTAAATACCTTTACCCAAAGCTCCTCACAGAGGTGATATGAAACACTAATCCTGGCATAGTTTGCCCTCTTTAGTCACCACAAACTGTTTATTATTCATTTGTGGATACCTGTGGTTTGTCTGTTTTCTGAAACAAGCCGTGCAGTCCAGCGGAGTCTCGCCATAATCAGACACGCTCGTCAGAAGAAGCAGCAGAGGCAGTACTGCATGTACTACAACCGCTTTGGCAAGTGTAACCGTGGCAGCAGCTGTCCCTACATCCATGACCCAGACAAGGTGGCCGTTTGTACCAGGTAACATAAACATTTTAAAAAATCTCTTTGGTCAGAAGGCTTCAGCTGGAGAGCAACAAGGTGAAAAGCTTTGTGTTCTGACACTTAACCTTCAGTAAAGATAGAAAATCTTCCTCCATCATCAGTGTGCGATACTTTGGTCCTCCAGTGGTCAGGAAACGTCACGTTCATTTTCTCTATGTACAGTTTTAGGTGATTGGCAGTTGGATTACTTCCAAGTAGAGCTGCAATGATTAATTGATATTGATTGTCTGTCTACAGAAAATGAATTGCCAACTATTTTGATAATTGATTAATTGTTTTGAGTCATATTTCAAGAAAAAAATTCTCTGGTTCCGGCTTCTTTAGTCCTCTATGATAATAAACTGAATATCTTTGGGTTGTGGATTGTTGTTCGGGACAAAACAAGACATTTTAGGTTGCATCTTGGGTTTTGGTAAACGATTGATATTTTTTTCACCATTTTCTGACATTTTATAGACCAAGCGACTAATCGATTAATCGAGAAAATAATTAATCAATGATCAAAATAATTGTTAGTTGTAGCCCTACTTCCAAGACTTTGATGAACAAAAAACTCTCCTTTTTTCAATCACCGATATAAAAAATGAGCAGCTGTGCTAGAAAATAGCCTGTGTGTACACAAACTCTCCAAAAGGAGAAAAGTCAACTACATCTACATCAAGGTTGTAAGAAACATCCAGTTGATTGAAATTCAGTTCCATGAGCATCATTAAACTAAAGCTAAAGCTAAAGCTAAAACTAAAGCATGTAGAAACATGATAAAACATTCAGCTCTTTAAATCAGTTGTCTTTGAGATTCTGCATCCGTTTCGGAGGAATCATGACACAATGTTTTGAAACAATGAAGCGTCTGAATTTCCCACAATTCTGATCAGCACCTCTGATCAGCTTCTTCTCCACAGCAACAGAGAAATGTTGGGGTTCATGGTTATTGTATTATTCAGAGCCATTTGTCATTCCAAATCGGTGGAAAAAAAAAATTACGGATAAAATTGGAATATTTTATGTAATAATTAAACCTAGTGTTGTTACATTACCCAGGAACTCTGAGGCTATTATAAAAATAAAACTTTGAAACGGGACTTTACAATGGGGAAGAATATTTTTGAGAACCAGTGGCTTCTTCCACTTCTCTGCTCTATTAACTTCTGCAATTCATCTGTTGTTTTTCTGCAGGTTTCTGCGAGGGACGTGTAAGCAGGCAGACGGGACCTGCCCATTCTCCCATAAGGTGGCCAAGGAGAAGGTAACACACACGCACACATGGCGGAGATGTTGGACAACATGGTGTTTTATGGGTTTTCATTGCAAAGGCCAGGGTTGGGTACAGTGTGTAGGTATAAGATGACACATTATTGGGTACAGTCATCATGGATCGTATTTGCGTTCTTGGCACGGTTCCTGTTTCCATGATACAGGAAGGAGTAAGCAAGACTTGACCTAATGGTGTTCAGGCAGGGGCTGATGGGTAATCCTAAAGGTTCGAGCCTGTGACCGGAGGGTCACCTGTTCGATCTACAGACCAGCAGGATAAATCTGGGCGTGTATTTCTTTCTCCTTCCTCATCACCACCTTGAATGTGTGGACACTATTGAAAATGGTTACGGTTGTTTTGTTTTGTTAGTTTTTTATATCTGAGCCAAATGATATTTTTCCAATGACAGCATGTATCACAATAGGAGAGAAAACATAACTGATGGTCAATTCAATTAATTGTGTTCCACTGTGATGCATTTAATCAGAAAAGACTCCTCACATATGTAAAACAAAACCTAAAACTCATTTTTTTGTTTTTAATTAGAATTTTCTCATAACTGAATGTTATAACAGTATGATTCCACTATAAGTTGACAGTATTTAATCATCAGTCAGCCCAAACTCAACCCCAGCAAACCAAAAGTATCCAAATTAATCCAATTTCCAACATTATGAATCTCTTACTGACCTAAATTTACTTATATCGCAATTTTTGATAAATGTCTATAAACTGACAGAAGCTACAATAACCAGTAACATCTGACCAGAAGTTCAACTTGCCAATCAGCCAAGAGTCCAGTATCTTTAACTGGCCATACTGTAATTAAACTGGATAAGCATATCAGAAGTGAGCCAACATGAGACTTAACATGAGAAATAATTGTTACATCGACCGATATCAGATTGACATCGAGGTTAGGTCGTTTTCACTCCACCTCCTTGTAGATTTTTTGGATTCCAGGAAATTACTGCTGCATGTGGCTTAAATAAAAGTGGAGTTTTTTAGGATTTGCTGTCATATGGCAGTGTCACCTGGTGGTTGTATGCACATTGTGGCAACGGCTCCATCTGCTCTGTGGGTTGTTTGTGCAAATTTGCTCAAGTTGGTGAGGAAACACTCTTGTCCGTCTAGGGGAAAGTGTAGCCGCTCAAAAAGGGAAAGCAGTTTTTTTCTGTCTTCTATTTTCTTTTCCTTGAGACAAACAACTCTACAACAGGTGTCCAACTGCCTCACCCTCCACACACACACTCTCTCTCTCTCTCACACACACACACACACACACACACACACACACACACACACACACAATGCCCTGCACCTGTGTTGGTTGTCACACTGCTGCCTGTAAGTGCTGAGAGCCCAGCTGTCTGTTTGTAATGCCACCTCTCCAACAGCACCACCTCCCCCCCCCCACCACCCCTGTCCCCGTGGCCCCTCCCTCCACAGGATACTCCCACTCTTATTTCATGTGGACCCCCTAAACTGGACTGTATGGAGGTTTCCGGGAGAAGGGTGTCAATATGTGAGGCGGGGGTGCTGGTTTATGCAGCCCTCCAAACCTGATCCGGGTGCTAGCGTGGATAGGCGAGCCCAAATCCTGTACCCTCCTGTGCCCCCACTACCACAAATACCTCGAAACCAGACACCCATGAGCATACTCCCCTGGCATCACCCCCCATGCCCGGGAACTGCACCCACCTCCCCACCACCCCCCACCCCCCGCCCACTGGCCCTGTCTGTGCACACATCCAAAGCACATAAACACATCATGAGAGCTGGACGAGCTGCAGCCTGGATAAATATTTCTGTAGCAGTTAATTAGGTAGGACTGATCCCATCCCAACGAGGTGGAGTCCCTCTCACACTCCGCCCCCTCCCTCGACCTCCCTCCATCTTTCTCCACCAAACCCCCTCAGGGGTATATTTAGACCGGCCTCCACCAGGCTCGCCCCCACACGCCAAACAGTAGATCTCTCTGCACACACACACACACCCTGCACACATGCTGTCAAGACACACATTCACTCTCATTCTGCTGCTGTCAACTGCAATTAAGGTCATTTAGCTGCTCAGTGTGACAGATCGCTTGGCACACGGGACACGTCTAAACTGTACATGACTGTGGTGTGTTTTTTAAAACCATGTCTGTTTACAAACTCGTATAATCTCATGTAATATCACTCCTCATCACCCCTGCTCCCCTCTGTGTTGTTGTTCCTCTTTACATTTTCAAAATCCAGAGGGAATGATCTTGACAGAGAAAAGACATGAATTAGAAAATAAAATTTGTAAAAAAAATAAAAACAACACAGAGGTGCAGTCCATAAATTCCCTCTCAACCATCTTAACCCCTACTCCTCGCTTCTCAGTAAGCAGGATGTTTTGAGGAACAATGCCAAGGATAAAAAGTGCTTTATCCACAGTCAGATTGAAATCAATTCAATCTGTTTTTGGACATTTTGCCAATAATCCCCAGTCTCTGGGGTTTCCCGTTAGTCTATATCCTGATTTAAAGGTTTAATAGTTCCTCTTTTTAGCCTGTACTATGAACATTTTCTCTAGTTGAGATGGCTTACATTTCTGTTTCTGACTTTTCTCTACCTGCAGATGCCGGTGTGCTCGTACTTCCTGAAGGGAATCTGTAACAACAGTGACTGTCCCTACAGTCATGTCTACGTGTCCCGCAAGGCTGAAGTGTGTGAGGACTTTGTTAAAGGCTACTGTCCTGAAGGAGAGAAGGTAAACACACACAAACACACAACAAACATTCAATCTGAGGCAGGTATGACTATACTGCATGAGTTTTATTTTATCCAGCCCCATCCAGTCCGATCATCTTATTTTATTGTTTACAAATAAACCGATAAATAAATAAGAGCCAGTCTGTCCAGCTATGGCTCACCAGGCACTGCCTTTTATTCAATATAATCTTTACATTGATGCAACTGTGGTTTGTCAAAATCTGGATATCATTATACCTCAAAATTAAGTTTCTGCAATCTGCAGAAGTCCCAATGCCACAGATAAGGAGGTAATCTACAGGCTATCAGACAAAGGAAGAACTTGTGAGGATGGGCAAAATCAGGGAGTGAGGCTACAAAATAATTCAGAAGCCATAGGTTTCACATTCACTTTTCGTTTTTCTTGCTTGCAGTCTCGTGCTCGACCCTCACTCAAATTGTCCCGAACTCTCTGTTTCTTTCTCCCTGTCACTCGGGAAATCAGACATTTAAACATCAATTTCATTAAATTTAGCTTCCGTTCCCAATTGAGATACCTGATCAGCAAAGCTGGGCATTTTCTGACCGGTGTGCAACCCAGGTTGATGCAGGGGGACCTATTGAGATGGACCAGTTCAGGTTTAATCCATGTCACTGTGTCAGTCTTAACAGAAGGATAGAAATCAGTATATGTGGCTGTTTTGGACTTTATATTGGTTTGACCTCAGTAAATCTTTGTTTTGCACTCCACTAATGCCATCACTTGATGAAAGGGGAACTCCACCGATTTTACAAAAATCCCACTTTATCAGTGTCTGTTTTTCAGGTATGTGTGTTATAAAGCCTTTTGTATCTCCAGAGGGAGATGGTGTGTGAAATCTGATAAATTGCCTCAAGTGATGTCACTTGAGTCAGCGTCGGTTGGGGCTGAAGACTACAAGTTTGAAAATTAAAAAAATCTGGGGGTGTGGAGTTACTGTAGAAAGAAGTGAGGTTACCGGACCTCTGTAGCCCGTTCATCATCTCTGCTCGAGGCTAGCAGCTCCAGGCTACATTAGCCGCTACTAGCACAACATTTTGCATTAACATTAACATTTTGTCATTTGGCAGATGCTTTTATCCAAAGTGACTAGTGAATGGACAGTGACTCTGAAAGAGCCGTGGCAACACTCCTGAGTCTGTACAGTCAAGTGAAGTTGCATTGTGGGTAATGTAGGCGCCAGGTTTTGACAAGGAAGAAGAATGGGGAAAAAAAAAATCTCTGCTTCTGCTGCATCAATTTTGATACTTTGAAAAAAAACTTTCCATCGTGAGTCCGGCAGTGTTGTAGGAGTGCAATGCTAAATCTGTGGCCATTGTTTTAAGTTCTTTGTCTACACTGTGTTCTTCATTTAAACGTATAATTATATTGTACAACATGTATACAGTTCCATTGAAGTTAAACTGAGGCTTAGGTAAACAAGTAGTTTGGTAACCAATCCGTCCCTCTCACACACACACACACACACACACACGTACACACACGTACACAGTGACACACAGGCAGGAACAGCTGCAGGGGGTGGTGGTCCATAATGGCATAACTGTAGTGTCTGAGTGACACATTGAGGGCCTGATGGGTAACAGAGAGCCACCTACACATGACTCCCGAGTCCTCCCCCTCCACACACACACACACACACACACACACACACACACTGTCCCTACATCCACTTCAAACACACTCTCCCCTCCTGTGTTTTTGCCTCCCTTTGTCTCCCCCTCTCCTCCTCTCTCTGCTTGTTTTTGAACGTCGAGTGTGAAACAGATGCTTTTTCACACTGTCAGACCTCATTTAAACAGTGCATGGGGAAATGAGGATATAAAAAAACAAAAGGGATATTAATATTTATTCTATTAGCTGAAGTGCTTAGGTCTGTGATTTTCCCCCTGTGTGAGTGTGTGTGTCTTTGTGCCTGAGTGCATGTGTGTGTGTGTTTATGGAGCACTGCGCTGTGAGGCTCTGGCGGCTCTATGATGGATAGCAGGCAGTAATTATAGATGGGAAAACTGCTGAGGATGGCACTATGGGCCAGGCAGGCAGACACTCCAGCAGCTCAGGGGTTAAGTCTGCTCCTCACCTCCATCCTCCTCCTCCTCCTCCTCACCACAGACTTGCCACCATCCTGCCTCATCCTAGCTTTGTCTCATACTCGCCCTCCACCTCACAGGATTTGTCTGTGCCTTCCTAATTGTCCCCGTCTGTCTTCACTCAACAGCGTCTGTCATTAGCTGTTATTTATTTCCAGCTTTCTGTTTTTTCATGACCTCAAATCTGGCAGCTTGGTCCCATCTTCTCTCAAGGCCAGACATACCAAGTTGACAGTCACTCGAGTCTGTCTGGTTCTAGTCAGACCTTATCAGTGGTCGTTTGGTATTCTTAGCATGTTGAATCTGCGTCTGAGGCAGTCAATTTTTACTGATACAGGCTGATTTCTTCCTTTTAATGCAGTTTCTCCTTTGTAAAGATAATCTTGACTCCTGGTCAACTTCTTAGCGCTCATGACGATCTTCATCAGTTTTCATCAGCCAGCCATCAGCTGTTTTGCATGTGTTGTGTGTTGAGGTGCAACTTTTAACAGAAGACCTGAAGCTACACCTCAGTCAATCTTTCTCTTTTCTTCATTTTTCAGTCATCTGTCTGGCAGAACAGATGCACTTCAACACAAAACTACATATCAGGGCCAGTGAGTGCTGCCAAATGCTAAACACTGGCAGAGGATACAGCTGATGTAGACAAGGTGTTAGTCAAAATGCATCTTTACTTCCTGTATACTTTATTGCTTTTCCATATGATACTTGAAGATTCCATTGATACTGAAGGGAATAACACACTCCTGTCAAAGCACCAACACACATTGTTTCTATGTTAACCTACTCACTGGCATCATAGGTTGACATGCGTCAACTGGTTTAGATACTCAACTGTCCTATTTCCCAGTTTTGACATCTTAAAAAAAGGCAAGCTAGTCGCTAACTGTGTCTGTTTGCCGTTCGGTGATGAGCAGGTGAGAGTGAACCAAAACAGCAGACAGAGCAGTGCCTCTGACATTACACAATGACATATGATAAATATAAAATATAAAAAATATTGATAATATTCACTTAAAGGCTGAATTTAGACCAAAAGCTGTTTGTTGATAAAACACAAGGGGGGGTGCATTGGTGTGCGAATGTTACAGATACAGGTAAGAAGATGAAATACAAAGCAGGACCAATGACTTTAAAAGCTTATTACATGTCAAGACACTGTACACTAGTTTCCAATACTATCAGACAGGATTTTACAAATCTTGTAAGTTATCTCGTGATGATAATTTCTTTCATCTCAACATTCATGAGGTAAACAGTAGAATTTTCAGGTTACATGGTATTCTACCTGGAATACGTTGAGCCAGTTTCACTGACATTTTGACAGAGCTTTCTGCATCTGGACCAACTGTGCCAACACAGTTATTGAAATGTAGGAGGAGGCTGCATTTTTTTTGACGCAGTCCCAAAGTTCGGTCTGAACTTGGCCAGCGATCTAGTGACTCTGTGAACCCTTATTTTCTTAAAGGGGACCTATTATGCTTTTCCTTATTTTCAGTCATATATATAATGTTTCCATATGTTGTTGTGTCGCCTGGTTTTTAGCGCTCCTAACGAAGCTCTGCTAATTTGGTGAGGAACACATTTCATTTCCTGTAAATTCTTCCCAATAAAAGATTCCCGTTATTTAGTCATTTAAAAGCTTTTAATATGATGCAGGAAATGTTGGGTTTTCAACAGCAGTAACTTAACACAACTCTGATACGGCTGCCCCTCAACAGGCTTCCGGAAAGCTGGCCAATCAGAACAGAGTGGGCTCATCTGGAGGGGGTCCCTAAAGAGACAGGAGCTAAGACTGCCTGTTAGAGACAGAGGCTGAACTGAGGGGCAGCATAAAGAGCCAGTATAAGATAAATAAGGAGTTTTTAAACTGTGAATCATGCAAAGCTACTCTAGTGGAGTCCCAGAATAAATATATAGAGCTGGAAATGAGCATAATAGTTCCCCCTTTAATATTACCCTCTCTAATCACAATATTTTCACAACTCGGGCTCCTTTATTGTTCACTTCCACTCATTGCAAGTTTCTCCAGACGAGTGTTGGCTTAATGCCCAAGATGTAAATGCATGTGAATGTCCCTCTTTTTATTTTACTGTCTATTCCATCTCCCACCCTTCCTCTCTCTCTTTCTTTCTTGCTTCTTTTGCTCCTTCTCTCAGTCTCTTGTTAAATGTGCTGACTCCTGCTGGTTTTGGCCCAGCAGAGAGCTCTCTAATAGGCCCCAGAGACATCCCAGCATTCTTTAAATCAAGTGGAAAATTGTTAACTTGGTGTGGGATAAAGATGTTCTGTCCACTTTAACTTTTTCATCCTGTTTCCCATCTCTCTCTCTGTCTCTCTCTCTCTGTCTTTTTATGAAAATGAAGATGTATGGAGCTGTGGGGAGTGGACTGAGCTTTTACAGTCAATTTCTGCGACACTTTGTGTTTCTCAGACTGGTGAAGTGCTTCAGCTTTTAACTTCTGTTGTCTCCTTTACACTCTTCTCCAGACAGGAACTCTACCTGTGAGCAATGACACATTTTCAGAGGTTGTGTTTTTAATTTGTAACAATTTCTGGGAGATACTTTATGTGACAAACATTATGATCCTTTATCACTATACATGTATGTCTTTATCATGTATGTAGGTGCACATCACAATGGACTGCATGGGTATTAGGGATTAATCAGGGTTTGTCACACCGTATTATAGTGGAGACACAGCACTCACCACCTCACCCACTACCTCTGCAGGGTTTCCCCCAATATCCTGTTAATGATTATGGCTAATTATGATTAGTTGTTTGCTCAAAACTGCTGCCCAAATGTACACATTTTCAAATTTAAAAAAAAAAACATCTTAAAGCTACTTATAACTAAAATTAGACTGAAAGAGAAGATGCAGTGACACTTGTAGGTTGCTGCTTTGTAGTAAAAATCTGTAAATTTAGAGAGTGTTTCCCTCTGGAACAGAAGGAATCCCTCCCAGTAGAAGTGGAGTAGAAGTATACAGTTGCATAAAATGGAAATATTTAAGTAAAGTACATGCACCTTGTGTATCTTACTGAAGATTGTTGTGTTGTGTGTAAACACATTGGGAGCCACTAAACTGGAGTCAAATTCCTTACATGCATAAACATATTTGGCTAATAAAGATGATTGTGATAAGGTAGTTAAAATTATGTTAAAATCAACATTCAAATGCTTCTTATAAGGCAATATGTCTGTAATAATAATAATAATAATATAAGTAACATGTAACATAATTAATTAGAGTTTGTAGAAGATGGTGAAGCAAACTAGCAGTAAGGCAGGTGCTGCAGGAGTTTGCACCACCAAAGTTAAATTTAAGACTAAACTCAATAAGAATATTTTTGTTGAAGGTAATTTATTGGAGATATGGCGTACAGACAGGCAGTATAGTCACCTACATCTTTATTCTCTTACTGCTCTTGTGTTGCTGGGCCAGCTGAAGCAACAGCACTCTGCAAGTTCACTGTGATACCTTCATTTAATGGAGTCATCAAACTGCATATTCCATAATCCTGAGTAATGGAAAAGCCAATATACCCACTCTTGCCTGGGCGGGATCTACGATGAAATCTCCCCGTCCATACTCCAGGCTGACCAGCTACCTGATGGTTACAGTTCTACTGGTAGGTGACGCTCATTCTAATCCAGGGCCAGCTTGCAATGTTGAACAAAAGACGCTATTGACAGCTGAGCTTGTAAACGCTGCTGAAGTACACCAAGGAAATGAAAACCAGTCTGTAATTTCCAACACAACCCTGCAAAATGCAATCTTTAACCTGAGTGATTGTACACACAAAGAACATTGTAATATAACGGCGGTTAAAAGGAAATTTGAATTCTTTCAACCAGCAAAGCAGTAGTAACCCGTATTTAAATCAGGTGAAAGAACTATCCCATCAAATTAAAGACCCATTAGCATCCTCCAAATAGCTTCTAAAATTGCAGAACAGGTATTTTATAACAGGTCTGTGATCAGCTAGTCTCTCATTTAATGAAGGTGAATTTACTCTACACCCGAGACAATCTGGTCTCCGAAAGCATCATTCGACAGAAACGGCAAATAGCTGTTTGGGGCCCCTAATGGTGAAGTCTGCCCCTGGGCATTGTTTCTATTTCTGACAATTAATAGACTTAACGGTTAATCGATGAATTGAGAAACTAATCATTAATGAAAATAACCGTTAGTTGCAGCCCGAGTCACACTGGGCTCTGCAAACTTGTAAAGAAAAACTATTAATAGAATAAACAGTTTAACAATAAATCATAAAATATTAGTAATAATAATAATAGTGTCACGATTTTCAATCAAACAGGACCTGGCTGGGCCGGTCATGTCATGCTCTAAATATAAAACCATGGACTTAATTGACACCAGTGGCAGGCCTGATTTGTTACACAAAATGTTGTGTCAAAACCGCAGCCCTATAAGATGATCCAGAGAAACATTTGACAGCGAGTTGATCCCGGGCCTCCCTGGCACCCAGGGGTGCAGGAACATGGGTGTGAGGGCGGTGAGAGGGGCTCTGATGGCAGAGAGTCAAGGCTGTTGGGCTCCAGGGAGAGTTTACCAAGTCTCCACAGCGTTCCTGGAAAATCGATCTCCAGATCCCCTCTCCCCTCCACTTACACACACACACACACACACCCCGATACACACTCTATTTCTGGACCAATCTGCTTCCCAGTCCCGCACTCCTCATCCCTCCACACGCACACGAACACACACTCCTCGCAGCCTGCACCCCAGAGTGAATAAAATTAGCTTTTCTGACAGGTGGGAGGGATCGGATCTCGTGGAGAATGAAGCTACCAATTTACACCCGTATTACACTGTCATACACACTCAGTTGCAAACATGCATGTGAAAGCTCGCTCTCTCATGCACAATGCTCCCCACAAGAATGACACTAACTGTGACCTACTTGCTCAACCTGCACATTAAAGGACAGGGTGAAGGAACAAGTGTTAAAAGTAGTAACTTAGAAAAGAGTCGAGGGAATAACATAACAGAATATCACGTCACTGTGCCCACTTGAAAGGCTGCCACACAAGTGCTGAGCTGTGTGCAGTGAGATCATTGGGCACCTCCTCAAGACAGAAGACTTTCAACACTTTGAGGGAATTGATGTCTGTTTACTTTCTCCACTAAAGAGTTCCCCATAAAGTTTCAGTCAGGTTCAGATCCGGTGACCTTGGAGACTGTAAAAGATGCTGATCTTCATCCTGATGTTCAAGAAACTAGTCTTGAACTAGTTATTTTGGAGGAGCGATATTCTATTAGATTATCATGTGGGAACACTGTTGTTTTATTGGTTGTGCCTGGTCATGTAAAATGACCTCATATCATCAAGCCAGCGCTGATACAAACAATAGAAAATTGACAGCAAATTTAAAAATTGATTAATTGTTTATTGTTTCCATAATCTGTTCCTGCTTCTCAGGTTTGCTGCTTTTCTCAGTTTTATATTAATACAAAGTTAATATCTTTGTGAACTTTCTTTTTTGTGACATTTTATAACCTAAACAATAGACAGATTCATCGATAAAACAATGAATGAAAATCGAAAAACAATGAATGACTCCCATAAAGATATGATAGGTGCAGTGATTGAAGGCTTTTTCAAAGTACAAAACCATTTGTATTCAGAAAAATGAATAGATTCACTTTCTTTCTTTGCTCAGAAGTTCTTGTTTGGTGCTCCTGATACCAGATTATTTATCTTTTGATTACAGTGGTTTATGAATGGCCGACACACCTATAAGAGCCTCATAACATATTATTCTTATTGTGATTGACGTGTCAGTTCAATTTAATTTGTAATTTTGGAAGCTGTGGTTTTTGTGATCTTCAACTTCAGCTTTATTTTTGCTGATGCAGTTTGCGTTTGGCACGTGCTGGACTGATTTTCAGACTAATCGCCTCATTACATTAAATAATTCTGCAACTTTTGGCCAATACACTGGCAGAGTACTCTTTCAAAAATAGTTGTAATTGCTTTTTGTTACTTACCAAGCACAAATATGCTTGTCAAAACTTGTTGAGTTGAGACATGCCAAAAAATCAATGTAATTCAATAATCATTGAATCATGAATCATAATTCATAATATGACGGTTTTTGTGGGCAGACTATTACACGTGGTGTAAGATTCACAGATTTCTTATGGATCTGTAAACCAATATCAGCAGTCTTCACTTTCTTTGTGTAAGCTGTTAAATGTAAAACCTGTTGGTTTGTGTTATTTCTTTGTCTCTGACCACCAGTGTAAGAAGAAACACACTCTGGTGTGTCCAGACTTCTCTAAGACCGGTTCCTGCCCACGAGGAGCCCGCTGTAAGCTGCAGCACCGCCAACAAGCCAAACGAAGCGCCAACACCTTTACCACCCCGGCCAAGAGAGCCCGCACCAAGGAGCCCTCCAAGAGGTCAGAAAAGATCATACAGACCTTAAATATAACTGATTTAAATAATCATTTAATGTGACTGACTGAACACTAGTTCTGTGTGAAAATGGCTAATAATGTATTTTTTTCACTCTGTCAGGCCCCGCTTGTCTGTCGTCATACCACAGGGCTCTCAGGCAGCTCCAGGTACGCCCACCGCAGGCTCTCTGGAGCTGCCGTCCTTTATCTCCCTCTCCAGTTCCCCAGAGGAGGCAGACGCACCGGACACACTACCAGCCGAGACCTCACAGGTTAAAGGTAAGAAAATATATACTGCTGGAACGTCAAAGAGCAACCAGAAGTATGACATAAAACGACCAACAAAAAAAGACATGTAAGCCAATCTGAGAACTCCCCTGGTGAAGTCAGCATTGATGTGATGATCTGCAGGTCAAAAGACAAATAGACGTCCACATTCGTTTGAAAAATGAATCTTTTTTAGATGTGTAGTTTATATATAATCATTGTAGTAAACATTGTGTAGTTTTTGTGCATCATGCTGTAGTTTAACTTAAACATCTACAGAACGTTTCCCTTTCCTAACTTTTCAACCAACATGATCTATAAATCACCAAATCAGCTCTAAGAGGGTGAGGTCAAAGGACAAGTCATGTTTTTACAACCTGTTTTTTTGTTTGTTTGTTTTTTACTTGCCACCTTGTTTGCTGAGATCTAAGGATGTGTCAGCAACAGGGTAGGAACAGTCAGAATACACAGGTTATATGTTTTCATTTCCCAATAAATGAAAAAAACTTTCTTGCATGAAAAAATATAAACAAACAATAAAAATAATAACCAATCCTTAGTTGTAAACATTCATTAGGTTTTGCAAACTGACTTACTGGTTCAATTTTGGCCTACCACACCTAGTTATGCACTGAGTGTGTTTTTATGTGCACGAAGCACCGATTCGGATGCACTCACTGTTTAGCTAAACTAGGAGTTGATTAGAGGATATGGCTGGCGATTTTTTGTTTCTTATTTTCAACAAATCTCAAGTGCAGATCCAAACCAACAATGAATTGATCTACTTACAAGTACTGTGTGTGTGTCTAAAGCCTGATATATGTCATTGAGTGCAGCAGTGTGGCTCATTGACATGTTTTTAATAGTTTTTTTTACAACAGAGGTCTGCGGCACAGAGGAATAAGATATATCAGGCTCTGAATACACACACAGTACTTGGAAGTAGTTCATTGCTGGTTTGGATCTGCAAGTGAGATTTGTTCACAGTAAGAAAAGTCTTGTTTGTCCTGAAAGCCACAGGGTCATGCCTCAGTTCATGGGAGTGGGGATTGGTGGTTTGTCTGTAAGTCTGAGCTGCAGACAGATAATGATGATGAGAGCAGCGCTGCAGAATGTGTGTGATGATGCTCAGGGGAGGAGTAATATAATGCTCAAGAGGAAAGAGGTAATAATATTTAGGTTTTGTGCTGGACGGAGGCACAGCTGAGCTCTCTGTTGACAGACTTGATAGATAGAAGATTGAAAGTGAGGCTGCCTCCTCCCCTCCCCTCTGCTCCACCATCCTCCCCCCACCATGCCCGACCATACACCTGCTCCTGCCTGCTGGACACACACACACATACACACACACACACACACACACACACACACACACACACACACACACACACACAGGACGGCTGGCCCTGCAACACAACATGTAATCATTTCTAACACCTGTGTTCAACATGTTTTGCCACTAAACACATGAACATTATTCTGATTTTCTCTGTTTTGACTCAATTTCTCTCTTTCATGTTATTTGTCTGTTGTTAATTTTCTAAGCACAAGTGGAAGCCCGATTACAAGAGGATTCATTTTGACTATTTATTCACAGTTAAAAAAACATTTACCTTAGTAATTCTCTTACGATGTGCTTAAAATATGTTGGACCAGTTTACTTAAGTCATGTCCTAAAGACATATCCTTAAATAAAATGATTTAATGAAATGAAAATCCTGACTAAAGAGATGGCACAGTTGGCACAGTTGTCTCCTTTTTCATTGATCAACAAAATGAAAACATCCCAAGAGACGGCTCGTCTCTGGAGACAGAAATGAGTAACTGCTGAGAAACAAAAGATTTGACCAGTGATTTGGTGGAGTCACTTAACATAGATCATCATTAACGGTTTGTTCTTAAAGATCTTCATTTAGTAATTGTCTGAGATTTGTTTTGTTTTTTTCTGCCACTGTGTCGCTTCAGTCCGTCATTAGACATGTTTCCATTAGATTCACAAGAGAATTTTAAGTGAACTTTTGAAATGTCACAAAAAGGAAAATGAGTATTAGGTGTGTTTCCATCACCTGGTTTGAAGTGAATAAACTAGGCTGCACAGCGCATAGTTTCATCAGAAGATAGCAGCATAGGCTTAAATAATCTGCCAGTAAACAGAGGTTGTAATACAGAAACAAATAGTTTTATTGCCTTGACGAGAGAAAAATGGAGAGAGGTCTTCAGGAAGTTATTTCAATTGGGCAACTTGTAATTGTTCTTTAATGTCAGCTGGTATTGGCCGTGTTTCATGTTTTTTTAATGATTCTAATAACCGCACTAACGAGAGAGAGACGGAAAGTCAAAGTGAGTTAAACATTCGCTACATCATTATTTATTTGACAAATGCGTTTCCTTTACCCATTTGGTGTTTCCATTAAGATTTTCTAATGTGATATTTCAAAATGTGCATAAAAATAGGAAAAAAAATAAGGAAACACGACTATTGTTGATGTTTTCAAAGTAAATATGCATATTTTGTGAAATTCCAGTGAAAGTTTTAAAGTGTTTTTCCAAGTTTTTCAAAGAGCATTTTCACTGTAATATTATACTTTATAGCCACTTTGTTTTGATTTTCCTTTTTCTCTTCAGTAAGGTTTCTTATCTTGTGTGTAATCAGTTAAATGATACGCAGAACATTCACAGAGCACATTGCAATGTTTCTTTGGGCATATTCCTTTAAAGGCACAAGTTCCTCTTCTTCCCTCCTATATGGTTAATTTTTCTCTAAATTTTAAGATTTTTAATAATCAAACTACAAAAATATGGAAACAATATAAATGCAAAAAACCAAAAAGCTTTGGATTGCATGGACAACATGTTTAACCTGAGGAGGAACTTTCTCTTAATCTGAGAAATCTGTTAGAAATGTTTTTCATTCTTAGGTAATCCTCCTTCGTGGTTTATATATAGTCTCCTTTGCTTGGAAACAAGCAGGACCTTTGACCTGACCTGAGTCATCTTGACTTGCCCTGAACACACACACACACACACAGAGAAAAAGACCAAATCTCTAATGATATTGTTGCAGTTTTCATATTTATCCTTGTAATTTTCTTTTTGTCTCTGTATTTAAATGTGTATCTATAGGCCAAAATATACAGGAAATATCCAGAAACTCTACTTTGGTGCCATACAGCAGCTCCTGACTCCTAACTTTCTAACTAACTAACTTTCCAGGGCTAAAAAACACCTGGAAACTGAGAGAAAATGTTTACGTTGTATTATGAATTTATCTTCATGTATTTTTCTTTGCTAAGAATGTTACGCTGTTATTTCACAAACTGTTTGTGAGAAGCAGCCAGCAGCTGACGGGATCATGTCCGGGACCAGTTGAGGTTCAAAGGTTGATAACCAGTGAGAGTATGTTGAATCGGCAGCGTGAACTCGACCAAGCCAGCTGGCGTTCTGTGTGGTTTGCATGTTCTCCCTGTTCAGGAGGAAGATCCATCCTCTGTTACTCTTCCTGAAATTTAAAAGTTGTACAGATTGTAAAGCCCACCTCTTGTGCAACACAAGACAAAGAAATAGTATTTATTATAGCACACTTCATTACAGGTAACTCATTATGTTTTTTCATTAAAGTGCATTTAAGTGACATTAAAATATAATAAATAAAATATAAGAACAAACAATGACATCAACACTCCAAAAGAATGTGGACAGTTATTTTATTCTTCTGTTTAATCTCTCTCACTTATTTTCATCTATCCTTTTGAAACCCTATTTTAATGTCTTTTTATATTGTTTTGTGTTTCTTTTATATCTTTTCATAACATAACTTTGAATTCCCTTTTCCCTCATGAGACAGTTTATGCTGGGATACACTCCAGCCCCTTTCAAGCCTCTTAAGTTATAAAAAACAGATTGATGGAGGAACTTATCGGTCCAGGATGTTAATCTTTTTGTCTCTGACAGGGTGGGAATCAAGCCGTGTTGGAATGATTAGTCAGTTGTCAATTTGGCATAAAATTAATCAACAATTTTGATAATAGTCAATTAAAATTTTATCAAAAAAATGCTGCTCCTTAAAATGTGAGGATTTGCTGCTTTTCTCTGTTTAAAACTTTGCAAATTGTGAATATCTTTGGGTTGAGGATGTCACCTAAGGCTCTGGGAACTTGTGATGAGCAGTTTTGACTATTTTCTGATATTTTACTAAACAATCATTTGAAAAGAGACACATTGATAATGATGATAACTCTTAGTGGAACCTCTAAAACTGAGCATGTCTAGTGCTTTGTTTTACAAAGACACACCCACACGTGAGCCTGTGATCCAGTGATGATTTCCTCGTCCCTCCATCTCCTCTGTCCGGTCGGTTTATGCTCTTAAGTATTACTAATAACAGTCTGGTCCTTCACTCACACACTGCACCACCCAGAGCCTCATTAAAGGTGGAACTCAGCCAAACAAGCTCCTCTTCACTTTGCATAAATTAGCTAAGACGCAATGTATCACTGCCAGACTGCGACCTCACACACACACACACACACCTTCATCCATCGTTGTTGTCCCGTTCACTTCATTTACTCATCAGCTGAGATGTCATCACTCAGCACTTGAGCAGGATTCAAACACGTTCTAACACACGGTAGATCAGAGTCAGTTACACATGAGCGAACACACGCTGTCATTTCATAGCTGTGGTTTTTTTTTGTCATTTAATTTCTGCCAGTACTCTTCTTTTAATCTTCATCTGCTGTGTTTTGTTCTTCCACAGAGAAAAAACTGCAGATCAAGCCTCGGCTGTAAGACTACGAAGACCAGCAGCACTAGAGGTGAAAAACACTTGGATGTGCGATTTCTAAGCTCCAGGTTTGTCCTGACAGGTGTATCTTAATTACTTCACTCAGGGCATGACATTTTTATCTTCTGTATCTATAAATCACTTTTACATATCACTTTGTGTGTTTACAAGACAGATTTTCCTCATCAGGTTTTGTAAATTTTAAAAACTAAGAATAAAATATCAACTCTTACAGTGTTGTTTCACAGACTCTTTTTGACCAGAGAAGTGAGTGCTGTGAGAGTGTTTATAGGCTGCGAGTTTGTTTCTGTTTCGGTGCGGCAGCAGCGTCACATGAACCCGAGTGTGTTGGTGAGAGTTTGAAGGGGGAAGGTGCTGACAGAAACAGCAGTGCCCCTCACTTTCAGGCCTGGAGACGAGACACATGAGCGCACAGTGACTTCATCATGAGTGTGTGTTTGACAGAAAGCTGACACACAGAAATTTGCCTCTTTTCTGTGTTGTGGGCAAAAACTTCAACAGTTTAGATCATATACACTAATGTCAATACATTTGAAAATGCATATTTTTACATATTTAACCCCTTTATAACCATCTTTATTGTCCATCAGGGTGAAAAAATGTCCTTTGGCTCACCAAAAGACAAAGCAGGACAAGAACATACAACATACACAACTAGCAACTTATAGAACAAATGTAACAACAAGACACCGTGGAGCAAAACCTGCAGCCCAGGTTATTGAGTTAAAAATGTCGATCACACTTAGAATAAAAGACATTCATCAGAACTAGCCAAAAGGAAATACTGATACCTACCTGCCTGTAGTTGACATTACAACAGCTAATTGGATGATCTTAAAGGGTCTTGTTCTCCTGATGGCTTTAATTCTTTCCCGTTGTTGTATTGGTTTCTATGTAGGTCCATATGTTGGTGTTAGCATGTTTCCGTATGTCAGACAAGCAAAAAACATTTTCAACTTCCTTCATTTTCACACAAAAGTCTAATTTCACACTAAGCTGATAAAATACAGCTGATAGAAGGACAAGCAGCTCTTCATGCTGATAAACTCAAAAAGGCACTTTAAAATACAAGGATGTCACTCAGGACGGGATGTAAGTTACAGGAGGAGCAGCATGTTCGCCCTAAAACTGTTGGTATTTTCAGTTGTAATTATTACTCGGGTGGGGGTGAAAAATTACCCAGATATCTGCTTCCGGACTAGATTCAAATCACTGACCAGCGCAGGGCAAGTTAACATCACCCCGGAGTCCCCCTAGAGACATGATTCCAGTCTGAATACATCTGAAAACTTACATTGTGTTCACATTATAGCAGAGAAACAATTGTTTGGGTGAGTCTGTGGAAGCTAAGTTAGCAGTTAGCAGTTCTGTGCCACCTGCTATGCTGCACTCCCTTGAGCTATTTCACGAGTCCCACTGAAAGTGAATTGAGACAGACATCTCTCATCAGGCCACTTCCCCTCCTGAAAGCATGCAGTTATCATGTTGTTCATAATGTTTGTCAAAATGCTTCAACCCCAGATGAAAGCATCCACAATTAGTTTTTTGCCGACCTAAAGAGGAAGAAGAAGAGAGTTTACAGGGTTTGTTTTTTTAAGTGTGAAAGTTCATTCTTGACTGTGGAAATTGTTGTTTGACAAAATAATCTCAACTAAAGGTCCACTTACTAGACTTTCTGTTGTTTTGATGTTTCAAAGTGGAGAGCGGACTCATCAGTAGAACTTTCTTGGACATATAAAAAAGCTTTTTAAGATTTATCCACATCATATGAACATGAGTAACAGTCCTTTACCTCCATTCATCTCCACACCATTTATTTCCTTCCCTGCCGTTTATTTCTCTTCATTTGTTTGTATGTGATCTAAATGGTCGTTTGGCAGCGCAGAGCAGAGAGGATGCTGGGACAAGTAACTCATCCGCAGCTCTGCAGAGCTCAGACCTCTGCTGATAAAACTATTAATACACTGTTTGTGCGTATGAGCGAGCGTGTTTGTGTGCGAGTGCAGAGACTCATATTTACAACATTAATACACTGTTTAAATTAAGTGTTGTCACTGTGACAAACATGCAGCGTGACACTGGGGAGCCTGTTTACTGCATTAAAATATGCAAATAAGTATAGTAAAAATACTCTTCTGTCCTCCTTATTTTGAGATAGTTTTCTAAACGTTTGTTAATAATAAATAAATAAATGTTTATTGTCTGTTCGGCTGTGCAGTCGAAGTCATTCGTTTTTGTCATTCATAAAGTTTTAGAAACACAGAACTATATTGACGCATTGATGACAGACTTTGAACAGTGCAGCTCATTCTGAAACATCTGTGTGGCTGCATTTTCAATTACTGGAGTTTAGCGCCTTGTCAGACAGACGTCACCAAGCGCGCTCGATGGCGTGGCTCAGTGTTAACACTGCTGAAAGGATTAAACTACACTGCTTGTGTGTGCGATGTGAAAATATGTCATCCAAATGCAATAGTTGGTGTTTTCAATGTGTTTTTAATAGGTTTGTGGACAGATTCTTGGGATAGATTCATGGTTTTGGCCTTTTTATGGGATTCCTTTAAATCCTTTACAACATTCCAGTGACAACAGCTGTATTGTGTGATTGGCTGACAGTCAAGTGGTCATCTGTGTCTGTGAAAGTAGCCGACCAAACACATCAGCTTTTTTTACAAAAAAGCTCAGTTTTTCTCATGAATACCACAAAATGTGACTTGATGTTTGCAAATGCGTCCGGTTGTGAGAACTTTTTTTAAAGGGAAACTCTGTTTCCAGGTGTCAGGGAGTACTACTGCATGTGTCTGCAGAGGGCGCTGAGTGAAATCTGATTCTCAAGTGATGTCACTTGAGTCACTGTCGGCTGGGGCTGAAGACTACAAGTTTGAAAATGAAAAAAAATCTGGGGGTGTGATGTTAGAAAGAAGTGAGGTTACCAGACGTCTGTAGCTCCTCATCTCTGCTGGAGGCTACATTATGCCGAGATCAGACTACACAATATTTTTGTCTTTCACGATGGTCACAGTGTCAGATTAGGCAATCATAGTGCCATAAATTCATGCTGTGTCTTAGTCGGGAGACTAGCAACACTACAAGTATGACCCCAACCAATCATTGTTCACAACCTTGTGCGAGTTCATAGGTCGTCGGGGACGAGGTTCAAGAAATTGTCAGTCATGGCTACAGAAGCGCTGCGTGTGATGCTGGCGGTCTTGTGTTCCAAAAAGAAAGACAAAACGACTGTGGACCCGTCCCTGCGTCTCAGGAAGAGGACAGTATGGGCTGTCTATCCTTCAAAGAGAACTTGAGATTACGAATGTGACGTATCAAGAACATTACATAAACGCAGGATCCCTCTTTCTCTTCCCCATGTTTACATATGTGCACCAGAGAGCACTCTGTCATCCTATTGGTCAACGTAAAAGAACACATGGTAGGAGATGTCAAACTAGGCAGGAAAATACAAAAAATTCTGACATGCTGGACTTTTCTTTCAGGTGTCGTCGTTCTTCAATTATGTCACACTACAAGGTCGTTTGTCGTTCCCGGCGTTCATATTCAGGCCGACGCTGTTGGTGACAACAGAATCGTGTCACAATCAGGCTGAATTTGTGTAGTCTGATCCCGGCATTATCCACTTGTAGCATAACACACCCAAATCGTTGACCAAGCTGTCAGCAGTTTAGTTGCTTTGTGGGTAATGTAGGCGTTAAGGTTTTGACAAGGAAGAAAAATGTGTGGAATAAAAAAAGAGATCTCTGGAGATCGCTTTTTTAATAACTGTCCATCGTGAGTCCGACAGTGTTGTAGGAGCAACACTAAATCAGTGGACTTTTGAAGAATCTGAATGACCAAAACTCAGTGGAAAAGATGCATTTCCTGATTTAACAGTATTAGTGTGAACCTGACCCCAAACAAAGGAGAGAGATCAGTCAGATAATTTTATACCAAGTTGTAAAACTTACAGGGTACAGGGTGGCACACACTGCCAGCTAAACTGTGTTGAATACATTTTGTCAGGATGGATATTTGAGTGTGTGTGTGTGTGTGTGTGTGTGTGTGTGTGACTGTTTAACTCGATTCTCTCTCAGATGTATTGACAGCAGCGCGTGGAGATGGAGAGCTCGACATGTTTCTCAGAAAAGGCAGGAGACAGGGAGCCATCACTCTTCTCTTCTCACCACGGTTTTTTTCGTTCCTCCTCCTCCTCCTCCTCCTCACCCACGTCGCTCCTCTCCTGCGCTGAAGACGTAAGTGCCTTAGACAGATGTCTGCTGCCTCTTGTCTAAAACCCTCAACGTGAGCTGCTGAGCTCGGCAAACTCTAATTAAGATCAATATTTCAATTTTTAGTAAAAGCGCACGAGACGGAGAGAAGACAGAGGGAGAGAAATCATCTGTCCACGGAGACTCGGAGAGACAAAAAGAAAGGTCAACTGTGATTCTTCATAGTGTGTGTGTTTGTGAGTGTGTGTGTGCTGGACAGACTTGGTAAGAACTGGTTAGTGTGTTAGTGTGTGTGGGCACAAAGATGTGTCAAATATTCGCTTTTCATTCTCTAAGGTCTCTCTTTGAGCTTTACTTCCTCTAAAGTAAAAATCTGTTTTATTACAACTTGGCTGGATCTTATTTTCATTGTGTTAGTCGTTATTCCTCCTCATACAGTAGATAGATCGATGATCTGACTGACTTACCAGCTTTATTAAAGGGGATATAGCGTGCTTTTGTTATTTTCTGTCATTTATATACTGTTATTATGTCAAATGTCCATGTTAAACATGGTTAAAGGTCCAAGACTCAAGGTGAACGTGAATGCTCCCTGACAGTCAAACTGCTCTGAACGCTCTGAAGTTACCTCTACTTCCTTCTCGTGACGATGTCATTTGTTTGCATTCCCAAACAAACAAACTGTCGTTTGAACCACTGGAATCTTCCTGAAGCTGACCAATCAGAACAGAGTGGGCTCATCTGGAGGGGCCTTAAAGAGACAGGAGCTGAAAACTGCCTGTTTCAGACAGAGGCTGAACTGAGGGGCTACATAAAGGGCCAGTATAAGATAAATAAGGAGTTTTTAACTGTAAATCATGCAAAGATATTCCAGATATTCAAGCTCACCTCAGTGATGAAGTTCTCTCTCTCTAGTATTTACAGTCTGTGTTGCCCTCATCTTTTCATCCACCATCTCATCCAAAGTTAGTTATTTTCTGCCGTTTCTTTACCTCTTCCACACTGATTGTGTTATAAATCACCGAGGCTTTTTGATGAATGCCTCTTTCTGTTTTAGCTCATAAGAATTAATGTTCTCGCAGGATTTCAGCGCTTGTCCAGTGATGCGAGTGAAATGATTGTCTACCTATTGTCCAGTGTGTTGTCTCTGTATTTACTGTCGTTCAGTACGTTTTCTTCTGTGTACGTTTGTGCAAACAGTCATCATGTGTGGTTTGTCCAGTGTTTGTAGGTTCTTCAGGTCTGTCCCCAGCTTCAGGAATGTCACCATGTTCCCAAATCTCAGCGATCACTTTGGTGAGTATGGTGTGAGAGAAACGAACACTCAAGTTGTAATAAAGCAGAATATCCTGTAACTTTTAAGTTTTTCTCCTTTCAGCTTCAGATCCTGTGTTGTCGTATTTTCTGCTTCTTTAAGACCACAAACCTGTCATCACACAGGTGAACAAACATGATTTCTATACAAGCGAGGCCTCCTACATGTGGTGAAACTCCTGATTTTCAAACTAAGCCTCCCTGTTAACTTCACTGCCCGTGCACATGCGTGCGTGTCACATCCCTGTACAATTAAAGCTGATTCCTCTGGAGCAGCATTAGTGACTTAACGGCAGTGACAAAAACCTCCAGGCCTCAGATAACCCTGAGCCACCTCCTGGAGCCGGTGTCTTTGGTCTGGATGCGCGGCTACCTTGGCTCAAAGCTCGCCTCGTGGCCGGCTCAAAGCCCGCCGTCTATCCTCCACCTTGCTGATGTCCATTTTGCTTAAATCGGTAGAACTGCACTTGCAGCGAAGTCCCAATATGCAAAGGCACAATGAAAACCCTGACTTCAAAAATTTATGTCTCAAGCCCTCGGCCGCAGACACTCCCCTTCCCCTGACAATGAATAGACCACAGCAGATCTTCTTAAATGTGCCATTTCAATGCAGACTGCTTAGCTTGGCGTTTGAGGGCCAGCTCCTGCTTATTTGATAAAAAAAACCCTCTCCTAAAGACTTAGCGCACCTAAACTTAAAATACCTTGATATGATTTCCGTCCCTTCATCTCATACTCTTCTTTTCATCCTCGCCAGCAGATTTGGAAAAGGGGGGGGGGGGCGTATTTCATGGCCAGCTCGGACTAGAAGTTAAGCTCAGCAGCTGTGCAAGGTTTTCCTGTTCACATCTGACCAAGTCAAACTTACTGCCACCTGTTTTTTTCCCGCAGATAGGCACTTTATGCGGCAGATATATCACTCAGATATCGGTGTGTGGATGGGACTCCGGGGGGCGGACGCTGCAGAAAAGGCTAAACGGGTCAGGTGCAGCGGTGTCCCGGTTAAAGTCCTGCTCCCATGGTACTTATCACCGGTATCGACATCCTGCTCAACCTTCCGCTCTGATTTGCCCCCACCCTCCTCTCCAGAAAAAAAAGACATATGTGTCCAGAATGGAGGCGCACGCGGCGGGGCTTAATTATACGTCGATCCGCGCAGATGAGTCTGGATGCAATTTGTGGTTAATTGCGAATGAAAACCCTGTAGACCACCGCCAGGACTATCCAATCATACTTAACCCACGTGCAGCCACAGCTCGGCCTCGTCACTGCCTCGCGGAAATGCGGATTGATTTTTGGCAGAGGGGCGCGCGGCCTTAAATCGATCAGTGATTGATAGATTTGGTGGTTTGTGGTGTCAGAGGCTTCCTCAGAGATTCAAACGAGTAAAGGAGACAGAATAAGCTCTTTTTAATAAAGCTAATAAGCAGGAAGTGTTTTAATTTTCTTCCATATTTTATCATTTTTTTCCTTTTATTAGTTAATATAGATAGATAGACTTTATTGATCCCTAATTGGGAAAATCTTGTGTTACAGCAGCAGGTTATCCATTGCACAGGACAGTAAATACACAATAAATATAAATATCAACTCTATAAGAGAGAAATATATATCTACAGAAAAATAAACAAATAACATAAAATAGGTCAGTACAAGAATATAAGAAAAAAACCTTAGCATACACTATAAATTTAATAAAATATAAACACAGGATAACATCCTATATACATTAGACATTGTGCAAAGTTGTTGAAGTTTTAAAAATGCACTGAGGTAGAGTGGAAGTATAAAGATGAGCAAAGTTATTGAAGAAGCAGAACAGAGAGCAGTTTGGTTGAGACAGAAACTATAAAGCTGAGAGTTCTCTGTTAGACAGAGGTGAGGTGTTGTAGAGAGTTTCTGCTTTGGGCAGGAAAGATTTCCTGTATCGGTCCTTGTGACAGCGAAGCTGAACCAGTCTGTCTGTCCAGTAGGTGGTGGTCAGGATTATCAATAATGGATAACAGTTTGTTCAGTGTCCTCCTCTCCACCACATCTTCAGAGGTGTCTGGTTTGCAGCCGATTACGGAGGCGGCCTTCTTAATCAGTTTATTAAGTCTGTTGGTGTCGCCGGCTCCAGTGCTGCTCCCCCAGCAGACTACAGGGGAGTACAGTGTACTGGCCACAGACTGGTAGAAGATTTCCAACATCCTGCTGCACACATTGAAGGATCTCCTGAGCTTCATCAGGAAATAAGAGTCTGCTCATCCCCTTCTTATATACAGCCTCCATGTTGGTCTTCCAGTTCAGATACTTACGGTCCACCACGCCAGCATCCTCTCCCAGAATACACAGGGGCTGAGCCGTCCTCTCCCTGGTCTTGGCCACGTTCAGAAGCAGGTGATTTCTTTCTACCAGTTCTCTGTACTCCTCTCACACATCACTTATACACCCAACCCAAATAAGATTTTAATAACATCTCGTCTGTACTTGTACAGTACCACACAGATCATGCAGTTTAATCCGACACAATGTTTGTTCAGATGTCTTTCTCTCTATTTTTTATCATATTTGCTGTGCATAACAGCTGCAACTATTCTTTTTTATCCTTTATTTTCTGTTTTACTGTATATCTTTAGTTTTTTTGGACTATAAATTTGTTCTGTGCATTCTGTTGAGCACATTTATAGCTAGAATCAGGGTCCAATACATTTGATTCTGAGTTAATTGTAACCTCAGTTTTTCAAAGGTCAAAGGTGGAAATTTGAATAAATTGATTGGTCATAAAATCCAGGTAATATTAGTGAAATCCATCTTAGATTTATGAAAATGTCACTGAAAACGTTTCCTTATATAAATTAAATATTGCCTGAGCTTATACCCTTCATTTTAGAAAAAAACACGAGTTCCTAACATATGAAAACTGTGGTGATTAAAAAGTTTTAACTGATTTTTTAAAATCTTAAATGTGTTCCATATAACGTAAGATCACTACAAAAAGAGACCAATTAGGGTCTAAAATAGACTCACTTTTAAGTCCCTATAAAATTATATGGATACCAGGATATCCATTAAAACATGAATTAACGACTTAGAAGTCTGTGAAATCTGAATACAGGCGGACAGCCTCGTTACATAACTGACACGCAGTTTTGAAACGGTGTAAAAGTGTTGTGCTGTTCCGAGTAAACATTTTTTCTCTGAGAAAGTCGCGGGGCTCTCATCTTACTGCTCGCTCCGCCGTGCAGTAGCATCTGCTCGGTCACTAGAGGGGGGGATCTGCTGCACCTGTTCTCCCTGTGCGCTCCGCTCCCTTCGGCTGTGTTCGGCTCTTTTCGGCCGGTCCCTGCCAGAGCTCAGGCTCTGCTATAGGACAATGCCAATGCACCGCTGTGATCTCCTCCCATTGGCCCGTCACACCTCTGTGTGGGAGGGCCACGCTGTCTTTATAAGTGCAGATTGCCTTCCAGCGCCTCAGTGACACTGCGTGGTTGCACCGTGAAGCTCTTAGACACAAACTGAGGGCTGATAGAGAGAAAACCAACTGGAATTTATCACCTCTTGCATAATAACACACAGAGTCAACACGTAAGGTCAACAGCGCGCTGCGGGTGGGAGGTGACAACCGTGGGGACCCAAGCTGTAAGTAGACGCTGCTTGAATTAAATATCTGGACTGACCACAACAACAGAGGACCAGGCTCTCCTGTCCATCCAAGTAGGAGACGTATCTGCAACTTCAGATTCATATGAACTTTGAAAACTTGTACACGTGCCATTCCATTTTGGATTCCTGGGACTTTTTGGCACACCTTTACGCACGGCTGCGCAGCGCCTTGTGACTGTCACTAGCTGTCTGATTTGAGTGTGTGAGAAACTTTTAATTCGAGCCATGCTGCAGTGACGTGGGACTTCATGATCAAGTTGCCAACAGCAGGAGGCGAAGAAGGATGCTTGGAAAATATTTATAACACACCGAGCGGAGGAGACGAAATCTTTTCGTGTTACTTGATCGAGCAGAACCGAGGACACTAAATCACAAGGAGGCAAGTGGGCTGCAGAGGTGAAGCGAGGACAAGACAGGTTGGTGTCTCCAAATTCACCGGGCTCGAGTTTCAGCCGCCCCGGGGGCTCCTGGTAGGCTATTAAAGCGTGCATTTGACCTGGGATAAGTTGTCAACAAGAGCAGCGAGCGGAGGCAAACTGGCAGGTGTACAAGTTCATTTACATGCATACGTATATTCACGCCACTATATATAGAAGTTGACTTAGGGACGAACAGCCTTAATAAGTTTCTCCACCCACCCGACGGCCCTGCAGCAGCCCCACGCACCGGGCGTGTGCGTGTGTCTATATATACACCATACAGGCTTTTATTCCTCTCCGCAATCTGTATCCGAGAGGGCTGCCGGCCGTCGGTTTGGCTGTGAGGGCAGGAGTCGTCGCATGGACTGACATGGCCACCGACCTCGCCATGAGCGCAGAGCTGCCCAACAGCCCTCTGGCCATTGAGTACGTTAACGACTTTGACCTGATGAAGTTTGAGGTGAAGAAGGAGCCGCCAGAGGCCGATCGCTACTGCCACCGCCTCCCGTCGGGCTCCCTCTCCTCCACCCCGATCAGCACACCCTGCTCCTCCGTGCCTTCCTCGCCGAGCTTTTGCGCCCCGAGCCCTGGCGCGCAGCCCAACCAGAGCCTCGCCAACGGCGTCAGCAGCAGCGGCAGCAGCAACAACAGCAGCGGCAACAACAATCACAGCAACGCGGGCAAGCCTCAGCTGGAGGACCTGTACTGGATCCCCAGCTACCAGCACCACATCAACCCCGAGGCGCTCAACCTGACCCCGGAGGACGCGGTGGAGGCCCTCATCGGTAACGCGCACCACCATCACCACCAAGCCTACGAGGGCTTCCGCGGGCAGCAGTACGTCGGGGAGGACCTGTCCACGGCCTCGGCGGCCCACCATCACCAGGCCCATCACCACCACCACCATCATCACCACCACGGCCACCATGCCCGCCTGGAGGACCGCTTCTCGGACGAGCAGCTGGTCAGCATGACGGTGCGGGAGCTGAACCGGCAGCTGCGGGGCTTCAGCAAGGAGGAGGTGATCCGCCTGAAGCAGAAGAGGCGCACCCTGAAGAACCGGGGCTATGCGCAGTCCTGCCGTTTCAAGCGCGTGCAACAGAGGCACATGCTGGAGACCGAGAAGTGCACCCTGCAGAACCAGGTGGAGCAGCTGAAGCAGGACGTGGCGCGCCTTGCCAAGGAGAGGGATCTTTACAAGGAGAAGTACGAGAAGCTGGCCAGCCGGACCTACAATGCCGGTGGACCAGCGAACACGAGAGATCCGTCCGGGAAACAGGCCAACACCGAGTTCTTCATGTGAGAGACTGAACGATAGACTCTGAAGTACCCCCACCTAAACATCCTTGTAACATTAATTTATATTTTTCAGCGTTTGTATTTTGTTTACAGTTATTCCCTCGACAGAAAAGACTTTAAAACACAACATCTAAACAAACGAGCGTTAGATGCGCACAAAAGTAATCCTTGTGCGCATTTTGAGTCTTAAAGATGTTTTGGCTAAACTTCTGTTCGCCCACAACAACCTGTCATGTTGTGATGTGGGCACATGGGATCACTTAGCCTGCAGACTTTTCTCTGGTGCAACAGAACCTGGTCAGAAGTCTTACTGAACCAATCTGACCTTTAACATGACTGTCTTAATTCAGAGAGAGATGATTTTGTCTTAAACTGGGGGGGGGGGTGATTTTTTAAAAATCTGATTGGACTGAAATAGAAGCAGAAAAAGCAATACACCGCCTCTCCTTTGGCTCCAGAAAGCTCAACGGACTGTTTGTGTGAAAGAGAGACGGTCAGTGATGCAGAGAAGAGACCTTTCAATATTGCAAGTCTATAGTTTCCCATCCCTATTTGCAACCCTGCATGCAGGACATGTATGGTAACCTCCAGTCATCTCCCAGAATCCTTCCACATGTATGGAAAGCATGGCCCATGGTTCTCTCCTCCTCTAACGCTTCTCCTCCTCCCTCCTCTGCCATCAGTAAGGCCTGGGTATGCAAAAAGCCACAAAAATGTTTCCCCCATAAACCCCGGAGAGGTGCAAGGACTGCAGACAAAAATGCAAAACAATCTGCTACTGCGAAAAATGGATGCGTCTTTAACTGCTATTTTCAATCAATTTTTCTATTGTTTTAAAAAGAAAAGAAAAACGACAAAAAGAGATTATCTGAGCCAGATTTTAGACTGTATTTATTTCCACCTGTACATAATGTGTAGAGAAAAACAGTTACCTGTGTTATTTTACCTTCTCTCTTTTTAAAGAAAAATGCTTTTGTTGCTTGGATTATTCGAAATGTCTTAATACAAATGTTTGTATGTTACAGCATGCAAATCGTCTATGGTATCCTCCTCCTACTGAACATGTGTAATGTCAAAGGCAAGCCTATACTGCACTAAGAAGAGATCAAACTAGACAAACGTTTTGTTTTCTACTTCATAGGACCTTTGATCTGTTCCTCTCTAAAAACCTGGATGTAAATTTGATGAGGTGAGAGCCTCATTTATTAGATGGACAAGGACTGCATTCGCTGCTAAAACTCTATGCACCAACCTGATGATTAAAAAGACTTCGTTTAATGATTAGGCTATTTCTGTTTTTTACTTTAAATATTTGTAGACGAAATTTTTCTGAGGCCTGCGGGTTTATTCTGCAGCCCGGTGTCTTAATAAGATCTTGTGTCTGATGGGAGGATGCTTGATTGTTTGAAAAGAGAAGAGTTTGCCTGGTGGTAGAGCTTACTGTTCTTGGAGTAACTCGATGCATTATTCTGTCAACAAGAAATCCCTGGTTCGTGTGTTTTCTGCTGCCTAGATATATGTGCAATATTGTGCAGAAGTGTCCGATGTTGAGCCTACCTGTTGGATGGTGGAAACGTGCAGGAAGAGATGATTAAATTTAGATCAAAATGACACCGAATAACAGCTGGAAAAAGCTAAATAAATGTGAAATTAAATGCAATTTAGTTCCTATTTTAATGCGAGACAAAAAGATTTAAAAAGTGTTTCTAGGGAGACATCTGCAAATTAATCTTTTTAAAAATTGAGGCGACCAACAAATTCCTCCCTGTAACTTTCTTCGTTTTAATCAGATTTTTTATTTGATTTTATGTGACGCAACCTGAAATTTTAGTAATTTCTTCTAAATCCGGAATCCTGATTTGACCCTCAACAAGACTGCGATCATGAAAAGGAGATTTTAAAAAAAACAAACAAACCCGAAAGCAAACTTCTGCACAGTGCTGTTAATGTATATCTGTACATATAATTTCTATATTTATTCAATGAACGTGTCCTAACGTGTCAACAAGTGAAAAACCTACAAAGTGGAACGTTGTTGAGAATCTTGTTTTCATAATGTTTAATAAAAAGTTCTGTCCCAAATCTGTCAGACTGCTGCCGTCATTGTTACAGGAAGAAAATATAAAGCCTGCTTAATTATAAATGATTAAAGTCTGGAGTTTATATAAGAGCATCATACATTTGGTAGACTTTGTTTCTTATTTTAAGGCCAGCTGTGTTTCGTCATAGCTGTGTAAACAGAGACTAAATTAAACAATAATTCAAATTAAACAGCGAAATATGATGATCTATAAAAAAATAACTTAATATCAGGCTAAATAATTATGCTCATATTCGTAATGTGTAAAAGATGAATAGACTTATTTACAGCAACAAACATTTATTACAATGAATGCAAATTATTAGTGTTAAAATATATGAAAACATGAAATAAATTTGCCGTTAATAAGGAAAAAGCTGTAAAACATTTTTGTCGAGAAAATGAACAAATGTCATAATGTAATAATAAAGATTATTATTATTATTATTATTGGGCTTAAAATCACAAAAAAATATCATTTAATCGTTCATCACCTGAGTCTTAATTAGTGTATATCTTAATGTATTTTTGGTTTTCCTCCTGCGAGTTTTTATTCTCAGATATTTCAGAGAAATCTCGCTCTGCTGTGGGAGGAGATGACAGAAGGGAAACTGCGGTGTGTTTGGATGTTTGTGCCGCGCAGCTTGTGTCTGATGGAGCCGATGTGGAGAGCAGGATGTTGGGCAAGAGGCGGCTCTGATATCCGAGGACATCACAGGCCAGATTTCTAGATTTGTCTCTGTGTGTGTGTGTGAGTGTGTGTGTGTGTGTGTGAGAGAGAGAGAGAGAGAGAACCAGCGCAGGCGGACACAGACGCCCTCCTCAGCTCCGCTGCCCCGGCTCTGGCCGCCTGTCAGCGGGCCTCTGCGCGCCTCGTCAGCCGGTGATGGATGGCTGAAGCCGGCCTCTTCCTGCCAGCACCGAACAATGAGGTAGATGAGGAAAAACCCTCTTTCTCTCTCACTGTATGTTTTGGGTGTGTGTCCATAGGGCAGCTATGCGCGAGAGAGTCGATGTCCACTGTGTGTGTGCGCGCGCACTCGTTCACACGCCCTAAACTACATTAAGTGGTCTCTGCTCCTCTCAGGTGGAAGCAGCGCGGGTTGAGACAGATGCCACCCCGCGTTGGTGCTGATGTGACACCGCCGTCAGGCACGGTGGGTGGCGGCTCACTTCTAACACATATCATGCTCACTGTGAATGAGTGTGTGACTGAGAGTGTGTGTGTGTGTGTGTGTGTGTGTGGTGTTTGTAGGTGTGTTTGTTTGGGGGTCAGACGTTGAAGGCTAATAGATGGTTACAGAGGTCAATAACAGAAAGTCAGTGATCTGCACAGCATTGCAGCTTCTGCAGGTGCATGTTTACATGTGCAGTTAAGCCTCTGTGTGTGTGTGTGTGTGTGTGTGTGTGTGTGTGTGTGTGTGTGTGTGTGTGTGTAAGTAATCTGGCTTTTTGAACTTTAAAGCTTAACTTTAACCACAACAAGACTGTCATAAACATATTTACTAAAGTCAAGTAGGAGAATGTGTCTTTTTCTCTTGCAGGTTGTCAGTTAAACTCAATATTGAAACCCAAAAACTGTCAAATTTGAAAGTTGACGCTGGTCTGAACAATAGTCATTATTTTTGGTGTGTGTGTGTGTGTGTGTGTGTGTGTGTGTGTGTGTGTGTGTGTGTGTGTGAGAGAGAGAGAGTGTGTGTGTGAGAGAGCCACATAGGGCGACACAGGTGCATTTCAATTATGAACTTTCTTCTTTCCAAAAAAGTGATTATTTTAATTATCCTAATCTTAAACATAATAATCTTAAACATTTCAGTCCACATTTCAAATAATTTCACCGCTTCTTCCACACATTATATCACTTACATTCAGCTCTTATGTCTCATATTATTACACAAGTGTACACTTAACCTGACATACACCAATATGTTACACATTCAGTTTCTAATACCACTGTACAGCATATCACTGTGTTTTCTGCTCTCCAACTTCAGAAATGAGTCTTTTTTTGGGGAGAAACACACAGCTCTCACCTCAGTCCAGATTTTAATTTTCACTTAATATCTCTCTCCTCCTCCTCTCTCTTTTTCTCTCTCTCTCTCCCTCCTTTCACCACTCTCCATCACTCTCCTCTTCCTGTTTTTGCTGACTCAGAGGAAACATTGAGCAGTGTGACAGCCGTCACCTTACAGAGAGTCAGAGAGCGTGTGTGCTTATAACACACACACGCATAGATTGTGGTGATGTGCAGAGGAATGCAGGAACAGGCATGTGCTGTGTGTGTGTGTGTGTGTGTGTGTGTGTGTGTGTGTTTGTGTGTGAGACAGAGAGAGAGATCACCATGACTACATCGTGGGCTTTTCTTTCCATAAATCAGGGCAGAGTCCATCCGAGCTGCGTCTGGGAAACAAAACAAGGGAAGCAGCGAGAGAGAGAGAGGGGCAGTGTGTCTCTGGCGTCTGGAGCTGCTGCTGCTGAGATTCAACATAGTCAGCGTCTCTTCGGCTCAGCTTACCTCCAGTATACCCACCTACACACACACACACACACACACACACACACACACACAAACAGAGAGTCCAGACAAACACTGTGGAGGCTGCGTGCAGCTGATAGATTCACATCCTTTTAATAAGACTGATAAAAACCTCAGACTCTATACTTCTTTCACCTATTGTTGTTGTTGTTGTTGTTGTCATCAAGCCTGGATTACCAGGAGCCCCAAAAACATCAGGTTCACTATATGACAATTGGTTTTTCAGAATTTGATTAATTTCAAATGTGTCAAGGAATTTGCACCGTTTAAGTACATCCAGAAGAGCAGAGTCAGGAGCAACTGGACTTGTTTTAGATTCTTGAAGAATTAAGCACAATATCAACCAGCATTTTTACCTACTGTTGAAGCTCTGTCTCGGAGAAAGGGGCCTTGTGTTAAAATGTCAGCCCAGCATCCCTACATTACACTGCATTATATAATAAGAATCAGAACCAAGACTCCATAAGAACAAGAATCTCAATCAGGATCGTCACCACTTGGTGAATAGCAGGCGAGTCTCTCAGAGCATAAAGACACAGAGTCAGTCAGGGTCTGTAGGTGTTCTAGTGTTTCAGTCACATTGTTTTCAGGTCAAGCATGATTCTTCACAGTGTACGTCCAGCGCCAATTTTCCATTTTCCCTACCTTTAATCAACCGGTGGTTGTCATGAGCAGATATTGGAGAAAGAAAGAATTTAAAAAATGTTGGCGTTGAACACTTTTTTTCTTTCAGAATTATCCAGTACTAACTGTCTGATCTGCAACAGGGTTGCAAAATCTAGTTTTAACACATTAATTATTTTAGTTTATGTTGTGACTCACATGGTGCACATTCCTAATAAAGTTGTGTTAAATCAAATTATCACAAGCTAAGCTGACACATAGAAAACCTGGAGCCAGGTACATGTGTTCCAGTACAGTTGGTTGGTGTCTGGGCAAATGATAAAGCTGCCATGTATAGTCTGCTGTGTACACTGCACCCAATGAAAAGAGTAACACCTGCACACTGACTCCAAATCACAATTTTATTCTTATGACGGTTTTCACGATAAAAGTTGAGAGAACAAAGTAACAGCCGTGGCCGGATTAAGCTTTCAGGGGAATCCAGGGCAAAAAAAAAAAAAAAATGCTGTTGGGCCCCAATAGACGTTTTTCACAGCCTTCATTTTGACTTATCATAGTAGGAAAAACACAGGTGTTACTAATAACATTAACGATGGCTCTGTTCTAGTCAAGAGTCCCAGTAAGCTGTGACAGTGAGTCAGCACGCACTATACCAGGACCTTAAAATCCAAAGCAGATAAATGGAATTGTGCCATCGTTCATTTTATTATTTACACATGTGCTTTTCAACATGTCAAAAGATCTATAAAAGAAGAAGAAAAGGATCATCTTAGACATAAAAGCCAAATTTGACTAAATATAAGAATTAAGTTTTTTTTTTGTTATGTGCATTTTGTTACATATGGCTGACAATTGAATTATTACGATACTTCTGTTTATTGTTAGTGGAATTATTTGATGTATAGATAGCGGGTTATTGCATTAAAATATGTGTATATTAAGACTTGGTTACTGCACATGTGCAGTTAGTGAGATAACCCACAGCGCTAGCAGAACAAAACAAGTTAGCTAAACTTAAGAATAGTAACACATAACAACACATATCATCATGACATATCACCTGATTGGATCCCTGTTGTTCATTGGATGTGTGAGTTAATTGAAGACATATTACTGAACACTGGAATATGAGTCAAAACGTTGTACAGAGTGGCTAACTAAGGCCAACAACAGATGTAGTGTGATTATACAGAAGTATAAGTTAACACCAAACAACATATTTGTTTAAATAAAGAATGTTTTGATCACTCAGATATGCACCAGGTCAAAATATTTAAAAAAAATAGAAAAAAAAACAACTTTATATGCAGAATACAAACAGGCTGATAGGCTCTATGGAGATGAGTGTGGTTAACCATCCTACATGAGTGACAAATATCTCAAAATGTTCTCCAAGTAACATTTGTCAATAGTTTTGAGTTTATCTCATGATGGTTAACTACACCTTCAAAGACTGGATCATCTTATTGGTGTCTACAGTTTGTTGTGGTAACCATTTTATATGGGATTGAAATCTTGTCTGTTTCAATACATTTCTGATTTGCAGTCAGCTTTTCATTGATGCTTTAGCCTTGTACCTACATATGTGTGTATAATTACACTCCTTCTCTGGTGGTCAGTAGAGACCCAACAGAAAGGCAGGTTATGGTTTTCTTTGCTCTCACTCAGCATTTATTGCTAAAACTGTGCGTGATCCAAGATTCAGATGATCAGAACTCGTTCAGGACATGTTTGCTCTGTCGTCTGGCTGCTGATGTTTTGAGGTATTTTGAAATAGATTAAATCTTTAATTGTCCACCAGGGTGGAAAATAAAGACCCTGCATGTGTTAATCTCATCAAATCTTTGTTTCAGATTGCAAGTATCTGTTTTATTTCTCTTATTTTGGGATCTAGACGGCTATTTGGTTGTTTTAAGTTGTCTTTAGGATGTAATATTGTATGTGATTGTATAGATTTTATTCATGATTTATAACTGCAGTGTTTCACTCTGATGTTGTCATTTACTTTGAGACACATTTTGTTATTTGTTCTGTGTTGTTAATACCTATGTTGGCAAGGACACTGTTGAGAAAGAGTCTAAATTAATCTAAACAAGGTTTTGGATGGATAAAATATTTTTTAAATTAAAAAAAAAAAAGATATTAATGAATAATTTCCTTGCTGGTGCCTTTTCATTTAGCAGAAACCCACAAGCTCCATCCGGTAATGTTGTGCTCGTGCTCCAGTTAGGCCGGCTCCCGAGGGAGGTGTTCAGCTTTAAAAAGTTGTCACCCTGCACAAAATGTAATCGACATTTATGATAAATCACCTGCGTGCTGTTAACGCTCACAGGGTATTAATAATTATTACTCCTGATCTGGTGATTGAGTTAGTGACCCGGGGCCAGGAGCCCCCACAGTGGGGGGACCGGGGGGGCCACACCGTCCCGTGCCAGTACCCGCCCGACGCGCCCAGGAAAGCAATTTGGCACGGTGGCGCGCTGCTGCTGCTGCGACCCCTGAGCGCGTGCCCTGCCTCCACACTGTCACACACACACACACTGAAACACACACACACACACACACACACACTGACATGCTGCATGCTGAGTAGACAAATTCAAACATGCTATCACAGGAGAAAATATGCCCAAACAGCAAATCTAACCTTGTCCCATGCTTTGAAAATACAGTAATAAAAAAGCTAACCAGCAAACAAACAAACAAATAAATGAGAGCGGCAGGATGATGTGCTGATCTCTAAACCAGCAGGAGGAGGGGTGGCGTGTGAATCAGAGAAAACAGGCTACATTTTACCTGAAAGTGGAAATAAAGCCTTTAAAACCTCTAAATTACCTGCACATGTTCTCTTTAAATGATTTAAGCAGAATAACTGTTATCACAGTAATTTGCAGTATCACAAATAACTGCACAATTGGTATTATAATTCTATATTTATTGTGCTGCAGATTGTTTTTGTACTTTTTATATCTCGTGTTTGTGCGCAGTAGCAGTGTCAGCTCATTAGTTGTTGCCAGGAATTCACTTAAAGAGAATTTTCCTTCATGTTATTTTATTTCCTGTTAACGCTGGTCATGAGGCGATTTACTGAGTCAACCTTTTAATGAGGGGTCGAGTTCCTGCTGAATCCCTGAAACCACCACTATCACTTCCCTTCATGTTTTACTTCCCCATCTGTGTGTGTGTGATTCAGCATTTTTATCCAAATCTACCAGTCACTGTTCCTCAAACTTCATTCATTTTTATTTCATTCATTTTTATTGTGTCACAGGTGACACAGGCCTTTTTTTTTGTTTTGATAACAGTTGGTTTGTGGCTGTGGTTTGTGGGCAGAGGGATGACACACACACACACACACACACACATACACACATTATATACACACACAGTTGTGAAGGAGCACACATGCTGTTGACCAGATGAATCTGTGCAGTAATGCAGTGGAGAGGACTGTCCTCAGTGGCAGTGGAGGGTCAATCGACAATCAATTATTCCTCTCAGCCTGGCCTGCAGCCACACCACAGACTGACTTCCTGCACCAAACACACACACACACACACACACACACACACACACACACACACACTTTCTCTCACACAATCAAAGAAACAGTACACTCACATTCCTTCAGTCTCCAGTTGACACACAGCCCACAAAACTGACAGCGATCACGTTTTCCCCCTCCGGAGAGTAATTCTGTGTAAGGAAGTGGCCACTGTGCAGGAAAGTGATTCTGTTTACTAGCTTGTTGTGCTACATATTACAACCTCTTGCCTTTGTACTGGAGTTCTTCATGATGTACAATGTAGTACAAAATCACAAGGTTGTGACGTGTATCACAACAAGCTAGTGAAGCTGTAAACACCGCGTTCCTGCACATGCTCAGTGGCGTCTGCCTTACACAGAACTACTATCCGGAGACTGAAAACGTGATCGCTGTTATTAGTCGTTTCTAAACAAACTAATGTGACAAAACTCTTCATGATAAGGGAACAGGTCATCCAGTGCAGCTGTGTGGCATATTGACATGTTTTTAATAGTTTTTGGACAACAGTGGAGGTCTACAACACAGAGGAATAAGATATATCAGGCTTTGGATACACACACAATACTTGTTAGTAGATCAGTTCCTTCTGCCTCATCCCTCCCTCAAAAATCCAGAATCTATCAATATATGCAAATATTTTTCACTTCACTTCACTGCTGGACACAAGCAAGTTTCCCTGGAGGCTCCAGGTTTCCACATCACACTTGTGTGAGATACATACTGAACCACGATTGGCTCCAAACCAGTTATGATGTCACAAATCATGCTCGTAGGTACACGTGTTAAACTGAGATTTAAGGTGAGCTCAGAGAAACTTTCCTCCTTCAGCAGATACATGTAAAAACACACATCAGTCTGCACAGTGAAGCTCAAACTGAATTTACCTATCACACATTTTTGAGTGGAGGGCGACTTTAAATGAAGGTGAAAAATGGTCACAAGCAGCAGAAGTCAACCTGCAAAGTGTAGACAGAAGATGAAGAGACAAAATATTGCACTTGAGCACTTCCCACCATCCTATCATGATGCATTATTTTAAGGATTTCCACTGAACTACAAAACAGTTTTTTAACCCTCAAGCCGATCACCACTCAGCTATCAGTATTCTTATTCTCTCAGTCTGTCATGTGCTCTCACCAGGAGCGGGCAAGTGCCTGTTATGTCCAGTCAGTACATGAAGCCAGACCAATTTTTAAACGCAGTTGTTTTTCTTTCTGAATGACTCCTCGTCAGACCTGAGGGTGGATCTGTGTTTGCCTGGTGCCAAAAAGACTCTCACAGATGACAGCGGAGTGCCAGTACCACGCCGCCCGCTGTCATGCACTCTGTCACCCTCTGCGCCCGCAAAATGCCGCGCAGGCACTCATGGTGGTGACGATGGTGCAGCTGCAGAGCCGAAGTGACTGAGGTGTCACTGAGCCTGACACACACACTCAGGACCTGGACCCAGAGGCAGACACACGCTGTCCGGACTGATGCTCATCTAAAAGGTGCCCACATCTAAATGCTGATCTGCTCATCTAAAGGCTGCGCACACACACACACACACACACAGACTGACAGTGTGTGTGTCTGTGTAATGTTTGTTAACTGGGTTTTGTCATTTTTGTCATGCAGGAGGATGTTCAGTCAGGAGTGTGGAAAGACTCTCAGAAGGGGCAACGGACGAAAGTGAAAAAGGAGCCTAAACTCTATCAGAACAAGGTGTTATAACGTGTCACCAACCACATCTCACATGATCTGTGCTGACAGAAAGATCACAGAAATATTACATTTACGAGTGGCGGTTACATACACTATACCCAACAAGTCCAGTCATAGAAATGCTTGACTGAAATTAAATACATGCCCTTTTTACAAAGTCCTACCTGATTTTAAACTAGGTGTGACTGAGCAGAGAATATTCTGGTCGTGTCCTGATGACTGATTTTGCATTAGAGATTCTTTAAACTCTCTTAAATTGCACAACTATTCCTACCACAGTCGTATTGCTGAGTCCAGCCTGTGAGGGTCCACACAGAACATCCATGTCCGGCCCAAACTTTATGACCATAAGTGTTTATTACACCTGTGAACACACCATCTATGCAGACGTCCAATGTGATAAAAACACAACCATGTGTGCGTTTACTATCCTCGTCCATTCTGGAGTATAGTATACTATATCACAAGTATACGTAGTCATCTGTCTGAATGTAAATCTTTTGATTTTCATTCGTTCTCATCATGTTATTTATTTATTATGCAAATTCTATTAGCCATTTTAATAAGGTTGCAAAAACATATTTTTATCTGAGGAACATCAAAATGAGACAATTTTTAACTCAGAATGAAGCTGAAATGCTGATATGTGCTTTTATTACAAGCCGCTTAGATTACTGCAATTCTCTTTTTACTGGGTTCCCTAAAAAGTCTTTAAGAAAAATTAGTTACTTCAGAACGCTGCAGCAGGATTTTGACCAATACAAAAAAAAGAGATAACATTATCCCACTGCTCATGTCACTGCACCTGCTGTCTGTATCTGTTAGAATTGATTTTAAAATCCTTTTACTTAATCTAGCACCTTCATATATCAGTGACTGCCTTTCATTTTATGTTCTAACAAGAACTCTCAGATCTTTCGCTGCCTTTCTTTTAGAAGTTCCTTGTTGTCCCACAAGAAATCTGGTTAGGATGTTTTTTTTTGTTTTTGTTTTAAAGGTGCTGTACAAATAAAACTATTATTATATTTATTATTTCAAATTTGGAATTTTAGGATTCAAAAGAGATTGAGATTTGATAAAATGCTATTGAACCCCAACCTCACCAGAAGGACACCAGAGGCAACCAGCTCAAGTGGCCCTCTGGTATCTCTGTGTCCCAGTCAGACACATCCTGGCTAAATAACGGTTTCAGAGAGGAGACAAAAGTCTGCACACCACAGCATAAAGCAGGGACACTCAAGGAGCAGTTAACTTAATGTGTATCCTGTCAATCAAAGATATATGTCGATTTAAAAGTTATTATTTCTGTAAGTTGACTTGAAACGACCTGTACAGCTGCATCAATCTCCTTTACGCTTGTCTGTCGTTATTTTTGTGGAAACTTTCCTGACGCCGTTGTCCTGGCCTCAGCACAGGAAAGTGACTTCCCCATTCTTAATCCCTCCAGTGAAGCTCTGATTGGTTGTTCTTCTAAAATGAAAAACAGAAATCAGTGAGGGTTAGGGTTACGTGTCAGATATGTGGGCAGCAAATCAGAGAACAGTCATTAGTGCTGGTCGCTTGTCTGGAAGACATTTAACCGTTTGAACAAATGGTCGATGCTGACGTTCTTCAGGTGAAGAAAGGCTCAGTATAGTGGAGTTCTACATGTGGTGGTAGAAGTTTAGAGTACTCCTAAAAGTTTTCCTCAGTTACATTTAGTATCACACAGAGAAGAAGAAAGCGTCTAAATTCAATCACGCTGCGTGACAGAGACTGTCGAAGTTAGAGAAAGTGACGGTGCAGCGTGCTCTTTCTTCTGCGATGTAACTTAAACTGGGGTACACTCAAAGCCGCCGCCTTTTAAAAGCATGTCCTCATTTAGCCTGTTTAATACCGAGCAGAAGAATCGCTCTGCGGGAGGCGAAAGACGGGGAGAAATAAACAGAATGAAGAAGTGTTTGTGGTGAAGGAGTGCAGACTCAGCGCTGCCGCCGGCGTGCAGAGGAGACGGAGACAGAGTGCTGAAACTGTCATGGCAGCCCTCGCTCGGTGACAGAGCAGTGTGAGCCGTCAGAGAGAAGACGAGGAGGAGAAGCAAAGGAGGTGGAAAAAGAGAGAAACTAAAGGGAGTTAGTGAAAGAGAGGAGCTACTTGTCTGACATGTTGCCTTTTCATTTAGAGGTATTTTTTGTGGTGAGAGATGTTGGCAGTTTGGGGCCAGCTGTTCTATTCTTTCTGTCTCGCGGTCTTTTCTCTAACTGATGATGTTCTCCAGCTTCGCTGCTGCTGCTGCTGCTGCCGCTGTTGTTGTTGTGGTAGTTGTTGCTGTTGTTATTGTTCTTATTCTATTGTTTTGTTTTGGTGGAACACCATGTACAAGTTTATTCTGATTCATGTCCAATCCAGTGAAATTAATGGCAACAGTGTTCCGCCATCTTTCTTTTTTTATACATTCCCTTAAAGGACGGTTCACAGTTTTTCAAGTCTGTCTTAAAACAACAGTCAGGAGCCCAAATGAACAGTGAAACAGGTTTTTCCTCCTGTTCATACTGACCATTAGAAGATCCCTTCATAATCACTTAGAACATCAATGTAAGTGATGGGAGACAAAATCCACAGTCCTCCTTCTGTGCAAAAACTTATTTAAAGTTTATCTGAAGCTAATATGAAGCTTCAGCCACCCAAATGAGTCAAATCAAGTAGATATCTTTCAACGTTACAGTCTTTTTAGTGCCAAAGTTTCTCTTTTTGTTACTATACTTCCACCACAGCTCAACAGGGAAACACTGTCCGAGGAAACACAAAGAGGGAATTTGATGCTAAAAAGACTGTAAATGTGGCAGATATCCACTTGATATGACTAACTCAGACTGCTGAAGCCTCATATAAGGCTTTTAAATGCATTTTTGCACTAAATGACTGTTGGACACACTGTGGATTTTGGCCTCCATCACTTCCATTAAAGCACATTTGAAGGGGATCTTTTAATATCCAGTATGAACAGGAGGAATGATTACAGCGAGGAAAACCTCTTTCACTGTTCATATGGACACCTGACTGCTGTTTTAAGACACACTTGAAAAATTATGAAACTGTCCTTTAATATCTGTGCGTGCCCTTCAAGAACAGCTTCAGTGATTTTCTTTTAAAAGTATAAAGTCTGCCTGCATGTAGACAACATATAAACACATCAGGGGAAGCAGGTGAAAGTAAAAATGTTATGGTGGATATAAAGAACTTTAACTGCTTTTCAACAACTTTTTACAAGAAATACAGTATGTCAAAGAGATCCTGTAGAACTTTACTCACAATGTAATGTAGTCACCACGAGGCTCTGGAAAAAAACTTATTTAACAACTGGACAGTAATTACTTACAGCACTTCTAATGAAGTTAGATGAAGTTAATGGACAAAATGATTTCACCTCATGGTCTTAAGCACTTACTTCCTTCTTCTCGAGCTCATGATTATCTTCACCTGCAGACGGAGTTTGCTCAGTTTCTATGAAAATGCAGATGTTCAAACCTTGTGAGCACCTTTATAACTAACACTGCCAAATGTGATCAATCAAACATTCCAAGCTGTCACTCTAATGATCCTGCTGTTGGCAAGAACGAAATATTCAAATCATCTGATGGATTAGTTGATGTATCAATAATCTGGAGCTTCACAGAGACGAGGAAACGATCAGCTGTGTAGTGCTCGGCCGAGCGCCATCTCTTGGTGCAAAATGCTTTATTTCCCGTCCCTGTTACAGAAAATCTTCTCATCTTTATTTTGACTCCACCTGTAATTCTCTGTGGTGTAGATCAGCAACCGAGCATGGTGACATTCACACGCGATCAGCCTGACGAGCGGTCTCAGGTCAGATAGGCCTCCATGAATAAGTCATCCTCCACAGTCCACTCACCTGGCCCTGTTTGCATGGATTAAATTTGCATGGCCTTTATTAAGATTTAAGGACAAACACTGGGTTATCGTCCAAAACATTTGCTTTCAAATACCTCTTCTGCTCCTTCTGAACCAAACACAGTGTTTTATTTGGGCTTTAACAGGAGTTCTTGCTTGTTCGTCTGGTGTAAATTATGTAAATGGATAACATGCCTGCACTGTAGTGTTAGACTGATGTGTAGTTGTTAGAAAGCAAAAAATCTCTGATAAAGCACAATCTGGGACGGAGCTCAATGTTTCATAGTAGAGTTATACAGCATTTGGAAATTGGATAAAATTATATATATTTCCATTTACTTGTATACTTTCAGTTCTTGGATTTTGACAAAGGGGAAGTAATTTAACTACATTTACTGAAACAGAAAAAAACTGTTTAGTCAGTGACCTTGTGACTTCTTTAAATACTATTAACACAGCAAAAGATGCAAAGTGGCTGAAACGGTGAACATCTACGAACCTTACCGACAGCCAAAAGTTTCAGACCTTTCCAACTTCTCTTTAAAGCAGAACAGAGACTGTGCAGATTAAACCCAAATAATAATTTCAACCCCCAAACTGGTCGCTCCCAGGGGCGTCATGCAGTCAGGTTTTTTTTTGTTTCACAATGCATATTTTAATGTTCACACCAAACCAAGTTGTTACCAGATCTGCTTTGGCTTCTATGTTTATGATCACACCGCCCCTCTATCAGTAACCATCTACAGCTATAACTGAATGACACTATATTGCATTTAATAGCAGTAATAAACTGGAAATGTTAGTGAAAAAGCTTTAAAGGTTGGGATTTGTTTTCTACTTTCAGTACAGTTCATATTGTAGTTTTTATTCCTGTATTTATTCTGCACTATAGTCAGTAAAGTATTGTCAGGCTCAGCTCTCATCAGTCTAAGCTTGACTTTGTCAACCTCAGCTAGACTGAAGATTAAGATTTCTCATCTTACCTGAGAGAAGATCCTGATGTATCGCTAATATCTTTATTAATCTTACATTTTCTTTATTCCCTTCATTCTTTCCTTAATCCAGTCTCTCTTTTCTTACTTATTTCCTTTCTTAAATCCTTAAATTGTTATTCTTTTCACTCTTTTGTCCCTACTGTACTTTACTTCCTTCATTACTTTCATCCCCCTCTCTTCTCTTCTTTCTTCCTTTACTTCTTTTCCTTCTTTGACTCTTCAGAACACATGAAAAGTCTCAAAACTGGACATATGACATTTTGTCATAAGTACAATCTTGAAAGCAGGACCTTAATTAAGGTTATTAAGTAACTTTGTGGCATCCCCTCACTTTGATCTAATGTAAGTAAAAGACATGAATACTTCCACTGCTGAATTTTGTTGACATTGTCCACGGAGCAGAAGGACGAGTCACATCTGCAGCCTGTCAGGTTGAGCTGGGCTGGAGTTGAGGTTGAAATGTCACATCTCTCATTAGTGAAATGTCCCCCAGTGCGTCTCTAACCCCTCCGAACGACGGAGCAGTGGTGCATTTGGTTAAAACCTTTAGGATTTGCGTCCAAAGAAGAGGGAAAGTGGAGATTCATCAAAACTGTCAGCAGGGGTTCGGGTGGGAATCCCCCCTGGAGAGGGAGCTCACCCTGCTCCTGATGAGACAGATTCATCTTCCACATCCTGTCAGACCACCGGCCCTCCATGGTTATGTAAGGAGAAGGATGAATGAGTGACAGCTTTGGGAAATCCAGAGTGGAAATGAAGGGGTGTAATGTGTCAGGATGGTGAAGAAACAAACAGAACCAGTAGCAAAGTGGGAGGAGTGATTCTGTGAGTTCAGGTTCCTGAAGTAAAAGTCACGTTCGGGGCCTGATGCAAGAACATTTTCATATTTTTCTCCTAAATCTCTTTTTTTCTGTGAGGTTTGCACATACAAGTATTCCAAGTCGGGTTCACCAAGCTCTCGTAATTGCACAAATTTGTCTTAAATCTCTCGTTTCAGCTTGATGAATGTCACTTGTTCATAATATTCAACGCCCCCTAAAATTCTCCTCTGAGGTGACCTGTTCTGCTCCGTTTGTGGGCAAGTTTCACTAACAACAATGTTGCCAACGTGTAACAGTAAAAGTCCTGCTGTCTCAGTTTCACAGTTGCTTCCAGTAAAAACATCAAAGGCAATCTGCTGCCTTCAACCTTAACTGGAAGTGTGTTTAGCTCGCTGCATGTGCACTTACATGCATGGTGACAGCAGATTTAGCAGTTTTATTCTATTTATTTTCAGCTTCTGGGTCAATATTAGATTATTTAATATAATACGATTTTTGTTTAAATGCAACGACAAAACTTTTGAATTTGCTACAGCCAGTATTATAGTACTTACAGACAATACCACAATACTAAAAAACAAGCAATAGTATCTAGTATCGGCGCATTATCCAGGATATCATTAAAAGAAACCCGTCCCTTACTTTGGGAACCAATTTAGCAAACAAATTACTAGTGATTTCCATCCATCAGCATGTTTAAATCAAAGGAAAAGGTGGAATCAACATGGAAAATGTTAATATGGACCTCTATCTCATCTGGGTTTCAACAGCATCCTAGTTGGAGAAATGACAGAACAATGACAACACTGAATCATCCTCTTTTATTACAGTAATTAGACGCATCTCAGTCAGTTCATCTCCATATGTCATCTACCCACAGGCTGAATATGTTGAGTGACAAACTGAGAGCATCTAAAAGTGTGTTCAGTCTGAATGTAGAGTGAATTTAAGAGACGACACAAGTGCATACAAAGTCAGAGGAAAGACCTACATAAGTGGACACGTGTAGATGAAGTTTTATGTTGCGTTTTTCATCTTGAGCGAAAAAATTTGCACTTACCCTGAAGCAGCTTGATGTCAGCTCATGAATACACAGAGAGTGACTAGAGGAAAAATCAAATAAATATATATACATATACACACAAGGGCATAACTTTGGTTTGAGAAGTGGGACACACGATAAAACTGTTGGTCCTCCCCCTAGAAAATAATTTGCAATTTTGATCCCATTTCCTGCATTTCTACATACATTTAGGCACTACAGTAACCAATATTATATAACCAGTACTATTCATTTATGGATATATATTTTGAAGAATCGGACTGACAGATCTATGGTGCATTATTGTGGAACTATTGATAGATAATGTGTCATTTGCAACTTCAATCACAACAATACGAAATGTATCAAAGAATATGAAACTTTAAAACAGCACATATAACCTACCAGTGATGCAGAGTCGAGTTATTGAGCCTGTGGTGTTTGAGTCTGACGTTAAAGTAAACTAGCAGCGAGAGAAACTCTGCTCTTCATACATTGTTGACGGATACTTCCTGCAGTTTAAGGTGGACTCATTTTCAAGTTACATAGGTAAATAGAAAAATCATGCTGTTTTACAACTACCTTAAATATTTAGCCTGTCAAATTGCTTTTGGAAATATGTGACTATATTGTCTGGTGACTATTTCGCTCGCCAGCCAACGTTAGTAATAGTAACGCTACCTAGCAAGAGTGTAGTAGTCAATGTTAGCCTAACATCAACAGGTCTACACAGAAAATATGATTATCCTGGGCCAAATTACTGAATAGCTTTCTAATCAACCAACTCACATTATCTTTCTTTCTTTTCATTCCCTCTCCAAAGAAAGACATTAAATTTAATTGCTGCTGTTGGCGCTTCATTTTTATGAACTGCTGCTTGCTCATTCAGTGAGCAATTGTGAGCGTCCACAAAGGCATCTGTGGACGCAGGCTGTCCGCGGCAGTTTTTTGGCGTATATCAGGGCCTTACAATCAGCAGCTCAACTCACATTCCAGAATCTGACGGCTGGCCAAACAGTAGCGTATTAAGCACGATTTTTGGGGTTAAAAAAATAATAATAAAAAGATTTTGAAAGTGGGGGGGACACAAATGGGATTTTGTGTCCCCCATCCCCAGTATACGCCCCAACATATACATATAAAATGTGTGTGTGGTCGTGGTGTGTCCCTTTTGCACTTTGGCAGGTTGATAATCAGTCTCAGTGGGGCTCAGATGGGATGTTTCTGCACTGGTCTGATACTGCATGTCATAAAACCAGTTCTGATTAAATATTTATGAAGCACGCAGCGGCTGTGTGTGTGTGTGTGTGTGTGTGTGTGTGTGCGTGTGTGTGTGTGTGTGTGTGTGTGTGTGGTGGGATGGTGTGGATGGGATGGTGTGGATGGGATGTGACAGGGGTGTCGGTGCACTCAGTGAGAGGTCAACTTCAGGAGGGAGAGAGGGGAAAGGTGCTGAGTTACCAAGGAGATAGTTCTCACTCCAGCCAGGCAGAGTGACACCCCTCACACACACACACACAAACATGAACACACAGACATACAAACACACTGCATGCAAATTAATACTTAAAGCTTGTATCCACAATGTTTTTTAATTAATAAGTCATCATTAACTCCTGTGTCAGGTTTTATCGTAACACACACACGTCAGCACATTTAACATGTTTAGAGACACACTTCACACTATTACTGTGACTCAATTCAAACTTGGCCTTTGGATGACTGTAGGCTTCTCGCTAGTTGAAATAATGTGTAGAAAATTCATCATAGTGTCGTGCTAGCAGGGAAAGTGCTAGCACGAAGTAAAAGTAAAGTAAAAGAAGTAAAAAAAAAAAAAATGCCTACAAACGTGTTTCGATTCAGACTATATCTCAATTACATATTTTTCTGTTTCTGCAGGCTGATGTAGTGTGAAATTTGATCACAAATCATAAATACTACCTGTGAACCAGTAGTCATTAACAAGCTGTTGAATCCCATTAAATCTGTTAAAATCATTATTTTATGACCACAAACAGAAATACAGGTTAATGACATTTAAAATGAGTGATCACAGAAAAGGTTAGAGCCTACAAAAAGTTGTCATATTCAAGTACAGCCACAAGGCATCTGTTACCACATTTAAACAATCTGCTAATGTGTATTCAATATGCTTGTAAAACAAGAAAAATCTTGGCAAAACAACTCTGAACTATATTAGAAATGTGTCGGCTGAAGAACAGACGCTCCGCGTCACAGTGGACGGTGAAACAGCGACGGATCTTGCAGTGTAACTATTTCTTGGTGAGCCATAGCCGAGCAGAGTGACTTTCTGCAGTGAGGCTGTCAGGTTCGGTGCTCTCACGCCTGTACAGAGTCACATATCTGGCGACATGTGCTAAAGCTGGAGATGCTGTGCAGAAGTTTTGGGCCACTAGCGACTTAATTTACAACTCTGTTTAAAAAAAATTCTGAATCTTCAGCAACCACTCGGTTGCAGAAGTAACATTTCCCACTAAACTCTACTTTCTTGCTCCTGCAGATAATGAGTTTAACACCTTTGGTCACGAGGCCTCTGTGCACCTCATTAATATCCTCCCTAAGGCTTCCCGTCCCTTTTGTTTTATCTCTGTTTATTGTTTCTTTCACTCTTCTTTCTGTTCATCTATTTTTATTTACTTTTTATTCAGTGTTCTCCCCCCAGTTTCATACAGTATCTCTTAACCACACGTACATTTTTTTCTTATGCTCGTTCTAAACAACAACAAAGATTTAAATTGCGTTGGTGTCATCAACGCATCACCAGGATTTCTTTCTTCCTGTCTCCAATTAGGAGATTATTTCCCATGATGCCTATTGTGCTGCGCCTCAGACTCCACTGAAACTAAAAACCTATGTTGTCTGTGTGTGTCTGTGTGTGTGAGCCGCGTACTGTATGTGTGTAAGCCAGTGAGTATCAACTCTGATGAGGAAATGTACAGTCAGCAGGGATTAAACACACAGGAGAAAGACATGATGAGAGGAAAGACAAGGTGAAGGAGGGGAGGGAAGAAAAGAAGAAAGCAGAGGTAAATAAAATAAACCAAAATTAGTGGATAGATGAAAAGGTGGAAAAGACAATGTTTCGTTTTATAATATGTGTAAATGGAAGATCGTTGTAACACGTTTCTGCAGCTGCTGAAGTAATCTGACTATTTTATAATGTGTGGAGTGTTGAGAGTTAAACCATTTGAAGCCTCTTTAGCCTTTGCTGCATGATCTCAGTTTTAAATATCCCACTAATATACATCCTCATAAATCATACTGAAGTAAATCTTGTATAACTGTCCAGTAAAATGTGTCACTTTCTTTTGTAAAATAACTTTCCTGCTGCTTTCAGCTAATTTAACATGCAGCAGGTTCTTGGCAAAGTATAATGTTTATATTAGAGTGAGTGACATAAATGTTGGCGTTATTAGCTGTAAAGTTTGTTGTGCCAAAAATATTTTTCTTGATCTCTGTCTGTAAACAAGGCCAACTGAAACTGAACACAGTCCAGGTTTAACATCATGAAAGCAATTTCCAAGAGTGAAGAGTACATTTGATAATTTGACGCACAGCTGCAGTTCTTAGCTAATACAGTCTTTTCCTTTCAAAAATGTTTTGGTCTTGGTGTTTTTTCACCTGTTTCTCTCCCAGTTCAGAAGGTCCAGACCCCGCTGCCCTTCCCTCTGATGTAGAGGTGCACTGTGCTGACATCCCGACCTACCAGTAGGAGTCACTAATGCAGTGACACGGACATGATTCCTCTGCGGCTTCCTACCTGTGAACCAATAATACCAATCATGTTTGTTGGAAATCAAGACCAAGACAGGCAAGCCTGAGGAACTGGGAACCAAAGTGGAGGTACAGGGAATCAAACTCACCTATACACCTAAACATTAGCTGGGATTCAGACTGATGCAGACACACTGAATCTGACGGTGATGCATCTGGATGCACCGGACCACTGAACACTCCGGCCGGTGGGTGATGTGGTTGGGTGACGTACTACAGTTGGGCGGTGTTTGGTTTTTGCTCTGCTGTTTTCAACATGGTGGTCACGTCACAGACTTTCTCATTTTACAGCTAAACAGTGCATTAAAATATGTTTCAGAGAACATTTGAGGCATAAAATAGACAAAGCAGTATATGAATCTTGATTCCTATTTGATCAGCACTGCCTAGTTTGATAGTTTGATCTGAGTTTCGTGAGCTCGCCAGGTTGCGCTGGACAGACCTCATTTGCATAAAGTTGAGATCGAGTCATGATTATGCAAATTCAGATACGGCGGTTGGTCCGTCAACTAGCTGTGCCTTATCCATCATGCACCGCGTGACCGGGAAGGTTAGCATGGCGGAAATTATTTTATCTTTTGTCACAATGATCACGAGGTAAACAGCAGTAACACAGCGTTCATGTTATAAAAGTAATCTACCAGGAATGTGCGCTTGCATATTTGTGACTGGCCAACGCAGCGCTTCGCTGGATGAAGTCGTGTTGTGTTGCAGCAAAAGCTTGGTTCTTTTTTGCCGGAGCTCTCTGCATTGGTACCCCCACTGCGCCAACACACTGCCCCCAATCAAATGACAGACAGGGCTCCGTTTTTTCATGCAGAACTGACGTCGGTCTGAATGCGGCCATACAGTGTTCATTTCATCAGTGAAAACTATGAAGAAAACATCTGTTGATGACTGTCGGTTCATCCACAATGGAAAAAATGGTTAAATAAAAATGCTTGTACACAAAAACTATTACAAACTTTGACAAAATAAAAACTAAAAAAAAACAGTAAGTACTGATTTCTTGTGACTTGGAGACTCTTGGGTGCATCTGTTGGTCCCCACTGATGTAGCACTATCAACCCTGTCCTAAATCATGGTGGGATTATCATCATATTATCAAAAATACATACATACAGTATATGGACAGTTTTATTGATTAAGCCAATCTTCACAGATATTATTTGCAACCAAAGAAGATGCCAAATATGGTAAAGAAAGAGACGCTGAAGTCACAGTATATTGTATATATCTTAACCACAGTCAATACAATTATTGACTTATTGCTTATTTTGGAATTTCCTCAAAAAAAAAAAAAAAAAAACAACTACAGGGCAAAACCAAAATTATGAGTGTGTTTGACAAAAGGTCAGAACATTGCAACATATCAGAAAATAGTACAAATGACAAAAAAAGACTAAAATTAGACTAATTAGAATAATTAAAACAAGTAAAATATGATTAAAAACAATATACTACTGGTGCCATATTCAACACCAGAGCATGAGAAGGGAAGTTAAAAGCAGCAGGGGCAGGAAAGGTGAAGACAGTGATAACAGAGAGATGAAATCTTGCCAGACCACTCACTGAATTATTCAGGCCTCCCTTTTCCGCACCTGTCATTCCACCTTTACTTTTCTCTCTCTTTTAATCTCCCGCAGTTTCCCTTTGGTGTGATCTCTGTAATATAAAATGAGTCACAAACAGCTGATGGACACAGGTTGTTTCTCTCCTTGAACATGAGTATTTGTTGTGTTTGAACAGGTAGAAAAACTTTCATGTCACCAGGCAGGACCGATCTTTTCACCAGTCAGAGAGCTACTAATTAATAATTACACTCTTTGGATTTAAACGGGATGCAGTGTAAATGTGAGTGAACCAGCGTCCTGCTGTGTGACAGGTCTGTGACGGACAGGTGGCTCTAATGGGGACAGTCCATTTCTCCTCTCCATTTTCCTGAATTATTGAAGGCGGGGCTACATCCAGGTGCTTTGGATGAGTGACAGCTGTACACTCCCCTGATTGAGAGGAGAGTCCACTTTTGAGAGCATTCATGCATTTTCTTCCTCTTACCAAGCACATTCACCTGCTCCTTAATATCAGAACCACAATCAGCTTTATTGGCTAAATATGTTTATACATTCAAGGAATTTGTCTCATGTTAGTAGTTCTCAATGTATAGGTGAAAAAATACATGCATGTATAAACATATATAAAACAACAATAAAAAAATGTCTGTATACAGGTCAAACTGTTTCTGGTAATTGTAGAGAAATAATAACAACAAATAGTCGATTTGTAAGGATTCAGATTTGATTGATTGATTTGATGACCAGAGTTTACAGTAGACAAAGTCCTATTGCAATGCTGACTGCTCAGAAAATGCTTCTATTGACAGAGATTAGAGAGAAAATTTGAAGATGCGTAAAAAAAGCTCATGATTTTGTTGAGTTTCCAGTAATAAAACAATACATGGCTCGACTTTGTGTCCTCAAAGGTATTTTTAAAATCTATTTTCAAAGCAAGTCTAGTTTATTTTCATATTTCATACACAAGGCAATTCAAAATGCTTTATATATAACTGTTTTAATATTCAAAATAATCACTGATATATTTCTACTTTTTCCACTTGAAAAATAAAACCACCAAATATTACCAAAGTATATTTTAATAGTGCTTTTTGTCTTTTTCAACACACACACAAAGATGCATCTACTGTATGTGCAAACAGGATGATATGGGGTGGATCAGGGTGGTAACATTTCACAATTTAGAGAAGTCTTAAATGCATCCTTTCTCTTCATAAAAAAGATTTTCTCTCATTGATCACAGCTTCGGTTGTCTGAACTTTCACTCCCGCTGCAGCTGAGCATCCCCTCGGTCATTTTCTGCACTGTGACATTACCATAACTTGTTATACGGTGTTGTGATGTGGGGTTGAAAAACATCACCTGATTGTCCCCCTTGTCCCTCTTCAAGCCGACTCATGTGTTAACATGCACGGGTCATAATCAAGCCTTTCTAGAGAAGTGCATGTCAGCAATCCCGGGATCTCATCAATATTAATCAGAGCTGGTCAGAGAATGCATAAGCATTAATTAGGCCTCATAAAAACTAATCATGGGCAGCATCTAAGGTCACAGGATGCACAGGCCTGCATGACAACATAGATGTGGACAGGACTCACTGCAGGGGACACTCGCCTGCTTCAGTCTGCCAACACGTTCGCCTGCAGCCCAGATGGTTACAAACCAGACTACTACTACTACCTCAATGTAGGTGGTGAGGGCACATAGAAGGGATCCATGATGTTTTTGTTGTTTTTCTTTAGGGCTGAGCCCGATCAAGCCCTCTGAGAGACCCCCCCCCACTTGGCTGTTTCCCTAACTTGGGCAAGGTGACTATCCTGTTCTGGCATCTTCATAAGGCACGTTCAGACCAAACCAAGCAATGCAGTGCTACCATGCAGGACTCTGCGGAGGTGTGGACGTGTCACTACATGGCCCATTTGTGTGACGTATCTGATCGTAGCACAAGTAGAAATATTAACCAGAAATTCAGACTTGTAGCCTGATACAAAGCCAAGTGATTTACGTCTTTGTACTCCCTCATGGCAGGGTTGTACAGCTCTGAAAATGTCATCATAGTGGCGATGAGACTCTCTTCCACCTTCACAGCTTCTCGGACAGTGGAATGCTACAATGCTACATGGTAAACAAAGTTCTTCTTCCCGTGGGCGTCTCCGGTCTGATCGCCCACTTACGTGTTTGGCCAACCTTGTCAGATGACATCAAGTTGTGAAAAAGTTGAGCCTGGTTCAACTTTTTGCTGGATGACTGCTGCAGTTTTTCTCTGAGCCCTATGCGATCCCCACACCCACAGCGTAAACACACTGCCCCCATCCACATGAATGGGAGGGCTGCTGTTTTTCATGCATTGCCGGATTTGCTCTGAATGTGGCCTAAGGGTCCATCCGTCTAATCCACACTAACAGTGGGCAACATGGCTTTAAATAATACCATGATAGTGCAAGGTATTAATACTGATGATGACTTGATGAGAGAGTTTATGTGTTTGTACTGTATATTGGTTGAGTATCCCTCAAGTATCCCTGTGAATACATGCAGGAGATCAGAGTATATAACCTGTTACAGACCTACAATTAATGTTTACCGTTTCATTAAATGTAACCACGTCATTCTCTAACCTTAACCGTAGTTGCACGAATATGTTGTGGTTCCAAACTATGTTATGGAAAAACTTTTGGTTTGTGGTAAAATCTCAAGTTTTTCTTTTTTCGGACATTGGGATGTGCTGATTAGTTACTGTGCAGTGAACAAATAATGTGATCAATGTCAGTTTAGTTACTTGATGGTGGCATCTGTGTCCTGTGTTGTGTGATATAGCACCTCTGCTAGTTTTCTCTGAACATTAATGTTATCAAACTACTCCCACACTACTGAAGTTGTTACTTTTTGGGACAACCTCCTCCACAGCAGAGCTGGTCTTGTGTCGATGTCTGTCACCCCTTCAAATAGTGTTTCCCCATGTCTTCAATCACATTAAGATTCATACTGGCATGATATAGCATACCCCTAATTAGGAATGGGTGTCATTAGGATTTTATCGATAGTACTACTCTTATGATACTCCTTATCGATCCAGTGCTTCATCAATACTCTTATCAGTTCTTTTTTATTACTGTGCATACACAAATAAATAAATTCAGAACAGGATTATAATTTATCTGTGTGCCCTCATGCAAACAGAGACACAGAGTGTAGAGGCTGCATGAAGTACACCAAAGCCATTTCCCGCTCTGCTAATCTCACTTCCTGTTTTTTCAAGTAAAAACTGACTTTAAAGAATCTGCAGGTTCTTACAAACTTGGAACCGTTTCAAATTTAGAGCCAAGTTTTGGGCAGCATCCGTAACCCTAACCCACGCAGACCCCGACATCCGTTACAGCCGTCACTGTCCTCAGAACAAATAAATTCATGTAGCCGCACAACCTGTCTAATCATCTGACTGCTCGTGTTTCTTGCCCCATTGGACGTGATCCCAGCAAATACTTTGGTGAGTACAGTGTTTTCTTTAGTGGTAGAAATGGTGTAAAATATCACCCAAGTTGTCATAAATTGTAATTATCCTTTAAGACATTGCAGAAATAGATGGATCACTGACAGATGTCCAAAATGCTCCAAAAAACAAAACAAAACAAAACAAAAATCAGTTGCTGTGGATTATCCTTTAGTCTGGACAATCCTGGAGACAGTTTGCCATGAAATTCCTGGAAAATGGATGAATGGACTGACAAACTCAGGGCTGGAATAGAGGTAAGACAGACTGTTTTGGTCTGGTATCTGAATTAATATTATTCTCACAGCAGGAAATCGGCTCCTACTGGGCCAAAATTCTTAGAGAGAGTTTAGAAAAGAGCTAAAGTTTGACCCAGCAGCCTTTCCTTATGTGTGTGTATGCAAAAATCCAAATTCACCCCTGATGTATAACATCAGTTCAGCCTGCAGCTAAAACACACACCGAGGCGATGTGTACATGAAGACGCTGAGCGAGAGTGTAAATGTGAGCACTTATGTCAGTGTAAACTTTGAAAGAAAAGAGGAGAGTTTCAAGTTCAGCAATGCCCTCGGTACTTGGTATCTAAACTGGACAGACCTTGTGTCAGCAGGTTGGTTTAAGAGAACACACACACATACACACCAGCGACATGAACACACACACACACACACACACACACACACACACACACACACACACAGAGTGGCTGAGCAAACAACATCACCAGCACATAAACAGGTGTAATCAAACGCACAAAGTGCTGAAGAGGGTGAAATCTGTGACGTGCATGATAAAAGGACTCTTTGAGCAACTAAAAAGCAGGCGTTGAAGACCACAGAAGAACAACAGAGACGAAGAGAGATGAAGAAGAGGTGTTGGCCTGAGGCTTGTTAGTTTGTGTCTCTAACAGCAGTTTGTTTGAACCTCTGCGTGGCCTGTTTTCTTATTGACAGCTTCTCCTTCATCACCCTGCCAGGCTGTGGGGCCACAGAAGGGGCTCCTGAGCGGGATGGGGGGGCGGACCGACACACCCCGCCTCCCTCAGAGCCGGACGCTGCAGCTAAAGCGCTGATGGTTAGCTAGCGCAGCTCCCTTTGTGCTGAAGCCCGAGCTTTAAAATGCTGCGTCTGCCTCCGACACACACATACTGTACGTCTACGCACACCTCAGCAAAAAACACACACTCAGCCCGTTGATACTCACCCGTCACCTGGCGCTGGGAAACGAGCGAGTGAAGTGTGGACGACACACGCGAGCATGAGCTAACACACGTGCAGCCACTGACAACGCTGTCCCTGTGACTTCACCTGGATCCAGAGCTTCCTCCCTCAGCACTTCCAGATCACACACACACCCACACACCCCTCACCTCTGGTCATGATGTACGCTCTCCGAGGACGCCGCCTGCCCCACCAACACTGATGCGGTCATCAGTAGGGTCATTAATTGTGGTGTCCCTCAGGGGGTGATACACCGAGGCAGGAAGGGACAAGATGGGGAAGGTGTGTGTGTTGTTGTGCTTCTATTGTTGCGAGGACCAGTTTGAGTTTTAGACCTTGAGAGCGAGGGCATCTGGATCACTGAGGGCATTCTGGGGTGTCAAGGACATTTTTAGAATGTGAAGACATTTTTGCAGAGTAAAGACATTTCTTGAAAGTTAGACACTTTTGGAAAGTCAGGACAGTCACACACTCCGAAAATGTGGGGAGATTTTGGATAGTGAGGGCACTTTTAGAAATCGAGGACGTTTTTATAAAGTGAGAACATGTTTGCAAAGTGAGGATATTTCTTTGTAAAGTGAGAACATTTTGTAAAAGTCCTGTAGAACATATTTAGAATGTGTGAGCGTGTTTTAAGAAAGTGGGAACATTTTTAGAAAGCGAGGACATTTTTAGGAAGTAAACTTCTTTGGTTTCTTGGTTTCAGGTTTAGGGTTAGAAGCAGCTTTAGATTAGGCGTTAAGGAAATACATCAATGAGGGTCCTCAAAAGTATATAAGTACAAACATTTTTGTGTGTGTGTGCGTGAAGGGTGTGTGGAGCCCCGATGCTGCATCTGGCATGGGGCAAACATTTTGCTGGTTTGGCATTTTAGCATGCTGCTGCTTGCGTTGTATGTGAACTGTATGTACAGCAGGAACATGCATGCTTATGTCTCTGATTATTTGTGTATATGTAAGTGTAAGAGTGGGTGAGCATGTGCACTCTGATAATAATAACCAAATAATAACATTTATTTATAAGGCACTTTTCAAGGATGAGACAAATTAAAATATAAAGTAAGTACGGTAAATAAAAGACATTACATCGTACAGATTACTCTCACTCCTGCACGCGTATGTCTCTATATGTGTAGTTATATACACAAAAAAATGCATTTGTATACAGTACGTGCACTCATCATACCGGTCTGTCTCTCTTGAAGCTTGTGTCTTCTCTTTTCCTGAGTGCTTGTGTGTGTGACAGTGAAATAGTGTGCATGTGTTGTGCTGTAAATCCCCTCTGTTTGTCTGGTTTCCCCCTCATTAGTGAGAGAGAGTTAACGTTAGCACAAGTGTCCTGCGCTGGACCGTGAGATTAGTAATTAACGCAGAGTCTAACGAAGGGAGAAAAAACAACACCTCGACAAAGTCCGACCATCAAGCAGCCAGACCTGCTGACAGAGGCAAACTTATCCACTGACACTTCCAAACTCTGCCTGGGGCGCACAGTCACATGGGCTGGAGTGTGCATATGTGTGTGTTTTAGGATTTTTTTATTCAGATAAAATGGTGGTATGAAGCAAAACGAGAGCAGGAACAGATCTGAAACAAACAACAAATAAAAAAACTGAATCTCTCTGTGGCTCAGTGGTGGAAGAAGTATTGAGATCTTTACAACTAAACTACTACTAAACGTAGCAATACTATTTACAAAGTAAAGGTCCTGCATTTCAAAATGGACTTAAGTAAAAGTACAGGACTGGGCTGCACCAGCTGTACATAAAACCATCACTATATTTGTGTGTAAAGTCATTTGTAAGTTCTTAGTAACTACCTACTAGTGATTTACTAAATCAGTTTGCACCATTAAAACTTAAAAGCTAGTTAACACTTTAGTAGTAATAATAATAATAATAAGCCAGGAAACATCTGTAGTGCTGTGCAATAAGAAGCAACCGACTATGTAAACAGGAAGAGACTGTAGCATCACATGCTGTAACATAACTTCCAAAAATAACAGTTTTAGGAGCCAAAAGATTAAATAAACTTAACTGCCAATCTGTTGTAAATGTAGGTCTGACTTTTTTTAAAATTTATATTTGCATACCTGAAGAAATATGTGTGTTTTAGTATTCATGCAAATTACAGCGGGAAGGAAATATCAGAACTAAACATCATAATTTGGTCATTTCGTCTAACATAACGTTAGCATAATGTTATCTAATTTGAGATTTAGTGAGTTTTTTCTGTGTAATGTAAAGTGTTGACCATATTCCATATTACCTCTTTTACTCTTCAATCTAAATGGCTCATCTCTATATAGTTTGTGTGGTGCAACCGGTTCTGATTTAGTGAATCAGTAAACACTCACGTTATAGCAAGGCTAAGTTTGAACTTACGGACAGCCGGTGCAACCGGAAAGTATTAGCAGCAAAATGTACTTCAAGTATTAAAAGTGAACGTACTCAATATGCAAAATGGCACCATTTAGTGTTATATTACTACACTGTATTATTGGAATACTATCACTGATGCATTGAAGGACGGGCTCACAATTTTTCAGGTCTGTCTTAAAACAACAGTCAGGAGCCCAAATGAACATTAAAACCTGTTTTTCTTGCTGTAATCATTCCCCCTGTTCATACTGATCATTAGAAGATGCCTTCATAATGCACTTACAATGTAATCTATAATCTGTCTATAATTTATAAACCAAAATGTTTTACATGACATTTTAATTTTGAAAAGTAATTATAGCTGTCAGATAACTGTAGTGAAGCAAATTGTAAGTTATTCCCTCTGAAATGTAGTGTAGTAGAAGAAAAAGCCTTAAAATTGTACTTGAGTACATGTACTTTAGTATATTCGACCGTTGCTGTGGCTCTATATCTCTATCTCCAACTTCCATTTTTAATTTCAAATTCTACCACAATATCAGCTTTTCGGCCAATCACATGCTGCGGTCTCTCAATCTCGGAGAGCCACTTCCCCCGACCAATCGGCCTTTCTCAACCCTTCACCGTCTGGCTTACAGAAATCCCAGAAATCCAAGCGGATGGAAGCTCTCCGTGGTTAATGATGTCACAGGCTGATCCATTCCTGTGTCCGCCACGCTCCCGCTCAAATCCCCCACAATTCCCATATGTGCTCCATGATAAGTCCCATCATGCCTTTCAGCTGACCCTCCTCGGCCACCTTATTCATTTCGGTCTGTCTCTCCCTGAGCCCGGATTTGGGCGGGCTGGGGGCGGGTTTGGAAGGGTTAATAGGAAGCTAAGAGGGAGGAAATGAAGGAAGGTGTAGAGAGGAGTCATTTAGCTCACCTTGGAAAACAATTACTGTTCAATAGAAGCATCAAAAGGAACAGGAGATGTTCCCTACTCTACACAAAGCTGGGAATCCTTTTATTAGCCCGGCTGGGATGTAATGGGAGGGGAAGGAGGCTCAGAGCTGATAGAATAATCTCTGGGTTCTGTTTTTTTTTTTTTTTTAAGTCAGACTGTATTTCATTTCTTGCCAAGAAGGAAGTGCTGACTATAACTCTGCAGCCACTCCCTCTTATTTTGAGTTTCACTTCATTCACATAATTTATCATTTTTTTGCATTCTGATCTTTCTTCTTTGTTATTTTATGCTGATGGGTGTTTGATGTCAAATAATCTCTATCTTAGTTCTGCAAATGTGGTAAAGATACAACTGAAAGATGAATATTGTTTCTATTATGCTGGCAGTTGTTTGTTAAAATCAAATAACATGACGTCTCAGACATACTTTCAACAGTCAACAGCTTAACCACCATTCAACATGACTTCACAAAGTGTACTAAACTGCAGGTAATCAACAACTGTCCATCCATCTTCACGGCAACTGAGTAAACTCCATCCACTGAGTGAGGACTGCGTCATACAGTTGAAAGCTCCAGAAAGAAGCCGGTAAGTAAGCTGGAGTTGAGATTTCTACGATCAAGTATGAACTTTGATGCTTAACTTTTAAACCAACGCAGACTAGAAGTCCTTAAACTGTTACTGACAGCTGCATGTCCAAAGATTCATCACTATGACAACCAACCAGACTTCTTCCACAGATAAAGAATGTGGCCGAAAGCTACGAGTAGCTAGTAAGTGGACTGATTTCTGAACACCTCTGCTGCATTTAAGTCTTACTGGTGAAAACAAATTTAACCTGAGGTTAAAATTAAAAAAAAAAAGAACAGCTGATACACTTCAAGGTTTACTGATACAGTAAAAATTATAATTGGCTGCACCCACCTTATTTTTGTATGGGCCTTGTGCACCTTGTTGGTTATTGCTTACAAAATGTTTAAGTATTTGTACATTTTGGAAGACTTTCTACTTTTTAATCTACTACATTCGAGAGGTAAATTTTCTTCTTTTCATGTATCTGACGGCTATAACTACATACTTTAGTGATTGAAATGTTAAATACTAAACAAACATATGATCAGTTGATAAAATGTGAAGCCTTGTGACAGATTCAACCGTCAAACACTATATAAAGTAGGTAAACTTAGCTCCACTTCTACCTGCTAAAACATTAATTTGCTGCTTACATAATTGACACATCGTTAATAATAACACAATAATACACCTAGGATTATGAATGATAATGAGATTTTTTATTTTTAATAGGCTTACTTATGTAAATTGTGCAGATTATACTTGTAATTTTCAATGCAGGATGGTGTGTTATTGCTATTTTTACTTACAGATTTCAGTATTTCTTCCACTGTTGCAATTAAGACCTCAGACAATGTGTCCTTGTACTTCTACCTACTGTATATAAGAACTTACTTGTATTTTAGACCGTAAGAGTGACATTTAGGAAAAATGGTCCTCACTTATTCAAAGGGCTGTTTTTAGACTTGGTTTCAGTATTAAGGTTAGGATTCGGTGTTGTTTAAGGTGAGGTTAATGGTGTGGATTAGACATGTTGTTGTGAGAGTTAATGTTGAGGGCCTTTGCAGGTACAAGTGCTTGCATGTATGTGTTTGTGTGTTTGTGAGCAGGCGAGCCAAAGAGGCACCGAGGAACTCGTTCAGCCTCCACCTGCAATGTTGTTGGAGGAATGAGAGAGAGAGAGGTGTGTGTGTGAATAATTGATAATAAGTACATTTCAATAGGCTGAACACGTCCCTCCTGATGAGTGACCTGTCAATCAGTTGGGACCTCCCTGTCATTGGACGGGGTGGGGGGAGGGGGGTGTTGAGGTGCTGATGGACCAGACATAGCGGGAATGAATGGAGAGGGGCGAGGTAGAGAAGCCAAGAGGGCAAGATGGGATTGAAGGTATGGGAGTTGGTAGAAATCAGCCCCCCCCCCCCACCTGGAGAGACTCATGCGTAACGTTCCTCAGACCTCGGGGACGTCAAACCCAAAACGCGTCTGGAGCGGAACACTGTGAACCCGGGCCGTGACGAGGAGCTGAATTAGAGGAGGAAAGTGGCTAAAAAGCTCTGAGGAAATTGCTGACGGAGGCAGTTGTGTGGATCAACTCTCTCAGGTGGCTGCCAGCTTCACTACGTTCCTTCCAGGCCTTCCTAACTCTGTAAACTCTGCGTGTTCGTGGATGTGTGTGGATGTGTGTGCGGATGGAAAGGCGAGGTTGATAATGGCAGCAGCGACCGGCCGTCTCTCAGACCAAATGGGCCTCAGCTGTCAGCTGTGGTAGAGCTAAACTGAGTTTAGGGGAGATTAACACAGAATGACATCCTGTTTGCTTCAGTCTAATCCTAATCTAATCTGACGGGGCTGCATGTGGGGAAATGTTGTGCTCACTTTGCCTCCCTGAAAACTTGTTTTACATTCTTTCATTGTGTCAGGCATCACTTATTATTTTAAGTCTAGTGGGTGAATTTGCACCTGTGTCTGCTCCTTGGAGCCGAGTGACATCTGATATAAGTAATAAAATAAAGAAGTTTCATTGTTTCATTCCAAATTTAGTGGTAAGTGACAAGTTGACTTAAGTCTAAGTGACGTCACAAGTCACTGGTGCTGAGAGGTTTTGATTTGGTCAAATAATAAAATAAAAAATTCAATAATTCCAGGTAAGGGCTGGGGATATCCACAGATGTTGCAGGAGGAGTTATATGTGCTCTAATGTTATTTATATTAATAAAGTAAGGAACTTTTCACTCTCTGCTGGAGACGGGGCAGTTGCGGTTGTTTGTGGGGAATTGACAAAGTTATTGATGGTATTGAATAGTGTGAGGATTATGCTGATTAGCAGAGATTAACTGTGAAAAGTATTGGCCTAAAGCCTCCTTCACTTTGTTATTATAACGTGGTAATAAATCTTTTAATGATTGATAGCACTTGTAATTTACTTGATGCCCACTTTCTTTCTGCTCTGCTCTGTTTATCCAGGGGTCACTCTTATTGTTGATTTTAGCTGGAGGTGCAACCTTGTCCGGGGTGGGTAGCTACAGCTTGTGAAAAGCATTTGTGAGGTCATTTGTATCTGAATATATGTCAGATTGACACTATTAAAGAGGGCAATGAATGATCCCGCTGTATGCTCATTAATAACATGAAAATGCACCTTCTTTTTGCAATTTGTCTCCACAGTCTGAACAACAGTGTCAAACAAGATGCTTATATGATCCGACACCGAAAGGTCTGTGACGTAAAGATTATTTACATTTAGCCCCAGAGGAAACACTAAGTCTAATGTGTGACTACAGTTGTGAGTTGGGCCCTTAACATGTTGAACCAGGTTGTAAGATTCAGTGATATTTAAAAATGCTTTAGAGGTGTGACTTGAAGTGTCATCAATATGGAAATTAAGTCACCGACAATAATGAATTTATAATAATCAAGAACAATGGAAGATAAAAGTATTTTAAACATTAGAGCCTCAAAACTGGATAGAGCACCCACAGCAATAGTGCCTCACTTAAAGGGGCCATATTATACCCCTTTTCCACAAGTTAACAGTTCCCTGGGGTCTTAATAAAATGTATCTGACATGCTTTGGTCAAAGTACCACAAGGATCAAGCACCACAGCAGCCTTCTCATCCTGTCTATATAGCCCTGTTCAGAACAGCTGATTTGAGAGCCCGTCCCGCCCACCTCACCCCCTCCTCTGCGGGGTGTGCCGGCTACCATGGCAACTGTTGAGCGTGAACCCCAGAGAAACATGGCGGTGCAGAAAAACACACCAAACGCCATTACTCACACGAGTTTGCGGGATCATTGCATTTCTTTGCCCCAAACAGCCAGCGAGTAACGGCAGGCAGTAGATTAGTCCCATCCAGCGCAGTGATGTTACTGAAGCTCAGCCTGAATAAACCCAAAATAAACTTAGATTTTGCTGTCGTTTAATTGCAACAAACGGATCAAATGGATGCCGAAATAACTACATCATGATGCCGATTTGTGGAGTTCAGATTGATCAGAGCTATGCTAACATTGTAGCTGCTCCATCCACACTCAACGTCATCTAAAGGCATAAATACGGCAGCAACGTTATTGTTTATATACATAAATATCTATATACTGTGTAACTTAAACATGCTGTGAACTCAACCAGCATTTAAGATGTTTATTATTGATGACAGCAGCTGAGGTGGTGTGTGACTCCGGTGTTAACTAGGTTGAGAAGTGATTTTGAAGATAAATCCACTTAATACCAAAAGTTTAAAAAATAAACTGAGCCCTCTGGTAAACTGCTCCAGATCAGAGCAGAATCAGGTGTTTATTCCTCCAGACGATGAGACAGCAGCAGCAGGGACACAGGTCTCTCCACGTCTGCTCCCCGGCTCTCTCCTCCAGAGCTGCAGCTGTCTGTCGGCAAGCAGTGGCTCTGTCCTCCGGTCCAGCACCACAATACGTGCAATGTTTTGCCCTTAGCATAGTTTAGCTTAGCTTAGCATTTGCGAGATGAAACATGGCGGACCTCAGGGAATTTAGTGGGTGGAGACTCAGATAGAGGCATGGATGGGAGGCAGTACAATATCAATGAAGCCCCAAGTGACATAAGAACGGGCATCAAATCTGAATGGCTTGTTGAATCACAAGAGTACAGAGCAAGCCAGCCCACACCAGACTGACTGGGTGGTCTTATTTCACAGTTTGTGTGTTAGAAGACACATCAGAGACCCAAATATATGCACAAGCACTGAAAAAGTGAGTTTTTCATAATATATGACACCTTTAAATTTATAGACAGATAAATAAATAGACTGATTGATGGACAGATAGATGATTGATAGATGACAGACTGGATAAATGATGAACTGATGAATAAATAGAGTGTTTGGATGGATGGATTGATAGATATATAGGCCAATAAATAGATTGATGGATAGATGGGTGATTGACGGATGACAGATTGGACAGATAAATGGATACATCAATAGATGAACAAAAGGATGGAGGGATGAATGGAAAGATGGGTGGACAGATGTATTTGAAGGCCTGACAGATGGTTATATAGATATATTAATTGATGGATGAATAAATAGATGAATGATGAATGAATGCATGAATGTTTTCAACTTGGCCTCCCATCAGAATAAACATGAAGCAACACACAGTAAACACACCACATGTACATGTTTTGTTGTTGCATTACAGTAACACATGTACCTCACTCATTCAACATGTATTGACTTAAGTGCTCGTCCTCTGTCCTCCGTGCCCCCTGTACCACACACACACACACACACACAGCCTGGGCGTGGTGTGTCTCTGATATAAATTTTTCACCGTGGTGATCTCCGCTGTAAGTGGCGGACCCTCGACTCCCCTCCCAGCCGTCTCTGCTGGGAGCTTCTCCACACATGTGAAACACTGCTAACAGCTACCCAGGGAGGAAGAGGAGGCAGTGTGTGTGTGTGTGTGTGTGTGTGTGTGTGTGTGTGTGTGTGTGTGTGTGTCTTTTCATTTCCCCTCCTCTGGGCACAGAGAGTGAATGAATAAATAAATAAACTATTTTATTCCCTTCCTTTGTAATCCGCCTAAGAAAACATTTCATTTGTCCACAGCTCTTAAACGGATCTGTGATATTTGAAGTCTTGATTGTGAATTCTTCAGGAAAGATGAACAAACATGTGACACCTGCTTCTCTTTGGTCTCCGAACACATTCTTTCAGGTGAGTGGAGCTGGGCGGACTGCTGTGTGTCCTTGACAGTCCTATTGAAAAATTAAAGTCCCTCTCCTCCTTCCTCCCCTCTTCATGAACCCGTTTTTCCTGTCAAGCCTCTTGAGCACAGATAAAGGTCAGAGGTCAGGTTGCTAGGATTTCCAGCTGCTGCCGTCCTCCGAGGCTGCAGAAACCTGTTCAGTAATGAAAGACATTAACACAAAACAACACATGTCCATAATATGTAACTGAGAGTAATTATTTTATTTTATTTGTTTTAGATTTTAAATGAGAAATAACTGCGTTTTTTAAAAGGCGCAGATTGGTTTCAACCAATTTTCATCCAGATATCTTTGTCCCCATGCACTCAAGAGCTTCACGGGTTATAATAAAAGACGTCTTCTTGCCATGAGTTTACTGTTAAAAGCCTTGTCCAAGGGACAGATGCAGATGGAAAAGCACCAATTGCTGACGTAGGAGAAGAATAACACTAATCTTTGTCTACTTCTGCAATCAATGTTTTTCCATTAAAAATTGGAAGAATATGTAACTGAAGTACTGATTATGCACCAACAAGTAAAAAAAAAGGTTAAACTGGAGAGCAGTTTTAATACAAAGGGTAAAATATATATTTTTTGTCATATTTTCATCAGCTTTTCTTTCTAATATTAAAAAGAAACCCCCTGCATGTGGTTACCTCTGCATCTAAGTGTTTGGTGAACTCCACCCGGGCAAATCACTGACACACCTGGACTTGATGTTGCATTGTCTGACTACACCTTTGCATATTTTGCTAGTTAAACAAACTGATGTAACCTGCACCATTACTTTCTTCAAATCAACTAAGCGGCATATGATGTGCTTAAAACCAGCCGTCACTATTGTTTTATATGTACGTATCTGTCCCCAAACCGACAGCGTACAGTCAGGATATGCTGCTGTCCTATTTACCAGCAAAACGTGTCTTCAAAATCCTCCAGAAAAGCAGCAATTTTGTCCCACTTGATGAACACATTCTAGTTTTTGTACCTTGACCACTTATTGTTTATGTGAGGTATTCCTTGTGTGCTACTGGAGTGGTTGTGAAGGAAATAGAGGCACATGGCCAAGCAGCCACAACAGGCACCTAAAATTCTGTTTGAGGCCAAAAGATGATGCTGTTGGAACATAATGCAGCTGAATGAAATTACTCTATGTCTGCTCAGTGAGTTGTGCCACTTTTATCTTTTTGATCTCTTGCAAGGTACATGATGTCATGGTGGTGTGTTAGGATGCAGGATGCTACTCCGGGACCCCACAACTACTCTACCTCAGAGGTCAGAGTTTATCAATACAGTCAAAAGTTTACAATGTGTGCATCCTTGCACTGTTTTGTCTTATCTTTACACAGTTTTTCCTTGTCTTTGTACTCCTTTGCACTCTTTATGTATTGTCTTTGCACTGTTTTATCTGGTCTTGCACTGTCTTAGCACCTTATGTTGCCTTTTTTGCACTGCTTAAATGTTAAATGTAGCTTCGCCCCAAAATCCCCCTCTGTGGGTTTGGTTTGTCCCCTTTTTATACCACATGAGTTTTCAGGCCTAAATCTAATGTATGCTGCAGATGTATGATTAATCTCATGGGGAATGTTATAGCATCTCGTCCACAGATGCAGGTTAAGATTCAGATGCCTCACAAATCTCATCCACTGATCTATTCAAACACATTTAGTCATAGACGTGCATGAAAATACACATATACACACCTACAGTCCCAGCTCAGATTAGCTGGGTTGTGATCAACATGTCTGTCTCTAAAGGTATAAGCAGAGCTCCTGTGAGCTCGTACAGTGTGTGTGTGTGTGTGTGTGTGTGTGTGTGTGTGTGTGTGTGTGTGTGTGTGTGTGTGTGTGTGTGTGTGTGTGTGTGTGTGTGTGTGTGTGTGTGTGTGTGTGTGTGTGTGTGTGTGTGTGTGTGTGTGTGTGTGTGTGTGTGTGTGTGTGTGTGTACTCCCTGATGCTCTCCATGCTCTGTGATTTTATTGACATCACTTATTCATGGCCCTGCTGTCTCACACAGGTCCACTTAAGACCATTGTCACTACACACAGTTTGAGCGGTACTGATCTGCATTTCACTCTGTCATGTGCTGCGTGTGTGTGTGTGTGTGTGTGCGTGTGTGCGTGTGTGTGTGTGTGCGTGCGTGTGTTTCTCACAGCGTGTGTGACGGTAATTCAACCAGTATTTTAATCAGAGCTCAGTTTACTGTATGTGATCTGTATGTGTGTGTGTGTGTTTGTGTGTGGTGGGATATCTGTGGCGTGGTCAAATATTGGATGTGAAAACAGAGAGCAGATCAATATCAGTCAATGCACTCTGTTATAAATACCAAACCATTATTATCCATCACTTGATCACCTCTTTGTTTACTATTCTTATCACTGCACTCTGCACAGAAATATAATCTTTATCTAAATGATTGATTTGCTCTTCATCCCCAAACAAAAGCTCAAAGCTGGAGACCGAAGCCTGATTGTGGACTTCATTCTGTCTCACATGACGTCCTTTCTCCTCTCAAATCTGTGTCTCCAGCAGCCTCTCTCTCTAAGCTGTGGAGAGTGGTCTTCTTGATCCTGTGGAAGCCGTTTGAAGAGTTTCAGTCTTCCTGCTCTGACTGACAGCAGCGCTCCGCTGGCCGGTCGCTGGCCTGAATCCCCCGGCTTTGGGCCTCTGCAGCCGGCTCTCATCCAGGCCTGATCCCACAGAGGAGAGCCACAATGCCGTCAGGACGGATTTGACAGTCCTCCCTCATCCCAGGGATGTCCAAAGTGCTTTCACAGTGGGTGAACGAACCCCTCCCACCCTCGCTCCCCACTGCCACAGCCAACTTGAGCCAAGCTGTGTGTATGTGTGTATCTGTGTGTGTGTTTGTGTGTTTATACCTTGATTCCAGTTTGACATTTCCGCCAAGGAGGTTATGTTTCAATTCCGCGTTTGTTGTCTGTTTGTTAGTAAGATATCTCAAAAAGTACTTCACAGATTTCAATGAAATTTGGTGGAAGATTAGCCCATGGGTCGAGGAACAACTATCAGTTGTTAGTATGGATAGCGCCACCATGTGGCCATTTATTATCCAATTTGTCCGAAGTCGAAACATGGCCTTTTTGTGACCAGTAAAGTTTAAGAGCTACGATCCCGTGTGCAGGTACTCACTACTTTTTTCTTCACTTTACATTTTGGCTCATAACTTTTGAACCTTGAGGAGTAGAAGTTCAACATTAATTTTCATTATAAGCCACTTCAATTTATTCCTAAACATGTGCTCACCTTTTAAAATTTTTAGTGAAACAGATTTTTGGACACTGCTACAAACTTCATCTAAATTTGGTTCATATTAATTTGAGCCTGACCAATGTTAAAAAAAAAAAGCAAAGTACCATATTTCATCATCATTAGTTCAACTTTTAAGTTTTAAGTGTCAAATTCCTCTAGGTCCAGTCTGTTCGACATAAACTGCCACAGCTCTTAAACATATTTTACAGCTTTAACCAAATTTAGATCACAGGTGCACACATCAACTCTGAGTGATCCTGATAATTTTGATTCTATTTTATCTAAAAAATGGAACAAGAAGATCAATTTTACTGGGGATCCTCTGAGTGCATACAGACATACAGTATATATATTTCAGTACTGGCATATTTGCTGTTTAAATCTTTCAGTTCTGTTTTAAACCATCACCATCAACATCATCTCTACCTACTCCTGGTGATTGTTTTAAAATAAAAGTATGCCACATTTATGGGAGTGAGTCCCATAAATTCCCAAATACTCCTGTATGTAAGTGCTCTCCATTATTGCCATCATCCAATCAGCAGATTCAGCAGTTTGTAATAATTTTCTGTTGTAATAATAACAAGTTAAAATGATTGTTTGACCTTGGTGGAGGTTTCTGTTCTCTGGATGCTCTTTAGTTTTATGTATTTTCTGGTGCTGAAAGAGTTGGTTCACCCAAACTATAAAAAAAAACATATTTTCTCACTTACCTCTGGTGGATTTCGTCACACAAGTAGTTTTTGGGGACCAATTTCTACTGAAAATGTTGTTCCTAAAATGGGTGACACTGGGCACTGATTCTGAAAATGCTGCTGTTGATTTTTTTTTAAATTAATATTATTTTTCAGTGGTTTGAGTGACACATTCACTTTCTTTTTATTTGGCTGGAGGCAGAAACTATCTGCATGGCCACATACCAACCTTATGCAGATGATTCAAAGGCAATGGGAAAGGTTCTGTGTTGGTGCAACTTTGCACCACTTGATCATTATTTTGTGTGCATGTGTGTGTGTCAGGAGACAGACAGGACATTGACTGGGTCAGGAAGTGGCTGGAGTGTGTGACAGAGGAGTGGGAGCTGAGCTTCATTGATAAACCTCCTTCAGTCCCAGACAAGGAAGGAAGCAATGCAGGCAGGCACAAGAGGGAGACGCTATAGATCCAGTATTGGGACAGGAGTCCAGCCACTGCCAGCCATTGATCAGGATCAAAATCAATCAAGAAACCATTGAGCAGCCTGCTCCAAAAATAGAGTGAAAAAGCACCTGAGAGTGAACAGTGAACAAGGTCAGGCCGGAGTCACAGCTGACCGCCTGAAGCCATCATCCCCCGCTCTGATCGCCTGAGGCAGGAAGTGGATCAGAGCACTGCTGTTAACCTCAGAGATGTGTTTCATGATGGAGTTTACAGGTTTATGCCACTTGACCTTTGACCCTCAAATGTTATTGACATGTTTCCTTGTTCATGGGTCAAAACCTCCTCCCTGGAGCCAGAGATCTTTTAGCTTAATGCATGTCAGACACGTGGGTTTTTTTGTTTTTTCTGCTCTAATTTTTCATTCTGCTTCTTTTGTTTAAAATGTGATTTCAGCTTCAGCTTCTGAAAATGTTTTTAGTTTTGTTATTCACTATTTATTTTTCAATATTACAATTTACACTTTTTTAAAGGAATACTTGCTTGCATGCAACATAAGCAACCATTAGCTGTATATTCTACAATTGACAAGGAGAATAGAAACTGAAACTGTATATTTTGCTGTATTTTGATGAAAATACGGGTGCTTGGAAAGTACGTATCAAGCATACCAATAGACAGAGAAGTTGTTTATGCTTTGGGGTCACATGGGATGAGTGTTTGTAAGTCAAATTATAGGTTTTTGGTTGAATATTCTTTTTATTTTTCTAGGGTAAGACTCTACATGAGCTTGACAGTTCATCCTTGATCTTGGAAACAATAGCTGACAAACCAACTCAAGGTCCACTAACTCACTTGCTCTGAAGTCTGTGACTGTGCAGCAGATGAAGATATAGTTTGCTAAAATTTACATTATTCTGAGGACTTCTGTAGGACTTCTTGTCCATGTTGACAAACCAGTACTGTTTTGCCAGCTGCTGTGTCCAAGATCAAGAATAAACTTTTAACTTTAGCTTGGACAGTAAGTACCTAGAGATGCTCAGAACATCTTCTGTCCCATGACAACTGAGAAAACTACATATGCAGCAGTTGGGGCTGAGTACACCAAGTTAAAAGGAAACCCAACAGTTGAAGTAAGAGGGTTTTGCTTTCATTATATTATATATATATATATATATATATATATATATATATATATATATATATATATATATATATTCAGTATTTTCAGCTGTTTCTTCCCTATAAAAACCTAGGAGTAGAACTAAAACTTTTAAAACTCATGTGAACAGCAGCAACTGACCACATAAAAATATATTTTCTGTTCTTTTTCCAGACTAAAATTAAGCTTGAACACAGGTGCCTGTCAATGCCTGGACATACCTGTGTTATAACAGAAAGAATAAAATCTCCCCTGAGGTGAAATATCACTTTAAGCTGCTTCACTTTGTTTGGGAGCCAGCGAGTCGATGGGGGTGCCAACATGGAGTAAATCTTCCTGGGTTTGTGTGTTAAAGCCTCACAGAGGGAAGGAGGAGGCCGGAGGAAGACTGAGGGGGGAGGAGGAGGAGGGCCGAGCAGGGCCAGCAGTAAGATGCCTCAGTCCTGCCCACGAGAGATAAGTGTCCGTCCCCCTCAACCTCATACACCAGACCCTGAGACTATGTACAGTATGTATATGATATGGAGATGCACAAACACTATCCAGATTATCTGCTGGAAGAGGTTTACACTGTCCTCACATCCTGAGCCCAACGTGCACATACACACAAACACATTTTTACACACATGAACATATCCAAAGATAGCGTTTAATGTGGCGAGGACAGCGTGCATCCGGCGGTGGCGGTGTGGAGAATCGGCCTGACTAAGCTCTGAATTTACATGGCTAAGCAAAGTTGTTAACCCTGAGAGGCAGGGCCAGAGAGGGAGCTAATGGAATTTCTCTGTTAATGAAATTTATGAAAGAGAGTTAGAGAAAGAGGGAGGGAAAGAGGGTGAGTAAGGGATGGAAAGATAGAGGAAGTAGTAGAGAAGGAAAGATGCAGGAAAGGCCCGTATAGTTCCATCACATTGTTTCTGGCAGCAGGAAAAGAGTGATGCTACGTACTTTTCCATCCACGTTTTCAAGCGCATTTTGAATTTGTGCATAAAAAAGAATTGGATGGAAATACCAGAAATTCTGAAATAAAGCTAACATATTGCAAACTTTTGTCATGGGTAGAAAAGTTGGCATATCAAAAAGAAGAAAATTTGATATATGGTGACAGAAACAAACAACGCATTCATGTAATGTCATCACTCATGTTTCCAGGCCGCCACTCCACCAAAAAGACCAATAAAAAAGAATAAAAACATCTCCGCTTCAGTCCAGACAGGGCCTTTATTGCATGCCACACCCCCTCTCTGTCCCTAAGGCAGCTGATAAAAACACCGCAGGGTACACATGGCTTGGAAAAGACACCTTCATTCATTAATAAAAAAAAATCTGCATATTTGGTAGGAAGCAGTGATGACATGCCGTGATGTATCAGACTTACTGGAACACCATTAATTATGTAATATTGTCACTTCCTCTTGAATACATTCACATGAAGGTAGTTGATGGAAACATTCACATTTTACTGCAGAGATTTCAGAAATGAGCACATTTGAACATTATAACAGAAACAAGTTTGTGAAGAGAAAAGAAAGAGAAGGCAGGGCTGCATCTGTTAATGGAGGTGCTTAGACTGTGCTCACTGTAAACATAACAATATATTTTCCTTACTTACTTTTTCAAGTTTCTGTGAGCAATGATTGTCCTCTCTTATTAAAGGCTTACCTAAACTTAAACCTGCATTAACTGATTTTTCCACTTATTTTCAGCAGAAACAAATAATGAACTCAACACTGACATATCATCACCTTTTAAGTTGATATGTTGAACTTGTTAGCAAACAGCTGCTTATTTCCACATCCAGCAGTTACGGAGCAACATTATCATTCATTTGGAGTCGTGTTTCTGTCCACCTGGTGAGCTTTTTCTCTGAAAACAGCTGCCTGCTGCGGCCGAAAACGACGCTATGAGAGCGCTGAGACTGAACAAAAACAGTAAAGTTGCAGCTGGACAGCTAAACAATGAACTGAAACTCGCTATTAAGCATGTATTTATCAGTACATACTGTACTGGTACACTGAAAGTACAAAAAAAGTTAAAAAAACACTAAATTGGGAACACTGTACGTTGCATGCTGTGATCTAAAGCCTTACTGAATACTGTATCATTCTTAAACAAACCAAGAGGCCTTTTCTACAACTGTAAATTCACTTTTATAATCCCTCTCCCTAGATTTGAGTTAAATAAGACATAATACCTATTCAAACATAGTAACAGATAAGGTTGACATGTTAGTTGTGTTTCCTCTCCAGGGTTCAGTGTTGAGTTGACAGCTGCCCTCCGGATGTGTGAGCTGGATCTCGGCCTCTCAACACAAACCCTGCAGCAGCAGCAGGAAGGGCTCACTGCTGGTTTGTCTTCCCCCTGTTTGCCCCGGAGTGAGTGGGCAGAAGATTGTGATGAGTGGGGAAGAAGAAGAAGAAGGGGGCAAGTGTAGAAGTGAGTGAGGGTGTGCTGATGGGGGAGGAAATTACCCCCGAGTCTGCACATTCTCCAGCGCAAACACAAACACACACACCTTCGTTTTCCTGGGTTTGGTTTGCTGTTTTAGTTTGATGCTGAGGCAGATTTCTTCATGAGCCCCCCCCCCCACACCACACACCACCACCAACACACACATACACACCCAACACAACCCCCCACCTCACCCCTTCGCCCCTCTCGCCCTCCGAACCCGGCACAGTCAGCATCGGCGTGGTGACGCCAATCGATGCTCCGCGCCCCGCTGAGCGTGTCCACACAAGGCCGAGCGAAGGGCCCCTCCGCAGGGGATTGTGGGAAATCTGATTTATGATGCCCGCGGTGTTGCTGACCAGTAACTTTTGCTCCCTCTCTTCCTCTTTCCCTTTGTCTCTCCATCTCTCTCCTGATCTGGCTCTCTTCTCCCCGTGACTTACCTGTTTAACTCTCTTTCTGCAGAACGTTGTCGCTTTATGAAAATGAGAGCGACCGTTGAAGAAGCATCTGGAACTTTGGAGAGGAACTAGAGAGACAAAAAAAGAAGAATAGGAGTAAAGTGAACTCCCCAATAGTGCAATAAGATGGGAATTTGGGCAAAAGGGGCCGACCAGAGAATGAGAAAGGGTTTGTTAAAGAGGATGGGGTGAGATAAAGAGATGGAGAAAGAAAAGATGATTCCATTTCATAGGGATCTGCTTGCAGAAGGTGGAGGATGTAGAGAGGATTTTCACGGCTGCTTTGGTGCTCAGTCTCTCTCATCTGCTGTTGTCTCTGCCCTGGCACTCCTGGTGACGTTTTAACCACCAAGCAGAGCACACACACTCATACCAGTCTATTTCTACTGCATCTCATTACATCACACATGTTCTGTGTTGGCATCCTCAGTGTCAAAGGTCAGTTATGGCAAAACCCCTGAATCAAGAACATTAACAAAATTGAGCGCTTAAAGATTTAGAGCACGCAGGGAAATGTTTTAAGAGCAACTTTTAAGAGGATGCATCACCAAACTGCGGGTGTCCAGATGTTTTGATCCCGCAAAATAAATTAGGTCACTAGGTTTGAGTGAATTTTGCATTCTGCTTTAGTTTCTACCAATTCCAGAGAAAAATATCTATCTAGTCATACTTAGTTTATCCCAGTCATACAACAAAGTAGCAGAGCACAATTTCTTTAAGTCATCATGATTGTAAGCTGTGTAAGAAGAAGCTAGCTGTCAAACTAGCAATTTTTGCCTTAAAAAGAGGCTAAATGCCATAGTAGCAGTAAGTTTCTGGAATTTATTTGTTTTGATGTGAGTGATGAACAGTATATGTGACAGGCATTTTTGTCTGGACTGTTCCATAAATATTGTAAAAATCATAAATACAATCATCTCCTAACCTTAACGCAGTGGTCATGTCAACAATGAACTTTAAGGAAGCAGTAACTTTAACCCACTTTAACCTTAACAAAGTGATCATTTTAACCCAAACCACGATCTTTCCCTGAACCTAACCAGCCCTTAACCACAGCGCTGTCACATCATAAAACATCATTATTTTTTTAACAGTGATGTGTGACGGTTTTGGAAAGCACAGACAAATGATGTTATGCTGCTGATTACTGCTGATTACTGCTGACAGGGGCGACAGATTAGAAAACGCTCCTATGTGTCGTTCTGGAGTCACATGGTCAAACAAGAGTATGTGGTTGTTTAATTTAGAGGACTTGTCAATACAGTACTATATTACAGCGTTTAATAATGGCTGACATGAGACATCATGAGCTTGAAATATGGAATTCCACCTAGATGTTGGCATGAAATATATGTATAAAAGTCAAAGGGTAACTACAGTGGCCACCATAACATATGAGAGAGTGTATTTTTGAAGCATGTTAGCAAAACATTTCTAGCAGGCGCCCTCCCCAATTGCTCAGAATCTGCCAGAATGAATATAAAAACCTTTACCAATACAAGCCCATGTGCTCAGATTCGCAAACTGATTCCAGCTTGTACTTCCTCCGTAGCTCGGCCCTTAACGAGGTTCCATAATACAATCTTCTGCATGCAAACACACACACACACACACACACACAAAATTATCTTGTCATGGTGACATCTTTGGCGGTTAATGTGTAGTCAGAGCGTGGAGTGCAGTGACACTCAGACTGTCTGAGTGTGTGTCAGGCTGCAGGGGGCCTCCCAGCCCCTGCTGTGTGGGAGACCGACTCCTCCTCAGAACATTCATTCACTATCTCCTCCTCTTCAAGAACACAGTAAATTAGAAAGTTAACGCACTGATGGGGCGGAAGATTGCTCTGCTGGGCTGTTGTCTCAATGTGTGTGTGTGTGTGTGTGTGTGTGTGTGTGTGTGTGTCAGCAGTAAAAAGCAGTTCCCCAAACAGCAGGAGATATGCATTAGACTAATGTGTGATTAAACACATCCATGCATGTGATTGGTTGATTTATGTGCTTTGACAGTGGTAACTGGTTGGTTTTATAGATCAATCATGAGGCGGTGGGAAGGTTGGGGCAGGCGATACATGCTTGTTAAGATAATGAAGCATCATTATTGTAATTTTTAACATGCAGGGGGGTTAGCCTTAAGTCTTAATTTTGCTTTCCATAGTGAAAGGTTAAAGAACCATAGTTAAAGGGCCACAGTGGTGTTTTTACATGTCTAATCCCATTAATTACAAATTACTTATACTTTTTTGTACTTTCTTCTGACTGTTATCAATAGCACAGTTTTTGACTTGGATGGATTTTTCTACAGGTTCAGGCAGCCATTATTTCCCTTTAATAAATGTATGACTTGTAAATCAATTAGCAAACTCTTAAAGGTTTCTTGGGTCATGTAATCCATCACAGTGAAGATCAAGTCTGCATTACCTCATAATGATAGGTAATGACTTAACTTTGACAATTAATGCCGTTCACTGTAATGATAATAGTCCTTATATATGTATATCCATGTGCAACACGTCTTAAATCCTTCACTATGTGCAACCACAAGTACAACTTAAAACAGCACACGTGATATATGCAAAAGTACAGTAAGCATATAAGCATGAAAAATAACACCGACTAAATATAAAACATGTGCACAGTAAAAATCAAACTGGACTATCAACCAGGCAAAGTGGGCAACTGCCCCAGATCTGTAAACTACTGGTTGTACTGGTTTCTATACCACCACTACGTGGTTGGGCGCATAAGTACAAGACACTTAGGCAACAAAAGCACTTTAGTTAAGGTTAGTGAAAGATTGTGGTTTTGGTTAAATATCAATAAACTTGTAATTCCAGTCACCGCAGTTTTTTCTATATTAAACCAAGATCATGATCCTTCCCTAACCTTAACCAAGAGCTGCCAGTACCCAAACACAACCATAACAAATTTAAAAGTAAGTAAACATTTTATTCAGGCATTCAGTATTAATACTTTTGCAACTTGCCAGATATAATTAACAACATTTTCTCATCATGTTGACAGAAAACAGCCAGCTATGTTTCCTCTAAAACATATTTAGTAGTATATAGATGTCATTTGTAGGAGACAGGGTTGGCAAAAACATACAAAACATCTTCACAAGCCTCTGTGATGAAGGATCATTTAATGGTTTTAGTTGCATCTCTCTCTCTCTCTCTCTCTCTCTCTCTCTCTCTCTCTCTGTTTGAGTTGTAATTCTATAATCACCGTTAAAGGAAGATGTATATTTAATATCTCATCTTGCTGTGCTGATGATGTGGCATGTTTTGAAACATTGGTTTCATAACTATATCAATACCTCATCTCTTTTTCATGCCATTGATGATTGTCTCTCTTCAGAGGCAACATCCGCCTCTGAGGCAAATAGAAGCACTTAGCTCGGCTTATTTCAATACCTGATTTGAAACCTGCTGCTCTGTTTTATTAAGAGCACACTTACTCATCAAGATGACACCATCATAAAAAAAAAAAAAAAAAAATTAAAAAGTTTGTGGTCAACTATGTGAGGAGATGGATGGATTTCATGGGACATTAAGTTGATGAATGCGAGGCAGATTTACCTTTTGTCACCATGCTTGTTGCGTGTTTTATCCGTGTGGTCGTTTATTGAATCTGCAAAGGGGAAAAGTTTGTTTTGCTTCGATTTGAGACTAAGTAGTTGTGACATCTCTGCTACCCACAATCCCCTGCGGGAAGAAGCTGGCTGTTAGCAATATTTCCCCGGTGATGGCTTGGGCTTTACACTGTGTTACAGCAATTAGATCTCAATTAGCTCAGGAGTAAACACACACAGAGGGAGAGAGATGCAGAGTATTGGAGGGAGAGCTGTTAGCAGATGTAAAAAAAAAGGGCCTGTTCTCTCTGGGGTCTTGTTTGAACCTCCGGGTCCCGTGTGGACGTACTGCAGCCCTGTGGGCAGGATTCAATCTACAGCTCCTGCACATAAACACACACACACACACGGGGACACTGAGCCGGAAACACAAACACACAAACTGAAACCATGGTGATGCATCAAGAGGCATTCAGACGCTTTAAGAAAAGTTCAGAAAAATTAATTGTCAGTGAGTGCTTCACCCCGAAAGAATAATTCTATCACCTCAGTTGCATCTCCTCCTTTCTTCTCCTCTTCTTCGTCACATTTCCTCTCCTCTTCTGTCTCCCACCTTTCTTCCTTTACTCTCCTTCTTGTCCTCTTTTCTCCTCTCATCTTCTCACCCTCCCTCCCTCTCCTTCCTCCTTTACCTCTCCTCTTCTTCTCTGTCATCCTTTTCTCTCCTTCGTCTTTGTCATTCTTCTTCTCCTCTCTTCTATTCTCCTCTTCTTCCCTCCTCTTTTTACTTCATGTCTCCTCTGTACCCTCTCCTCTCAGCTCTCCTCTTCTTCTTTCCATTCTTTCCTTTTCTCCATCCTCTCCTCTTCTTTCTCCTCTCTTTCCATCCTTTCTCTTCTCTCCTTCCTTCATCCTGCTCTCCTCCCCCTTTCCTTCTTCTTCTCCTCTCATCTTCTTGATTCTTGTCTCCTCTCCTTCATCTAATATCATCTCCTCCTTTTTTCCCTGTCTTCTCTTCTTCATCTCCTCTTCTACTTTCCATTCTCCTTTCTCCTCCTTTCTTTCTTCTCTCCTTTCCTCTCCTTTGTCACATTTCCAAACTTCCTCACTTCCTTCCTGTCTTTTCTCCTCACCTTCTGTCCATCCTCTCCTCTGCCTCTTAATTTCCTTTTTATTCTCTACTCCTCTCTTTCTCTCCTTCTATCCTCTTCCCTCCTCTCCGTTTTTGTCTCCTCTCCTTCTTCCTGTATCCTTTATCTTGTGTACTCTCCCCTCTCTCATTTTTCCTATTCTCTCCTTCTTTCCGTCCTCTCCTCACTTCTATTCTTTTTCCTTCTCTTCTTTCCTCTTCCCTGCTCACCTTTTCCCCTCTTCTCTCCTTTTTGTCCCGTCTTTCCTTCCTTTCTCTGCTTCTTCTCATCCTCTTATCTCCTCTCCTTCCTTATTCCGCCTCTCCTCTATTCTTCTTCTGTCCAATCTGGCATCTTCTCTTCTCTTCTCACCCTCTTCCTCTTTCTTTCCTCTCTTCCCTCCTTTCTCTTCTCCCTACCTTCTTTCCGTCCTCTTCTCTCCTCACTTTCTTCTTTTTGTTCTTCCTCTCCCTCTTCCCTCCTTACCCTGTCCTCTCCTCTTTTTCTGCTCCTCTCATCTCCCCCCTTCATCTAGTCTCCTATCCTCCTCCAATGTTTCCTCTCCTCTTAATCTTTCCATCAATTAATCTCCATGTCTCCTCCTCTCATCTCCTTCTTCCTCTCCGTATTTATCTCCTCTCCTGCTTCTCATCTCCTTGTCTCCCCTCCTTCATTCTCTCCTCCTCAACTATCCTTCTCCTCTCCTCTTTTTCTTATCATTCTCTCCTCTCCTCATCTGTCTTTTGTCCTTCCTTTCCTCTCCCCTTCTTCTCATCCTCTTGTCACCTCACCTTTTTCCTACCTCTTATCCCCTCTCCATCTTGCCTCCTCTCCTCCCCTCTCTCCTCTCCTCTCCTCTCCTCTCCTCTCTTATCCTATCCTATCCTCTCCTTTCCTCTCCTCTCCTGTCCTCTCTGCCGGGTCGCTGTGCTTGTCGCGGGTGATAATCCGTGTCACGGCGGCTGATTGGGGATTAGGACTAGCAGTTTATTCACGGCAGGGAGAATGATACAGCGCTTAGTGGCACAGGCTCCCGCGGCAGCCGCTCTCTGCTGAATTAGCAACATGTTTGAATGAGATAAAAGAGACAGCTTACCCCACCGCACTCCACCACCTAATCCCTATACAGCTGTGAAATGAGCCGGGCCAGCCGCACCACACCTAGACCCACGCTGGCTGCCTCTCGTCCTCCCTCTCTCTCTCTCAAGCACACACATGCACACAGTCACCGTTTATACTGTACCTGCCTGCACACACACACACACACACACACACACACACACACACAGCAAACTCTAATTCCAAACTAGAAAGCACTCAGAGAGCACATAGCTGCACTAAGGCTGCACAATCCTCTGAATGTGATATTTTAATAATAGAAAATGTTTGGACTTTTTTTTTTAAAACCTGAATCCAGAACTGCAACAAAATACACACAGTGAGATAATCATGCCCATTGGAGAATGCTGATGGATAATACATAAATACTTCACAAGAATATTCAGGTCTTGTACAAGGATGAACTGTGATAAATTTCAAGTGAGTCCCACTCATGACCTTTTAGTTATGACAATTTAAATATATCATGTTGGTGTAGCGTCACTTATAGGTGGAATCGAGCTTGGCTGGATCACTCAGGGTGTATGCCATCCAAATTTGGCAACAAATGCACAGTGTGGCAGTTTAAGTCAAAGAGACCACACCAATGACAATTTGGCAGCCAAGAATGAGAAAACACTATGGAATAAAAAACAAATTAATAGTTTTTCAGGTTAATTTAAAATGTCATTATACCAAATTAGCAGTTGGATGAAATTTTCAGGAAAACTGTGGCCTTGAGGTGAATGACCATGAACTGCAACGTCCCCAGTTTGAATCCTGTCAGCGGCCACTATTACACCTCTCTCGTCCTCTTTTCCCGTCATCTCTTCACTGTCTCTGTCTAATTGAGTTGTTGTGTGAGGGAACACTGATTCCAGAAGTGCTTTTCCTCATTCTGTAATTCCATTTCAAATGTTTCTTTAAAGGACCAGTGTGTAAGATTTAGTGGCATCTAGCAGAATGGACTTGGTAGAAATGGAATATAATATTCATAAGTATGTTTTAATTAGTGTATAATCCCATGAAAATAAGAATCGTTGTGTTTTTGTTACCTTAGAATGAGCCTTTATATCTGCATAGGGAGCAGGTCCCCTTTCACGGAGGCTGCCATGTTGCACCGCTGTCTTTCTACAATAGCCCAGAACATACAAACCAAACACTGGCTGTAGAGAGAGCTTATCGCATTTTTTTTTTGTGTTTTTCGCAAGTTTCGTAACTAAACATGACTCTGATATGGCTGCCCCTCGGCTTCCGGAAAGCTGGCCAATCAGAACAGAGTGGACTCATCAGCAGGGGGGCTTTAAAGAGACAGGAGCTAAAACTGCCTGTTTCAGACAGAGGCTGAACTGAGGGGCTGCATAAAGGGCCAGTATAAGATAAATAAGGAGTTTTTTGAACTGTGAATCATGCAAAGCTGCTCTAGTGGAGTCCCAGAATAAAAATTTTGATCCAAATTACTGTCATAGCTGCACATAACGGGCTTCATCTGAGATCCAGGTTTCAGTGCCCAGTTGTATTTATATTCAAGTACCTTAGCAGAAATCTCTGGACAGCTGTAAATTGAATGTATTTGTTGTTTGTTATTTTCTACATGTGATTAAGCTCTAAAATAACCTCCTTCTCCTCAACACATAACAATATGGGAACCACCAGGAGACAAAGTGTGGTCCATTTTGTTAATGGTTTTGGCCAGAAGGGATTGGCCATCTCCACCAATAAGCCCGGCCGTATATCTCACTTCATTTGGCTTGCGTTGTGTCAGCAAAATAAGGCAGGGAAATAATAATGTGTAGCTATCTACATATGGAGAAGTAATGAAGGAGAGAGGGACGGAGTGGAGGGAGGAGAAGTGCAGGGAATGAGCACAGGAGTGGAGAATTACAGCTTATATTAGAACTGTAGGATTTGCAGTCGGATCCCTTATACTGTGAGGTGAGTGAAGGTGATTCACCAAAAAAAAAAAAAAAAAAAAGCGAAGCAAGCATTTTATTCTTCACTGTCTTATCAGGAAACAGAAAACAGGGAGACATACTGCTTATATTTAATTTGCACCAATCTTAGTGTCTCTATATTGGTCTCTTGTAATTTCCATCATCATTCATTTACCGGATGCCAACCGAGCCTGGTCACTGGTTTTATTTTTTTCACTGTGACTGACGTGTGGAGTTTCTGTACGTTTTGTCACATAAATAAACCTGAAAGATATATTTAATACTTTTGTCATCAACAGGACTGACAAGAGGGGCAGGAATTTTCCCCAGGGTTTGGTTTTCACCGTCTTCTTCACTACGACGTTTGTTTTTTTTTTTTCAGATTGACAAAGGAAATGCAGAGGTTAATTCTGATAAAGACAATATCAGCACTTTCATCAGAAAGTGCGAGATTATGTCCTGAACTGAAGTGAAACGTCACAGGAGGCATCTTGACACAAGTCTTACAGGGAAATCTGCCCTGGGCTGATTGATTTGTTAGTGATAAAGCACACAGCATCTCAACACCTTTAAAAACCCAAAGAGGGAATAAAAATATATTTTTCACCAAAACAAAATGTTATTTTTAGGCAAAGCAAGAAGTAAAGGTGAAGTCCTTTATTTAGTCACATTTAGGGATATTACGGTTTAATTTTGATGCCAAGTTTTAGATCCTGACTTGTGAGGTGTTGAATGATGGTTTGTTCAAGACAAATATATCAATAATAACATTGTATTTTATCCTGTCTTCACCAAATTTAGCATTTTGTCTTTTCTTTTTTGATATTTAATCATAGACTGTATATAAAGATGGACGTAGCGAGGTGTGACATCACCCGTTGTTTTCATTGGAGCCGGTTTGAAGCCTGGAGTTGCAGCTTATGGTTGGCACCATCTTTTCCGTTTGGAGCCAGGACCTTCCAGATAAGGAGTGCCGGGTGTTGCCTTTCACGCTCTGGAAACACGACCTGCTACCTCGGATGCCGGTGGCACTTCAAGGTACTTCCACATTGGCTTCACCCTCAAGCCGTGGTAATTGCTGCTTTTATTCAATGCCATTTTACTACAATGACATGCCAAATGCTGTCTCCCCAAGACAAACGACAGCATCAGATCTCTCAGCAAGTACACAAAATGTTGCCCATATGTTCATGTGACAGAACCCTCTAGCTGCCGTAGTAATTATGACTCTTGTCCGTTGTGAGCAAAGAAGGAAGTCGGGTGACATCGTTGTAGACCCACACAATCCACAACAAAACGTGGGACTTTGACATGAGAGACAGCTGTTCATTTCCCATTTTCTACCCACAGTTTTTGTAAAAGTTGCAGGACGTCAACACTCTTTCTTTTTACTATGACCACAATCGTTCCCTTACTTTAACCAAGTGGTTATTATTTAACAATGACAGTGAAGGTCCCCTAACCTTAAGAAAGCAGAAACCAAGATGTTTCTCTAACCTTAACAACGTATTTATTTTGACCCAAATCATGATTTTTCTCTGAACCTAACCAACTCATCTTTGTGCCCAAACCCTAACCATGGTGTTGTCAGATCATACAACTGATTCTTTAACAGTGGTTTTAAGTGTTTTTTGGAGGCACAGATGAACATTGTCTTCATGCGGATGTTGGCATCAGATCAGAAAACACTTGTGTTGTTTTGGAGGACTTGTTTGCCAAATGTGTGTGGTCAATTGGACGTAAACTGCAATAACTCTTGAATGCATTGTGCAGTTGCAACCAAATTTAGTTGACATAAGCTCAGATCAACTGTGAGCCACCCTGCGCAATTTGATGGCACAACATGATGCATTTAAATGACCAGTCAGATGTCTGATGTTGAAATGTTGTACAGTTCATTATAAAACCCTAATATTCCTCAACAGAATTGAAGTATTTCCAAATCAGAGTCACCATCAGCCAATCAGCATGATTTTCTATCACTATGTGTATTTTGATGCAGATCTGAATTTTGTTTATGTTCTTGATCTCTAGCCGTCTGTCTCAGGGCTCAGAGGCCATGTCAGTGTCACCTCCGTGTGCCGCCGCCTCAGAGTCATCTCTGGTTACCAGCGGATAAGCACTTTTCCCCTGATTGGTTTAGCCAGAGTCTCTTAATATCATATTGATGATAATTTCCCTGTAATGCGCCATTTGCACTAATTGTGATGCAGAGAGTGAGTAATGGCATGTGACTGCAGCCGCTCCCCAGCCACTCCTCAACACTTAATCTCCTGATTGTCCCAGAGAGACGAAACGTGACAAGATCGCCATAAACAACCTACTTCTCCGTCAAACACGCACACACACACACACACACACACACACACACACACACACACACACACTGGCCACAGCTCCATCCTCCGCTCACTGCTTTACACTGACCTCTGTGCTACCCCACATTTCTCTCTCTCTCCACATTTTCTATCGCCTTGCTATTTTTGACTGAATCTCCTCTTTTTAATTTGAATTTCTTTTCTTTCATTTCTCCCTCTTTCCCCCTTTTCCAGTGTATATATTGAACAGTGTTGTGGATGAACTGCAACCCTGGTGGTCCAGATTTTTGTTCAAATAACTTAGTTCTGCTTTGTTGTGGCTCAAACCAGAGCCAGGTTTATTGCCAAGTAGGTTTGCACATACAAGGAATTTGCCTTGGTGTCGTGGTGCTTAAAAAAAAAAATACACAAAATTAAATAATCCTAAATAATATAAAAAGAGAAAGAAAGAAATTTACAATAAAAATATGTAAAATATTTTCTAAACAAGCTGATGATTGATCCAACTTCATGTGGGGAGGTGGGTTTGAAAAAATGCATTCACAGTCTGTATTAAAAAAAAAACAGCCATGCAAGCATCTCCGCACAACACTCATGTACATTTGCTTATGTGCAGCCCGAAGAAGCATTTTCCAGACTGCACTGGCAGCAGTGTGATGCTCCACCAATTAGCGAGCAGCTGTGGTCAAAAAAAAGTCGCAATACATGCAATTTTTCCTGCACACCAAAGTTCACACACACTGTTGTGCCTCAAAAACACATTTTATCCTACAATGATCATGATATATCAGAGCTGATAGCAAATCCGCTCGAATCCATGCAGATATTGGATATATTGACCCAAGACCTGCAGCAATAGAGGAGGACCCTACCCGGAATATAGTTTGGACCCGACCTTCCTCATGTCCTGGATCTGGTCTGCATTACCCGTGAAGATCTCTACCTCCTGCGTATGTGACTTTATTCCACATGTATGATAAATTAATCTTGATTCGTTATCAAATAAGTAACCAGAAATAAGGTCTGTCTATTCTTGTAGAGACACATATAACTAGATATATATGCTAATACCACTTAAGCAAATGAAATCATATAATTGGCCATAACAGTTTAACCTTTGAACAATGAATTACTGTGTGTCTGTACTCCATATGCAAACCATTTACATAAGAGTGCATAATTTAAATGCGCTCTTTTTCATACCTTTCACCATGCTACTAAATCCTCATCTACCTCAGTGCAGTTTGAGTTCGTTTCCTCACACACAGACACTGAACACACAATCACACAGGATGGCGGGCCAGCTGATTTTCTCCTCTTTATCTGAGCCTTGGGTGTGAAATCGATGTAGGTGGCCCATCTCCAGCCCTGCAGGGGGGAGAACATCAACAGACCTCAACAGAGTGATGGCAGCAGGAGGAAGCAAATCTGGAGAAATTATGATAATGATCATAGAAACGTATAATTCTGTTGGTCATAGTTTAAATTACAGAGAAAAAGGAAATTGTCGCTTTTCTTTATAAATGAATACAAACTGATTTATATCTCTATGCGAGGAGAAGAAATGAGATATTAAAAAAAAGAAAAAAAAGCTATTTACTCCTACTGGATTGTTTTCTACTCCTCCCTCCTTCTCTCTGAGCTGGAAAAGAGGATGAGCTGCTGGTTGGGGGTGTAAAATAGAGTGCGGAGGGTTGAGTCAGGGACTGTTAACCCCAGGGGAGGTTCAGAGCATCAGACCTGATTCCCAGGCCATCTCATTGTTCCCGGCCCGGCTGTAATTTAGGAGGAAAGCGGCGTCAAAGCGCCCATAAATCCTCCGTGTGCCGAAAGCATCCCAATCTCAATCTGTCAGCGAGACACTGGTCAGCCGGTAAATACTTATCGCCCGCTCCTCTTCATGTGATCACACACATGGGAACACACACACAAACACAGTTTTGTTTGTGTGCATGTATATCTACTTTTCTAGTTCTACATGAGGAAGCTGCTCTTGCTGAGGAGGCAAGTTTGCAAGATGAGTGCTAAATGCACAGATGTGCAAACACACACACACACACAGACTAACATATGCACAGGTTACTGTACAGGCATTGTTCATGACTGTTTTCTTTACAGCAGACAGGCTGAAACAAAGAAGATTAAAGAGGACAATGAGAGCAAGTAAGACAGTTTAGATTACAGTAGCTGATTGTTGTTAATACATATGTAGTCGTGTAATAGTTCACTGATACATAAGGACTAAAAGTAGCAGCTCAGCTCCTCCCAGAAAACCATGCTTTAGTTGCAGTAAATAAGTATTAGCAATTGTGTGAAAGCTTAGTTTCTCCAGTTTTTGTAGTATTTTCATGCCTTTAGATTGGGTGAAGAAGAAAAGTAAGTAAGGAAGAGATGAAAGAAGAAGGAAAAACCATCTAAAGCAAGGTTAGAAGAAGAAATACAGTAATGAAAAAAGGATGCAGGTATAGGATGAAAAAAGGAAGAAAGAACAAAAGAAATCATTAAAGAGGAGAGAACAGAAGGAGGAGAGAAGAAAATAAATTGGGAAGGAAAGGAATAAGGAAAGAAGGAAGAGAAGAAGGGAAAATGGAGGGACAGAAGCAAGGAAATGAGGAAAAAGGGGAATGACTGAAGGAACATGAGATGACTACAGGAGGAAAGAACAAAGTAAATAAAGAAGGGAGGACAAGGGGAACAAGAGAAGAAGAGGAAGGGAAGAAGGAAGGAAAGCAATTACAAAAGAGGGAAGAAAAAAGAAAAGATGGAAGAGTGAAAGTACGAAAGACGAAAAAAAAACAATTTACTCAACAACAGCCATATTTATCTAATGTCACATACAGTACATTTTGTGGAGAAAGTCTCAAAATGGAAATACTAATAAATAAAGTACTAATAATAGTACGAACAGCACTTGAGTAAATGTCCTTAAATCTTTCCAACCCTAACATGGCACTAATGACACTAAAAAAAAGGTTTTATCTTTTATTTTAGATTCTAGGAACTCGGGTTTTAAATGCACCCCATTTAGCTCTTCCAAACATGATGTTCAAGCAGTCCTCTGGTTTCCTTCTTCTTTCTATTCCTCTTCTTCTGGGACTTTCTGAGCATTTCTGGTCTGAAGGAGCCGACAGGGCATTTCAGTTCAAACGAGGTTACCACGAGGCAACAGCACCTCATACAGGAAACTCCACTGATTATTGACCAATGATTAACACTCACCTGAACCCTGTAGGCCTTTTCAACACACACATATACACACACAGAGACACACAACACATGCCGTCTAAAAGGTGAGTTTCTTATGATGACCTCTGGGTCGCAGTCCCTCAATTTAATTTAATCCAGAAAATCTTTATAGGCACACATAAACAAACACGTGTGTGTGTGTGCACATGTCCACACAGTCAGATGTGTATAGAGACATCCTCATGTTGATCAATAACGTTCATAGATTGTCAATTACGCTCTGGATGGAGAATGAATGGGATTTGCATATATATAGAGTCGGGTTTACCCATGCACTCATAGAGCGTCCTAAAACTGCTGCCCTCAGCATGCTGACCCACAGGGGGAGGAGGGGTGAGGAGGGGGGAGTCGACAGGATGTAGAACAGCAGGACCCGAAATATGGGAGCAAACACCTGAGATATTCTGATGAATTCACATTACAGACGATCATCTGCATTGAAACAGATTGCTGCAAATGTGTGTGTGTGTGTGTTTGTGTGTGTGAGAGAAGGTTTGTAGATGGAAATATTTTTGGGATTTGGATCACTTTGTTCAGGTTTTATTTGAAAATTTGTTTTATTCATTTCAGTTCATATGAATTTAGATTGTAGTTGAGATGTTTATTCTTTTTTCATTTACTGAATCATGTGGCCTAAACAACTACCTCTCTGTTTTTGTAAAATATCCCTAAATCTATTTCCGGGCACAACTTTTCCTTGTAACCTGCTTTATGTCTTCCACTTTTATGCTATGTTTAATTTGCTCTAATTATGTGCACCCAACACCTGTTTACCTGTTTTTAAGACGTGAGTGGGACAATCAGTGAGCCTGAAAAGCTGAAACATGTGTGCTTGTTACTCTTCTGCATTATGAAAAAATAAAGATAAAGCAAATACTTACTTCAAAAGACTATTTTTACTCTGAGAATGAATCATTTTACCTGAAGTTAGTGTTAGTAGCAGACAAAATGTATTGTGAGCCTGAATGGTTATTTTTCTTTGGCTGAATATCATGTTAAATTTTTCAATAAAAGTGCAGATACCATACCTTCCTTACCAACACCAAGGCAACACTTTTCAATACCTGACTATGAGAAATATTAAGTTTTTTCTACAAAACCCTTTCTTCATTTAACAAAATAATCCAAAGTTTTAAAATCTTAAACGTGATAGAAACATGAGCAAAATCAGAACAAAGAATAAATGAACGAAATTGTGAATCTGATGAGACATTCGATGACACTTTTGTCTCGATTACCTAAAAAGCGCTGACATTCGGTATTCAGCCCGAGCAAAGACTGAACGATTTTATTTATATACATCGTATTTATACATTTGTATTTCAAATCACAGCTTTTATCTTTACTTTTACTCTCTCATGACATCTTCTACTTTTAGTTTTAGCTGCTGTGTGTATGATCATTCATCTCTCTCTCTGTGTGTGTGTTGTGTTTGCCCAGTAGTGTATGTATTTCTGTGTACCTGAGTCACTACAGTGGCATCGGGGGCCAATTAGCAGGGTGGATTATGTGTCTGAACTCTGCTCCTGAGGGAGGGAAACCAAACCACACAGTGAGGAGGAGGGGGGGGGGGGGGGGGGGGGGGCTCACCACATGAAGCCACACAAATTACACCCGTACCAAACATATCAGTTCACTACCAATACTGTATTAGCTGTCATCACAGCGGTGTGTGTGAGTGACAGTTGTGATATCTGCCAAGTGTTCAGAGCTAGAAATGTGTATTTATTATACTTACTGTATGTGTATGTATGCAGGTGAGCGTCAGAGATAAACAGAAAAACTGAGATAAAGACAGACAAACACACTGGTTGACTGAGCAAGTAACCAGTATATTACATTACATTGCATTGAAGTCCTTTTTTTAGCAACAAGTAAGCAACATACAATAAGTGCATTCAAACTCCATCAACAAGACCTAAAGCAAAGGAGCTAGAGCCCCAAATCTCCCAAACAAACAGCTTGTTTTTTGCAACAGTGCAAGTTTTTTTTTCTACAGTGAGTTGAAGGCTGGAATAAAATGCAAAATGAAATTAAAAGTGTATGACTCCTTTAAAGAATTGGAATCTTCTTGTCCCCTTCAGATCCACTGGTGCCTCCATCTTTAGCAAGCAATGTTGTGTGGTCAACCATTGTTTACCTTTATTTATTTTAAATTCTCATGGAGAACCCAGGGTTTAAACAGATATCAAATATGTCAGGATAAACTTTGATGAAATGCATGTAAAATGATGCACAAAACCTTCAGAATATTTCTATTTCCATTAATGGCACAGCTTTAAACCTGGCATCTTCAGTTTAGATATTTTACTCACTGTACAATGAGCATCACATGCCTCCAAACAAGCAGATACTGAATATATACAGTACCAGTCAAATGTTTGGACACACTTTCTCATTCAATGGGAAGGTGTGTTCACACTTTTGGCTGTATACTCTATGTGAAACTGTCTTCTTTATTTAAAGGTGATTTCAGGTCAAATTTAAGAGAAAAATCATGAGTTGAGAGGTAAAATTGTAGAGTTTAATCACATCTATCAGTGTCTGAAGTTGTGGTTACTGCATGAAAATAAAGAAAAACCTTGGTGACATGTCATTACAAATATTTATAATGATATATATCAAATTATACCATATTAATAGTGGAAACAATCGATCAATTGACAGAAAATTCAACTGCAACTTTTTTGATTATCCCTTATCCATTTACATAATTATTTGGTACATAAAGCAAACCACCTGGGCCTCAAAGAAGTTCTGGCAAACCGTCACGTGACTCAGGAAGGGGAAGCAGGGCTTAGCCCAGGCTGTTTTCAGAAGGGGTGGAGATGTGCTTTGTGGACTTGTCTGTGTCTCTCGGGGCATCTTGTGGGTGGTGCTGCAGGAGTATAGGGTACCGGGACCATTGCTGCAAGCCATTTGGTCCTTATATGAGTGAGTGAAAGCTCTGTTCGCATTCTTGGCAGTAAGTCAGACTCATTCTCAGTGGGTGTTGGGCTCTGCTTTTTGCAGATGATGTGGTTCTGTTGGCTTCAACACACTGTGACCATCAACAGGCACTGGGACGGTTTACAGCCAAATGTGAAGCGCCCGGGATGAGAGTCAGCACCTCCAAATCTGAGGTCATGGTGCTCTACCGGAACTGCTCCCTCTGAGTTGGAAGGGAGTTGCTGCCCTAAGTGAAGGAGTTCAGGTATTCGGAGTCTTATTCACAAGTGAGGGTAAGATGGAACGTAAGGTTGACAGGTGCATCGGTGCAGCATCAGCAGTAATGCGGGCATTGTACCAGAGCTGAGCCAGAAGGCAAAGCTCTCAATTTACCAGTCAGTCCATGTTCTAACCCTCATCTATGGTCACGAGATTTGGGTAGTGACTGAAAGAATGAGATTGTGGATACAAGTGGCCGAAATGAGTTTCCCCCGGAGAGTGTCTCGGCTCACCCTTAGAGATATGATGAGGAGCTCGGACATCTGGGGGAAGTTGCATTTCCTTGTTTTTTTTACTTTATTATAGTAAACCAATACCTTTGGGTTTTTTACTGTTGGTCGGACAAAAAAAGCAATGTGAAGACGTCACCTTGAGATCTAAAAAAATATAATGGGTGTTTTCACTTTCACATAAAAAAAACCAAAAGATTAATCGACAGATCAAGAAAATAATCATCTAATTAATTGGCATTGAATAATATTTAGCTGCAGCCCTTACATATTCAACCTGAAACATTGAACTTGTGTTGTCATTCATTCACATTTAACATCATCTTGCCTTAAGAGACACATTTGTAATTTGAGGCTATACAAATTACCTTGACTTGATTTGAGTCTTAATGCACCTATTTAGTTATCAATTTTGGCCATATTTGTGTGTATTTTGTTAAAAATTATGCTTTCTGTCTTTTGCAGTGAACTGTTGAAACATTTTGTCACAAACCTGTTGTGTAATTGTTTGCAGCTCATTGGGCTTAAAATGAGCTAGAATAGCTTGTTTTTATTAATACGTGCTGCTCTGTAGCTGTGAGCTACACACACTCACAGGGCTCTGGGTCTGTGTGTGGTGTGAGCCGGTCAATGGGGACATGAAGCATTAGCTCAAGCATCAGCATGTCCAATGGGATTGATCGATTTGTTGTTGATTGCCATAGCGACTCCCAGAGAGTGTGTTTAATATCTCTATTCTCTGGCAGGTGTTTACACTTTGGACACTGAGTGGGTTTTCATTGCAGCACGGCCTCGGAGTGAGCTGAGGTTGAGGTTTGTCTGCAAAAAACAAAAAACAAAACAGAAAAGTCAGCCAACTGTCAGCTGACTTCCTTCACAGGCTGATGTTGTGTCAGTGTTGGTGAAATGTTGTGGGGATGTTATCATTCTCTGGCAGCATCAAGCTAATATTGTCGCCCTGTTAGGAGGTCCTGCTACGCTAATCTGCGGCAAGCGAGCTGAAGGGATCAGACTCCCGGTGTCGGGGGGAGTCAGGGGTTAATATATGTGTCTGGGAGACAGCCTTTTCATCCCCCTCCTCCCTCTATTCCTCCCTCATTCTCTCCATCTTTCCCCCCCTCCAGGCACACCCCTCACTCTCTATCCAATCTGTTTCTTTTTGTCCTGGCCTGTGATGTAGGGAAGCTCGGTTCACCACGACACATATACACACACCATGGTGCATTAGACTGGTGATTTCCCCTCCTTCATGCCTATGCTATGGCCTTATTTATCATAATTCATCATTTTACCATACCCACTCCCCTCGCTATTCACATGGGCATTATCATATTGTGGTGTGGCTGCAGGGTATACAGCAAAGAGCACTGATGTAAGAGTGCACAGTGTATCTGAATTCACCCCCTTTAAATAGTTCATCCCTTTAAATACCCTCCTCAGACAGCTTTTAACAGCTTTACAACGGGATGTTTTTGTCAGGGAAATATGGATATGAAACGCATAAGAGTAAAGAAGAATGATATTTATGATCCTATAACATATCATGCTGGTCCTCGATTATTTGAGCTTCAGGCATCCATAACTGTCAGTATGCAAAAAGGCAGCTGTGAAAAATGAAAAGAATGCAATATATAGATTTTTGCAAGATATTTTGGAGAAACAAATTATTGTATTTATTAGTGCTTAATGCTCATGTCCATACATGAAAAATGCATATCATATGGAACTTTGGGTATATTACCTTCAGTATATCAGGATATTTAAAATGCTGGATGCCAAAAGGTCAAAGAGTTATAATTTCAGCACAGTTATATTTAATATCATCATTTACTTATTTATTTAACAGCATAACTTATCTTATCACAGATGGTTGCTTAGAGTTGTATATGGGGAGATTGATGAGAGCTGTAAGACCCAACCATGCAGTCCATGTGTGGTTGAAGAACCAAAACAATGAGCTAAAACAGGCTAAAAGATACATAAAGGCCCAGTCACACCAGCAATTAAAAAACGACAAATTTTGCAGTTCATTCCAATGAAATTGCTGTGATATGTTTATTATATGATATCATTCAAATCCAAAACAAAACAAGCCATTGTAGCTTATTGGCCGTGTTGCACCATCTAGTTTTATTCAACCTCGTCTGTCAGAGTGTAAACTGCTCCGCTGAAGATGAACGCTTTGCAAACAGTGTCAGTGAAATACGTTTCTTGAATAAAATGTGCAAACTTATTGTCCTGTAAGAGAGAGCTATTAGCAGTTAGCATGCCAGCCACAGTAGCAGCCAATTAGTCTCCACCTCACCAAACCTCTACAACCAAATATTTAGCAGACTTGCGGATGAATTTTGCTGTGCCACTTTCTGGTGTGACCAGGCCTTAATGCAGAGTTGGGTCACAATTTCCTTTGTGACCTTTTCACTTTGTAGGTAATTTGATATAATGTAAATATCAAAGATGTCACTCAGTTTCTCTTCTTTTCTGTTTATTTATTTTTCTGACCTCTTATTTGACCATTCAGAATGCAAACTCTTTTACTTAACTGCAGGAATGTGTAAACATTTTGTTTGCTTGTTTTTTTTTGCTGTTGTTTGTTATTTGTTTTTTTTTTAATGTCATGTACACGTGTTTGATTTCACACAAGTAAATAAAAAAATAAGACCAACATGGTCCAACACCAGGTCAGTGCCAAAAGATTTTTTAAGTTTTAAAGGACAACCAAGAAGAAGAAGAAGCTTAGAGAAAAATAAACTCTGCTTAATGAATTATTATCTTCTTTCACTGTTATACTGACAAAGAACAAAGAGGAATAATGTAGATTAGATGATTATCTCAGCCTCAGTAAAAAGATACGGACACATTGAGCAGATTAAATCCCCATCCAACATACCACACAGACTCATCCATGCAAACACACACACACACACACACACTCCCTCAGTATCAACTTTGCTTTCCAGATCCTAATGAGAAGAGAAAAACCTAATTTGATCCATCACAACCCCTCACTCACTCTCTCTGCCCTCCCTCTCCCCTCCTCGGCTGGTCATGGGCTATTCCCGCTGCTCTGATTATTGTTAATCTCATCATATGTCTCTTTCCGCTCAATAAACCCCCCCTCCTCCATCAGTGCTCCCCATTTTCACTCAAATCAAATTGTTACCGAACATAACCTGCCTGAGCCCCGGCGTGCCGCTGCAGTAATGCAGTTTGTCATAATTAAGTGCCGAGCCTAATTAATTAAATGGTCAGAGGGCTAATCAGTGCATTCTGCGGCCGCACTGCTGCATGATGGGAAGGAGGGAAGGATGAATTGAGATTGAGTGACGGATACCACTATTGACGGTTCAGGCTGAACAGGAATGACAAAGTTAATTGTGGAGGCATCTCGGTGCGTCTTCAAGGTTTCGGACAGCTTCAGCACACACTTTCTCCTGCACAAATGATTACTGTGCATATATACGCATGCAAATATACACACAAACACATGTGCACATACACGAATAAACACACAAAAATGCACAAGCACACACACACAAACAAAACACACCACTCCTTTCCATTCCAACCATCACATTATAGTTTTCATTGAATTGCTTGAATACACAGTGCGTATTGATTGAGTAAATGTGCTAATGAAAGTGATGCACAAAGACAGTTCATTAAAGTTGGGCTTGATTAAAAGAGAGAGAGCCTGTACCAACCCAACAACACACACACAAACACACATAAACACGCGCTCGGTTCACTGGTCCGACTCGCCGCATTTTAAAAACTCTCAACTTACTGAGGTTTAGCATTGCTTTGACTCAGTTTTCACTCAAGAGTTTCAGAGGACAAAACTCTTAATGCAAATGTCCAGATTCATTATTCTGAATTTTCAACGTTACATGCAGTGTGTAGAATAAATAAAGAACTCTGATGATGTAGGATGTAATGCAAAAGTCCTTTTAGCCATTGTAGCCGCAGAATGAGAGAAAGGGACAGTTTGGTTCAAAACCCTGTATGTGCTACATGCATTAACATAATTAATTCATCATCATCATGAAGAACAATCATGAAGCCAGAAGTGTACTAAAAGCAAAGTCACAACAGTGGATGCAGAAAATGTATATACTTGAGAAATTATTATTATCCTGCCTCATAGAGTTGATTGTTTGCACCAAACATAACAAATATATTATACCTTTTTAAATCTTTAACCTTTTAAATAATGAATGAATTATTTTTTTATTGTCTGTTTTTATGATGTAAACTCAGCACACTTGTAAAAGAGGGCTCCTGTACCTCAGATGTATTCTTTCCGAGTGTAAATAATAGGTATATTCATCACATCATGTATTGACTAATATATTTTAATCTATAATAGTTACGGAGGACCGACACAATAATTATGTAATATCTGAGGCTCCTTGAGTGTAACCTACTCAATGTTGAAACAAAGAAAGAAAAAGAAAAAACATAAAGAACATAATGTAAGGCAGGTTTACTTGCACATTTCGTACACAAATAAAAATATTAAAATACAAATTCAAAGAAAAGAAAAAAGTAGTGTAGCATTGTCTAGAGAGTCAAAGCAAAATCTGTCCTCTTCTGCTGCCTCTCAATAGAAATGTATTGAATTTAGTCTGTGGAGCCCAAAGCATTTAAAAACTCAACCTCCTGAATCACAGGAAGCAAGATGGGGAAATGTTTTGTTTTGGTTGTTTTTGTAAGTTTTTAAAAGCAATTTTTTAAAATGATCAGTGCCTGTTTTGCAGTCATAATGCTGATGGGATTTTGGAAGTAATGAGACATCATTTAAAACACAAAAAACGTACTCATCTGCAGTTCTTGATTCCTGTGTGATGTCACAATTCTTGTGTGATCTCGTGCAAATCCAGCGCCTACACTGTCGCTACTGCTGCAGCTGTAAAACGGTGGATAAATTGTCTTGAGTGTCACACAACGCCCGCGAAATGACTCCTTTCACTATCAGAATTTGATCTATTTGGTCCAATAACATTTGGAAAGTCTAGAAGAGCTACACGATTAAATTATTTGATCACTGTTCACGTTAGCAGAGGGCTAACTGGAAGTTAGCTGCTCGGCCGGGGGAAGTCTCTGGTATGCATTCATCCGTACAACTCAGGAAAGTCGCCACAGACATCAGATTTAAAAAATCTATATGAGAAGCACAAGGAGATGTATCTGGCGGTGATAAGCTTAATCGACATTGTGTGAACTCGTTTGGCAAAGGCATGAATGTAACAGACGTTCATTTATCTGTAACAATCCCGCACTGCAGTGTGAGGAGCGAACAACACAGAAAGTCACACTGATCGTGTGGCCCCCCCTAGTGGTTGTGGCCCTAAACAAACACATAGAGTGTTTATGTCAGTGGCCGGCCCTAAATATACAGTCTTTATAATATACAGTCTTTGTACATTATATGGATATGAGGCGAGTATACACTAACAAGTGAGACACACTGTCTGTATGTAAACTGCACTGTACTCTTAACCTCCAATGGCTACTTAAATTGTAGTTATTTTTTTTTAATTTTCAGATATATATACATATATACAATATATATATGTATATACGTATAGAGCTTATTTGATGAGAGATCTACGTTCTTCATGGGTCCTAACTCCCTCTCCCTTCCCCTTCTTGTCCTCTGCTCTCCCCTCTCCTCACTGAGGGCATTGTGAGAGCAGTAAGTGCTTGACCACAGAGGGGAAGATGGCTTGGAGAATAGGAAATGCTTGGCGCAGCAAGTCAGGGACTAAAAACTTCGCTAAGTTTCTCTCCATCCATCCTTCGTGCCTTCGTCTCTCTCTCTCACCATCTCTCTCTCTGTCTCCCACCCTCTCTCACTCTCTTATTTCTTCCCTTGAAATTTCTCTTAGGAGATTATCCGCAGGTAAGCTTGTTACCTCTGCCGGCCTGCGTCAGCAGCTCTTCCCCCTGCACTGACCACTGAGGGATGAGGAGGGGAAGTGGGAGAGAGGGGAGAGGGCTTGTGTGAGGGAGGGTGGGGGGGGGGGTCAGCGAACCAGTGGGGAGGAGGAGGCGAGCTGTAGGAGGACGGAGAACGGTGGGGAGTCGCAGGGAGGGCCGGATTGGTGCGAGGGCCTCGGCACTCGCCACTAACACACCGTGACGACATCATAAGACTGAGCAAATGACTCCGCTGCCTCTCCAGGGGGCTGGAGAGGAGGGGAGGGGGGGAGGGGGACACAAAGCTGTCCCCTGGTGAAGGGAGTTTCATCTCAACCCCCCGCGACACACACACCTCCACCCATCCTCACCAAAACACGCAGTCCAGCCGCGGTGACCAGGTAGTCAGACACGCTGGAAATAGGCCTAAATTGATTGCATACACTCGCTCACAAAGCACATTAATGGAGATGACAAACAGAAAAAGGATATTACCAGACTTCAGCTAAGCCATATTGACTGTGTGTGTGTGTGTGTGTGTGTGTGTGTGTGTGTGTGTGTGTCTCCTACTCTCTACTTTTCAATGAAACACTTCTTTTTTTTTCTTTTTTTTGGTGGCTTGATCAACCTCCAGTGTTTTTTCAGGGGTTTCTGACAGATTTTTACACACCTGGAGTCATTTTTAGCACAAGAGCAAGAGACCCCAAATTAGTTTTTGGTTTGTGTGTGCAGGGGCGGGTGAATACAAGCATGTAGATGTGTATGAGCATTTGTGTCGGTGTATGTCTGTCTGTGTGAGGACCAAGTTTTAGAACCTGAGAGTCAGGGCAAACCGAGGATGTTTTGGAAAGTGAGGACATTGTAGAAAATGAGAATATTTTAGGAAAATCAGGGCATGTTTTCGGTAGGTTTTTGGAAAGTGTGGATAGTTTTGGAAAGTGAACACATTTTTAGAAAGTGGTGAACGACCATATTTGAAAAGGACAGTGGTGACATTTTTGGAAAGTATGGCTGCATTTATATAGCGCTTTTATCCAAAGCACTTTACAATGTTTTTTCTGCTGTTCAGGAGGAGGAGCCGGGGATCCAAAACACCGACCTTCTGATTAATGGACGACCTGCTCTACCTCTTGAGCCACAGCCACCCGAAAAGTGATTAAAAAAAAACTGTAAGAATGTTTGGAAAGAAGTGTATGAAACATTTTTGGACAGTAAAGGACGATTTTGGAAAGTGAGGAAAGTTTTGGCAGAAAAAGTGGTGACGTTTTTGGAAAGTGAGTTAAATGACAAAATTCTTTTGCAATACGAATGTTTTTAGAAACTGAGCATTTTTTGGAAAGTGACAAAAGAAATTTACAATTACAATGTTTTTTAGAGAGTGGCCATATTTTAGAAAGTGGGGACATTTATGGACAGAAAGAATGTTTTTCCAAAGTGAAAACATTTTTTGACAGTGAGGAAAGAGACAAAAAATAATAAATGGATGGATATTTTTCAAAAATAAAGAACATTTTTGAGCAATGAGCTGAATTTTGGGAAGTTGAGACATTTTTTAACGGGTTGTTTGAGAGTCAAAGCTGCAATTAGCTTTAGGATAAAGTTTGGGTAAGGAGCCAGGGCATGCATTTTGTCAACGAGTGTCCTCACAAGTGTAGAGAAACAAGCGTGAGTGTGTACTGCATGTAAGAAGTGTGTGTGTGCGTGTGCGTGTGCGTGCGTGTGTTTGTGTGTGTGCACTGGGAGGTTTACTGAAACCTTCACAAACAGGGTTTCCCGGCAGAAGTGAGGGGGATGAAAGGGATGTATTCCTCCAGACATGGAGGGGAAATCTGCTCAAATCTTCCCTTGTTAGAGGAGAGGGGAGAGGGATCAATATAGTTGCGCTCCTCTCTGGCTGAGCCTTCACTCCAGCACAGTTGGAAAAACTCTTTGGCTCTGTCATCCAACATGACTTTTTTCTTCCTCACCTTCCTTCCTTTTTGTTTTTCTTCTCACTTTTGTCTTCTCTTCTCTGTCTTGTTCCCTTGATCATTCCAAATATACTTTTTAAACCAACAGCCCAGGTGGAGTGTTTGACGAGAGAATAAACCAAACAGGGAAGGGTAGAAGAGAAGCACACAAAAAATACAGCAATTAATTCTCAGAAGTTTTAATTAATAAGCCGGTTTCCTTTTGTGTCACTAGGAGTCCCAGAGGAGCGAGAGGAAGCAGAGACAGGTAGAGGAGGAGAGAGGAGGAGAGAGGGGGAGGCGTGTAACAACACCACGATAAGACGGGAGTACAGGTCTAGGAAGAGGTAGGGGAAGGTGGGATTGGGCCACAAGGGAGCTCCAGAGCCAAGGGTATCAGCTACCTGTCATGAATTAATTAATCTCCTACAGCTCACTCAAGTGAATTCATTAGCAGGTACAGCTCCTGCACCCTTGCAGTATCATATATTAATCAATTAAAAAAAGGTGAGATGGAGTTATGCTCCAAAATAAACTCCACAGCTGGAGAGGATTGACAAGACAGACAGAGGAGGATTACATTCTTTGTTCCAACTCACCCACAAGGCATCGTGATATTTGGAAAAAAAAAATCTTTTGATTTGTGTGGTCAGGTCACGTGCTTTAGACAGATAAAGTCTCAAACTTTACTGTACATATGTGTATACTAATATATGTCATTAGTCAGTTTTAATTATTATTTATTGTTTTTAGATACCATTTAACTTTATTCTAAAGATTCATATTATCTCAAACACAATTTGTTATTTATGGACGGCATTTTTTTAGCATTAGAGTTTGGAATAAGTTCAGTAATTAAAAGTAAATAGCAGATATAATAGTAAATAAAAGTTTTGTAACATAACGCAAAGCAGACTTTCTTCGTTTCCATAGTAACGGTCAGTGAGGCTCATGGGTGATGTAGCTGCTTCAGCCATCAAAAACTGACAAAAAAAACCTTGATTTCTCAGAATCAAAGGTGAAATAATTCAAACAGATGGCTTTAACATTAACATATTGTTATCAAGGATGTGTGTTTTTGTGTTGAGAAATGTTGAACATATCATTAAAATTGACAGTGAGGACAATACTTCCTGGCAGTGGGTCCTCCGGTCCGCCAACCGGACTGATGTGGTCTGTTGGAAATATGAAGAAGAAATATGTCATCGCTAGGGCAGTTTAAAATCTACATTTATTATTGAAAGAACATCATCAAACAGTTACATAAAATAACACAAATAACATAACGGCTCAGATAACTACACAACGCAAAGACAATGACTCAAACATGTAAGTTACGTGTTTTCAGCAGTAGCAGTGTCCATAGCAACCACCATAGCAATGACCAAAAAAGTTGTATTCCAACGATTTTCTGGCAGGACCTGAAATTTCATAATAACTAACAAACTAAACATCATATACATTTACTGAATGAAGATTATGACAATAAAATGCACATTTCTCGCTAGAAATGTTATCAAAATACATTTTAAAATATTGCATTTTCCACTGAGAATAAAAGGAATGGCAGCCTTTTTTGGTTTTTTTGTTTGAGCAGACAGAAACTTGACAGTCATGTGACTTGGACACAGGCCAATAGAAAAGAATCAGCTAAAAAGCATCTCACAATTTTAGACCCATTATTGTGAAACTAATACGTTTTGTGCTGTGGACCAAAATAAATATTACACATTGTGATGTGAGACTGGGTTGGATTTCCAGTTAAAAACTCTTATTTATCTTATACTGGCCCTTTATGCAGCCCCTCAGTTCAGCCTCTGTCTGAAACAGGCCGTTTTAGCTCCTGTCTCTTTAAGGCCCCCCTCCCGATGAGCCCACTCTGTCCTGATTGGCCAGCTTCAGGAAGTCTCCGGAGGCTACGTAAACAAACTATAGTAGCAGGATTTCACTTCTTTTTCTCTTTTACTCAATACATCCGTACATGTTCCAGGATAACAAGTTCTCCAAATTAAACAACTAAAAAGGTTGTTTGACCATGTGACTCCAGAACAAAACATAGCAGTAATTGGCAGGACAACATCATTGTTTTAACCGTTACGCATCACTGTTAAAAAATAATGATGTTTTATGACATGACAACACTGTGGTTAAGGTCTGGTTAGGTTTAGGGAAAGATCATGGTTTAGGTTAAAATGATCACTTTGTTAAGGTTAGAGAAATGTGGTGTGGGTTAAAGTTACTGCTTCCTTAAGGTTAGGCCACTTTCGTCGTAGTTACATTTTTAAAAAAAACAACTGTTGTTTAGAAATTGTAAACGAACAGCAATCTCCTGTGGCAGAGACCACTGTTGGGTTAATGCCTCCATCCACCCCTGTCCAGAAGGCAGTAACTAGAAAACACAGATGAAGGAATAAAGAAAAGGAAAGAGGTGCTCATGGTGCTCATCTGTCTCTTTAGCTGCTAAATGCTCCACTATGTTCACCAGCTAGTCGCTAACTGTGCTAAGTAAATTAGCCCCACCATTGGTGAACAAATACTCTAAACTTAAATTATTCAAATGCAATGCTGAGTCATATTTCCTATTCCCTGATGATAAAACCTGTTATGTTGGAAGAGACAGTGCTACATCTGCTAAAGCTCCTGCAGCTGGAACACACTGTGGTGTGAAGTTTAATATTAAATAAAAAAAATGTCTCAGATGGAAGAACGCCACACAAGCAGCCATCCAGCCTTTATAACATTCATTTAGCAGAAACTCTGTACAGAATAGAAAGAGTCAAAGTGACAGTAAATTCAGCCTGATTGAGCACCAAATAAATTAAAAAGTGTCACCACACTGCCACCAGAGCACCATTAGATAAATGCAAAATAAAACCTTAAGTGCCATAATCACCAGTGTGCAATTAAATATGAAATGAAAATGTCAGAGGAATAGACACCAAATGGCCATAACTGCTGTCCCATATCAGCATCGCCAGGCCAGAGCAGTAAAGCTCTTGTTTGTTTGCTCCTCTCCATTTTACTGGTGTGTTTTTACGGTCAGGGCTCAATCATATACAGTATCTTAACGATGATGGTAATTAGACAGCGGGCTGCAGGGATGATTTAGCCACGCCAAAACATATCGAAGGAGAGTGATGGACTGGAGGAGGCCGGGGAGAAAATGTAGGAGAAAATCAGAGAAAACCCAGCAAGGAGGTCGATTGATCTGCGGGTCATAAACAGCTCAGGGTCAGAATCATGAGCTTCTCTTTGGGTTGGTTAATACAATTAGTCTGGCTTTGCACTGCGGCTTCGTAAGCATAAACACCCCCTGTGGCCCTGTATTAATACACCAGGGGATATCAATGATAAATAAACCACAGAGCTGTGTGTGTGTGTGTGCATGTGAACAAGCAGGTGGAGAAATGATTAGATTTCCATTAGTAAAAGGGGGTAATGAACGCCCTGTGTGTGTGTGTGTGTGTGTGTGTGTGTGTGTGTGTGTGTGTGTGTGTGTGTGTGTGTGTGTGTGTGTGTGTGTGTGTGTGTGTGTGTGTGTGTGCATACAGGACCATTAATGTATGTGTGTGTGTAGTAAGAGATGAATTAAAAGCGCATTGACTATGTGGCAGCACATGCTATATATAAAGACCAGGCACAGCGGGCCTGCAAGCGGCTCAAGCCAGAGGACCTATTCATCTTCTGCAGAAAGCTCTGCCCCCGCCCCCCCCCCCTCCCTTGATAAAACCACAGACCCTACACACCCACGTCCCACTCCACCTAACCATAGACCCCTCCCCTCCGTAATCAAATTAATTAACGTTCCTAAGATCCCACGCTCATTAATCTATCCACAGTAGTCAGCAAAAAAGGCAGGCAGGGAATAAGTTTGACCATGGCTGTGATCTCAGAAGTCAAAGGAAAATTTGTTTTTTTTTTTATATGGAAAGTTTAAAAAAAGATTAAAAATTGATGCAGAACCAGAGATATCATCTTTTTTCTGCCACACATTCTTCTTCTTCTTCTTTTTTTTAAAAATCAAAACCTGGTGCCTACATTGCCCATAATGCAACGCAACCACTGACGGTTCCGTTTGGAGATTCAGGTGTGTTGTGCTAGTAGCGGCTAATGTAGCCTAGAGCTGCTAGACTCCAGCAGAGATGATGAGCAGGCTACAGAGGTCTGATAACCTCACTGCTTTCTTTTTCAAACTTGTAGCTTTCAGCCACAACTGACACTTTTTGCACAGAAGTAATATAAGACCTGTAAACACACTTTAATGTGTAAAATCAGTGGGGTTCCCCTTTAAGATCTGTCTAATCACTTGTGTTGTGATGTCCTGTGGACTATAGAGAGCTGAAGTACATTTCCTGGTTTGTCTGTTTGACTATAAGTCAATTGATTCTCTAATAGAGTTTTTGTGAAGAGCCAAAGCATACTGCTTGGGTTTTCTGTCCAGAGTTAAATTGGTATCTTCTGCTGAACTGATTTTTTGTTAGCATTCAACCAAATGTGTAAAAGCATGTAAAAATGGGTTATTTCTTAGCTGGGAAAAGTGACTTCCAGGACTGCTGTTGTCACTGGGAGGTTGCCAGGCTAGCTGTGTCCCTCTGTTTACAGTCTTTATGCTAAGCTAAGCTAAACTGAGGAGTTTAAGGGGTAGGTAAACATATTTGTGTAATCAGATTTTAAAAATCTAATTGTTAAATGGGTGAAAATTATTTTTAACCATATTTTACCCATATTTGACAGCGCCCACAGTTGTTGACTGTACTCAAGGTCAAGCTTCAATGGTTTCAAAGCAGGAGCCATGTAGAACCTTCATACTGACATGTGTTACTCTCCAGGTCGAGACCTTTCCAACAATGTATTTGGTGTTAGCTCTACAACAAAGTTTTAATTTTCTCATTTCATGGACACTTTATTCTCAGAATTCTGACTTTAATCTCAGAACTCAAATAAATTTTTCACATGTGGCCCTAATCCTCTTCTGTACAGGCCAATAGAGAAGAATAGGCCAAAAAAAAACAGGCATCTCACAATTTTAGAGCTGTTATTGTGAAACTAATACGTTTTGTGCTGTGGACCAAAGTAACTATTACACATTTTGATGTGAGACTGGGTTGGTAAATCATACAAAGATATTCCAGTAGAGTAAAGATATTCCAAAGAATAAAAATATGGACCTGGACATGTGAATGATTTGTCCCCTTTAAGTAATGAACTAAAGCAGATCTGCTACTGTTGTTTTCCATTAAAACAGACCACATGTGCAGGAGTTTAGTTAATCCGACTGTCTGAACTTCCTGTAACGCATCATACTAAACCCTTCCCAGCCCCAGTTAGGTAAGAGACAGGTGTTTTGTTTGTTTTCTTTTTTTTGTACTGGCCCAGCAGCGTGTGACAGTCCTGTCACCATGGAGACAGCCAGTCACCACAAACTCGGCGTCACCACGGAGACAGGTCCAGGCAGGGCCAGGACAGCACTTGTCACAACGGCCCAGCGTCCCAAACCAGCCGAGCTCGCAGTCAGAGCTCATCGCAGGGCGGCGTCTCCGGCAGTCAGCGGCCGTCTGCGAGAACCGACAGGTGGAGGAGAAGAAGAGAGAGATGAGAGGAAAGAGGAGAGGACAGGTGGAGGAGGGGGGGTGAAGGAGATGGAGGGCCTCTTGTTTACTGTTAAAATCTTTTGTCTTTGTGATCCGTTAAGTGTTCATCATCCACCTTGTTTGTTTGGTTTATAGTTGAGAAAAGATAGAAGCTACTGTGACTGTACGTTTCTTTTTTCTGTCCTTCCTCTCCCCCTGCTTTTGTTCTGTACTTTCACATTTTCTTTCTTTCTTTCTTCATGTTATTCCTTCCTTCTTTCTTTCTTTTGCCTTCTGTCCTTCCATCCTTTCACATTTTCATTTTTTCAGTCATCTTTCAATTCAGTTTGTTCAGTCTTCTTCATTCTTCCCATATTTTTTTTCTTGTTTTCATCCGTTCTTCCTTCTGTTTTCACATTTCCTTTCTTTCACTCCTTCGTTCCGCCTTTCTTTCCACCCGTGTTTTCTTATTTTATGCATACTTTCCATCTTTTCTCGCCTTATTTCGCCTCTTCTTTCCTTCTTTCTCTTTCGATCCTTTCACATTTTCCTTGTTTATTTCCTGCTTTCTTTCTTTCTTTCTTTCTTTCTTTCTTTCCATTTTCTGCTTTCCTTCTTTTTTCCATCTGTTCTTCCTTCTGTCCTTTCACATTTCCTTATTTATGTCCTTTATTTCTTCCTTTCTTCCTTCTTTTCCTTATTCCTCCTTCCTTCCTTCTTCCTTATTTTCTTTCTATTGTCCTACTCCAGCTCTTCCGTTCCTCCTTCCTTTTTTTTGTCCTTTCACATTTTCTTTATTTATTTTTCTTCTACCTCTCCTTTCTTTTTTCATTCTTTAGTGACACCCTTGTTTTCCTCCACTTATATCCACTCATCATTCATCTTATTTGTTTTGTTTATAAAAGTGATGGTATCTATTGTTTTGCATCATGGGCCTGACGCTGTGATCACATTAGCCTTCTCGCTGCTGTCCTGTCTAGAAGGAAGCGCGCTCTGTGACAGCTGCTGCTGTTTTATTAATAACAACTCATGGCTTTAAAGCAGACAAACACCTCTTCTATAGAATGGGCCATTACCCTTTTGTTTTGTACCTCTTTTGTCTTTAGTCCATCTTTGTGTGAGGAGAGGTAAACAAATCCTTCTGACTGTAGCCTGTAGACAGAGGAAGAGGAGGTTTTCATGGGATGACAAGATGAGAACTCCTCAGACACTCTGTGATGAAAGTCGAACTGCATTTTGACTTCTCCTCAATTTTTTGTGTAAGACCAACTATAATGATAGAGCAGCTATTGTACATATTTTTCCATTTTTTAAAAGAAGATGGGACGGCTGTGGTAAATAAAACCCCTGATGGTTAGGCTAGTGTCTTGCATGGTAGCTCGCTGCCATTGGTGTGTGAGTGAATAAGTGTGTTTCCTATCCAATTGCTTTTATTCGCATTTTCAATTTGCACATAAAAATGGAGAATTCAACAACAATAACAACAAAAAACAGAATATTGCAAAAAAAGTTTTTTACGCTTGGCTGAAGTGGAAAAGTTGATGTATCAATAAAAGCAAAATGCGAATGTAAACATATTTTGTGAATAAAACATGATGATGAGGAGACTAACATTCCTCTTTTCTGTAACATTTCACTGTTTGAGGTTTGCCTGGTGCTCTTTTAACTATGCCATCTTGTTGCAGACCTCATGCATGCATCAGTGCCTCAGATTGGAAAATTAGCGCCACCGAATGTTTGTCCTGACAGCCCAACGCCATATAGTAGCTTAACAGCAGTAGATTGAAATGCACATTAATACAAATTTTCTTTTGCCAATTTTCTGGAAATTCTGTTAAAATTTGCGCCAAATTGGATGGAAACTTAGCCAGTGAGAGGCAAACTGTAGCGCTTCGGATAAAAGTGCTGTACTGTAAATGCAGTCAATCTGAGGATAAAACTTAGTTTCAGGCCTCTGGGTGGGCACTGCCCTAAAGTGCAACTGCTTACGCTTGGCACTGCTGAAGCCAATGCCAAGCATAAGCTGCAACTTTGGGCTCCAAACCGGCTTCAATGCAAACCAACAGGTGATGTCACACCTTGCTACTCTTTATATACAGTTTATGGCGTTTCTCCATGTCAGCAGTTGTCACTGCTACAAGACGCACTGTCATCTTCCATAGTTCCCCACTGACTAAAACTCGTCATACCCATGTAGCCTAAAAACATTGGCTACAACTTTTTCCTCACGTTTTCAACAAGCCCACGTAGGGAAACATGAGCCACATGAACGCTTCAGAGCGACCTCCATGCACGGTCGCCTACGTGCAGCCTGGAAGAGCATAATTGTAGCATTACTCAACAGTATCTTGTGTGGTTCACTCCATATGTATAGCCAGACATTTGCAGGTTAAACACCAGAACAGGTGAGCTAATGAGTGAGTCGAGGGGCTGCAGCTAGTTCACACGTCTGTAATAAGACAGAGAGGACTGAACAATGCAGCTTAAAAAGTTGAAAAAAAATGACATCAGAGGAGAGTGTTGGTAAATTTTATCAGCACATTGACTGGCCACCACTTAGGAGGGAATGGAAGGAAAATGTCTTAATTGTAAATGAAGCCTGGCAGAATAAACCCACAGAAATGAGGTAAAACAATTAGAAAACAACTGTCTCTTTAGGAGTAGCCATCACTTTATGACCCAGGGTTAAGAGTAAATATAACATAGATCATGGTGTGAGTGTTTTATGCCCAGCCTCTCCCATGTTTCCATCTCTGCTCCTGCTATGTGCCTCTAATCAATGAGATAAACCCCCACACGACTTGTGGGCTTGTGCCCTACATCAGCGCTCAACCGCATGTCTGCAGAACTTGCTCTAAACGCTCTGTAAGCACTTTATCAGAAACGCTTGTTCTTTTGGTCTTTTTCTGCTTTCTTGTTGTTTTGTTTTTCTTCACCACCCCCTCCCTCCCTCCCTCCCTCCCTCCCTCATTTTTCTTTAAAAAAAGAAACCTGCATTCTGACACTCATTAAAAGAGAAAAGAGGGAAAAACATCAAGAGACGGAAGCGAGGCACTCTCACGCTCGCCTCTCTCCAACCTGCGGTCACGTACAGCCGTCACGGCGCAGGGAGGTGCGCTTGTTATCTAGATCAGACTGCCTCTGTTTTCCACTCACCAGCCATCTCATATAAAGACGATCAATTATGGATCAAATGAGGGCTTCTTTTTAATCCATTGCAGATTTCCCTTTATGCAGTCTGTCGTCCTGCACTGCACAGTGTGAAAACATCACAGGCAGGGCGTCCACCAGGTCACAGCCAGTTCCATAGATACAAGAGCAGCGAGGAACAAGTGTTCAGGGTCAGTGAAGTAAATAAGTACATTTACACAAGTACTGCAAAGAAGTACAGCTTTAAAGTACCAATACTTGGAGTGTTTCTGTTCTGTGATGCTTGATTTTAAGTCTCCTTTTTTCCTTCTGTCTTTGCCTCCATTCCTCTTTCTATCCACTCTTCTTTTCTCCTTTCTTTCCCTTTTTCTTCTTTCCTTTTTCCTTCTTTCCTTTGTTTGTTCTTTCTTATTTACATCTGTCCTTACTTATTTTCCTCATCCTTTTTCTTTCTTCTTTTTCATCCTTGTTTGCTTCTTTTCTTCCTTTCTTCCTTCTTTTTTATCAGTTTCCTATTTTCCTTCTTTCCATCTGTCTTTTTCCCCTCTGTCTTTACACAATCTCTTTATTTACCACTTCCTCCTTTTTTACAATCCTCCTTTCCTTTCTCTTTTTCCCTTTCCTTACACATTTTTCCTTATTTCCTCCATTGCTTCCTTTCTTTCATCCCTCTTTGTTTCAATAAATGTTTCCTTCTTTTCTCTCCCTTCTTTCTTTGTTTTCATCTTTGTTTCCTTATTCTATTCTTACCTCTTTCCTTTCATCTTCCCTTATTTCTTTTTCCTCCTTTCTTTACGCATTTTTCTCATTCATGTCCTCTGTTGAAATCCTTGTATCATTATTTTCTCCCTTCTTTTCTTCCATCTTTTCTCTTTTCCCTTTTTTCTCTATCACTGTCACTATCACTTTTCTTCTTCTACCATCTTTGTTTCCTTGTTTTCTTGTTGCTTTTCTTCCTTCTTTCCCCCCATCCTTACACACTTTCCTCCTCTTTTCTTTCTTTTGTCTTTACTTCCATCCATGTTTCCTTATCTTTCCTGGTTTCCTTCCTCCATCTTTCCTTTTATCCTCCTTTCCTTCAATCCTTACGTGTCTTCTTATTTTGTTTTCTTCATCTCTTCCCTTTTTTGTCTTTAATTCCTAACATACTTTCTTTATTTCTTCCCCTATTTTCTTCTGTCTTTTATCCCTTTTTTTCCATATTGCCTTTCTTTTTCTTGGCTGGCTTGAAAGCATAAAAATCACCCAAATTAGTTTCCATTCCAACGTGAAACTAAACTCTTCTTCGTATATTTACTTTTTATACTTGAGTAAATTTTACAGCTGATAAATGTTTCTTTTTGAATGCAGAACTTTAAGCTGTGATTGAGTATATTTCTTCTGTGGTAAAAATACTTCTTCTACTTCTAAAATAATGTGAGAAGTTGGGAAAACGGGATACCGCGCCGTGTCATGTGCATCTGTGTGTGTGTGTGTGTGTATCATTTATCTCCCTCTCAGCTCTCCAGCTGTTTCAGTAAAACAGAAGATAACACTATAACGTCATACCTCCCCCTTCCGTCTCCCTCCTCCCTCCTCTTATCTCCTCCATCACTCTCATTCATAATTTATCCGGAGGCTGATTTTTTGCCGACACAATCCCAGCGTAGCAGTGCAAACACTCTCTCCAGTTTCACTCGGGCTGCGTGCTGCGTGGCCACTTCCTCCTGCAACAGGAAGCAGGTGTCGATAAGTACAGGAAGTGAAAACTGGCACCGGCTTCAGGTGAGTCTGTCCTCTTAGGTGTTAGATATCCCTTACCACCTATCTTTCACACACACACACACACACACACACAGTATATAAACACTGCCATAGGTGTAATCTTGCTTATATGCACACTCTGAAGGTAATATTAAACTTGTGCAGACTGTCTTAAATAGATCTAAAGAAAATACTAGTTATTCACAAAATATTGTCAAGAATACTCAAAATACTCAAATATACTCAAATAAAAGATTACATGACCTCATGATAATTTACTGTCCACCTGTATATTTTTTAATTGATGTTTAATAATTGAAGTTTTTAAAAACTTTTTTGTAAAGATTTAAATCATGTATTTCTCATTTTATGTTCCAGCCAGAACATTAATTTTATCTTAAATTTCCAAAGAAAAATCCTTCTAGAAAACTTTCAGGTTATAATGAGTTATTTTCTCGTTACAGCCGGGCACGTTTATGTTCAAATAACATATTTTTCTTTTTAAGTTTTTAAAAAAAACCTAATTAAAATGAGAATGTGACCACTTAGTTTTTCATGGTTGCAGTAAACTCACTTGATATTTTTTAAAGTAAATTAAAGCTGAATGTTTTTTTTAACTTTTTTAAAATTATTTTTTACCACTTATTTATGTTTATCTTCAAAGTTTTTGCCTAACTTTGTTTCTTTATTTAAATCCTACTATACATATAAAGCACTTTAAGCTGTGACTTTGCAAATGATTTAAATACAGTTATTATGTTTAAAGGATATTCATTTTATAATCTGTATACATGTTCGCACATTTGAACCTAATGTGATGTTGTATGTATTCACAGAAGCCCCTGCAGGGCACCCTCAGTATGTTGCAGACTCCAGTCCAGGCCTGCAGTGACACACAGGTGAGCGTGTCCTCCTCGGTGTTGAATATCCCTTACCTGTGGGCTTCAACTGAGGCTGCAGCACACAAATCAATTGTTTCTATTAACAGGTGGGAGAGCTCTCTGTTAACCCCGAGAATCACGGTGTGAAAGGAGACTGAAGAGCAAGTAAGACAAAATGCACTTTAAAGGACCATACTGGTATTTTAATATAATTATATATCATGCAGACTGCACTGACGACAGGGGCGTCAGATCAGTGTTGTGTTGTTCTGGAGCAATGTATTATTTATCATTTCATTTGGAGGACTTTATTACTGCTGATCATTAAGACAGACTGAGACTGAGTTTATATATAAAATAAAACATAAAAAATTTATATAAACTAAAATTTAGCAAACCTACTATAAATACTAACTACAACCGTTTACTTAATACCGCCTCACTTCAGCATGAACGTGAACCAATACTGAACTTCATTTTTCTGATCTGTAAAAAGTAGCTGAACTTTTTTCGTTTTTTTGTTAATATGCTTGAAAATAAAAAGATTGTTGAATGATTTTCTTGATTTGTCATTTCATTTTGAAAGAATGGACAAAAAGGGCTTTTCCTCTTCTAGTGATAAGAAAAATATACAGTTTTTCTGAAGCAGAATTAAATATTACAGTGTACATTTTCAGTGTAGGTAATCAGATCCATAGCATGACTGTGCTTTAATCAGTGAGCTCAGAAATCAGTTTTATTAATATCTTGATTTGATGGTGATTAGACTAAATTTTATTTCAGTTATCTTTATTATCTAACCATACAATAGGTTAAGTGACTGGTATCTATTGTATGTAGTATTACAGCAATATTAATGTTTTGTCTGCTTTGAAAATATTTTTATTCCATCTTTCCATCCATGTAAAAGGGATTTGATCAGAATTTGATAAAGAGGCTCACAGATATTAAAAGAGGATGTGATTTGTCACTTTGCAGGTTACACAGTGATACTGTAATTAAACAAGTCATCCTCTATTCCATTTGCCTCCATTTAGTCGTATCGTATAACTGATTTGTAAATGTGCAAATCAGCATTGCTCCAAAGAGCAGCACTCAGTGACCACAGCCAAAGAAGCCTTTCCAGTCCTCACACGCAGACAAAAACAAGCATTTTAGCATCTCCTCTGGGATTTAACTGAAGTTATGTTAAATTCTGCTTCTGGCCTGTTCTTTATTAACCTGACGCGCCAGATGGTTTGTTACACAGAACCATCTGAGAAGTCGTCCAGACAGTTTGGAAAAGGGTTGGCACTTTCAAAAAAATACTTGGCAGGTGACTGAATGAACCATCTGTCTATCACTGTCTTACCTTACGACAAATATATCCAGCTGCAGCCGCAGCACGAACATGCAGTATCTACACCACACACCCACTCAGTTAGGTTTAGGCATGAGGAGGGGGGTGGTTAGGGTTAGGGTTAAGGGTCAGGGGGTGGGGGGGTGTCGTGTAACATGCCGTTACATGTAATGTAAAATGTAAAAACATGTAATTTAGTGTTAGATTCTGCTGTTAAGACAAGAAACTAAATTTTAAATTGACTTGTGGTATTTGACTTGGCATTGAACTTGTATGGACTTGAAAGATCAATAAAGAGAAAGGAGAAAAAGTCTCTTTAGCTTCACTTACTGTGCAAAAGTATCAAACTTGTACCCAGGCCTGGATGTGTAATGTCCAAAAGCTAGGAGCAGTTCTGACCAATGAGAGAGCAGGAGGCGGGGAACAAACCAACACACACACCTGGTCATTCACTGTTTGTGCTTGACAATTGAGATTTAAGCTCTGCATTCAGCTTAATTTTAGTGAAAATAAGCATGTTTGGAACATACAAAAGGACAAAGGAGAAGTGGATTATGATGCAGGAATGATTTGAGAAGTTTCTGTTTCTGTTATGAAGCTTTTTCCACTTTGCAAAGTTGTCACTTTTGGAATTAGTTGTAACTAATTTAAATCCAAGTTGACCCGCAAGAGCTTCTACAAACGGTTTTACAAGAGCTTTCAGCCTTCAGGGGATGAGTTATTCATACTGAAAATTTAGATTTTGTATTGATTATCATTCAAAGATTGAGAGGTAGGAAAACATAGAGTAGCCACAGCTCCTTGACAGTAACACTGAGCTCAGATTCAGTGTCTTGACTTTGACTCGCGCCCTGCAGCATTCGGAGCAGGATGGTTTCATTCTCAACAGTCGATTGGACACCGACTCCCCGTTTCTCCTTGACCTCCTCGACACTCTGACAAGGAAAATGTGTGTGACTGTGTGTGTGTGTGTGTGTGTGTGTGTGTGTGTGTGTGACAGTTGATACATGATGTGTTTAAATCAGACAAGATGGATTTTTGTATTCTCTGATATTCCTCTGTGGCTGCAGCCTCCTCTGAGGGAGAGGAGAGTCTGAAAACAGGACCGCATCCCTGAGAGGGTTGTTAGCGAGCGGTTTCAATTAAAGACAAAAGTAGAGAGACTGAGGGTGGGTAGAGAGTCTGAGGTGATTACGAGCTTCCTCTTCTTAATGAGCTGCAGGCGTCTTTGTATTTATTTACAGTAGAGGTCTAACTGTCGGCCAGTCGATGGGACAGAGAGAGAAAAAAAAGAGGGAACAGAGTTTGAAATGATTAATATCAGACAGAGAGTGGATACTGGATGGAACAGCTGCAGTTTCATTTTATGGCTCATGCTACTTAATTTTATTCACTTTCATTTTGTGCAAGATCTGTATTTGCTTTTGTAACTCAGATTTTATGAATCCATTAAATTGAAAAACTCATTGTCCAATATGTAATCCAAAGGCTGTATTTATCAATAAGTCCAAATATGAAACAATAAAATGTTGTTGTGCCACCATTGCACTCCCGAACACATAGAAACATTTTCTGATCTGATGCCTGATGACGACATAATTGACATCACATAACATCATTGTTAAAACATAAATCTTTTATGATGTGATGCTATAGGTTTGGGTAGGTGTAGGCACAAAAACAACTTGGCTGGGTTAAGGGAAAGATCAGGATTTGGGTTAAAATAAACACTTTGTTAAGGTTGCAGAAACATTGTGGTTTGGTTTCAAAGTACTACTTCTTTAAGTTTCTCCTAACAGAAAATCTAGCTTTAGAACACAGCCTCAGCCTAAAAAATGATCTGATATTGTTTATTTAATATTTCTGTTTTTAGTGAACCCCATTTCCCACAACCCTTAGATCATTTTGGATTAAACGTCACTGCTCGACAAAAGAGGTGAATCTATGGGCAGGACTGTAGTGTCTGTGAGTGTGAGTGTCTATCCACTGCCAGTTTTACAGAAATTTGGCTGCTAGGTTTCAACATACTTTGTCCGAGAACATTTTGATTAGATGGTGGCACTAGAGTGAAGGTAAGGGAGTCAACAACATCTTTAGAAATCCTTTTCTGAGGATGATGAATATGTGTAATATATTTGATAGTCAGTAGTTATTGAGATGTTGAGATATCTCTTTGGCCCAAAGTGTAATACCGCTCATCGTTGCCATCGTCTGCCACCAGCATGGCAAAAAAGCTCTGCCCATCTCTGCACAGCAAAAACTCCCCTCAGTAAAGTCATCCCAGGCCACAGCTTGAAGCACAGATATGTATTTCCTCCCCTGACAGGGGCCACCTCTCTTCAAAATAGAGTGGAACAAGTCCTGAAACTGATGATGATCCAGCATGCAACACCTCTCCCCTCCCACCTTCTTCCCTGTCTCCCTCTCTCTCTCTCTCTCTCCCTCCCTCTCTCTCTCTCTCTCTCTCTCTCTCTCTCTCTCTCTCTCTCTCTCTCTCTCTGGTCGTGGCGGCATTCCCAAGAGACAGTTTTCCGGACGGTTTTCCGCGAGCGGGATGGGATGAACTCCACATCTCTCACCCGTAAAGAGACAGAGCGAAAAGCAGCTGCCTCAGCACCTGCTGGCCCCCAGTGAAAATCAAAATATCAATAAGCTCTTATAGCATTAAGGAAAATGCCTAAATCTGACACTTTCTCTCCCTCCATCCCCTCCTCTCTCCCTTTGCCAATATCACTCAACCACTTACACTTGGCATGGGCCCACTGGAGAGTTTTACATGTACATTAAGAGAGGCTTTCTGCCTCTATTTGTCCTCCTCCTCCTCTTCCTCCTCTCCACTATATCTATTAAAGTAAATATACACTGGCTGGGTGGTGACACATAGTCCATCCTCATTCATTTTTGAGCAGGTGATTGACAGGACTTGAGTTACCGCTACAGTTAAAGAAGAAGACGGCAGTAGTGTCGCCCTGCTCGTCTAATAATAATGTTAATGTTTTATTACGTGAGGGAAATCATGGGAAAACAACACAACTCTATTAGAATACAGAGGGAATCAGTCATGTTTATATAATCCATAACTGTAAAAGTGCAGACTGACCTCGTGAAAAAGTGCCTTGCCAAGGGAAAAAGGACGAAGATATGATACACTTAAAAGGGCTGGAAAAGTGGGCCGAATAAGCAAAAAGAGATATCACAGAGCGAGAGGAGTTTAAGTAGGGAATAAGGTGTGGAAAGGAAGAATGGCCTAGGGCAGGAAGAGGATAAAGAGAGGGATGAGGGACAGAGAGAGAGAGAGGTGGTAAAGCTGAATGATTGCTCTGTGAGAATTATTATTGATGATTCAGGCAGTGTGAATTATTAATGGAGAGCGAAAAGCATCTTTGAACGTGTCTCTGACATTCAATACTGACAGAGATCAATGAGCTGGCGTGGACACGAAGAGGAGAGATGAAGGGAGGAAAGAGGAGAGTTTGGATGACAGGAAAAATAAAAAAGGAGAAGAGAATAGAGGGAAGGAAGGAAGGAGGGAAAGGTGTGTTTGGACAAGTGGAGTCCTTCAGATGGGGGCTTGTCAGAAAGGTTTAGGAAGGAGGACGGAGGACGAGACGGCCAACTGCATGGAGTCATGTGACAGTGTTGAAGGTGATTGGCTGTGACATTGTCTTGGGTCTAATGCTCCTCCTCAGATGCAGGAAATAGCCGAGCAGCTCCTCCCTCCCCCAACGTCTTGGAAACTGTCTCTACTTCCTGTCTGCCAGACCGCTCTATGTCAGTGTGTGTGTGTTTGTATGTGTGTGTGTGTGTGTGTGTGATGGTCCTTCCTCCGCCGGTGTCAGAGAGCCCGGTTTCTCTCACAAGATTTCACGTAACCGTACGTGGATAAAGATGGATTCACCGCTTCATCCTCAACATGCATCCGTCATCATCAGTGAGGTTTCCATCCAGATGCAGCACAAATTTTAACCAAGTTTCTAGAAAATCATCGAAAGAAAATATGTTTCCATCCACCACCTGAGTGGTTCTCCAACTTTTTCAGACCACAGCATCCCTTCAAAGGAAATTTCTTCTTGTTCCTTCAGTTGGATGTTGTTCTCTTCTCTGTGCACAATGATGTATGTGCAGAGTTTGTTTTCACATTCATCTGCTGAAGGAGGAAAGTTAAATCTCATCTTAAATCTGAGTTTAACACGTGTACCCTACGAGCATGATTTGTGACATCACAACTCATTTGGAGCCAATCATGGCCCAGTATGCAACTTACACAAGTGTGAAAATGGAAACTTGAAGCCTCCAGTGCACAAACACTAAGAATGGACTTTTCAGTGAAGTAACTCTTGAAGATCTCCCTCCACAAACACATCTGTGACAGCTCCAATGTGCAAAAAGTTACTCAAAAGCCTCCTTTTTAAAACTGCATCTAATGTCTGATATTATGTGCTGTGCTACCTGCGCTTGTATTGGGTTTCAGTTTTCATTCTTTTTTTACTGATTTAATTTCTCTTGTAAAATGTCTTAGAGTATCTTGAAAAGCGCTCTAAAAGTGCACTAAATAAAATGTATAATGTATGTAGAAAAAAAAATCAATGCTACCTGTTATTTCTGTGCGTATTGTACAGTTGAGTAAAGTGGAAACCTGTATGTGTGTGTATGTGTATGTGTTTATAGGGGTCAGCAGGTCACATACAATAGACTGATCCTAAGGGACAGACTGCCAAGGCCACTCAGCTGCTCCCCAAAACACAAACACACACACACACACACACTCATGCCGTTTGTTGGGTCTGTCAGTCTGACCGCCGTGACATCTGCATCGCCGGGGCTGACACTAAAAGGGGACAGGGCTCAGCTCCTATCGTCACGGTAACAGGCTGATGGGGAGACAGACGAGCTCCAGCCGCCACACCTGATCATGTAGCAGGATGGGAGTTCCTCTGAAACAATCAGAGCCACGCACACGAGCATTCACTTCCTCTATCTGTCATACACACACACACACACAGTCAGTGTGATGGGTGAGCATGGTTTTTCCAACATGTGTCTTTATATGTGTGTGTGTTTCCAGTGACGTCTGACGGCCACATTCAGCCATTTCTGAGGTCAGATCAGATTCTGCACGTAGTCAGGCAGTCCCACATGCAAAGCACACACACACATGAATAAATGCAGGCAGGGAGTCCTGGTTGTAAAGGAGGTGATGAACTCACATTAAAGTCAAAGGCTGAATCCAAATGGAGAGCCCAGGGCTGTCTGTGTATTTCCAGAGTCACCATAAGTTAATTGCGACCAGTGTTTACACGCAGCTGGCAAATGCTCTCAGTGATTCACTTCATGAATTGTTGTCACTCACATATTGCAGATAGATTAGATAGTATTAGATCTCATGCTTATACGTAGGATCACAAGTATAGTGTTTGTTTTGATTAACAGGAGAGGAAATGATTTCATGTTGCAAATTTGGTGAAACTGGTTCCACGTGTAGACCCCACCAGACTTCATGCAGAAGGTTACCCATAATTCATGGCAATGGATGTGAGAGTTTATTTTAAATTATATTGCAGGTCAATATCAAGTTTGACGGGTCAAGATATATGAACATTTAGACGATCAGACAGTTTGTAAACACCAGATTAGTCAATCTTATTTGGTCAAGAGAATGAATGACAACAGTAAAATGATTACCTAAGTGGTCCTTTGTAAACATCACAATTTACAGACCAATTCCAGTGTGACTGAAGGACTATAGTGTGTGACTATATATATATACTGCTGACACAATGGTGGCACTCAATTCTATGGTGCAAATGATATATACCTGAGAGTAATTACAAAAACACTGTTGACACGTGCTTACGTCATAGGCTCTGCCGCAGCCTACTCCGTAGCTACTGTTGCGGCTGTAAAGCGGTGGATAAATTGTGAATTCGATCCATTCAGTCCAATAACATTTGGAAAGTCTAGAAGAGCCGCACAATTAAATTATTTTATCCTCATTCAAGTTAGCAGAGAGCTAACCGGAGGTTAGCTGGCTCGGTCTCTACTGCTATGCATTCATCCGGCCAGTGCAGGAATGTCAAACCCAACACCAGATTAAAAACTCTGGTATACTGTGAAAGACAGAGAGATTTATCTGGTGATGATAGGCTTAATCAGCATTGTGTGAACTCGTTTGGCAAGGGCCTGACTGCAACAGATGTTCATTTATATGTAAAAACCGCACTGCAGGTTTAAGAACTCTCCATCACTGTGTAATTTTCCTAAAGGGCTCAAATGTATGTGTGTACAGTAATGATGATGAAACTTGCAAGTGATAATGTGTGTGGTGATCAGAGAAATCAGTTAATTTATCCAAATCTGTTTCTGCAGTACGTTTTCCTGCTCTCTCTGGAGTGAATCCAAGTTATACACAGTTCCCATCACAAGGCAAGCCTGAACGCTGACATATCTGTTTTTTATGATCTGAAAGCAATGTGAGCAAAATCCAATTTTTTTGCATTGAGATACAGCATGTCATTTAATGCATTCTCGCATAATAGGATGATAAAATCTGCATTGTGATGGCAACTATAACCGTAACCAGAGAGTATAGACTTCACAGCCATTTCTATTTGTAGTTGTGTACAGCTGATAACATAACTCATATTGTTGGTATATTGATGCACTAAAGTAATTTTTATACAATTAGCTATTATGATGAGGAAGTATAATGTCACAACAGCTGCTGATCAAAATTTTTTCTAATGCAAGGAGGACAGAAAGTTTCCTTTTTAAAAAATGTTTGAACATGAAGAAGGTTTTCTGGGTTTGATTTTCCCTCCACAGAACTCCTGGATGCAACGTTGTTTAGCAGCCAACTGACACATCTCAAATTTTGGAGTCTCTCTGCAGGTGAGTCCAAAGTTTCAGCTGCAATATGGGGAAATTATAAGATAGTTTTGACTCAAATAAAAGGAAAGCTATTTACTTTAACAGATTTCCCAACTCAAGCAAGTTTGAAGTCTGTAAAATATAAGATAAAACAATGGCTGCCTGAAAAGTGGGATGTATACAGTTTTAAAATTACTGTAATATATGCTTGGGAAATAGATAAAGTATCTCTTAAAATATCTCCTAACGCAAATAGTTAACACAAACTGATTTTGTATTTCATTGCATTATATTACATTAATTTGGCAGACGTCCAAAGCAACTTCTTGCATTAAACCTCTGTAGGAACAAGATGCACCTGTCAATAAGACTTTCTGATGTGCAAGAACTTCATCAGATTTGCTTCCACTCGTCTTTTTCAGAATATATTTTCTGAGCTGTGCTCATTGCAAGTGGATCTTGTTTACCTTGAAGGTCTGATAAAGGTGTTTAGATATAATCATATGTATATAGAGTCTATGACTGTAGACTTATGATGTGATCAGTGTCTTCTTGCAGAGGGAAACAACCAATTTTGGGTTGAAGGAAACAAACCTACATGAAAATCAGTTTGAACCCAACTGGCCTTTTGAAAAATAGGAATATTTCTAAATTTCTCATTTCTTATGTATATTTTTGTTTTCAGAATTGTAAACCCCAGATATTTTTCTGAAAAAATATTTATATTTTCCAGTGAGAATTGGAAAATATGAATATTTTTCAAAGTGAAAACGTACTTACATAATCTCACAAAAGTATACTGCTTACACCAACATCGAGTTTTATGGTTACTTACATGAACACAAAGCCTGGTCATCCAGTTACCTCTGTTACATTTGTTCTTTCATCCTGTGACTGAAGCATCCTGCTTCTCCAGCTGTCTGTCACCTCTGAGCTTTAATATAAAGGGACATGTACGATTGACCCAGCACTAAAGCACTAACAGACTGTCTGGGCCCTTTACGGCCGGTAAAGAGAGATGAACTATTAACCGCCATTGCCCCCTCCTCCCTCACCATCACACCCCTGTCACTCTCCCTTCTGTTCCCTCTTCCACCAACATCACTACCTGGAATTGGCTGTGGGGGCGGGAGGGTGGTGGGAGGGTCATCAGGGGCGAAAGAGAGAGGGGTTAAGAGCAGGGTCGGTGGCTTTATGTGACATGTCACCCCAGTGGTTTTTTAGGCATGTACAGCGGCAATGATCGCTCTGCCTGGAAGTACTTAGTTATTGGATTGATGCAGCAGCTGATACAGGAGTGCAATCATGTTGTAGCTGGTGTTATGCGACGCCGTAAAAAACTACAAGCACTCATATAGTGTTTGAGGAAAGATGTGTATTTTGTGTGTGTGTGTGTGTGTGTGTGTGTGTGTGTGTGTGTGTGTGTGTGTGTGTGTGTGTGTGTGTGTGTGTGTGTGTGTGTGTGTGTGTGTGTGTGTGTGTGTGTGTGTGTGTGTGTGTGTGTGTGTGTGTGTGTGTAATGGTGATGATGAGAAAAGGGCTGTTGGGCAGAGGTAGGGTTTAGATGATACTTTAGAGGAAAAATACTGAATGTGGATCGTGACAGTGTTTAGCCAAAATCACTCTCTATTTGCTACCTAGTGCACTATGTTACTATATGCTATTTTATTTCAATATCCAAATTCTAAGTGTGAAATTGATGCATTAGGAGTGTAAAAATACAGTTAGTATCATGATATATCATGCCTCAATCAGTCACCTAACATTAACCAAATGCTGCCAGTGCCTAAACATAATCATAAAAAAGTTTTGTGCTGTTATAACCATTGTTGTTTAAACTAATTTATTCACTTCAGCTTGTCACTCATCTGTATGTGTCATGATCCTTTTGCAGTCTGGCTCTGTGTCCCTAGCTGCCATTCTCCACTGGTCCTCCAGAGGCCCTCAGACTTTTCTCCCTTTTTGTTTGGACTGGACTGGGTGGGAGAAAGCTGATTTGAGTTGTGTCTTTAAAAGACTATCTTGCATGATGATTATGTGGGTGGCCTGTGGTTGGTCTGTGTGTTCTAGGTTTTTGCTTTTCTGTTAATCCTTGTTAGCCCTGCCCATTTCCCAGTGTTTTCCCCAGACTAACAGCTTCTTTTCCGTTCTCCTGTTTTATCTCCTCATTCCCCTCACTTGAGTTTCTTCGCCCATCTCCCCACCTGCACCTCATCTCATCATTAGTCCAGTTAGTATTTCAGTCCTATGTTTCAGTTCCGTCTTATTGGATCCTTTGTTTGTATTGATCAGTTTTGTTCTGTCCGGTTCAGTTTTGCTTTGCTCCTGAGGCTGAATAAAGTTATTCTTCAGTTCCTGCGTCCTGCATCTCCTCCTATTCCCTTGACAGTATGAAGAGAATTGTGAATGAGTGAACAAGGGATTTTGGGCTCTAAATGATGAAATAATGATTAAAAGACAAAATACAAGTTGTATTTCCGTGATATCTGTCAGTTTTTAACCCCTGTCATCTCATGTCAACCGTATATTTGAGACTTGTCACCATGGCTACTGCCCTCTCTGACTCGATGCCTCCAATTGTGGAGAGACAAATCACTCCTCATTTGAAAGCCATTCTCAATATGCATCATTTGCCCTGATCATGGGCACTCGCTAAGAGGAACCCTTCACACACACACACACACACACACATAAAGAAACGATCAAGTGAAAAAAGTCAGAGAGGCAAACATGGATCTCAGACAGCAGTGGAGAGTGGCAGAGGAGTCCCCATAAAGCCAAGGTTAATTCCTCTGCCTCTCCATCCATCACTGAGCAGCTGAGAAGGGGTTGGGGGGTGGGGGGTGATGGACCACTTTCAGCCATATATATATGTGTTAGGAAAGAAAGAGGGGGGTGAACAGAAATACAGTTGAAAGAGAGATGGGGGGAGGCAGGTCTGCATCGGCCCATTGTCTCCCCAAGCACCCATAAAGGGCGTAGGAGGCGAGGGATCATAAGCCTCGTTTGCCAAGAGTTATGGCTGCCAACAGAAGGCGAGCCAGAGCAGGCAGGCCTGACCAATAACTGCTCGGGATGTAGTTGTCACGGTAACCAGCAGATGCTGATGCCGGCGGGTTCAAGAGAGATCCCAGGTGGACAGCAGCCAGGACAACACAGCGCTGTCTGAGAGCGCAGTAGAGACATCACTGTCACTGGTGATCAATGGTCAGCAGAGGGAAGGAGTGTTAGCGGTTAGCCTCCCACCGAGAGAAACATGGAGAGTGACAGGAAGATTATTTTTTACTGTAAAGTGATGATGACAAGCAAAAGGAAGATGGAATAAAGGAATGTGGGTGTATCAGACTGTTTAGGTTTAGGGGTGGAAAGAGGTCAAATGAATTGTACTTTTTATTCTGCTATAGCAACATGTCTGCTCTGTGAATCACGTCCTGTGTTCTCCTTTCAGAAAAAAATTAGAAACCAAAAGGGAGAAATTTCTATTTTCTACTTTTTGGTTTCATGTTGGCGCCATCCTCAAGTACCATCTCTGTCTATGTAGATGGTACATAACCAATCAAATCTTGCATAAAGCAATAACATGGTGTTCTATCATAGAGCAGGTGGTCACACTGAGCCTGATAGCAACCTGCTACACAACACAAGAGCCACAGAGTCTGAACAACAACCCACAATAGCTTTCCTGCTAACGTCTCCTTCTTATCTAACTTACAAACATGAACACACGTCCGTCCTGCACCTTAGCTAGTTGAACAAGCCACTAAACAAACACTCACCTGGGAAAAGTGCACCACTAACGTCAGTTTACCAGCATTTTAATAGAAGGCTGTTTTCATTCAGAGATACTGCTACACTGATGCAGAACTAAGCTTCATAAAAGCAGAATTCATGGCAGAGCTATATACCTATTTACCTATATACAACCATTCCTCCAAATTAAACGACCATGAGACTCCAGAATGATCAGTAGGAGCGTTTTCTAATATGGCGTCCCTATCGACAGTAATCGGCAGGACATCATTTGTTTGTGCTTTACAAATCACTGTTAAACAATAATGATGTTTCATGACGTGACAACGCTGTGGTTAAGGTCTGGTTAGGTTTAGCAAAAGATCATGGTTTGGGTTAAAGTTAGACCACCTTCATCGTCATGGCTACAAATAATAACCACAGGGTTAAGGTTAAGGGACGATGATAGTTACAGTTTTTAAAAAACTGTCCCGACTCGCAGTTGATAATGTGACACTTGCAGTTGGAACAGGAAATGAACAGTGGTCTCTTGTGGCAAAGTCCACTGAGTAATACCATCCATCCACCCCTCCTCTGCTGAATGAGGAAATTTGTCAACATATATACGTCATCTGAACTGCAGCACTGCTCCAGGTCACAATTACTACGGCTGCCAGATGGCATCTGTCACTCAAACATAACTATAAGTCATTTTTTGAGAGACTGATTGTGTCATTTTTCCTGGGAGGACAGTCTCTTATTATATTGGATTGCATTAGATTGTACAGGTGTTCCTAATACAATGAATGTTTCAGATGTTGAAAACCATTCACTCTTTTCCTCTGAGGTGTGGCAGAAGACATTTCTCATTCTCACACTCAAATTTTGAGAAAGTTGAGAAAATGTTGTGTATTATTGTATATTTTTATGTTTGTCTTTTTAGATACTGAAAAATGCCGTACTGTCATAAATACTCCCCAGGGCACCAAAGGCGTATTAATCCGCCCACTGAAAATAGTCCCCAACAAATGCATTACTTCATCATGTATGAGTGACATTTGCTAAAAACTACAGTGCCCAGCTGTTTTAGGAAATTACTAAGCCTTATCTGTCATCCATTTACATCAGACAGGGTGTGAATGTCAGAAAGCATTGCTGGTTTTGGAGTTTCCATGAGGTAACAAGAATAATATAACACCAGCCTTATCCTTTAAATCGCAGCTGAATTGTACAGAATCAGTTTTGAATCACAATGTATCATAACTTTCCATATTAATCTGTGTTGTTTTTGTATTGGATCATATATCATTATCTAGATACGTATCAAATCGTCTGAGAGGGATAGATACACATCCCTATTAGCGCTATCCCTATTAGTTTCCTACACACTTCTCCTCTCCTGTCAGGAAGGGAGATGTTATTAAACCATGCTATGCTCATTTTGCTCATTCTCTCTCTATATATACTCCTTTCTTTCTGTCTTTCTATCTCTCTCTCTCTTTTCTTTCTCTTGCTCTGTATGTCTCAGAGGGTCATTTGCCTGTTGAGATGAGATTATGAGCTATAATGGAGGAGGTGTGGAGTGCTGAGACAAGGAGAAATGGCCCACCGTGCAGATAGGAGATTTGATGGTTAGTCGATAGCTCTTCTCCTTCGTCAGATAGAGAGAGGAGGAGAGCATGGAGATGGGCATGCATTGACCTTGTATTATATAGGAAATGCATTATTTTTGAAGATTACCTGAAACGGTCTCGGAAAATCATTTTAGCATGAGCTAACCTTGAACATTCCCATACTTATGTAAATGATCGTCATCAGTGGTAATCAATGAATGGAATAGCCTTGAGGGTCTAAAATGTTATTGAGAACATTTTCGATTTAAACGAAATTTCGTTGTCAGGTTGGTTATAGCAGCGTTGTAAGACAAGGCAAAGGGTCACATTGATACAGATTTTTTTTTTACATATTGATCACTCAAAAAGGGTTTGTTCAATTGAATATGTGTTGTTTATGTAATCCTTGAGTACTAAGCCTGTTACTTACTGTCAACCTATTCTTCTTTCAGTCGATCAGTTTGATCCTGGAGTGGAAAATTAAAAGGTTTCCATCACTATAGATGCTCTGATCAGATGCTCAGTATTCAGTGTCAGTCTGATATTTACCAAAACATTGATCATATATCAGAAAAAAATAGCAATACAAACTATTGACAGATATACCCTGACATGCAAATGCATAGTTTTATGGAACCTGCTGTGAAGACAAGTAGCAATATGTAATAACTATGTGGTCAGTTTTACAATAATTATCATATTTGTTGTATAATTTAGTGTGTTATATAGGACCAATATGTCTAGAAAAAAACCCTTAATGTTCAATAATTTCAACACGTTCTTTTTGTTCAGTTTCAAGCTCTTGTCCAAAATAATGAAATAATGAAATATTATGAAGTACAGAAAACTGACCTTGCTTACACTACGATACATAGTGTGTCACATTTTGAGTGATTTGAGTGTATGATAGTTTGACCTGAATTATGATAATTCTGGGGTCTTTGTATGATTATTTGTTTTTTATCACTTGGATGCATGATAACAGCAGTAGCTACATCAGTATAACATGATATTAAGCAGTTAGCTGTGTGAAAAAATGCCACGTGACCATGACCAGTTTGGTAAACACTTGGAGAGGCATCATGTAAAGGAGGGATATAAAAATGATAAAAATGTACATAAAAACAAGCAAGAAGAAGAAAAAGTACCGTAACTGATCTTTGAAATTGCTAATCAAATGGAAATCAGCAGCAGGAGGAGAAGAGACACCCGTGAGCTGTCAGGCCACAGCTGGACGGGACGGGTCATGCTGTGAGGTTTACCTTCTGTCTCTCCTGAAAACTCTGCTGTCTGAGTGGAAGAAGGACGCGGTGACATGAAGCACCTGAGGGACGAGCTCGTCATCAACACTGACAGGAAGCATGAATGACACCTGACACACGGCGGGACCCCGAGTGCTGTCTGCTGCTAACAGCTGCCCTGAAAGGACTCTGATTGACCAGATCTGACACAAACACAAGTGAACACATACACACACACACACACACACACACACACACACACAGAGGCATGAAGATACAGCCAAGGGTGAAGGGTAGACATGGCTCAATACTTTTTTCACTGTTTCATTTCCACTATGATACAGATATCTCTCAGGCTGCAACTAATGATTATTTTGTTATTGTTTGTTTAACTGATCATTTATTTAATCTAAACAGATAAAACATTTTAAACAGGTTTCTAGAAGCAGCTAACTTCAGGTTTCAATCACAGAAATATTAAAGCTATCGTCACTGGGCTTCACTGAGCCTAACACTGATAATCAGTACTATGAAGCAACTAGCTCAGTCAACTCTGGGTTTTCCAGCTACGAGCGCGTTCATGTGAAAGAGGCGGAGTTGTTAATTATGAGCGACATCATCAGAAACATGAATCATATGTTATGGGATGAAACGGTGATAAGTACCTGAGGAGAACTTCTGTGTTCGGCACAGCAAAAATTCATATTCAACGAAGTGAAATGTAAACGATAGCCTGTAACAACAGAATAAGAAGATGTAGAAACACTAGAAATAATTTCCAAATATCAAAAGTAGGCTTTTGTTATACTTTGACATGCTGTGTCTCTGTTTTGTTGTGGCCACTTGAGCCGGATGATAACAGTTGCAATATTTCTGTCACTGTTTTTCATTGATGCCACTACATAGCTAGCTATGTATGAAAGCCTTCTTAAGGCCTGCACACACAAAGATTTAAAACAGTGAAACTTTGCAACAAATTCCATTTATTCCAGTGGAATAATAAGTGGATTCACCTGTGAGATTAAATAAATTTACTAATATTTTTCACATCAAGTTCAATGTTGGGGAACTGTAACTTGCAAATTAGCGCTGTTGACCTATAGCACGCTGTCTTAACAGAGCTGACCTTTGAGGGGGCAGAGAGTCCAAAATGGAGGAAGCTGTCATAGCTTATTAGCTGTGTTGCACCATCCACTTTCATTTAAAGATCAGACATGTTTTAAGACATATAAAAATACTCTGCTTTGAATAATAATTTGTGTCTAATAAGGTTTTTCTACTTACCTTGTTGGAATTCTTAAAATTACATCTACTCCTTCTCCCTCATTAAAAATTCAGAACCTATGAATAAATAAATGTAATTTCAAAAGTTGAACTGCTGAACGTAAGATGTCTCCTGTTTCACTGTAAAGTCCATTCTCAGTGTATGTGCAGTGGAGGCTTCAAGTTTCCACATCACACTTGTATAAACTGCATACTGGACCAGGATTGGCTCCAAACTAGTTGTGATGTCACACATTATGCTCATAGGCCCGCCCCTTTAACTTAGATTCTCAGTGAGCAGAAACATTCCCACTTTCAGCAGATTAATGTGAAAACAGCCTTTGAGTGTCAAACTCTTCACATATGTCATGCTGCACAGTGATGTTAAACATCCAACTGAAGCAATAAGAAGAAAAAGGGGGACTTTAACCTCTTCTGTCGGAGGAAAAACTGAAAGATCAACGGTGTACAGACCGTTATGAGACAGGAGTGGAAGGTGCAAATACATCTTTTGAATAAACTGTGTGATCTTATTGTCCCATTAGCGACCGAGCTAAGTGCACAAGCTTTATTTTCCCTATTCAAAAACATTTTATCAAAAGAAATGGTGAACAAAATGCCAAGTAAACAGAACAATAGAGAGAAAATAAGCTCCGGAAGCTGTTGTGACTGACTAGCAAAAGCCCAGCAAGTAGCAGTTAGCTCACCAGCTAACAGCAGTTCACCAACTAGCCCTGAGAGTAGTCATTACATCACCAAGCGTCTGAACGCCTATTTCACGTGGACGAGCAAGTGTCATTTTGTGGTGTGACTGCCTACCACTCTGTTGGTTGACTGTTTCTGCAGCCAAAGAAAATGTCCTTCAATAAGCACAACAACAGATGTATTTGAATCACTGAACAAATCAGAGATGTGGGCAGTGATTCAGAGGTCTGGAACCAGACACTTACTTTGTATTCTGGACTTTGACTTGTAATTTGATATTTATTATATTATGATATTGCTACTTTGACTTAAATAATAGGTCTTAATAATTCTTCCACCAGTATAGTTGAGCATCGACTCACTGATCACACATAAACAAAACTTCTCAGCCGACCACTAATTCAACCCTCGACAGTCCCTCCTCAGCAGGCCAGAGAGCCCACTGTGTTGTGCGTGCAGAGTCGTTAGCAGAGTCCTGTGTGAGAATGTGTCTAAAATGCATCTGAATGTGTGCAGTGAGCTGAGTGAATATGCATCGCCGCACCCACTTTAATGCATGAAGCCTATCTCCTGCTCATTCATATTTATCTGCAGCACACATATGCGTCCGGACACACAGCTGTTCCAGTACTGTAATCATATGTTCACGGGTTTCTAATGTGAAACAACCTGACGGTGCAGCAGTGTGTTTTGTTTACTTGGATGTTGTGAGCGTTTGCAAACAGTTTGAGTGAACATACTGCACATACTGTTGATGTTGTGTATGAAGCAGCAGCTCCATCATTTAAGTGTGTGTGTGTGGTTCAAGTGAAACCCCAAGAGACAGAAGCAATAAGAAACTGTCAAAGCTTTCAGTGTCAGGCTAATGTACAGAGGATACACACACACACACACACACACACACACTCAGCTCCTGTCATTGAGGATATTGACTTGGTGATCAAGTGGAATCAAGGATTGTCTTAACCTCTGCTCTGCAGCTCCTCAGACTCACAAACATACAGGAACCTACATCACACTGAGACATATGGAGGATCAAACCTGACTTATTAGCAAATATACAAATAAATAAATGAAAGATTAAATATTTAAATACGTTTAGAAATTGATCATTTAAATTAAAATAAATAAATAAAGTTGAATAAACAAATAGATGAAAAATGCATTGAGAAATTATGAATGTGTTTATTTACTGTCAGTGTGTCATGTGTTGGTCGTGGCTCGTAGTGATGAACCTACAGAGAATTATCAGTGACTCTGCAGCTCCCCTCGGCTTTACGGAGCTTTACAGAGAGTTTCAGCTCATTGTTTATCTGTCCGGCTGCAACTTTACTGTTTTGGTTCACTCTCAGCGCTCTCATAGTGTCGTTTTGGGCCGCAGCAGGCAGCTGTTTTCAGAGAAAAAGCTGTAAAAAGCCACTGTACACTACCTGCTCAGCACCAAACAGCAAACAGACACAGTTAGCTGTAGACTAGCTGGTGAACATAGTGGAGCATTTAGCAGCTAAAGAGCCAGATATTTCCCTCAGGAGTTGGTAGAGAGCAAAAACAGCTAAAAGAGAGTGAATATTGGACTTACATTCACCAGGTGGACAGACACACGACTCCAAATGAATGATAATGTTGCTCCGTAATTGCTGGATGTGGAAATAAGCAACTGTTTGCTAACAAGTTCAACATATCAACTTAAAAGGTGATGATATGTTGTGTTCACAACTTCTCTCTGCTGCCCCCTAAGTGGCCAAAAAATGTGTTAATACAGGTTTAAACATTTGCACAGAGCATATTTGTTACTACAAACTGTTCCTCACAGGAATGGACAATCTGTCTTCACCTCTGTGTCCCACTCAAGTTCTTTGTCTTTCTCTGTCTTTCTTTCTCTATTACGCTGTGTTCCCCCCTCCTCACTCCAAACACCCTTATATTACGCCTTACACCCTCTCACCATCTCTCCCTCTCCCACCATATCCCCGCCTTCCCATCTCTCTGTCTCACTCTGCTTCTGACACCCTGATCAATTCCCCATCAAATCCTAATGCTGCGGTTTAACTCAAGTGTGGCATCTTAATTAGAACGATAACTGCACACTGTCAGGGTCATCGACTGCGCCGGCCGCCAACCAATGCTTCTCATCGACAGGCTGCCAGCGCTCAGAGAGACTCTGAAAGCAGGGGACAGATAGACAGAGGGGGGACAGAGTAGGATGGATGGACGGAGACAGAGAGGTGCAGAGTGAGGGGTGAGTAAAAATAAGAAAATAAGTCTATAAACAAGAAGAGGTGAGGTTTGGTTTGAGGGGAGAGGACAGACTGAAGGTGAGTGAAAGAGAAGAGACACTCTGGAGGGAATAAAACAACCTGAAGACGTCTCATTGTTCTGTCAACCTCGTGTCCTCAGCAGCACACGACTGTCCCTGTCAACCTCTGCTGCTTTGGGACTGAATGACTCATTTAACATCCAAAGTAACGTGTGTTTGTATGTTTTTTTAGGTGCAGGATGGTAAAGTGGAAGACCTTCACGGAAGGACAGAAGCAATGCGAGAAAATGTGACAGCGAGGAAGGGATTAATGTTATTTGAGAAAATATGTTTTTACATGTATGAGAAAGAGAAAGGAAAGGAGGAAAGGAAGGAATGACAAAAGGAAGAAAAAGTAAAAGGAAAGGAAACATGTAGCAAAATTAACGGCCAAGATAACAGAAGAGGAAAGGAAAGAAAGAAAATTGAATAAAGGCCAGAAAGGAAAGACAGAATAGAATCAAGAAAAAGAAACAAGAGAAAGGAAATGAATTAGGAAAGGAGCCAAAGGAACAGAAAGGGAAGAGTGGAAAGCAAAAAAAGATGAAGGAAAAGAAACCAGGGAGGAAAACTGGTAAAGAGGGGGAAAGGAAAGGAAAGGGAAGAAAGCAGGAGGCAAAATATTATATAGTAATATATAATATTATATAGTTTATAATAAAAGTATTTTACCTCTGTGGTATTTTTATTTTACAGTGTAAAAAACATCTTTGCTTTGAAAGGTAATGAAGAAACAAGGTTCAGTGTTGATAAGAAAGAAAATAAAATGAAATAATGAAGACAGTTAAACAGCTGCAGTCACAGGTCCTTCACACACACCAGGCAGGGAATTCCCTCCTGCTCAACCTGTCAAGTGGCGATTTGTCCTCTCTTCTTCTTCTTTCTTTTTTTTTTTTTTTACATAGGGAACGAAGAGATGAGGGGAAGAGGAAGACGAGTGAGAAAGAGAAAAAAAAGAGACATGAAGAGCGAGTTTCCCTTTTTATGTGACAAATAAAGAAATCAATAAATCATTGTGAGCCTTTGACAGGTTGTGGTGAGGAGGGGCCGTTCCTCATGGACTATTTATGAAGCTGTCGCCGCCTTTTCTCTCTCTTTCTGTGTGTGTGTGTGTGTGTGTGTGTGTGTGTGTCGGCCTGTTTGGTTGGTCGCTTGGTGAGCGAGAGTACTGTCTGAAATATTTAAATGTTTGCGTGCATTTCACACCGGACCTGTGGCCCCACAGAGGGGACGGCATGCAGCTACATGAGGGGCAGGAGAGTCGCAAAATAATTAGACTCAAAACCAGCGCACATAAAAACCAGGCATGTGCACGAGATACGAGCACACAGAAAAGTACCCTCGCAATGGAACAAAGACGGCTCCAAAGACTAACAGCGATCACATTTCCAGTTGCTGGAGAGTAGTTCTGTGTATTACACAGAACTACTCTCCGGCGAGAGCATGTGATTCGCTAGCTTGTGCTACATATCACAACCTCTTGACTTTATACTACGTTGTAAATTTCTCAAAAAACTTTAGTACAAAATGAAGAGGTTGTGATATGCAGCACCAAATGTGGATTCATCGGCAGCCTAAAATAGTCCCCAACAAACGTAGCCTACTGTTTACTCCTGTTTGTTTAACATTTGCTAAAAACGTTTGCCGTTGGTTTTAGTCTTTTTATGGGATTTGTTGACAATAAGAAACAGTCGTATCCTTTAAAATAAAGTTATGTGGTTTTGAATAATGCCAGCCTGTACAACATGAGTGTGTAGTGACAGACCCAGCAGTGGGCTGAAGCTCCCTCTCTCACAGCTCTGCCTGGCTGAGCCCCTCTGCGTCTTTAAGCAGGCCTTGAATGGGCATTAGTTGATTAATGAATTAGAGTTTAGATCCAGAGGGGGCTCTGCCAAAGAGTACAGTGTCCCTAACCTGCTGTAATCCAGCTATTACAGGAAGATTATCCTGATTATTACACCAGTAATGTCCTGGCAACCCCCTGGCTCAAATTACCAAGAGGGGTTGGTTGGAAAATTTGTCAGTTTTTACTTTGGGATAATCCTTAAATGAGAGTCATTACCCTGTAAAACCCTGTCTGGTCTCTGACCGTACAGGTGGTGTGCTGTGCCACACTTTTATTTCTATAATGTCCTTTTCATTTACACTTATTTTATCAAACAAAAATGCCAAACATTCACTGGTTATGGCTTGTAAAATCTAAGGATTTGCTGCTTTTTTCTGTTTTATATACTGTGATTTAAATAGAACATTTTTGTTTTGCACAAAAGAAGCGGTCGGACAAAAGAAGCAACTGAAGCTGTCACATTGGGGTTTGGGAAATTGTGATTTTCTTAACCGTTGTTCAGGGCGACGGAAAAACAATGCAGGGTCATCCAGGAAAAAAGCTGAACCTGGTTCAGTTTTTGCTGCAACACAATGTGATGTCATCCAGCAAGGCGCTGCGTTGGCCAATCACATACATGCACAGCACATCCATACACCTTCCTGGTGGATTATTCTGCATCGTGAATGCCGCGTTTCTGCTGTTTACCTCGCAGAGGTTGAGAGGAAAGAGAAAACAGTTAACGCTGAGAAAACTTCCCAGAGTTGTAAAATCATGTCTGTTTTGGCATCTGATAAGCCTTTAAACCCATTCATCTGTAGCTCCAACTCGACTTCCTGGATTCCTGGACCTCATATTTCATTGTGTCACTGGTACATTAAACAACAAGGCCCCACCAGTGCAGCCCCTTACATTATTTTAACGCAGGGTTGTTTTCAGTGTTAATGCAGTTTGACTGAGTATCCAAAAACGCTGAGTCAAGAGCAACTGGACTTTTGCCTCTTGTCCAAAAGGCTTCCTCAGTTCTGACTGAATAGAGAAGGCTCGGTAGGGTCGTTTACACCTTCAGGTTTGTTGAGGTGACATGTGGTTCGTTAGTCCTCTTGTCAGTCACGTGACCGTTGTTAAGAGTCACATGAGTCCAGGTGTGAATGGGTGTTAACCTGCTGGGGAAGGAGTGAAAGGACAACATGTAAGTGGCTGATCAGTGGTGTCATATCATCTGTTGAGTGATAAATATCCTCCGACCGCTTGACCTCAGGAGTTGGCTCTGCTGTGTTGTGCAGAAGAGTGCAGGCTGTTAAAGTTGGCTTTGCAAATGTTTTGTGAGAAAGGAAATACGTTCGACACAGTTATTAAGCCTCAAGGATGCACACAAACCCTTTCAGTGAGAAACACTGAAAGTAAACAACTTTCAAGAAAACTCCACGGGGCAGCTTTAATCATTTTGTGACCCCTCACATTTAATTTGTGACCCCTTGTGAGGTCGGGAACCACTGCATCAGAGAGAGAGAGGCAGAGAGGAAAAAGAAATGAGGAGACTATAGAAGAGAAACAATGGAGGGATGAGGATGAAGTGACAGTTGTGACTCTAAAAGCCGTCCTGCTCATTATAACGCCTGGTGTCAGTCTTTGTCTCCCCTCCTGTATCTTTTTGAATGTCAGATGCATGCTCACTTTAACTCTGTGTGCGTGTGTGTGTGTGTGTGTGTGTGTGTGCGTGTGTGTGTGTGTGTGTGTGTGTAGCATCCCACTCGGTGCATATCCACAGTGCTGCGTGCTGATTCAGCTCGTTATCTGATGGAGCCGTAGACAGAATGGGTTTAAATCTCAGCATTGCCGCAAGCTCTCACACTGCTTCATCTACTGTTTGCTCTCTCTCTCACACACATGCTGCACACTGCACATATTGGGCTTCACAGGTACACACACACTATAAAGGAAGGCTATAATAGACATAACAAAAATAAGAAAAAAATGTGGTATTTTACAGAAAGCTTTTAAAGTACTTTCTCCAGCTCTGACTATAGTTTTAATGTGCAGATGCTCAGCCTGAGTTTAGAGAAGGGGACACCTGGGCATCACACCCATATGTGAGTGTTGAAAATGTTCTGAGAGCAATGCTCTCTTTTCACATTCGCACAGTTTCAAATGAATACCTGGAAGCTGCCCAGAAAAACCACAGTCTGATCTGCCAGCCACTGAGCAGCTCCACTGGAGCCGTTGGGGTTAAGGGCCTTGCTCAAGGGCACCTCAGTGGATGAGTAATGAGGGAGAGGTAAGCGCTGCTTCTTCACTTTCCCCATCCAGATTAACCCAGAGCACCCAGAAATAAGAGCAACATTTAGGTTGCCAGGTTGGCTGGTGTTTATTCTCCAGAGTGACACTTTTATTCAGCTCTTTAGTTCATCATGAAGGCTATTTGATTAATCAATTAGTCAACCAACAGAAAATTAATCACTATTTTGATTGAAAATCAAATGATATCATTTGAGTCGTTTTTTACAGCAAAAATGCCCAAAACTTAGCTGGTTTTAGCTTCTCAAATGTGGTTAATTTGTGCTTTTCTTCATCATACATGATAGTAAACTGACTTTCTTTGGGTTGTGGACTGTTCGGACAAAATAAGACGTGTACAGATGTAACCATGGACTTATAACAGGCATTTTCACAATTTTCTGGCATTTTATTGACAAAACAATTACTTGATAAAATAATTGGTGGATGAATCGTTAATGAAAATAATCATTAGTTGCAGCTCTACTTTGATGCACATTACCAAGCATATTTCCAAGTACTCAAATCCCATTAAAGTTCTTGGCACAAAAGTAATTTGGGGTATTGGAGCCATTTGTTATCCAGCTTTGGAAGCATTGTCTGTCGTCTGTTGTCTATCATCAGCTATCGTCTGACAACAATTTAGTCTCTGGGGGCAACGGCCAATATTTGGGGGGTTCCAGTGTATCCAGCGTTCCACCTTTTTCGCTCCCCACACAGACTGTTTACCTGCATGTTACCAAAGCATGTTCTTGTAGAAATCACCAGAACAGAAACGGAAACCAGAACGCTTTCAATCCCAAAATCTTACAGATTCTGTATTCATATGCAGATATGCGCTTATAGAGATTACACTTGTGTCAGCTTGATTGGCTCCGAACTAGTTGTGATGTCACAAATCATGCTTGTAGGTACACGTGTAAACTGAGATTTTAAGGTGAGCACAGAGAAACTTTCCTCCTTCAGCAGATGAATGTGAACACAAACTCTGCACATACATCATCATTTTTTCTCATAAATACAGGAGAGTTATACCTCTTCAGGACATAAAACTAATAAAAGAAGACTCACAAGCCAAAAAGCCTGAGAACCAGAGCCCTACTGTCCTCCATATAACAGCTCCTCCTCCATCACTGCTCTTTATCCTCTCTCCTTCCTCCACTGTTTTCCTCCTCCTCGCCTCATCTTGTTTTCTGCTTCTCCATTAGCGCTGCAGCTAGATCGCTTTCAGAGCCCTGCTGTCAGTGCTAACCACACTGTGACCCCGCTGACCCCTCTTATATCCGCTGCCTTATCTCTCCAAAACCCACCACAGCACCCTGCACCTCAGCCCCTCACCACGTACTTGGCTGCTACCTCTCCCCGTGGCTGAGGAGGAGGGGAAGGAGGAGGAGGAGGAGGAGGCAGCGGTCAGTGACATGCAGAGCTTCAGGCCTGTCCCTGCTCATTTCAGGTTAGCCCGTCTGCATTAGCACCAGCCAAAGTGACAGCTGTCAGCGCCACTGAGCGCGCTCCGGATGTTCCCCCTCCATCCGTCCTTGGAGTGTTGCCAGGATGAAGGAGAGGAGAGAGGAGAGGAGAAGAGAAGAAAGGAAGGAAGGAGGAAAGGAAAGGAAGGAGGAAAGGGCAAAGGAGAAGAGAGAGAAACAAGGAGATGTAAATGAAAGCGAGGAGAGGAGATAAATGGACAGGTAACAAGGCGATCAGAAGAGAGGAGGAAAGTGAAGAAAGATAAACAAGGACAGGTACAGACTATAAAAGGAAAGATGGAAAGAAAACAGAGGCCAGGAGAAGAGAAGCACGGACGAGTAAGAAGGAAGAAAAAGAAAAGAGAAGAATGAGGAAGAAGGAGATCAAAGGAGGGAGGAAAGAAATGAGAGGAGAGGAAACAACGTAATGAAAGGAGAGGAGAGGAGGGGAATCGATCTATTTTATAAAATAAGATGGAGATCTAAACCCAGTGTTTGTTTTGTTTTCCAGGATGTCTCTGACCTCTCTGTAGTTTTCTGGACCTGCTGCTTTGATTTGGCCTCTCTGTGGCCTCAGAGCACCGCCGGGTTTGTGTGCGAGCAGCGCCGCCTTCTGGCCGGAAGAAGAGCTGCAGCAGCCGCAGCAGCAGCAGCTGCAGCCTGCTGCAGTGCTTTCTGCACGGTGCAGCTCCGAGCATCACACCGACCCGAGCACAGGAGGAGAAAACTAAATGTTTAGGTAAGACAAACACACCGGTAGGTCTGTTCTGGTCTTTATTAAATGCGTATGTAGAATTGTGTTTTGCAGTTTTGGTTTTATGTGATTTATTTGGTTTTTTTTTTGCATGAATGAAATATGACCAGAGTTTGAAAGATATCCATCCGAGTAGCAAACATAAATTAATAAAGTTATTTAGTCTTCGTGTTTTTGTTATAATGTGGACACAAGTGAATAATTATTAAGTTTATAAAGGTGACTTAACATGTTTGTTTGTTTGCACTCAATGTCAAATATGCATGTATGATTTATGAAAATGGGCGTTATTATTCTGTCTCATTCTGACTTGATTTGTGCCGTTTTCTGTCAATCCTACAAATTAGGTAAAAGTGCTCCTTTATTGTGATGATTTGGGGATTTATAATTGTGATTTAACTTAGAGATATGTCTAAATTAAAATAAATATTGTTCAGTATTGAAACTTTTTAAAACTGACAGGTAAAATATCTAATTTAGTGAAGCTTAAGTAGAGCCTGAATTTAATACACAGCTTCAGTTTCATCATTTTGTCATTTCATAATCACTTTTTTTTTCTTTTTTGTGAGACATGATGTTTATTCTCACTTTTAAAGCAAAGAAGGTGAAGTGTGCCGACAGTCTCAGCTGGGTACAGGTGGAAGCAGAAAACAGGAAAAAGAAAGTTTCACCCTGACAAAGACCCTGAAGGTCGAGCTTGCAATATTCATTCTGTCTTTTTCCTTAATCTCTCTTTTTTTCCTGCATCCTCCAACATCTTGACTCATTTCTCAGCTTGTGTGTGTGCTGCTTCAGTGTTTGACTTTTTATGTCTTTTAATGCACATGTTAAGTTTTAGGTCTGAGCAAGAAAAAGCTCACGTCATAATTGGTGTTTTGTATTTGAGATGTAAAGATTGTGTGTTTGCAGGATGCTCGCTGCCTCATCCAGGGGTCAGAGGTCGAGTTAATGATCACATAAACACCTGAAATCCAAAACCTGAAGATAAAACAGCGACACATTCAACTTTCATTCAACCTTCTTCACTGTATCCAGCCTCAGAGTGAGTGATGTACGTCATAGGATGCCCTAATAACTCTGTGCATGAATAAATAACACACACACATGTACACACGCACACACATACAGAGCTATCAGCTGAGCAGCAGAGCGGGTGTCTTGATTCCTAGACAGACACACTCATGCACTTTTAATGGGATCCCTTTCTAAAACGATGAGATTCCTCCACCAACCACAACCCCTTTCCACTGAGTGTGTGTGTGAGTGAGTGCTTAAGCACGTGTGTGTGTGTGTGTGTGTGTGCGTGCAGGAGGTGTGGATGAGGGTCATCCACTGGCCCAGGGGTGCGATTTCAGCTTGCCGGAGGGAGGGTAAGTGAGTGGTCCCAAGACCCTGAAAACCCCAAGGCTTGAAATCAAACCTCATCACACACGTTACACACTGAGACTGCACATGAAAATATCACAGAGCTGTTATAACATACAGCAGGATACTGTTTAATATCTGGAAGAGAAAAATAATCATGCATTTTATTTCACTTCCTCGTTTCCCTTCAAATTTCACCTTTTGATTCTTTAAATTTGGAAAAATCTTTTTTTTATCCTACATTGTATAACAGCATCATATATTCAGTATATTCTGTTTCTGCTTCGTCCAACACCATTGTCTGTATTTCCCAGATGTTTTATGCATCATTTTGTACTAAAAAACAAACAAACAAACAAAAAACAACTATCTCATCACAATTTATTAGTCAATTTATTAGCTACTCTGAACTTTCATTCATATCACATCATTTTCATGAGTCTGCCCAGTTGTCATGAAACTGTAAATACTTTATGGACCTCATGAGTTCTGAGTTTGAATATTTCCCTCAGTGCAAAAATGATATAAATTTAAAGAGCTGGAACAAGCAGATACAATAAAATACTGTATATGTGATACTGTCAGACAGAGTAGAATGAAATGGGTTTTTTTGTCAACATTGAAGCTATTTAAGTGAAAAACTATTTTAGACTTTCCAAAGATACCTGATATGTCAGGCTGAGTTTTGGGGAACTTAGTATAAAATGATGCACAGACAAATCATGGAGGGTTTGCAGAAAGTTGGCAGAATTTAAGGTAAAAATCAAGATTTTAGGCTGGTCATGTTTCACATTTATTGAACCTCCTAAACTCTTTATTTGTCCCTTAAATCGTCCTTGTAGGTTTGTTTAAACTCTTCTTATTTCCACACTGACAACATCAGGCACACTATATATTCTGTATCTGCTCGTTCCAACACTTATTTATTCTGAGTAAAATAGTCAAAACCTGTAAAACCTGTTCCCCCATTTCCCCAAATTTCTGAATTATTCTGACATGAAAACACCTGACACATTTGACACATTTGATATCTTTGGAAGCTTTGAGATGATGTAAAATAACTGTGAACTTGAATGATCTTTGGTTTGGTTTAATTCTGTCATAAAACAACCTGCACATAGCACTTTTCCACATTTTCACCAGGAAAACAAAACAAAAAGCACAATTCAGATTCAAACCATTAACAGAAAACATGGACATGCAGAAACACAAAATGAACACGATAAAACATTGTTATGCATCAAATTGAAGCATGACAGCATGAAAACACTAAAAGTTAAAATAAGTTATTTCTATAGTGCTCCTTTGGCTTTAGGGCTGCAAATAATGATTATTTTTATTATCAGTTAATCTACTGTTAATGTTTTAGTTATCATCTTATTCAATTCATCATTTAATACCTAAAATGTAAAAAAAAAAAAAAAAAGGTAGACAGATGTCTAATGCAGGTTCCCAAAGCCCAAGATGACGTCTAAAAATGAATCAATATGAATCAATGATATAAAACTGCAGATCCAAACAGAGACTGTTTAGCGTTTTTGCTTGACAAATGATTCAATTAATCAATTATCATAATATTCATTTTCTGTCAATCAATTCAGCAAGGCATGGCTGCACAGCACGAGTTTGTGACGATGAACTGAGAGTTTACAAGATTACATTTATTCATTTCTGCTGTATTTGGTCAGTATCTTGTATTTTTGTCTCCACATTTGCACAGAAAATTCCAGCTTTAAAAAACTTAAATCTTTACAAATCTATTGTTCTGAAGGTTAAAAAAAAACACTGTATTATGTGTGTGTGATTTGTGGAAATACTTTGGAGAAGCAGATTGAATAAAAAATGAAATGACAGAGCAGCTGTTCCATATTTATTACATTGAGAGCACTTACAGGCTGAACACAGAGGAAATCTGTGCGTGTGTTGCATGTCTGCAGGAGTAGAGTACCAAATGTTTGTGGTTTTGGCTTTTGCTTTATTTATTTATTCATTTATTTATTTGTTCTCTGGTGAGCGGGATTACCTCTGAATTATGGAACAGTCCCCTTTCTCTCCTTAAGTAAAAAATAACATCTGTCCGGCAAATGGAGAGCTTAGTGTTTCTCTATAATTAATGGTAAAAGCCTCCAGAGCCGCACATAAAATATACATCTTCCATGCAGGACCCCCATAACAAAGAGAGCGAGAGAATGCAGAGAGAGAGGAGGAGGAGGAGGAGGAGGAGGAGGAGGAGGAGGCAGGTCAGTGAGAGGAGAGGAAGAAAAGAGCAGATTAAAGACAGACAGCACAGAGGAGAGAGACACAAAATAAACTGTGATTTCATTTTTGTAAAATTACCACATAACAGCAGCTAAAATTATGCTTTGTGTGCTGTAAGATTTTAATAAATTCAGATTTTTGGTGACTCTTGCGAATTATTACGATTATAATTTGTGGGTATAAAATTGCAGTTGCCTTCTCTTGTTGATTATTTGGTTTATATATTTTAAAAAGTCAAATTCTTACAGATCTGATCTTACAAAACAAGTCTTTTATAATTTTACATTTACTTAAATAAGTTATTCTTATTTAGCGCTCATCTGATTTGTTTTTAAATTCTATTTCTGCTAAACTGTCAGATACATCAGTAGCATCACAAACAACAGAGAAAGTTTTGTTTTACAGATATAAAACTGACTGAAATTGCTGCTCACTTTTTCTAAAAAAAATCTGTTTAAATCAAATGATGAGCAGAGCTGAGGTCTAAAAGAGACGGCAGGTTTGTTTCTGTAGCACCTTCCAACAACAAGGCATTAATATAAAACATAAAGGGCAGTAAGAAAAGAAACAATGCAACATAAAAGACAGTAAAAAAAGACATAAAATAGGGTTTAAATAAAATAGAAGATAAAATACAGTAAAATAGAACAAAACAGATTAAACAGATGAGAATAAGAATAACAGTGTAGCTGCCAGATATGAATAAATAGTCCCAAATTTGATTTAATAAAAGACAAACTGAGCTGAGAGTCGGAGCAGATCTGCAGTTTTCTGTCAGTTTCTTCAGATATGTGGAGCATAAAAACTGAATGCTGCTTCTCCATGTTTAGTTTTGACAGTGGGGACAGAAAGTAGACCTGGAAGTGACGTCTGTGTACTGAAGACTCATCGAGCTGCTGTCTTCCCTTTGTGTTTGTTGTTCACACCTGAGCAGGTACAGCTGGTGTCCTGAAGACAGAGAGACCTTCACGCTCAGGATAGGATTTTAGTACTCCAGTCATGAGACTGTATGTTGATTTTAATGATTAAGATGTGTTTTTTGCCTGCTTTCATTGGAAAAATGACCCAGCGACAGTCATATAGGACACATTTTTCAAAAAGTACAAAAATGTATTTTTTATGTGCCAAAAATGTGCATGGAAGCAAAAAAAACAGTCACTATAAAACAAAGTTGATGGTCTGATCAGTATCCTGTTACACTATGTAAACCCACCATCCAACATTTATAGAATAGAATACAGAATGAAATACTGTAACTTTATTACACCATCACATAATAACACTGACAGTATAAATACTCCAAGTAATAAAATACAATAAAATACAACAGCAACACTTTAAGTCCCCCTATTTAGAGTTTATAAGCAGTATACAAACATTTAATAAATGTTTAAACACATTATAATGTAGTTAAACTGATATGAGGACATTTTTAGTGTTTATTAATGTACAGCTTTTGTCAGCAGGTATAACTTCTATAAAGACATATTTTATATTATGACAACTGTGTTTTACTATATTGTCGTTCATTTTTCTGTTTATACAGCAGCATCCACTCACAGATGGCGATATAGTTGTTAACAAATGCATTAATAAACACTTATATCTGCTTACAACTACATAAAATGTTTGTATATTGCTCGTCTCATTGAGTCATTGTTTCAGATTGGTCTTTTTTATTTCCCTTATTTTTATCCAGACAGCTGTTTGGGTTGTTTTTAGGAATTTAAAGTTGTCTTCAGGATGTAATATTTCATTTGACTGTAGAGAATTTTCATTCATGATTTATAACTGCAGTGTTTTCACTCTGATATTGTGATGTATTTTTGTGTTAATTGTTTGATATGTTGTTTGTATTCATCATTGTTGCTGCATATTTTGGCCAGGACAGTCTTTAAAAAAGAGATTTAAATGAAATAAAAAAATCACAATATAAATATAGATAATAACTTCACATGATCAAATAAAAACATAAGGTCCAAACAATATTACACATACAATACAGTTAGTTAACACATTAATAAAGTAAATACATAAAAATAATGTCAACACAAGACTTAAAGTTGTGACTGTACTGAAAAGAAAACATTTATTTTAATGCAAATCCAGTTTTGCCTAAATATTTATGTGTGCCATTTAAATACATTACATGTGACGCAGTGTAGAACAGCTGTACACACATGTACACATTAGAGACCATCATCATCATCATCATCATCATCTGCTATATCCAGTGAACAGCTTTGTTTATTGATTAGTGACTGAAAAATGATTGGCTGTGGAAAGTAAACACAGGAGCACTCAGGCGGTCATGAGGGAAACACATCTCATTAAATTTACAGCCAGCATGGCGTCCGTCTGTGCGCACGCACACACGCACGCACACACGCACACACGCACACACGCACACACACACACACACACACACACACACACACACTATCAGAGCTGTCACTGACTCGGGAGAGTTGGAGCAGGTTGTTCACTGTATTTATCTTCTCATTTATTTATTTGTCAATCGGAGCTGTGTTTGTGGAGGAATATAGTGTTCAGATACCACTGAGGGCTCCAATGTAACAACTGCTGCATCCATATGCATGTGGAGAAAAATCAGGCAGCTGACAGTGAACGCGTACACTGACACACTGTGGTCACAACATGTCAGGACAACATCAAAACTCACTTTCATAGTTTTTATACATGAAAACTCCCCATAAAGAGTCACCAGAGATGATCAGATAGATGATTAGTTATCAAACTAAGAATTACACTTAAGAGTAAAGAAGTTCTTCACTGGATGTGAAGAACATATTGTATTGACATATTGTACATTCTTTTAAAAAAAAAAAAATCAGTTCATTCAGTGGTTTGTTGTTAATATACAGTACCAGTCAAAAGTTATATAAGTTCATTTTATTTGTGTGAAATCTTTAAATCTCCGGGAATAATTAACATATGAAATTAACAACAATTTAATATCTTTATACTGTATAAATATGGCTGAAATAATAGCAAATTGGCTTAAACTAAATTCTGCTGTTGTAAAAAGTATATCAAAGAAATCATCTCTAAATGTAGTACCACACTGACAGACAGTGAAGATGCTTAGAAATAAATTCTTATTTTATTATTTATAAATCTGCCAATTATTTTGTTTTAATTACTTGTTTCCTCTGTAAAATGTCACAAAATAGTGAAAAATGCATTCACTCATTCATTCATTCACTTCATTGTTCACTGACACACATCGACTCAGATATTGTACAAAGTAAGGCTTTTATGAATGAAACTGTATTTTATATATAATAAATATATATATGAAAAAGAGGATAATGAGTTATATAAACTTATTCGGCTGCGGGGAGACTGTTCGCTGTTTTCAACCACAAACTAAGGTCATGCATTTCACCGAGAAATAAAGCTATGCTTTTATGAATTCTAATTTTTGTCAACCTGGGGTGTGATTAAAATGTGTATTTGTTGTTTTTTTCTTCTGTTTTGTTTTCATGTTATGTTATCCAGAAGTTGTTATAAACTTTTAAGACTGAAATAAATACTATGTCCAGTGTTGTCTTCTGAAAATGTATGATTACAAGATTAAACAGGATGTCTACTCTCTGAATGAGTGTGTGGCTTTATTCCAACATTATTCCAGGCAATTTTGGGGGGAAAAAGGTTGGCTGGCCACCGTAGACTTCCATATAAGGAGTGCGGGGTGTTTGGCAGACCAAAGCTAACGTTAGCTTACTAGGGATATGTTAGGAACAGGTTAGCTAACGTTAGCTACTTTAGCTAAACTGTGCTAACAGGGCAGGTATCGTAATCAAGTAACATTAAACTTACTGAAATATTATGACAATAATCCAACTCAGTGTGAGTCCAGGAGCCGAGAAGAGCAGCAGGTGAGCCAACTGTCAAGCACAGCTGTCAATCAACGCCCACACGGCAGACATCAAAGCTACTATCTTCAAATCTTATTAAAGGAGCAATAACTAACAAAATGACCACCAGCTTATTAGACTTATTAGAGGGGCCATCATAATGTCTAACTTGCATTATGTTTCAGTGCCATATATACTGAAGTAGCCTTGTGATTGTATCAATATCTGTATATAGTCAACAACTGACTGTCAAATCAAATAAAGAAAGTACAATTCAATTATATTTCAACACTATTTATTGTCAGTTTTCACATTGAACTGAAATACTCAAATAAATGTTCTTTCCTCATTTCAAGTAAAATAAGGGCCTCATTTACAAATAAAATACATAACAGAGAGCCTGTGAAATAAAATAAAGTGCTTGAGTTTCCCTTTTTCTTCTTTTTTGTTAACTCCATTACTCCGTTTATAAAGACAGTGATTATACAACACACAAACATGTCACTGAAGTGATTTGAAGGGTCTAACATGACTTAATGGAACATGGCTTAACACAAACACTAAAATGAAGGCAATGTGCATTAAAAGGATTCACCTAATATATGAGGACACATTTTTTTTTACACAGTACTGTGAAATGCAAAGACATGCCTGATCTTTGGTGCCATTTTATAACAAAGGGCTAACACTGGCATGTTACTAAAACACATAGTGCTTTTTATGTGTACTGGCTGTTATCTACATCAGGTACAACCTTGTAATGGATAGATGACAGGTAAGGACATTAAACCAGACACAGAAGTAAGTGAACAAGGACTGAAGTTTAATCGTGTTTTTTGTATTATTATATTAAAACATTTCTCCTTCACTCAAAGAACTTCACCATTGAAAACAAAAATGGTGGCTGTTCAGTAGCCACTTTTCTTCCTTATATGGGATATGCCATGATTTCTGACAAAGTCTATTATGTTTTGAATGTTGTGATTGGCCAGAGCAGGATGCTCAGCAGTCTTGTACTGTTGACACTGAATCATTGTCGCTAGTTCCCACTTGTAGATGAGATGTTTGAAATGTCTCATCACTGCTGCAACCACAGCTGGAGACCATTGCTGCTTTTGTTTCTGCCTAGGATCATGCCCTGGGAAAACAACAACAACAAAAAAACAGGTTGTAAATAGAAACCCAAACTGTAGGTCAACAATTCATTTTCTTCATATTTTTAATTTGATTTATTACAAATTTGAAACCATGTTAAATATGGCTGCACTAATCCGACAGTTTCCTCTCCTGATACCAAATCTGCAAATGGCTTCCTGAAACACAAACACACAAAAGGTGCTTGTTAAAATCTAGTTTTAGGAAGACTATAGTCCGTTTTTTGGTAAGGTAATTTAAATGTAATTATCTAAAGTTTTAACTGCACAATAAAACCTTACCACTGCCTTAACACTGTACTGCTTCTTTTGTGAAGCATAAGTAGAAAGTAATTCATTAGCATCAGCAGTAGCTTTACATATCAACGTTTGCTCACTGGAGCAAATGAACAGAGCAGAATAACAAAGAAGCAACCTGCTAAGATAAAGTCATTTCAGTAACAGAATATGACTGTACTGTTACCTACCACAATGCCACCAACTGTCAGGGCACTGAAGATTGAGACAGTAGCATCCCTAATGTTATGTGATTTTTTTTAGTAACTACCTGCTGGAAGACATCAAAATTTACAAAATAGGAGATCATACATCTTCTAGTAATGTCATAAAATATTGATATTTATACAGTATTTATCTGACAATTCTCAATGTGGGTGATAAAGAGACAAAGCAAAAGTGCAAGGGCGGGAAATAGTGAAGGAGCCCGAACATATGTAACAATCTATGATACCCTCTTCACCCTTATTACTTTCTACAGACATGTATAGAAGTGATGCAGTGGTACAGTATTCTATTTGTGTGTTTGTATAATTTACCGTGGCGTTCATGTGGTTTTGTTTTCCTCCTCGGCTCTTTGCCCTTGTTCTGCCCTGCAAAAACAAAAGTTAACAAAAACAATGTCGGTGTCAACCAAAACTCTGGTGTTCATATTTAACTGTAATGTTAAGTACAGCTTATAAATCAACAACTCCAAAGAAATGTAAATGAATTTTCAATGGCTTCAGAAAATTCTACAGCAAGTGGCTATAAGTTATCCAGAAAGGGAGATCTGAAAACTGATGGCAATTTCAAGTTGATGTGTGTGTAAAGGACAATTATTTGACCAAATATCTATCTACTAAAGCAAGAAATCTCTATGTATCTGTATGTCCTTCACGTATCTATTGAACCGTTCTTCTGATCAACTCCACACTCGATGGGTGCATTGTTGGGGAACAATGCACCCGTCTAGTGTGGAGTGTAGGTCACCCATGTTTTTGGAGGCGCTCAGAGCCCAATACACAATGATTGTAGTTACAAACGTAAAACGTAGGACATAATTTCCACTGGTAGTTCAAAACCAGTTTGTTTTGTATGCTCCGAGACCATGGCGACTGAAGCACTACTACAGACAAAGCACAAATCTTTGGAGCAAACATCCACTCAAATCAAAACTGAAGGCACAGAAAATAGGAAAGATCTAAGAGCCCAATATGATCTATGCATTTTATTTTAGGATGTACATTATTTTATTTTTAAATGCTGCCTTTATTTTAATTGAAATGAGAAAAGAACATGTATTTACTATTACAGTACTTATTATTTATAACGTGTATAATAGAATGTTAGTTTTCTTCACACATCACATCAACTATTAATTTTTTTATGCGTTGAAGTAGCAACTGGACGCCAAGCAATCAGCCCATTCCAAACAGGCACGTTTGAACAGGAAGCAGTTCTAGGATTGATTTGAATTGTTTTTAGAGGCTGTGAAAAAGTAGGTGAGACCACCATTTTGTCCCCAAATGACAAAATGGTGGTCTTGCCAGACTTGTCATTTGTTTGTTTAGCCGGTCACATTGCTGTCACACACTATCCTCAGCTTTGTTTGCGTTTAGCATGAATTTGTTACATTTACATCTGCAATTACCGTTTAATTGAGACAGAAAAATATTTAAGTTCAATATTTATTGTTTCCTGATTTCAGTACTGAGTTTCTTGAGTTATAGATTAGCTTGAGTTGTAACTTAGCATGTACTCACAACACTTTCCAGGAGGCAAAAGGGGGGGCACTGAGCCACTTCCTGGTTTTAAGATCTTGCTGACATCATCAGCAATGTCATGGGTTAGACCAAGTATGGGGGTGTTTGTTTTATTTAGTTAAATGTTTGGTTTATGTTATTTATGTTATTTGTACTTATTTTGGTTTATGGTGAGGACTCTGCTGTGGTTGATGTGTGTGTGAACAATGTTAACTGATACAAGTGACATTGTCATATAGCAGCTGTTGGTATAAGGGAAAGGACACCCCTGATAGAAATATGGTTCTGCCTACATGGATTGCAGGGCCTATTTAAGGGGAGAGTTGGTTTGAGAAACAGCAGAAACAGAAGAGGATGTCAGCGTAGCTGTGTCAAGGTAAGGTTCATTATGCTTGTTATCATTTGTCTCTGAGTCTGTTTCTTATCACCTTCATTCACACTCTGGCAAAGCTTCCTCACAGGTAAAACTTTATATTACAGTAAAACAGCAAATAATTGTAAAAAGCCAGAAAGTGTTGCAGAAATGTTTCATTTTTCTCGTTTCCTATTTGCATTGTGCTATATGTCCTTATTATTGTCGTGATAATTATTTGGTACCATGCTGTCTGATCACAACATCAAACAAAAAAAGCTATTTTACTAGTATATATTTTGTCATTAAGCCTATGATCTATTCTTTGAGATTCTTTCTGACTTAACCGATCTTGATGATTTTGGGTTTTTGCGCAAGTTTTCCTGAAGTGAATTTTATTTCGATGAAATGCATAAGACATCGGACTTGAATTAAGCTTTGAGTCTTGCTAACTAGCTACATCTGTACTGTTGTCTTGTTTCAGTGGCAGGTCAACATGTGTGAGAGCGGAGCTGGACTGATTCTGATGCTCCAAGTTACACGGTGAGTTTCATTTGACTTTGTTTTATTGCCAACATCTCCAAACGACTTCATTTTATTTAGATAATATGATTTGGATAATTGCTGTCTGCGTAGTAGCGTGTACCACTTTGTAACTGATGAAATTGTTTTTTTTAAAAATACTTTTATGCTTTTTTTTATTAAATACTAGTAGATTTGATTAGACTTGAAGTTGTATAATTTGTCTTAACATTTGAAGTCACAATTCAAATGGCTGTTTATTAACTGTAGGTGCTGAGCAATTTATATCAAGTCACAATGTGCAGACTACAGTTGTCTGCACTGTTAGTAGCCAATTAAACAATATTGTGTTGAGTAGTGTCATATATTTTGCAGTGTACAGTAGGAATGTAAGTATGCAAGTTAACAGTACAAAACAATGCAATCCTTAACAGGATGTTACTGTTGTGGTGTTTTATGCTGCTGTCAACAAACTGTTAATTTGTTTTACTTTGAATTTTGCAGTAAATCAATGGCAACCTTGCATTTGGTAAGTAGTACTTGGGGGAACCTGGAACAACAAGAACAAGACTCGAGAGCGCTCACGCTCACGCTCACGCTCTCACACCCCTGATAGAAATATGGTTCTGCCTACATGGATTGCAGGGCCTATTTAAGGGGAGAGTTGGTTTGAGAAAGAGCAAAAACAGAAGAGGATGTCAGCGTAGCTGTGTTAAGGTAAGTTGGATTATGCTTGTTGTCATTTGGTCTCTGAGTCTGTTTCTTGTCACCTTCATTCACACTCTGGCAAAGCTTCCTCACAGGTAAAACTTTATTTTACAGTAAAACAGCAAATAATTGTAAAAAGCCAGAAAGTGTTGCAGAAATGTTTTGTTTTTCTCGTTTCCTATCTCGTCGATCGTCTTTTCAACCCAAAATCCTTCCGGTTTTTGGGGTATAGAAGTATGTCGGTGGCTTCACATCCTCGTTGTCGGAGTTCAAATTTATGAGAATTTTGATTTTGAGAGCCAGAATCTAGAAGCGTATCGGCGATTGTTATTCCACATCTGACATGCAGCTGTGGGTGGGACTTTTGGGATTACACTAAACAATCCTTTCATCCCAGAGTCTAAACCGTGTGTGTCAGCGTGTGCGTGTACTACTGAAGGTGAGGGCTGATAATTAGTGTGATCACTGCAAGCAATCACACTATTGTAGCAGCATCTCTCTACAACAGTAGAGTTGGAACATTTCTGCCTGGACAGAGTTTGATTTTTTTTTCCCATCTTCATCCAGCAAATCAGCAGGTGAGTTCCTTTTCGCTTTGCCTGGTAGGCTAAATACATTACATTTCCAGCCAGTTTGCATAGTGCTATATGTCCTTATTTTTGTCGTGATAATTATTTGGTACCATGCGGTCTGATCACAACATCAAACAAAAAAAGCTATTTTACTAGTATATATTTTGTCATTAAGCCTATGATCTATTCTTTGAGATTCTTTCTGACTTAACTGATCTTGATGATTTTGGGTTTTTGCGCAAGTTTTCCTGAAGTGCATTTTATTTCGATGAAATGCGTAAGACATCGGACTTGAATTAAGCTTTGAGTCTTGCTAACTAGCTACATCTGTACTGTTTCTAAAATGTCTTGTTTCAGTGGCAGGTCAACATGTCTGAGAGCAGAGCTGGACTGATTCTGATGCTCCAAATTACACGTTGAGTTTCATTTGACTTTGTTTTATTGCCAACATCTCCAAACGACTTCATTTTATTTTGATAATATGATTTTGATAATTGCCGTCTGCGTAGTAGCGTGTACCACTTAGTAACTGATGAAAGAACAAGAACAACAAGAACAACAAGAAGAATAACAGGAACAAGAAGAACAATAACAATAACAAGAAGAACAATAACAACAACAATAACAACAACAACAACAAGAACAATAACAACAACAAGAAGAACAATAACAACAACAAGAAGAACAAGAAGAACAAGAACAAGAACAAGAACAAGAAGAACAAGAACAAGAAGAACAAGAACAACAACAAGAAGCCTCCAGAGCTCTCGTGGCCCAAACTCTCACTCTCACTCTCACACACTCTCACTCTTACACACTCTCGCTCACACACACACACTCTCACTCACACACTCTCACTCTCACTCACACACACTCTCACTCACACACACTCTCACTCTCACTCACTCTCACTCTCACTCACACACACTCAATCTCACGCACTCTCAGTCTCACGCACGCACTCTCACTCTCAGTCTCTCTCTCTCACTCACACTCACTCTCTCACTCACACTCACTCTCTCACGCACACTCACACACTCTCACTCTCACACACTCTCACTCTCACACACTCACTTACTCTCACTCTCACTCTCACGCTCACGCACTCACTCTCTCACGCTCACAAACTCTCAGTCTCACGCACTTTCACTCTCACTCTCATTCTCACTCTCACTCACACACACTCTCACTCACACACACACACTCTCACTCTCTCACTCTCACTCTCACTCACACAGACTCTCACTCTCACTCTCACTCACACACAATCTCACTCTCACTCACACACAATCTCACTCTCACTCTCACTCACACACAATCTCACTCTCACTCTCACTCACACACACTCACTCTCATGCACTCTCACACACTCTCACTCTCACTCACACACACACTCTCTCACTCTCAATCTCAGCCACTCACTCTCATGCACTCTCACACACTCACTCTCACACACACACACTCTCACTCTCACTCACACACACTCTCACTCTCACTCACACACACTCTCACTCACACACACTCTCACTCACACACACTCTCACTCTCACTCACTCTCACTCTCACTCACACACACTCAATCTCACGCACTCGCACTCTCAGTCTCACACACGCACTCTCACTCTCAGTCTCTCTCACTCACACTCACTCTCTCACTCACACTCACTCTCTCACTCACACTCACTCTCTCACGCACACTCACTCTCTCACGCACACTCACACACTCTCACTCTCACACACTCTCACTCTCACACACTCTCACTTACTCTCACTCTCACTCTCACGCTCACGCACTCACTCTCTCACGCTCACAAACTCTCAGTCTCACGCACTTTCACTCTCACTCTCATTCTCACTCTCACTCACACACACTCTCACTCTCTCACTCTCACTCACACAGACTCTCACTCTCACTCACACACAATCTCACTCTCACTCACACACAATCTCACTCTCACTCTCACTCACACACAATCTCACTCTCACTCACACACACTCACTCTCATGCACTCTCACACACTCTCACTCTCACTCACACACACACTCTCTCACTCTCACTCTCACTCACACAGACTCTCACTCTCACTCACACAGACTCTCACTCACAGACTCTCACTCTCACTCACACAGACTCTCGCTCTCACTCACACAGACTCTAGCTCTCACTCACACAGACTCTCACTCTCACTCACACAGACTCTCACTCTCACACACACTCTCACTCTCACTCACACTCTCAATCTCACTCACACACAATCTCACTCACACACAATCTCACTCTCGCTCACACACCCAATCTCACGCACTCTCATGCACTCTTACGCTCTCACTCTCTCACTCTCACACACACTCACGCACTCTCACTCTCACTCTCGCACTCTCAATCTCAGCCACTCACTCTCATGCACTCTCACACTCACTCTCACACTCTCACACTCACTCTCACTCTCACACTCTCACTCGCACTCTCACTCTCACACTCTCACTCGCACTCTCACTCACACACACTCTCACTCTCACTCTCACTCACACACAATCTCACTCTCACTCACACAATCTCACTCTCACACACTCTCACTCTCACACACAATCTCACTCTCACTCACACACAATCTCACTCTCACTCTCACTCACACACAATCTCACTCTCACGCACGGACTCTCACGCACTCTCGCACTCACTCTCACACTCACTCTCACTCACATACACTCACGCACTCTCTCTCTCGCACTCTCAATCTCAGCCACTCACTCTCATGCACTCTCACACACTCTCACTCTCACACACTCACTCTCACTCTCACACACTCACTCTCACTCTCACACACTCTCTCTCACTCTCACTCACACACTCTCACACACTCACACACTCTCACTCTCACACACTCACACACACTCAATCTCACGCACTCGCACTCTCAGTCTCACGCACTCACTCT